>QLNU02014176.1:97913655-97946277 GCA_006491805.2 Dysdera silvatica
AAGGCTTTACTTTCAATAGCCATCCCCCACCCCGAGAACAAATATAACACATACATTTATAATTGTTATTTGTTCTTGAAATTTCTGTCTTGTTTTGCAAGGTTTTACTCCTTTTAAATACATAAGAATGATCACGAAATTTTTACTGACGACGTCATCATCATTGCTGATATCATCTCATCGCAAGATGATAGCGTCATGATATAACGATGTCATCGACAATCTATAAACGTTAGTTTAATTTTAATTGTTTGTTATACATGTATATTAACTTTCAATATCTTATATTTCTATTTGGACAATGCACACCACATTTGGGTTTTTAACCATTTGGTATCTGACAGTTTCTGAACTGCCAAAAATTTTAGTCGCTTTATCATAGGGGCATTAAGATAGGGGACTGACACCACCCTAAAAGACGTTTACAACCAACCGTGCTTACATGGCAATCGAACCCACATCCAGCGTATCCAAAACAGTGAATATAACTATTGGAGCGTAACTTATAATAACAAACAGTTATTTCGACACTGGCGTAAGGTTTAAAAACACGACGTTTCGGGAGCCAACTGCTCCCTTTGTCAAGTGAAGTTTGTTATGGAATCTCCTGGTGAAACTCTGTATTGTTTCATTAGTAACTTATAATATTAAATAGGAATAATTTGCCTTATTGTTTTATAAAACACATAATATTACAAAATATATTTTAACTAACGAAAATTATATTGTCCTTAATAAGTAATTAAAAAATTGATAATACGTGTAATTAACCCACAAAATATCGGAACATGTGGAACACAAATTTGCCATTTGCCATTTGCCCATTTCTTTACATTCGAAAACCGCCATAAGTTGGCGTTTACGATTGTCAAGTTTGGCGTCTGTGCATGGCTGTTGGCGCCAAATAATAAGGGGTGAGAAAAGTTGAATCTGGGTTAAAAGATGTTACCTAGAAGAAGATCCCTTGGCACCATAACTTGAATCGGATAATGAATTTAAGGTTTTATCTTAGGCGGGCAAAGATTAATACAAATTTTAGTCGTTTTAAACTCTCGAAAAGGCAATGTTGGTGAAATATTTCAGGGACGTTGAATTAACCAACTTCAGTTTACCGTTAATGTAAAATTTGTTTAGATACTACTATTTTCATGCAATTGATAGAAGTGAATATGTCATAGCCCAAATAAGCAGTTTTCAACTTTTTTGCGTCACGCAGCACTTTTCAAGAGAAAGATTATTTCCGGAACAGTATTGTCGCTTTTATTCTAAAAACACGCATGTGGTTCTGTTTTACCTAACTATTTTTCAAGTTTTTAGCCGACATTTCATTGTACAGTGGTAAAAGTATGAATTTGTTTTCGAATTTTAAATTGCTTTAATTTTAATCTATACTTAATTTCTCCTGTTAAATTCATTAGGAATTGAAACTTATTGAAATTTCGTTTTCTGTGAAACATCAATTATACATATATACTTTCTTATCTTTTTTTATCGTTTAATTTTCTCATAAGGGGGACGATATTTTCACCGACTCTGATACTTAACCCAATGCCAGCAATATTAATGATGCGTGACGTTTTAAGCATTTGGAGCATTTTTAAGCATGTAAAACGTCAAGTTTTATTTTATTCAAAATATTATATTTCTAACAAATTTCAGAAAAATTTAGAACTTACTTAATCACATAAGCATAAATGAAAAATAGTAACAAAAAGCTTCCTATAGCTGAAAAATTTTCTATTCAGCGACTAGCAGGAAGGCTTTAGAAATCTAGCTTTTTTTTTAAACTTCTTTAAGAGAAAATCCAACGATTTTTCTGCAATATTTCAATACTGGAGCACACGGAGCACTTAGAAAGGTTTCGCGGAGCACAGGTTGAGAACCGCTGATCTAGATCAATGTCTTTTTCAATCGCAGGGCAGAGACGCGGTACCAGGCCCTGCCATCAATTAAACTAGATCGCGGTGGGGGTTCTGTAATTTGTTATTTTAGTTTTCTGGTCCTTTTTCATAAGTAACTAGTTTCTAGAGGAAATATTCTGAGGAGAATAATATTCGTGAACGTGTCATAAAACCCAGATTCAAAACGCCGAAATAATATTTGCCCAGAAAATGCCAGTTACCAGGCCACGTATTTTTATCGTTAGCGCCCCGAAAAGCATTCGAAGCTAAGTTAGACATGAGAAATTTTCAGACATCTTTCATGATGCCAACGGAAGCACAAATTATTTATTGCTGTTGGTCTGAGGAAACTACAATACGTTACAATATTTCATTAGCCCACATAAATTGATAATTAGTCATTAACTTTAAAATTGACAATTAATCATTAACTTTGAAATTGATAATTAATTTTAATGTAATTATATGCTTATCATATCATTCCACACCGCATGCATAAGCTTACAGTATAAATGTATAATCATAAAAAATATTAATAACAATAATACTTTTTACGTGTATACCATAATTAATTATTGATATAAATATATCAATTTAATTTATGAACTTTAAAACATTGAAAGTTTATCTACGAATTAAATTTATTGGGAATGGGCACTTGTCTTATAGAAAACAAAATGTTTACTGTGCCGCGTTTACAGGTCTCGCATTCGACTTGAAATCCACTGATCCAGAAGATTAATAGTCTCATGTCAACTAGATCACCGTAAGTCTCCATAGTTCAGAGATCGGTAACCTTTCTATGGTAAACTAACTACTGTGCCACTAACTACTGTGGTCACTAACTACTGTGCCAAAGTAATATTACTGAATCATTCCGAGTGCCAACGGAACAACTAATTAAAGTGTGCCGCATATCACTCATAAAATTATGACTGTTTGTTTCACTATTTATTAATGCAGCTTAAGCAGACCATTTTATATGTTTCTAATTCATTAAAAGAACTGCATCTTTCGAAAAACCTTGGCGCAAGATTTTATGTCGCAAGGCAGCAAGCGTAATTCTGCGCCAATTAAGGCGTTTTCCTGAAAATATCCTTTTACGTTGAGCGCACAATTTACAATAGTTTGGCAATATAAAACGCAAACAGCACTATTCTTTTGCTGCATGAAATCGTATGTTTTAGTTAAGGAGTTTTGATAGCAACGTAGGTCAATTTTTGCTTTGTTTACAGCAGACTTTTATGTTTTTGTATTGGCAATATTAATTACTCATGACGCAAAACTTGTGATGAGCAAACATGAGTGATAGGGAGGAATTCGAGATGGAAAAAAGAATGAAGTTTTGGATAGAAATAGAAGTAAGGACTGTTCAAATTTCAAGAAGTCAGCCAGTTTGACATCAAATATACGGTTTTGTGCACCTTTCCACAAATATCTAACAGCATTCATCTTTAAAAGTGTGGAAATAGAAATGGACATTGTCTGAAAACAAAAGAACATTTTAAATTTTAAATTATACCCGGATTTTTTTTTTTAAATCATCCCACCTGCCATGTGTGTGTCACGTGTACCGTAGGTTGCCAACCTCCTGGTCGTGTCAATCCTCGAGTTACTACAGACAGG
This sequence comes from Dysdera silvatica, assembly GCA_006491805.2. Taxonomy (NCBI): domain Eukaryota; kingdom Metazoa; phylum Arthropoda; class Arachnida; order Araneae; family Dysderidae; genus Dysdera; species Dysdera silvatica. The sequence continues at coordinate 97,917,183 of QLNU02014176.1, forward strand.
TTGCTGAATTGACCACAATTTTAGACAATGCCACTTTTTCTTTTCCTCGAACCACCCAACTTTGCCATGGTGGGACATGTGCAACTCTGGTTTGAGCTAAATGAACCTCATGTTCCCGAAACCTTTCATATCACTTATTACCATCGTCATTATCATAATACACATAAAGAGTTATTCGATTCCAGCACAATTTTATTGGTGTGCAATTTGTGTTTCCTTTTGCCCCAGCATATGTATATAAGTTTGTTTATATTTAAATATGTTTAAGTTTCTTTGAAAACCCTCGTTGTCTAATTTAAAATTGTAATAATATTAGTGAATTGTCATTTCGCAAAAGGCTTTTATTGCTGTGCAGTCATGGTGTTTTTCACAATTTTCTACATATTTCCCAGCACGACGATATTTGTTCCTTCTTTGGCACAAATGATGACAGCGAATGATTTTGCGAAACAACGACCCGAATTTCTTGGTCATTTTTTGATATTTTGTGTCGCAAAAACAATTTTAATTTGCTCTGTTTAATTGAATTATATTATTCTTTAATAATTCTATTATTAGAAAATAGTAAAATAAAACATTATTAGATATGATGCGGTATAAGTAAAATAATAATAATGTAATATAATAATAAAATGTATAATGAGATAAAATGTAGATCTTACTTCAAAGTAGAGTCAGTGTATCTTTTGGGGGATATAAAAAATAGTAATAGATTTTTGTTAGTGAAAATTGAATGAACGCCATGTAGAGGATTCCTGGATGCAATGAAAGTAGGTGGTAGAAGTGGAGTATTATTCACATTATTTACAGCTGTTTTGTCTCACGGCTGTTTTTATGAATGTGTTATTGTTAATTGACTGAAAATTGAAATTGCTGGGAGATAAAAATCTTTTATAAAAACGCATAAAATTTTAGTTTTCTCGTAATCTCGCTTCTTCCCCTCTCACGAAGTTAAAAATTTAATTTTTAATTCTTTCATTTTAACTGGTTGGCTGAAAAAACATCATTTTCGATTTCGCTATTCTAATAGTGCGGAAAGGGTGTCCACTGGGAATAATAAAAATGGTGGCGAAATATGTTTTCGATTGAATAATATCTTCTGCTCCCGCATTGGATTTGAATTTTCGAAATTTGGATTACAAAGTGCGTTTTTCACCTATTATGCTAAAAATATTTATTTTTGGAGATGGCTGTTGTGATAGCATGAAAAGAGTTCCCACTGAGGTCAATAAAAATGGTACAGAATACTTTTTCGATTGAATATCTGCCCCGGCATTTCACTTGAATTTTCGGAATTTATATGAAAAATGTACTTGTTTACCTGTCATAGAAATAACATAGACATGCGAAAGATATGGGCCAAACACTGTTTATTATTGTAATATACTAAACATGAAAAATAGTAGATAATGACGTTGGAGGGGATGGGGGTCATGACTACGCTGCAACGACTAGCACAAGACTGATTCCAAATTCACACGAGGGATGGCGCACCGCCAAGAGCGAAAAAAAAAGGCGCCAATAGCGCAAGCTGTGCAAAAGCAATAAAACATAGAATGTTCAGTAGCCAGAGCATCCAACGTGTTGTAACTTGATGGTTGGCGTTGTTGCCAAGCTGTGATGTTGATGAACAGCTGCATCATTGTTTGAGACTTGTTGTTTTGTTGCTGTTTAAATAATTTTCTGCGTTCTTTTGGTTTAGTTGTTCTACTACGAGCCATGGCATCCAAATTCACTATCCGGCAGATATTTCAATGTCCTAGCTTTGGAAGTCCCAAAGATCTCGATGAAACAAATCTACCTACTTATGAGGATATGCTACGATGTTGCTTCGTTGATGAACGGAATCTTGCACCCATAATTTGGAACAAAGAGACGAATTTTTCGGAAATTGCTGAAGTTGTTGCCATTAAAATCGAGTTAGTTTGGGCAAAAGCAACTATCGCCATTCCCATTTCCATTCTCACGCGTGTGCTTCAAATGATTCATACATACCATGCAAGATATACAAACTTGAAGAGTTCTTAGAACCGAGATAAGGTTAGCAAGATGTTCCAAACGAAGATTGAGGTCTTTCGTCAGGAAGCAAACACGAAACTGTTTGACACTGAAGCCTGAAAATGTATTACTTTTGAGGGCCGTACCTGTGAATGTGTAAAAATATACCCGTGAATGAGAAAGCCTTTCTCCGTGATCATTAGACTCCATGACTTCTTATCATGGGCTCTCTTGGCTTTCCTAAAGCAATACAACTTCAGCAGATAGCTGACAGAAGAGCTCAAAATGTCTTTCAATGATACACTTACGATGTCGAATGTAATTGACTGGTTATATATTACAATTACTTCCCCCTCCAATCCTGCGTGATGAACTCGCTGACGTATTCTGTTCTATTGAGAATTATAAGATCAACTCGGAATGGGATTTGGTTCACTTCCCATGTCACACATAGGCAGTTGAATGCTGTGTGAAGATGGCGACAGAAGCATCAGCCAAATTTTCCGGAGCTCAAAATAGAGACAGATTCGTTAAAACCATATTCTTGTCAAGTTCAGTCATGCCTGAATTCCACCATAAAGCTAATTTCAAGCTTCTTCCTTCTGTTATCTGTTAGCATATGGGCTTTCTTTTCGATTCACCAGTATTTGACTTCTCTACGTCTACAGAGACTTAATGACGATTTTAGCAACAGAACACTCAAGAACAATACTATTGTGCGAATTGATCTAAAATTCTACGCTTTCCCTTTCCTAACCTTTTCACGAACCATGACCTCTATCCCCCCCAAAACACAATTCTCTACCATTTTCATGTTTTGTATAGTGTAATGCAGAAATAAACAGTTTTTGACCTATATTTTGCGCATGTTTGTATTATTTCAATGACAGATAAAAAAAAGTGCACTTTTCACATAAATTTCGAAATTTCAAGTGCGATGTGGGGACAAAAGATATTATGCAACCGAAAACATATTCTTAACTATTTTTCTTGACCTAAGTGGCATCTCTTTCCATGCTGTTACAACAATTATCTCCCGAAACAAATATTTTTACTAAAATAAGTGAAAAATGCCATTTTTAAAAAAAATCGAAAATTTAAGTACAGTGCGAGGGCAGAAGATATTATTCAATCGAAAACAATATTTCACACCATTTTTGTTGATCCCGGTGGGCACCCTTTTCGCACTATTAGAATAGCGAAATCGAAAATTATGTTTTTTCGGCCCACCTTATAGCTTACGGAATATTTAAAATTTATATTTACCCATCGTATGAAACTTATATATAGAACCCTACGACGGAATTTATATCATCCCTACAACCTGCAACCAGCATACATCATGTTATGAGTGCAGAAAAAAAATAATGTTGTCCAATTAACCATGATTATTCATTTCCAGAAGGGTAAGCTATATTATACACATGCCAATTTGTCGTTGCTACTAATACTTCAAATATAATAAAATTTATGCATAGTTTTCGCAAGATTTGGGAAATATGTCAAAGAATTCTCCGTGTTAAATTAGTTAAGAAAAGATACACGAAACTACGATTTGTTTAGCGATGTTCATGTTTCCTGAAAGCTAAAGCTTTGTAAGTAAAATTTAAACAGCTTTGAATATTTGATTTCGAAAAATCCTCCCACAAAATTTCTGCCGAATTCCCGGAATAGGTAAGTAGTTTCTGTCAAGTCGATGAGTAGTTTTGTAACGCAAAATCAGATTCTTTCAAACTACCAGAAACCCACAGATGTGTAATTTTCATTTCTGCAACTTTTAGTCTGTTGTACATTTCATCTCCAATTTCTTCAATTATCCGCTTTGTATTTTAACGTTCTTAACTTGATAGAATCAGAAATCCCAAGAGAGAAATATCAGTTTTAAACTCAATGTATAACACGACGATTAAATTCGCAATGATGAAGAAGTTATGCCATGCTGAAAACGAATGAATTATTTCAGTTTGTAAAATTGCTTCTTTCATTGGTTTAGCAAAATTGAAGCTTCATCGTTTGAATAAAGGTATATATATCCAGCATTACGTTATTTACACTATAGAAATTATTGAACTTAGGTGACAAGCCATATTGGAAAATAACGCATATAGAATAACTATGTAAGTTTAATTAGCTAATTTAAATAAACCGTTTGCTGTTTGCTCAATCCGTTTATTACCCGAACATTAGCCAAGAAACATATACTGCATGAGAATGAAGATTGAATGTTATGTCGTTTCGTAATCTTTATTTTCTGTTTCGAGAATTTCGGATTTTGAGTTGCTTGAAGAAGGGAGTTACAAGGTTATTGCATCTTTTGAGTTCCCGTTTAAAAGTGTTTCTAAAGTAGCGAATACTTAATACTAATTCTCTTATTCTGAACTTGTCGTTTCTGGAAGCACGAGAGCGTACTGCATAATTTAATATAATGCAATTAAGCCGCTCAATGCTTACATCATCAAGAACTTCGTCTGAAACTAAAGAAAATTTTGACTCCTGATCATCTCTAATTGAAAAGCGTAATACAATTAACTGAGCGCCCAGAGCTTTTGAATATTCAACAGCCGCTTTTGTATTTCTGGGTAAATAAACAGTTTTCACTTTATGTTAATGACACGTCCGTAATAACCCGTGTTTTGAAATTTCCAAGGGAAAATATAATGCTTTAATTGTAAGAATCTTATGGAGACGATGACTACGACGTTGAAGCCTCTTTTCAAATGTATCCGAACATTATCGGAATAATAAAGGTTCATACAAAAAAGAAAGATATTTCCGATTAATAAATTTTCCGGGCAAAAGTAACGGAGTCCATAAAAAACAAATGGCGTCATTGAAATTGATGACCCGTGAGACCGCTCAGAGAAACACTCACGCATCACGGCATATTCTTTTTCCTTATTTACGTTTATTTGCACATTCAAATCCATTTCAATTTGAAACTGACCGGTTACGCCCAGTGAAAATGAGGCTTCGCGAACAGCCTGACTGACAATGAGCTGTGTTCATTGGGTTATGCACAAAAGGTGATTGTGCGACTAATAAGTTGTGATGTTCATGTTGGAAGACGCTTGAAGAATAACAGGAAAGGCTTTGAGGTAGCGATGCATGAGATTCTGATAGAGCTAATACGAAATTATGGCTGAATAACTCTCCTGACATCATGCCCATTGGAAACAAAACATCCGAAAAGAACGCAAGGGGTGCGTGCCACTATTCCTATCTGAAATTTTTATAACTGGTCTGTAAAGCACGCTTCTAATTGGTTTTTATTCTTCGTTATTTTTGGTTTTATTAAAAATAACTGCACTTAGGAATGAAATTAATCAACAGAGTTCAAATTATCATTTCGAAGTTAAGGCAACTAATTTTACATTTTCTTTAAATTGAAAATAAACTGCCAGTGCAGATACTGACCGTTAATTTGAGGAAAATATAGAGGAAGAATATTTTTAAATTACTTGGCCGTTTATATCATATAACAGATCTTTGCTAAAACCACGTATAATTTTGGTAACTTTTAGCACACCCCTGGTAACTTTTTATCACAGTTTTTTGTAACTCAAAGAATTGAGATTAAAAATGGGATTGTGGACTCTTAGTTTTATAATATTAACTAGTAAATTTGTTTCTTAAACTAATTTTAAAAATTCACCTTTGGTGTTTGGAATTTTCCATTTATAATTTTACTTTTAAGCTTGTTTTGTGTTTAATATTTGTGTTAAATTTTATACGACGGTCTAAGGTAAATATCTGTGTTTTGATATTTTATGGGTTTCGGTTTTCCGTTTCAAGTTTTGGGACCACATTTAATTTAAATATTGAGTACATATTAGCCGTTTAATTATCATTCTAAAAGTTAATTTGCACATATATAATAACAGATTATAGATTAGATAGATGAATAAATGAATGAATGACCAGATCAAAGAGAAGTATTACCTTTCTTGCGGCACTAATTATATACATAACTTCTATGAACATGCTGGCCCTGCCGAAACTGGGAATCTACTAAGAATCCTCTACTACTACTAAGAAGAAGAATCTGCACTCTATTAGGAATCTCACACGAATGAGGAATTCATGTGGAACAGCCCATGACCATAAAAATTCTTATAAATGATGTGCTTAGACTCCACCAGAGAAATCTGCTTCACTAAGGATCGTCACTCCTCTAAGAACCCTCATATGAGTGAAGAACTCAACTGGAGTAACTCATGATCGTAAGAATTCTTATGAATGATCTTTCAAACTCCACAAGGGAAATCTACTACTACTAAAAATCTTCACAGTACTAACAAGGGAAGTCGGTTTGGTGTATGTCGCATTTCCGGTCCTGATATACTATATTTGATAGGGCTTTTCATTTACATTACGAATGTATATTCAAATTTATGTAAAAGTAATTAATTAACGTGTAATTAACACCCAAAGTTTGGCGAAAGCACCAGATCTGGAACTTCCTCTTCCCCGCTAAATTTTCGCCAAATGGTATTTGGTTGAAAGGGGCTAGCACGTTGTTAGTTTAAGCTACGTTATAAAATTTGCGCTAAAAGTGCGTTATTAAGGAATCGTAAATATGATTAATATTGTAAATGTAATTTAATTTACTCTTGATTTAGCAGTGATTAAATATAATATTCAACCTGTAAATATTAACGACGAAGAAATTAAAATGAGCAGGTCCTTATTATATATGACCGAAGAACGAATCAATTGAGTTAATGTGAGAGAAGACTTGATGGTAAACTTGAATCTCGTTCTTTCAACTGTGAATATGAACATGAAGAAAACGAATACAGTGAAAGTAATACAAAGGAATTTTCGTTGCATGAAATGTGTCAAATCATGGAGTTCAACGATTCGTGTAAGAATAATAAATTTAGGCAAACAAAATTAAGTTATCCTAAAGTTAGACAATCAAGTTATATCAAGTATTTTAAACGAATACTTGCGAATAAAGGCACAAGAAAACAAAAATACAAATTATTAAGAAGTATCTATACCGTAAATTTCAATACGCAAGAGAAAATCATTTGCCAGTTCATGACCTCAGTTTAAAAAGGTGGTCAATATTTAAAGCTAAAGAATTAGGTTATTATTCATTTAAGGCATATCATGATTTCTTAAATTCGTTCAAACAAACACATAAAATAGTATCTCGCAAAATTACAAAATACATTACGACATTAGATATTCAAAATACAGAAACAATTGAACATAAAGTTGTAGAATTTGTGCTGGAAATGCGTAATTTTGTTCAGGGTCAGCAGGCAATCAGATGAAGTTTTAAATGCCGATCAGACTGGACTAAACTATTTCATAGCAAATCATAGTGACATTGTCTCATAAAGGGGAAAAACAATGTTGCTCTATAATAGAATCCGAGTTTGGAGCAACTCACTTCTACACGGCCATGCCTATAATTTCTATGAGTGGAAAGTTAAAAGGAAGAATGTTTTTGCGCCTACGGGAAACAAGTGGAAATTTTGGACCTAACGTGCAAAAAAAACTATATTTCAGGCTCAAAACATATACGTCTCTTGCATAAGATCAGGGAAAATGGACACAAAAAACTATTAAGGAATGAATCAATCACCAACTGTCTGAATCCTATATTAAAGCCACCGTTTTACATATTTCTAGATTCAAGGACTGCGTTTAAAGATTTGGAAACTTTTTCACAATTACCAAATCACTGCAAAACCCTTCAAATTCCGACAAGAACAACTTGATGATCCAACCTTTAGACGTATATGTTTTTCTTCAAATGAAACTTTTCATTAAAATAATAGTAAATCGTATTGCAACGAATAAAAAATATAAGTAGATACTAGAAGCAGAAATGAAATCATTAAATTACATTCATTGATGTATAACCAGTTACAATCTGAAAATTACAAATTAATGTACTATCAGAACGCCTTATTCAAGTGCGGTTATTCAGATTATAATCCAAGAAATTTTCAAAATATGGAAGAAGTTTCCTTTGTAGTTAAATGAGTAATTTGCGATGATTGTGACCAATATTCTTTTATAAACTGCACGTATTGCAAAAAAGTATTACGTTTTGATCATTTTTATATACAGTATCATTTCCATATCGTAACATAAATAAAATTGTTTAATTCCTTTTACATTCATTTTTATTTTACTACTCCCTTATTTCTTGTTGAACAGAATAATAAATTTGAACTTCCCCCCCACGACTTATTTTGCGTACTTTTTTACTTATTTATTAATCAATGATTATATAACCCTTGGATTCAGCGAAACAATCACATGTCGTTTAGACACAAAAATTATAGATGTTTGATTACTTTGCCAAATGAAGGGTTTCTTTGGAAAGAAATTCCTTGTAATTCAACCTGAAAAAGGGAGTTCTAGATCTGGCGCTTTGGCCAAACCTTAGGAGCTAATTACTCGTTAATTAAATACTTTTACAGAAGTTTGATTATACATTCATAATGTAAATAAAAAGCCCTATCGAATATATTATATTATGACTGGAAGTGCGACATACACCAAACCGACTTTCCTTGTGAGAATATTCACACGAGTAATAGAGTTCAATTGGAGCAGACCATGATTATAAGAATTCTGACGAATGATCTTTGAAACTCCACCAGGGAAGTACGTCCCCGTAGGAATTCTCACAAGGGACTCAGGCCCACTAAAACGGTAAAGGGCCCGTTGAAAATTTAAATTCAGACGTACGGGCAGCGCCAAAATGACAAGCGTCTTTACGCACTATAAGGAATTGCACAGTGATTTTCAATACGTTAATAACCCGCATTACCACAGATGCAGATACTGATCCAAGCACGATAAATAAAATAAGGAAACAGAAGTTCTCCCTTAAATCCTATTCCATTAGACGATAAATTACTCGCAAAGAAAAGAACGATTTCTTGGTGCTTGGTTGGACACGAACCCATAATCTTTTGATAAACAGTCAGTGTTCTTGCCCATTAAGTTACAGGCGTTCATCAAACTCCCCTCTGATAGCCATCTATCCATCAATATAGAGTTTTCAAAATTATTGGCGGAGGAAGCACATTTTATGTACGTTTATACATTACAGTATATGTAAAATCGCAATTTATTTCAGATTATTGGGGGGGGGGGGCTCGGGCCCCCATCGGCCCAAAATACTCTATGCCTATGTATCTATCCCATTATCTTTTCTAGCGAGATCTATAGAAGGGACAAGTTCCATAATAATAAGAATAACAAATTAGATTGGATGGAACTGTACATATAGGACTGTATTAATATATAGACTTTATACTAGTTCAATTTCCCCAAAAACATCGATAAAACTGATTGTTGAGGTTTCTGCATCCTGTAGTAAATATACTGCAAATTTGTCGTTTAACTGCATTTTTTTTATAATGTTGCAAGGATTTATAGTTTTCCGATGAATTCGAATGTCTTTCGCATGGGAAACCAAACCTTAGACGACGAATCGGTAAAAAAACACAAAACATTTGCACCTGATGGACTTGAACTCCTGATTAGTCGGGTGGTGATGAAGACCACGTTTTACCACGACGCAAAGCCTGTGATCCGTCTTCTTTAGGAATCAGTGGTGGATTGAAAAATATTTTATCAATTTGTGTAAAATCTTTTTTGTTCATTTGCTTTCCATTATTAGTATACATGGGTATGTTTGATACAGAATTAATGACTACAAAAAATAATCATGCTTATTTTTATCTAAAACCTTTTGATGTGATAGTCATAGATAGTTAAGAGAGGCAAAAGCAATGGCCATACTAACTCAATTTTTATTTTTTTCTGGAATTTTTGAACATTTTCAAAGCAAGAGAAAGGGGCTAAGCCTATAAGAAAACCAACATCAGGCACACAGGCCCGAAGATTTAAGTTCAAACAAAACAGGAAAACTTTTAAATAAAAATAGCAAACTCCGAACAAAAACAAAGATTTTCTAAAACTAAAGACTTTTCTTTCGAAGAAAATCGACAAAATTTGCATAACTGTTTGCTGGAAGAAACTTTGAAATGCACATTAGCATACTCATGTGCATTTGTGGTGCGGGTTTATGGGTTTGGGCTACTCAAAAGAAGAAGAACAAAGCACTTGCCTGTAAAATCTTAATTCTTTGAAACCTTTGTTTTATCAGTACATGAGTCGTTTAAGTAAGCCGTTATTCTTATAACATAAGTTTATTTGAACAAGAATGTTGGCTTGTATTTTCCGGGGCTGTTTTCCGAATTGTACTTCGAGATGTTGGGTACAATGCAATGCATATCCAATTTACTGAATATTAACAAATGGTTTTAACACTCATGGGATTCAATCCTAAATTTTGGCCAAAAATTCACCTATTTAGTCGTCTGTATTAGATTGTGTCAAGCAAAATAAAGTACAGTAGACACAAGTTCATATTGACGCCGTAACACTTCGTAATTCCGTGCAGTTAAGCCGGTTTGTATACTTGAACAAGCTTCTTTAAAATTCTGCGTGTAAAGCAATTTTTTCGCCAAATTTTTAATGCACATTTTCTGTTATTAAATTATATTTTTTAATTTCTAAGTTTATATTTATGTATAGTGATTATTTTAATAATTAAACAGTATCTTTACATTTTATTCATAAAGATAAGAAGGAAAGTTTTGCTTAAAGTTAATTTTAAAGGATTTAAAATCTCCAAATATTCGGTTGAACTCTTTAAAACCAGTGGTTCTCAATATTTTCCAGTTGGCGCACCCCCTTTTGAGATAAGGTAAGGCCCCACGTCCCCCCCCCCACCATAAACATATATAATAACTATAATTTCTTATTCTTAACGATCATTACTTTTATACCAGTATATGACATTCCACAAATTAATAAAATTGTTCACACATTTCACAAAAAAGGATAAATTTCAAATAAAGCACTCGATGAAAACAAAAAAACAGGTGATCAACAATCAAGTCACTAAATATCAGTACGAAGATTGACACTGTTTTGCCTTGATTATGTCACATATATTTGGTGTTTGGTTTGATGTTGGATAATGCACAACGGAGATCACTTTCCACCTCTAGACGACAACGCTGTTTTGTTTTTATGACAGTGTTGAAAATCTTGACTCGCAGAGATATGTTAACGAAAATGCCACAATGATGTTCAAGTAACATTAGAGACGTTAAAATGACAATGCTTCAAAACATTAGAGACGTTAATACAATGTATAATGTATCCAAAATCCATCCAAACCCATTGTTTTGAATCATCTTTCGCCTTTTAATCGCATTTCAGTTCCATGTCTTTTTCTTGAAAACGTTGTGGCAGTATATCAATATCAACAAGGAAAGTATTTCTCGTCAATGTCCTAGACCAGTCATCAGATGAAATATCAGGGAAATAATAATTGAATTCGTCATCTAAAGAATTCAAATGTAACTGAATTTTATTCTTAAGTTATTAATAACTATTTTTTGATGATTACTTTTTTTTAAACATACTTTAAAAATCGAGAAACAAAAACGTTATCAATATTAAATTCTCAATGAGAGTGTCTCACACCCCTCAGGTTGAGAACTACTGCTTTAAACAAATAAGTCTTCTCTTTCAATCTACCATAACTAAAGTACCGTGTCTCGTGGTTACTTAAGCCGCTTTTCAATTTAAGAGATCTGCCAATTCAAGAGATTTTATTTAGACAATTTAGAGACAATTTAGAGATTGAGTAATTTTTGTAAAACTTGGGTCTACAGTTACACTCTATGTTCAGATGTATGAAAGTCTTCTACAACATGTATGTTAAAAAACATTATGGCTTAAGTTACCCCTCAATATGGGTAATAAAAACCAGTGGTAAGAATTCAATGGTTGGCTTACGTTTCTGATGGTTGTATCAAAATCCATATAAAGGGCTAAAATAAATGTACATATACTGCTCAAGATATTTATTAGTAAAACTAAAAGTAAAGATTAAAATTTTTTACATTTTAGTGTTTTGGATGTTTAATTCACACTAAAAAAGTTCAAGATGTTTGATTTAACATGTGTTACCAAAATCGGTGTTCGAAATTTACCCAGCATAATGGCTTTATACAATAATTTTCACCACCTATGTATAAATAGCTCAAGATAGAGCTTTTTTTGTTTCTGGAGAAAAGGAGACGCTTTCCCCATCCTGGATTCGAACCAGGGTCCCTCCGTTTAGCCCGGAGTGTCTTGGACCGCTAGACGAATGAGGACAGGTAATAACGCTCTCTTTCTCCGTATGTAAAGGTGTAAGGTATTATTACCCTCCGCAGGGATAACACAATTGCCAAATAATGGTCAACACACAAAGCCTCCGGGGCGAGTTTTTGTGAGTTTTCGCGGGGGAATTTATTTTTACTCAATAATTTTCGACACCCACGTAGAAACAAGCTTAATTACCCCTTAAAATATGTGGCCCAAAGCTTCGTCAAAATATGGAATTGATGGCATGAAAGTTAACAATCAAACTCAAAACAGTGTTGCCAGAATCAGTGTCCGAAATTTACCCAGCATAGTGGCTTAAGTTACCCCAGCGGCTTAAGTACCCCCGAGATACTATATATGGGCACCAACTTAAATTGCTTAACAAGTAAGGATGCTTTTTAGTCAGCAACTCCTTGCAAATGAATGATATTTTAGGGAAGTTTGCGACACGGAAGTGTCATGTGACTCACTCCTTGTGCAATACACCAAAGTTCAACATAGGTGTGTTGATGTATAATTCCGCTCCTACACTTTTGTGGAAACAAAAATGTGGTTTCTTAGGCATTTCTTGTTCACGTGTCATCTTGAAATTATTTATTTAAACACCAGTTTAACAAAACATATATGCACTTAGGCGGTTTGTACAGTTAAATATATTCAGTTAAGCAGACTTAAATAACAATCAGATGATTGAAATTTTTTTAAGGCTTTGAACACTATGCTTATGCGGATTCGACTAAACTTTATTATACATTTGGTGCAAATTTTTATGTTGCTACTTTGGTGTGTTTGAATTAAGAAAGATTATATCCAACGGCGTTGGATTGGTAATGGAGGAAAACCTAAACAATAACAAGTTAGACAGAGTCTTTGTCTTTTCGCCAAGAGTATGAAATTAATTAATTGCAAGGAGCCTTAAATTTGCAATTAATTAAATTAATTAATTGCAAGGAGCCTTAAATTTGCAATTAATTAAATTAATTAATTGCAAGGAGCCTTAAATTTGCAATTAATTAAATTAATTAATTGCAAGGAACCTTAAATTTGCAATTAATTAAATTAATTAATTGCAAGGAGTCTTAAATTTACATTAATTAAATTAATTAATTAAGGAACCTTAAATTTGCAATTAATTAAATTAATTAATTGCAAGAAACCTTAAACTCAGGTTTAAAAGTACAATTGGCTTTCGTCAATTAAAAGCTGAAATTTAATGAGATATCCATTAATATTAGGCTTACCTTATAACTGTTTGTCTAAAATGGTTTAGACCTTTCAAGTTCAAATTTCATATTTTGAATTTATATTGAAAATATTTGATTTTATTGAATTTATATTGAATTTATATTTGAAATGAACTAATTTTAGATAATTATTCTGCCCACTTCGTCCAGTTCAGTATATTATAACAGACCTAAAGAAGAGTAAAATATATTTGATTAATAAAGTTTAATTTAAACTAATAACATATATTTTAATGAACATCATTAGAGGATTAAATAAAATTAAGGAAAGAGTAAAGAGAAGCAAAAAAAAAAAAGATTTGAAAAATGAACAAACACCAGAGAAATCTAAGAAATAATGGTTTTAATAACTTTTCGTAAGATCAAAAATGATATATCAATAGTATTTAATTTCTGTTTTATTATGAAGAAACAGCATTCTTAAGAGTTAGCATGGCTCAAAGGATATGAAGCCATCGAGTAGTAAATACACGCTAACAATGAATTTGGTAAGTCAAGGATAAACATATCATCCCGTTAAAGTAAAGTGCAGAAAGTTCATTCCATTATGTTCATTGCGCTGTTCGTTATCTAAGATTTTATCCACTTGCTTCAATTTGGAGTACAGTGCTTAAGCTTAATGTATCTTCCAAAGTATTACCGGCATTTAACTAGATGGAGATCTATGCATTGAACTGCAGATAGGAGGAATCGTTCTTTTTTCCAGATTGCATTCGAACATTCACGTTCTTTGGATCCACTCTATCTTTTTTGCACGCAATTCGACCATTGGAAGCCATTCACTTTAGAAGTCGGTCATCTTAAATTATTCCCTCATCTGCTGAATGATAATAATTATCACCATAGTGCGTCGAATGATAATGATGATAATCATTTCTTTAGAGTAAAGTGGACCTTGCGCAATCAATAATAATGTCATTATCTAAAAATGTTTTGATTCATCATTCTTCATTATGTTTCAACCTTATAGATAGATCATTTGAAGTTTTCACTTCAAATGGTCTGTGAGATTGAAAGGTAATGAAGGAGTGATGAACTGAGACATTTTTGGAAGTAATGGCTTTGCCGTAATGTCATTATTGTTGATCGTATAAGGTATGCTTAAAGTTGTTTGTGTTTTATGGCGCAAGAACAACTAAGATCATATGACTCCGGGCTCAACGGAGAGACTCTAGTTCGAATCTTGGTCAGGGACGATGTCTCTTTTACTCCTATAACAAAAACACTCCAATGTGAGCTCACAAATATGAGTGTTAGAATTATTACGTATAATAAATTACCTCCGAAAAGCACAAAACTCGCCCTGGAGGCTTTGTGTGTTGACCCTTATTTGGCAATTGTGTGACGAAAGGGTAATAATATCTTTTAAACTAAGATCATGCTACCCCAGGACCTATAGTTTTCCGAGCACCTGTACCTCTAACGACCAAAATATGAAACCTGGGAGTATGTAATGGCAAGTGCCATACTAGCGATATTTAAACAAGGATTTTCCATGCGGTGAACAAGCAAATCATCTTTACGCGACTATATGGCTACTTCCTTAGAGAAATGGATTATCGTTCCCCATTTACATTAGGGAATGTATTCTTTGGAATCATTTCCGGTGCTCTCACTTCCATACGGAAATAAATTTCCGTTTCCCGTTTACTTCAGGGAATGTCTTCTTTTGAATCGTTCCCGGTGTTCTCACTTCCTTAGAGAAGTGGATTATCGTTCTCCATTTACATCAGGGAAATGTATTCTTTTGAATCGTTCCCGGTGTTCTCACTTCCTTAGAGAAGTGGATTATCGTTCTCCACTTACATCAGGGAAATGTATTCTTTTGAATCGTTCCCGGTGTTCTCACTTCCTTAGAGAAGTGGATTATCGTTCTCCATTTACATCAGGGAAATGTATTCTTTTGAATCGTTCACGGTGCTCCCACTTCCATACGGAAATAGATTACCGTTTTCCATTTACTTCAGGGAGTGCCTTCTTTTAAACCACTCCCAGTGAGCTCACTTCGCTTTGTAGGTAATGCTTTAATTTTAGGCACCGGCGCATCGAAAGTAAACTGACTTGTAAACCCTATTATAACGCCCTCTAATAACGCCCTCTAATAAAACATGTTTTCAATAAACGAAATACAAGGGGGGGCTTCATCTTCCGAACTGTAGTGATAAGGTACAATCTCTGGATTTTTTCCTTTTTTGGAAACCTTTTTTTCAAAGGTTTACCTATTAAAAATATCGCCCAATTTGTAACATTTTTTGTCGTCACAAAATTTTTTAATACATCTTCCGTCATGCGTTTTACCTAATTTTACGTAATGCCAATTTTGTCGCCAAACTTGAAGAATCTGAAAATTTAAATAGCATTTTTAAGCATGATAATTTGACGTAGCACTAAGCAGATTAGATTTAGAAGTAGAAGCAGCGCTATAAATATAATTGTCAGCTTATGACGTTTTTTTTTTGCTTACAAACATTTAAGATTAATTTATTCTTAATTGAAAAAAAATATTTTTTTTTTCCATTCATATGAAACGAAGTTTCTCAAATTTTCATTTAACGTATTTTTAATTTAAAATGGTAAAATTCAATTACCATTAAATTAAAGGAAAAGCAAAGAATAGCAACAAAATGGTCGTCGTCTATCATGTGAATTTTGTTACTCGTTTTAAATACTTAATCCTGCGTCGAATGAAATGAGGAGTTCGGTATCACAGATGGACAAATTCATTTTTTTCGAAATTGAGTTACTAACTATTCTTAAAGAATTTTTCACACTGAATTCAAATCCGAGGCCCTTTAGTTTCAAAAACGGCCAGAACATGAAGAAAATCTCATTCAAAAGTGAGCCTAGGCTATTGATGCAGGAAACAATAAGTAACAGTTTTCGGGTCTCCTGAAAAAATGCAAAATAGAGTTGTCTGTCTTTGATACCGAACTCCTCAAGTAATGATTCATTTGAGTATCATCAAGTAATGATTCATAATGATTCATTTCATTTTTTTTAATATTATACTCTTAACGATTTTCAGGTTCAGAATCTATGGCGATAATAGAGTTTCAATTCTTAAGAAAAATGACGTTTCGGTTTGTTTTGCAAGCTTTCTTTCTAAGATGGTTTAGTCAGCGATGATATTTGAATGATGTCTATTTACTCATGGTTAGTGTATTTCGGAAATCGCCGAAAGATCACTTTTTTTTTCAGCAAACATCAACAATATTACATTGTCTGATTTTTCAATCTTCCATGAATCTCTCTGTTGCAATTTATAGCGCAAAAATCGACAGGAAAAAACTAATATAATGCACATATATTACGAGAACACCTCCCACTGCCAAGTTTGGACCTGTCTTTTGCCACGGAGATGAGTCAAGCTATTTGCAATAAGGGGTGCTTGAAAACATTATGTGTAGCGATATGTGGTGTGCAAAACATGACAAGTTCTACATAACACTGGCGTACGAGGATGTGTTGATGGTGTTTGTCAGGGCTGTCCTACAAAAATTAATTTATTGAGAGTATGCGGTGCTGTCTTAATTAAAGAGTATTGAAATTGCGGGGTTACTGAACTTCATAACGTCACCGTGCTCTGCTGACCGGCATATGACGGGTCGTCTATCGTCTATCCAAGCCCAAGGTGGCAGTTACCACTGTCATCAGTTTTTCATTCCTCACCTAGCCGTACGCAGGATATTATTTTGAGGCTTGGGGGAGTTCAGGATGTTTTTCCTCATTTGTTTCCATTCAAGTTTGTAAATGACTAGAAAAAAAAAAGGCTGAACTTTGTTGAAAGTTGTCCAAAAACCAGCAAATACGAAAACTTTTTTGAGACCTTGAGAGCACGCGCCGCGTACTCTGTATTTTTCAAAAGTCTTTGAGAGTTTGTGGCGCACATAGCGCATACCTTTTGGGGACAGCCCCTGTAGTTGTGTATTTAACATAGGAATATGTTAATTTCAAGCTCTGTAACCCTCTCATGAATTTTCTGCCTACACCGATGAATGTAGAAAATGTAATATTTCTTTTACATACTTTTAGCGTCGTGAGAAATTCTTGTATTAGATAGACAAGTTATAGTTGTACGAAATTTGAATGACGACAAATGGCTCAAATGTTTGCTAATATTACCCCACTTCAAATGTCATAAGATTTCAAATTTCAAATGTCATAAGATTTCAAATTTCAAATGTCATAAGATTTCCAATTTCAAATATCATAAGATTTCAAATTTCAAATGTGTTAAGATTTCAAATTTCAAAGGTCATAAGATTTCAAATTTCAAATGTCATAAGATTTCAAATTTCAAATGTCATAAGAAGGATTTCAAATTTCAAATGTCATAAGATTCTTCGGACCCTGAGCACCCGTTGTGAAAGATAGGTATACTTTTACTAATCTAATGATCTGGCCCAACAGCATATAAATTTAATGAATTTGTATCCCATTCAAACATGATTTATAGGCTATGTTATATACAACTCTCTCTCTCCCTTTCCCTTTCTCTCTCTCTCTCACTCTCTATTTCATATTGGTTTCTTTGATATGAAAGATGGTGATATTTTTTAGGAAAGTGGCGGTGTTTTAAACGGCGTGAAGCGAAACAAGCCTATAACAGACATCTGACGGCCCCTAAAAGACGATCTATTGTTATTGAGGAAAAGCAAAATGCCAATAATTGGCGGTTTTATGGCAAAGTCAATGATCCTGAAAACAATGAAAAGGCACGTCAGGACTCGTCTCATTCTTCCATACCAGAAGCGGCCCAAAAAACATTTCAAAGAAGGATGGCGGTATCGACCCCGGAAATCAAAGAAGTCAAAGGAACTGTAATGTCTCGTATAAGGGGTGGATGCGAATACCTCTTTTTTTCCCGATGATGACTCTGCAAAGCCCTCGGCGGCCCGTATAAACCATTATTGTTTTCTTCTTTGGGAGTCTCAAATGTGAAAAGAATGGACCGCGGAATTATATACCAGCTCTTGGTAGCATATCATTTCTTTATCGATATGATGTGTCCCCTGCTGGGACGAAAGTAGCATTATTTGTCGATAAGGGATTTTTACCGTACTTTTAAGCCCGCCATCGCTTTTGAATTATTGCCTTTTTCATGCAAATTTATTCGTTCGAACACACTTTGCAAAAATTGGAAAAGTCGATTTTTTTTTTCGATACGATAGAAGTGGATAAAATTACTTTTTATTGAGTTAAATATGCGCACTAAGCCTCTCTGTTTTTGTGCAACTAACAGAATTTATGTTTCTATGAGTTGGTGAAATAAATGACTTCAGAATAAAAAACAATAAACTAATAAATAGTAGTAATGAGATACTTGACACTCTAAGGCAATGGTTCCTTTCCCAGTGGGTCGTGACCTTCAAGATGGTCGCAAATGCTTTCTTGGGGGTCGCCGAAACTATATTCTGTTACATTCATTTTTTAAAAGGAATTTCGTACCAAATGATCAACGCTTTTATATTTAAACATGAATGCCTACATTACAATATTCTACTAATGGTTTTTAACATTATATTCACCATGAGGGGGCATATAAGGGAGCAGTGGGGGGCTTGAGCTATACTTGACCGTTTAAAAATTTTATTTGCCCGATTCTGCTATGCATTTACTTTCAAAAGTTTTACAAGTGTTTTAAAATAAGGTACTTTTTAGCTCATTACTAATTATCAAGCAGTATAAATTATTTTTGTAGCATTTTGGTATCTTGTACATTCACTAAAATGTTTGACAGCCGTGCGAAAAAGAAAAGGTAATAATTTTTCCCAGCCGCCTAAGAAGTACTCAAATGGGCGCCCATGATATTTATAAATGCATTAATATATATTATTATTATAAAATATATATATAATTAATATAATATAATTTTCTATTTAATGTGTTTCCTTTACTCTCTTAAAAATGCTTTTATTATGCAAATATGGCGGCAGGTGAACAGAGGTCGTTGGTTACTATAAAGGGGTCACGGATTACCTGGCTACCATGAAAGGGGTCGCGATTTGAAGAAGGTTTGGAAACACTACTCTAAAGTGATGCAATGATTACGTGTTCGCTAAACATACCGTTTACAAGCTAAGTTTACAAGCTAAGTTTACAAGTGTTAAACAAGCCTCTATTTTCTGCTCTCCTCCAGTTTTAACCTAATCATGTCAACGCTCTGTAAATCTCAAAATTCTCAATTAAAACTTCAGAATGACATCGATGTATCACCAATAAATCTATATAGTTTGAATGCAGTTATATCTTTACCCGGGTTCTAGTCCCAACCGTGCCAAAAAAAGCGCGCTTAGGGACTAACTGCTCACTACCATCCCATACTCGCGGCAAAGCTAACCTGGTGCACTGTTAAGGCTGCGACGACCTATTCACACCAGTGCAACGAGTATTCATTCGCCAATTGGCGAAAAATGAGATAGCCCTCAACATTATTAGGCTATTTATCGCCTAATTTGGAATGCAGAAAAACGCGGTTGCCAAAATTCCAGGCGCCAAATTTCTCGCCAAGCAAACGAAGTCCTCTGAGTGGTCAGTTACTTGAATGACGTCAGCGCTCGCTACGATGAGTTTTTTTCCTAAATTTAATAAATACCAGATTTTAATTGCACAAGTATGCCTATATTTTATGTATTTGAGCATTATTTTAATGTTTTATGTACGAAATGTATCTTCTATTAACTCTGTTAACGTAAGAAAGGGCGAACTATATTGCACTGGCGAAATCATACTGCTCTGCGCCTTGTCAGTGTACCAGGTTAGCGTTACCACGAGTATAAAATTAGTTCCCAAGACCTTAAAAGGTCCAGAGTCCTTGCAAAACTGTAGGTCCTGACGCAGCGTGACCTTTGTTGTCCTTGCCCGGTAAAACACAAAATTAATTATCATTAAGTCCCAAAACTAGATGCAACGAGTCATCCGCAACGTGGCCAATGGCTCAAAGCGATTTTATGGCAGCAAATTCAATCTTACTGAGAAGCGAAACTTACCCAGTAAGTTCAAATTAATTTATGGCGCAAGGATAACTAAGATCATTCTGCTCTTAAATTCGCAGATTTCTCGTGAATCCATTCATCTTTCGTTAAGGGCGTCAACTGCCTGATTGTATGTCTTTGGAAAGGGTACTTTTCGAATCCCACAAGCACGGATACTTCTATGACACCTAAGTTAGTGGCGGCTCGTCGGGTGATGCGAGTAAAGCGCCACTTCACGTAAAAAAAATTGGGCGGTTGAACAGTTTTTTTAATTTAAATTCCAAATCCTTTTTATTTTTTATCAAATTTAAAATTTGATTAGAAAAATAAAATTCGAAATTTTATTTTGAGCCCACTATTTTTTTTTGAATTTAATTCCTTTAATATAATTGGAATTACATTCAGGAACAGAAGGCTACGTTTTTAAGTCAGCGCTTTAAACGCGTTAAACGCACCAACGAAATGTTGCCCGCCGAGAAAAAGGGCCGAATGAAGCGACGATAGAAATTCAGAGCTTCGTTTCAAAACGGAAATGCCTTGCGAACATGGTTACTATGGCGACGATTTATTTACGGCTAAAGCAAGAATTATCAGAAGAGAAATTTTTATCGCATCATCATGTCAGCTAGTATTGCCAGATCAGAGGTTTTACCTCTGAATCTAGAGGTTTTGAATGGGGAAAAAGGTAAAAATTACCAAAACAGAGGTATGGCTTGATCAGAAATAAAAATTGAGATTTTTGATTACCACAGAGGTTTCTAGAGGTAAAAAATTTTCTGTGGGGGTGTTACTGGTAAAAGAAAAAAAATTTAAATGAAAGAATTGAATCAAACTTTGATTCAAACTACAAACAGTTTAGTGTTATATCTGTTAAAATTATTTAATTACCCTGAAGTATTTCGAGGCACGTTGAGTGGTAACAGTAGAAGCGTGTAATTTCGTTGTGTTTTTGTTTCTTAAGGGGACACAGGACCTTTAAATCTTTAAAAAATCGATTTTTTATTTATTAGTTTAAAAAATAATATGGATTTTTGGCAGTGTTTTAAAACAAACCGCATCAAAATTCTTCAATTACTTCTTGCACTATTGTATAAAATAAAAATAACTATTACATGTTACCTTGTTACCAAGTTCCAACTTGAACGCTCTTTTTCTCAAAATCACTTTTTCTATATTGCGCAGAGATTATCTTCAGATCTATGCGCACTAGAGTTCTGAAATTTTTAATATGCTTTTATATCATAAATACCTATATTTTAAAACCAACTGACAAAGTAAAAATATATTTTCAATAATTTAAAAAAATATGATATTTAAAATATGTCGATTTTTTACCATACATTACTTTTTTATGCACTTTAATGACTTATATTTTCCCATGCATTCTGGTTTTAAGTTAAAGCTGATACCTTTCTTGGTAATTTGTGTGTGTTTATGTGTGAATGAAATGTTTATGTGTGATAACAGGAATCATATCCTTTAGAACGTGAACAGAAGATGTATACACATTAATAAACCTGTGAAATGAGTAAATTTCGCCTTTCTTCCCCACCCCTTTCCTTGCAATTATATGCTACACTGTACCGCACCATGATCGTTTTAACACACACTAGAAGAATAGGAAGAAGTTTGCTAGGAAGGATGAGACGTCCTTTCCACTTTCCTCACGTGACTAATGAATTACGTTTAACGTCACGTGATGTGGAGCCGCTCGAAGAGCAGCCGTTAAACTGGGGACACTGCTGTGTCCATCTTTTATATGGTCTAACGTTCAGATATGCGCACTATGCTACAAGTTCTCAAACCGCCTAGGAAATCAATATTTCCGTTACTTGATTCGTTAGGTTAAACTTAAGAGGTTCCTTTACAATATAACGTTTACCTTAAATGACCAGGTATGTATTTTATTAGACACCCCATTTTCCATGTGGAATAACGATGATAAAAAATATTTTTTAAGT
Organism: Dysdera silvatica; assembly: GCA_006491805.2. Classification (NCBI taxonomy): domain Eukaryota; kingdom Metazoa; phylum Arthropoda; class Arachnida; order Araneae; family Dysderidae; genus Dysdera; species Dysdera silvatica. The sequence continues at coordinate 97,939,563 of QLNU02014176.1, forward strand.
AAGGAAAAGCCCATGCCTGTGTTAAATGTAAGTAAAGTTGCAAAAAAAGGACAAAGTATATAATCGGCATTTTAAGATTTCGTGATATTCGGAGTTTGAATGGCTGTGTGGGAGTTATTATTTAAATAAACTTTTTTGTATGCCATGTTTAATCATTGGTGTTAAATCAAATGTGTGGAATAAGAGTGGTTTCAATGATTTTGGTAACGTTACCCGTGCTCTTCACAAACATAAAGGTTCTTTTAACTATCTAAGTTGTACATTATGTTTTTCAAACTTAAAAAAAAATTTAAGTGGTACCGAGGATGCTTTAAAAGAAAACTCTAGGCTATATATTAAACGCTTCAACGAAAATATGCAGCTTAATGGACGTTTCATTCAATTGCCCGCCCATTCGTGCTGTTCTTTACTTGGGGAAGCAAGAATTAGCATTTCGTGGTCATCACAAAGATGTAACCTCCACTAATCATGGTAATTTTAAAGAATTGTTAGAAACCTTTATTTCGATAAGCCCTGTGGACATTCATGAGCACTTTTGAAAAATCACACCCATGTTTGCCGGCAATTCTAAGACTATTCAGAATGAAATAATTGACTGCATTTGGCAATATATCAATGAACATATCGAAAAAGAAATAAAGGATTGCATTTTTTTCTATACAAGTAGACGATTCCACAGATATTGTCCAAAAATCTCAATTAGGTATGTTATTATTGGTGGAAACGTTTTTGGGATTTTATGACGTCAGTTCCAATCGGACTGCCGAAGCATTGTTTAACCTTGTATCAAGATGCCTCGAAAAATTTAACTATAAATCAAAACTTATAGGAGAATGTTTTGATGGGGCAAGCGCAATGTCAGGGCACTTAAATTGTCTTCAGTCCAAAATTAAAGAAGTAGCGCCACAAGCAGTTTTTATTCACTGTTTGGCACATCCTCTGAATTTAGTGCTACAACAAAGCTGCAACAGCATTTCACAGTGTCGCATATTTTTTGCAACTGTAAGCGGCATACCTGCATTTTTTCATCATTCTGCCAAACGAACTCACGTGGTCGATACAGTCGTCGGAAGACGAATTCCTACTTCTGTTATTACGCGATGGACATCAAACTCTAAAATGTTGAGTGTTATAAATAAAGAATGGGATTCTTTAAAAGAAGTATTTACTGAGATTATGAACGATCCAACCTCCGATCAAACTTCGCTTAGGCAGAGTGTCGGCTATTTAAATATATTTAACGACTTTGAATTTTCACTTTTGGTTGTTGTTTTTAGCGATAATTTTGGACTTACGGATGTTCTCTTCAATGTACTACAAAATAAGTCATTTGACATTAATTTTTGCATCTCACAAATTAAAAATACGCAGATTCTTTTAAACAGCAAACGAAAGGAGAATACATTCGTGGAAATTTTCGAATTAGTGATTTCGAAAACAACAGTTCCAATTGAACACCGTGAGGGACGAAAAAAAGTGACGCTCACACAAAATAAAGTTCTTGCAAAATATAAAATTCATATTTTATGAAATATTAGATACTATTTCTTTACAAATTACTACACGTTTTCAAGATATGGAAAAGCTTCATTTTATTACATTAATGGATACTTCAAAATTTGCGGAGTATTCCAATAAATTTCCTACGGAAGTAATAAATAATTTAAATGTGTACTACCCCAATATATTTACTGACTTCCAAAGATTGAAAAATGAATTAAAACACATATATCTGGATAAGCAGTATAGAGATATGAAATTACAAACATTCATGGAAATTTTAACAGAAAACAGATACATTTTTAAAGAAGCTTATAAACTTTTTTGCTTAATAGTGACTATTCCGTCCACTAGTGTTTCCGTAGAACGGAGTTTTTCTTGCTTAAACAGAATCAAAATCAGTCTGCGTAATACGATGTTTGAAGACAGACATAGAAACTTGTCAAAAATTTCAATTGAAAAGGAACTATTAAAAGAGTTAATAGAAACTCAACCATTTTTTCACATCATCGACAAGTTTGCAAGTCTAAAAGAATCGAACTTATATTCAAAAAATAAAGACTGGGTAAGCATTTATTGCATATTTTTATTTTGCTTGTTGTCTCCACATATTATCTGTCTGTAATACCATATCAGGTCCGATATATATATATATATTGGCTACGTATAATGGACGATCCCTTGCTTCTGAAGCAAAACTTCAGGAATTGGAAGAGGAACTAGACAAGATCAAATGGGACATTGTAGGACTCAGTGAAGTTAGAAGAAAAGGTGAAGAGTTGGTGGAACTTAAAAGTGGACATTTGTTTTATTATAGAGGAACGGAAACTGGAAGAACAAGTGGTGTTGGCTTCTTAATCAACAAAAGAACAGACTGTCTTCTAGAAATTGAAAGTATATAAGATCGAGCAGCGAGGCTTGTTGTTCAACTAACCCAGCGATACCAACTTCAAATAGTACAGGTATATGCACCAACATCAAGCCATACCGACGAAGAGGTTGAAGAATTTTATGAAGAAATCAAAGAGTTACACACCAAAGGGAAACAACATATCAAGCTCATCATGGGGGATTTCAATGCAAGAATTGGACAACAGGAACAAGGAGAGACATCGGTTGGTAAATACGGATACGGGGAAAGGAATGAACGTGGCGATCAACTCATAGAATTTGCCGAAGCTGAAAATCTTAGCATCATGAATTCATTTTTTAAGAAGAAACCGCAAAGAAAATGGACATGGAAACACCCCAATGGAGGAACCAGCGAAATTGACTACATCCTTGCAAATAAGAAATCAATTATTAAAGATCGCAGCACACTGAACAGATTTAATACTGGAAGTGATCATCGAATTGTGAGATGTAAAGTGTGCTTACATACTAAATTAGCAAAGGCAGAAGCTCATTAGGAAACAAGTATGTAAGAGGGTGGATTTAAAGAAATTAAAAGAAAATACCGAGGCATTCAAGTTGGAATTAAAAAATCGCTTTTCTGCACTGGAAGGACTTATTGAAGAAGTTGACATCTCAGAAGCAAATGAAAACATTGTTAAGACAATAATTGAAACTGCTGGGGAAATTGGTGGTGTAATATGTAAAAAGCAGAATAGCAAATTATCTGAGAAGACGAAACAACTCATGAAAAGGCGAAGAGATATGAAGGTGGACAATCAAAATACCAGTTGTAAGATCGAGTATGTAGAACTTTGCAAAACTCTGCGCAAAAACATGAAAGAAGATATAAGAAAATTCAATTGTGAGTTAGTAAGGAAGGCCATTGAAAGCAACAAGAGCCTTAGGGTTGTTAAAGGGAGTTTGTCTGTTGGGAAGAAACACATCATTGCATTAAAAGGAGAGGATGGCACCGTAACAAGAAATAGGGAAGAAATACTTAGAAGAGTTGAAGAATTCTACAAAAAATCAAAATAAAAGTAACAATAGATTAAACGAAGACTCTGAGATAGTCGAAGGAACAGCTCCAAAAATCTTAAAAGAAGAAGTAGCATTTGCAATAAAAAGTATGAAGGAAGAATTTATTGGCCACTTTCCGGTTTCTTTGCATTGTGGAGGAGGGGCTCGCCGCTTCACCCGTTCTTGAAGTCACGAACCGCCACTGACCTAAAGGCCTTAACACTATGCCGCCTCCAGTCATCCTACGTGTCAACAAGTTGCATGTTTCCATACGATATTATTGCTTACGTTATATGTGTTCAGAGCTTAAGTGAAAGAAGCAGGGGTGTACTTAGTTTTTTAAGCCTCTGAGAGGAAAGTTACTTAACACACAATTACTTAAGGGAAAGACATTTTCCGTGAGGCACAAATTCCACGTTTTACTATATCGCTAACCATTTGTTAGGTTTCCGATAAGATACCAAGATCGTACTTCCGTTATCTGTAAATTTATATCCATTTTACATTAGCAGCCAATTATTCTATAATAGGGCAGATATATTCGATGATAAGTTAGTGATTTCGCGCTGTCTTACTATATTTAGTCGATATCTTAGTCCACGATCAGGGAAATATAATTATAAGATAAGAATAAGCTTGCGTAATATTTCCCACTGCCGTCATCTGCATAATTCATCGCAATTTATGGATGACAATGACTATCGTATTACAATCCTTAAAGGATTTCTATCCGAGCGCAGATTGTAAAAAATTATATAGATCGTCTAATGCTAGCTTGGCAAATTCTAAATACAAGCCTAAATGTAGTGGTATTCTTTTTCCATTTCAAATTGTATGAGGCGATAATTAATATCATTAATTACTTTTTATCAAATTGAAATCCTTTTTTATTAAATACAAATTATTTTTTTTAAATGCGAATTACTTTTATTAAATGAGGGTAATTTTTATTAAATAAGAGTTACTTTTTCTTGAATGAAGGTTATTTTTTTTGTTAAATAAGAGTTACTTTTTTATTAAAATGAAGGTTATTTTTATTAAATGCGAATTACTTTTATTAAATTAGAGTTATATTTATTAAATGCAAACTATATTTTATTAATAATTAACGAAATTGTAAACAGTATAACAAGTTAACCCTATGTTGAACTTCATTATAATTTGTAGAAATTTTCGCTTAAGGATGACTAATTTTCAGTAAATGAAAATCGAATTTGTAGCAGATGGTGATGATTATAAAGCCAACTACAACTTGGCTGTGTAGGTTAAATAATCTCACAAAGATAGGGGTGTAGGTTAAATAATCTCACAAAGGTAGGGGTGCAGGTTAAATCTGCACCCGTCACAAATTATTAAAAGAAGTTCATTTAAATATTTTTTATGACTGTAGCTCCTGATTTTTGGCGTTCCTAAGTTAAAAGATAAAAATTATAGAAACAAAGACAATTCAAAAAGTATATACTCTATGTGGAGTCATAGTGACAGGCTCAATTGTAATATTTCTCTACCCCCCCCCTCTCACTCTTTCTCTTATAAGTTATATTTTCTTCTATCTTATACATGTTGATGGTAGATTTATTATAGATTTTGGAATTGAACACTGAATCCTTCTTTAATTAATAAATTTACAAAATTTTCACTTATTGTCATCTTCTTGATTGCGAATAAAAATTAGCATAGTTTTAGGGCGTATTTCTGCTTATTAAGCAGAAATGCACCTTAAAGTTATGCTAATTTTTGTTCGCAATCAAGAAAGAAAAGATGAAAATTGAAGAGACTATATTTCTTATTTTAAAGACCCCTGTCATCTTTGGCTCCATTTAAGATAGTAGTCCCAAATATTATCCATATCGCCCCCCCCCCCACAGGGGTTATATGACATTTCTAGGAGGTGTATCGGGGGTGGATGGAAAAAGATGAAGTAAAAGTCATTAATATCGTAGATACGTAGTTATAGGTAAACAAAATATAATAATATATATATATTGAATATTTAAAGGCTTTTACTTAGATTTCCAAGCTGGCTATATGGTTGAAACTTATTCCACCCGTAAAACCAGTCCATTTAAGCCAGTCCATACTAAGCCAGTACTATTACCAGTACTATTACCAGTACTATTACCAGTACTATTACCAGTACTATTGCCAGTACTATTACTAAGCCATACTATTACCAGTCCATAATAAGCAGAGAAATGTTTGATGTAGAATTGTGTGGCGATTTCAGCTCAAACTTTCTATCCTTGAACCTAACTTAGCCAAGAGCCACCCGTCACGTTTACAGTAGTACCACAAGAATTAAAAAAAAATTATAAGGGCCTGAGCCCGTAAGACCCCACCCCTATTCCTACACCTCTGATTGACAGCGTGAGCTAATTTTACTGACTAAATAAAAATGTATGCATATTTGCTTACCCTAGTGTCAAGAGACTTTACGCAGAAGTTTTGGATCACATTCCAACACTTTTGCTCAGAACCTTAACAATTAGTTTAATGATCAACCACATTTAAGAAAATATTAATATTAGACTAGTAATTAATATTAGTATTAGACCAGTGCAATTATAGACTCAAATCCTAATGACGAAACCCTGGCAGCGCTTGGTGGCAAAGTAATGTATTAACAAGCAGCTTACATGATTTTCACAGTCCCAGTTTTAATTTGTCTTCATGGTTAAGGACTTCTGTCCGTATAGCCTTATGCATTAGCAATAAAAATAATAATATTGGTATTTAAGAATTAAGTTATTTTCTGCATTAATTGTCTGAACCCATATTTAACATCCAGAATAATAATTAGAATTCTTTTTAATATCCAAATCTATTAAATCCACTTGAAAACTATTATATTGGTTAAAACGCAAAAATGAGATACACATGGTGCCCATAATATATTTTTTTGATTAAGAAAATTAATAATATAGAAATTGAGCAAATTAGAATAGAAACGGGATTGGTTTGAAAAAATTATCGTAACTCAAAAATGCTTATTTAAATACATTAGTACTTCCAACGTGTGTTCTTTTTGTTGCTCACGGATAATAACTAATCGATGCTCAATTTCTCGCAATGGTTTCGCTAGCATTTAATGATTAATAGACCTTAAAACTTGAGTTATTTCTTCTGTCAAAGTTGTAGTCAAAGTTGTAGTCAAAGTTGTATTCAAAGAAGTAATGTCCTATACACATGTTCCCCGACGTAACCACATAGAAAAAATTCAAGCGGAATGTATGTCAGGGGACCTTGGTGGCCAGGAGACAGAACCCTCTCTACTTATCTATCCGCAACATGGATAAACCACACT
>QLNU02014176.1:97946377-97957200 GCA_006491805.2 Dysdera silvatica
GTTTGCTCTATTTAATGCAAAATATCTCTTGTTTCTAGTTTTTCTAATTTATGTGCAATTAGTTTTCTTAATCAGAAATAGACTTTATGGACGCCCTCTATTATTTCAACAATTAATAATAATAAGCGTTGATTATGTTTTATACAAATGGTCACGATCGTTGTTGCTGTTGCCACGAAATGTTACTGTAATGCGTTCTGATTAAATATAATTATTTTAAATCAACCCAATATAAACAATAAAACCTTTTTAAAGTAAATAATCACATAAGCCTCATTTTGCTTGTCCAATTATAATTAATTAATACAATAATAGAAAGACTCCACAAATGTCAAAAATACTTGAAGCGGTAGACGTAAAAAAAAATTGGGGATCCTGATTTAAGATAAAACGAGTGCACTACGACAGCAGATAAAGGAGGAGGGGAAGAGTTGTAAGTAAAATCCTTATTACATCCAATTTTACCATTCAATCAAAGATTTATAAACGTTCTTTTAAAGCTTGTCTGGAATAATTTTGCAAGGGATAAATTTCTGTTATGTGAAAGATAAAAAACGAAGCAATATTCTAAAAAATCAAAGATCTATTTTATTTTGTTTCAAAGAAAGAAAATGACTAGATTTTCATCGGATAATAGATCGGGGATCATAGAGAAAAGACACTCATTATACTCGATTCCAAAAATCGGCCTAATGATAATAAATTTTTGTCACTCATTTTCCTAGATAAGCCATCCTTTCGTTATTTTTAAAGCCCAAAGGCAGTCACAATAAACACAAAGTGCTTTTCTCACTTTGTCGTTGAAAATAATATTTGTACACATTATTTTTAATATGGGTCCTTCTTTATAGATTTCATTCTAACAGCATTTATATTGGGGGGACAAATTGTCTTTGAGTTTTCTTTAGTTTACGACCCATAAAATGTTTGCATAGATTTCTTAAATTATTCAGAGATCTGGGATGATGTCACCTTTAGAAAAATTCGTCCCCTGCACAGAATTGCTACTTGTCGTTGACGAGCATGTTTTCAAGTTTCGTTTTGAAACTTCCTAAAGATCTTAAAAGGCCGGGATGGACAGCAGACAGTTTAGCAAATACTACTATATACAAGGTATACCTTATCTTATTCCTAATTCCTTTTTAAAATGTTTTTAAAAATATATTAAAGCTATAATAATAAACCTTTCTTTAAATTTAAGGTTCGTAACAAATATGTTTTTTATCTTGATATGAAATATATAATCTTAATGGAAGATCCTATAATTCAATTTTAAACTAGTCGACGTTGCATCTGTTTTGCATGTGGAAGAAAGTGATCCATGGGCTATTCAAAATTGGCAAGTGACATTTATCTAACGTCAAAAGAGAAAAAATACCTCGTCATTCTCTTTTGCTCAAAAGAAACCCCCTTGTAGCTGTTTGAAGTGCTCCTACTTCTACTTGTCACCTTCTAAAAATATGCAGTTGCTTGAAAAGAAGTTAAAATATCCGAACTTTATCAACGCATATCGCGTGTTGGAAATTGCTGCATTGAAAATTGATGACAGGTATATTCTCTCGCTTGAATGGGGAAATTTGAAGAAAAGTAATTCTTCAAAACTTCTTGGATTTATGGAGTGTATTATATCACTTACACTCAATTTTTATACATATATTTTTAGAATCTTTTTCCGGATTTCAGAATATATTTTTATATATTATTTAACCCATTATTTCGGATAGAAAATTATGAGCGTAAGGAAATAGAAAATATTTATTATTCAAAAAGTAAAAAGATTGGCGTTTTTGAATTTTATAGAACTGTTATAGAAAGGGTTGATAATATTGAAGGTTATATAGTTTAATAGCGACACACTGCACTAATCAATAGAAATAAATGCAAAACAATTTTTATGGTGCAGTTCGATAAAATCATTAACACGATAACACTGCTGATAGCTATTTCGATAGCGTTAACCAGCTACCGTCGTCAGAGCGAATGGCGGCTTCTGTTTATGTCCGTGCTGTTGGTCGGTGTTGCCATCACGTCGGTTGGAAACTTGATTGGGCGGAGGAGTAAAGCGTATTTGTGGAGACGTCTTCAGCCGTGAGACCCAAAAGGTTTTTCCAAGTGGATGATATAGAGTTACTAAGGAGTTGATCATTAACTGCAATATTGATGTTTGCTAGGATGTGAAATGCCTCAAAGAAACTGAGATCAAGTGTTGAGTTGACTTTTTTATTAATACGTGCATTGGAGAATAGAAACTGATGTCCGAATTCCCATGAATGTTTTGCCAGAGCCGATTTATGTAATTCTTGCTTTCTGATATAAGATTCGTGTTATTTTAATCTGTGGCGCAGTGCTATTCGTATTTGACCGATATAAATTTGGCCACACTGGCACACTGCCTTTCCTCGACGTTTTAGTTCATAGAACACCTACTAGCGTCCAAATCAGTGTCTACCGAAAACTTAATTCCGTTAGCCTTCTTCCTCACGCTCTATCGGCTCATCCACAAAGCCAGAAAATGAGCTCGTTTTATTGGTTGGTGTTTCATGTCATCAAATTCTCTTCTACAAGTGACGCATTGACTAAGAAAATCAGCTACATTCGAAAAATTGCCTCATACCGTGGCTACAATCCAACAATTATTGATCATATTTTTAAAGAACTCACTAAACCTAAACCGGCCTCTTCTCTCTCCAGTGATTCTTCAGCTCCTAGGGACATTGTCTGCATTCCTTATGTTCCGAAAATTTCTACTAGGATCGCTGCTGTCCTGCACAAATTCAACTTTCGCGTTACCTTCACTCCGATCAACAAAATAGGCTTTTCTCATCTTAAGGATAACATCCCGGATTCTGACAGCTGCGGCATATATTCCATTCCGTGCCAGTGTGGCCAAATTTATATCGGTCAAACACGGAGAGCACTGCGCCTCAGACTAAATGAACACGAAGCTTATGTCAGAAAGCAAGAATTCCATAAATCGGCTCTGGCAAAACACTCGCGGGAATTCGGACATCAGTTTCTATTCTTCAAGGCACATATTATTAAAAAAGTCAACTCAACAATTGATCTCAGTTTCTTTGAGGTATTTCACATTCTATCAAACATCAACGTTTCAGTTAATGATCAACTCCTTAGTAACTCTATCTCACCCACTTGGAAAAATCTTTTGTGTCTCACGGCTAAAGGCGTCTCCACAAATACGCTTTACTCCTCCGCCCAATCAAGTTTCCAACCGACGTGATGGCAACACCGACCAACAGCACGGACATAAACAGAAGCCGCCATTTCGCTCTGACGACGGTAGCTGGTTAACGCTATCGAAATAGCTATCAGCAGTATTATCGTATTGATAATGTTATCTAACTGCACCATAAAAATTGTTTTGCATTTATTTCTATTGAAGGTTATGTTAAAACTTGTTTTGCAAGAAATCCATGATGAAAGCACAAATGGTTTAGAGCTTGCATTGAAGGTTTATTGAATTAATAAAATGGTCAAAAAGTTTAAAACCTTATTCGCTTTCAGAAGCAGAGGTCTAAGGGAGCTGAATTAGCCTGAAGACTACATAAAACTCAATTCTACGAAAGGCGAATATATTTTTCTAACAATTTGCGAACAATGGAATGAATTTAAGATATGGAAAAATTAAATGATGCCTTTTATAACACGATACTGTATATTTACCAGACAACTTGCAAATATGTTTTGAAGACCATTTGACATGAGGGATAATTCTTAGAATGTATCTTGTAGGCCATATTTCTGCATCATACGTCACTTTCTTCTTTCTTCGGGGAACTTAGATAAAATGCAACGAATTTTTATTGAAGTCATTTATCTTTAATATTGTATTTCAGTTTCAAAATCCTCCCCAAACAGTAGGAAAAGAGCACCACTAATTGAATTTGATCCATTTAAAAAAGGTGGAGTTCAAGGACTGGCGGATATTGTAAGTTCCTCTATTATAGGATCTTTCTGTTTTAATTTCCTTACGCTTAAATATTAATAATATGCGGAGATTTTCTTCAAAATTTCTTTTAAGAAGTAAATCGTCAACTTTTCTCCACACCCAGAGGAAAAATAAAAGAAATAATACAATAAAAACAAACGTTTCCAGTGATATTGTTTCGGATAGCTTAATTTCATTCATGATATTCAGAAGGGGAATTTCAAAGTTAATTTATGACGAATTTGATAAATTGGGGCAAATGGAGTTGACATCCGTTTAAGAAATAGATTCTGAATGACAAAAAAATGTTTTAGCAGTTTTTCCGCAATCTTGGCAGCTTTAGCAATTTATCTAAAGCCCCGATTTTTTTAACGCTTGATTGATGAAATATTTCAAGTCGGAACAAGCTGTCAAAGTTATTAAGACGGGAAATAATGACAGAGTTATTAAAACACTGACATTTTCACCGCATTCATCAATCTTTAAACTGGGAAATACCACTCGATCCATTTCATAGACTGCTGATTTTTGTATTCGACGGACCCGTTCATCACTTTTAGCAGAAATATTAGTCTTTGGCCCGATTTTGGCAGCGCGTTAAAACTTAATTTGTGGAGAACATTCCACATGGTGTTTTGACACTACCAACGCAGTGTTTTTATCAATTGATTTTGCTTTAAAACAAAATAAGCCGTAAGAGAAAAATGGCATAAAGAGTGAGTTTTCATTCCCCACGTCCTTCCTCGCATGTAAGGTCATTATAGATTAAAGCTTCCAAAACTATTATTTTATGCAAACAAAAATTAAATTCAAATAATAAATATCAAGGGGTGACGTCCAGAATCTGATTAATCTTTTACTCTTAATTCTGGAGTGCGGAAAAAACATTTAATGTGCTTGTCACCACCGCGATAAATATTTATTTCTGTCCATGGCAGTTCCAGTAAACAGACAATAGGCCTAATTACCGAAGAAAAGTGATAAAAAAGTAGACAAAGAGATGCACGGAGAAAAACTTTAAGAGATCGACTCAAGGAGAAAAGAGGAATACGATAAAAATTAAGAAAAACTGGCAAAAGACTGGAAGGAAGTAGGTATGTAAAAGACCTATATTTCCTAGGGATTAAAGAATAAATAAAAGTATACGCAATCGTCTACCACAAGCTAGTTTTTACGAGTTCTCAATACACCAAAACTTCAATTTAAAACTCTCTGCAGAGATAAAAAATGTCTAAATTTCACTATTAAAAATGTCAGCTGCCAAAGGTATGAAGAATATGATCATTTATATGACTTGACCATGCGCAGGTGATACATATGATAGTATTCCTCGTATCTATGTCAGTCAACACTTTTATAAGTTCTCCTGCATAGAGTACATGCATCATGTGCGTCTGCTGTGTTGAATATGTAGATCATGTATATCATCTGTACTTTATCTTAACCACTATACTGGGGGCTCCTAAGAAGGAAAAACATAAAAGTATATATTTGTCGATATTCATAAACCAAGCTTAATCGATAGTACAGGGGTGGACAACCTTTTAAAGGTGTTGTTTCGGAGTAATACGGCAATCTCCTTCCACGCACAACCAACGCTCATCTGAATTGTGAAAGTTTAGTTTACCTAACTATTAATGGAAGTTAATATATTAGTTAATTAAAAAATAAAATTTAATAATTAATATCATTTGAGGACATAAATTAAAAATTAATAATATTTTAGAATATAAATTAATAATTAATAATATTTTAGGATAAAAATTAATAATTAATCGATTTAGAGAATAAAAAACTCTTAATCAGGGAGGAGATCCTTTATAATGGGTTTTATTTATTGATGATGAATTGATGATATTGAATATGTATGAATAATAATAATAATAATAATATTTTAAGACCACTCCCATTGTTATCGAAAAGTAGTCTGCATGCCACGTACATGGTTCAGCATCATATGGGACGCATACCATAAGATACTGAACCTTGTTATATTGACTGCTGTGTCCTTTTTAGTACACTTCCTGCGGTAGGGTAGGTGTGTATTAGGATATCCTTCTACTCTTCTTGGAAAGATTCTGCCAGAAATATTGTAGAGCAAGGTCTGATGGTCTCAGGAAGATGGGACATTCCAGGTCTTTCCACAGATCTTCCTTTCTCTACGTATATTCTGTTTTACGGGACATAGTTACGTGTTATAAAGCTGTGATAATATCATTACAGAAGAAATACCTATGTATATGTCTTCCATATGTCATGGAAAAAATATCCGAAAATACATTTTATATGGAAAGAGATAGGTATATATGAGCATGCCTTAGAAGGCATAATTAAAATTCAACGCAATCATTAGACCTAATGTCGAGCTGCTAATGTACTGTCCTCAGTTAACAAATGCTGGTATTGTCTATATACATAAATCTAATACTTTCATCATAAGAAAATACATTTTACAATGAATGAATAGAGGAAATATTAAAGTAGGTTATTTTGGTGGCAGTAGAATGGTGTATAGTACATAGTTGATAACACATTTAATGCACGAATAATAATAATGCATTTTCAATGCACATAAAACATCGTCAATTTAAAAATTGTTACTTTTAATCCCTATATCAGGACAGAAGTTTGTATTTTACTATGTATTCGACGACATAGTACGAGCTGAAAACTAGGGATACGTTTTCGTGGTTGCACAGCCATCCACGTTTGCCCACTCAGTTTTGGTTTCCATGTTCTTTTATTGGCAGTGGAGGTATTCCAATAACGGAAATCGGGAAGCAAAATATTTCAAAAGCGTCCGGTTTTGCCTTTGGATTGACACCGTAACCAAGATGAGTAAACAATTCGTCCGAATATCAACTTCGGTCAGCGATGTGAGGTCAATGACGTCGTGCCTATCGTTTTCCAGAAGCACAATAGTTGATGAGTAACTATGGAAGATATAGTCTTCAGTCTACCAAACAAATCGACTTTGCGACAGATTAATACGACCTACCAAAAGACAAGGAACTCCACATTTTTATGCAACCATTATTTATTTTCTTACACTTTTTTTAATAGAAGGGTTAAACTTATATTGACTTAAAGCAAAAATAAAGTTCACTGTATACAAGTCGTTCACGCAGATTATTTATGGAGGGAAACTTCATTAAAATTATTAAATTTAATTATTTTACGAAGAACAGTATATAATGAAGGGAAATATTAGCGAGAGAGAGTTCATACATACACACACAACAAAAGTTTATTTAGGATGAACCATGTTACATTTTGAGGTTCACACACAAAGTTTAAAACACAAATACAGGTTTTGCAAATTTATACCTCTCTGGGAAGCATTGGGTAAAGACTGTAGAGTCTAACAAAGACCATGATAACCGAGGGAAGAAAAGGTTTTTGCAATATTTAGACTTGCACAATAGTCAAATAGTAGCTTAACAGTATCATTAGGAAAATACAATATATGAAACTAAATGAATAAAAAATCGGTACAATTCTAAAAGATACATGTGGAATTACTTTTTAAGCAAAGAAATAAAATTAAGTATTTGTAATCTGTTAAGGAGAAAATTCTACAGTCTGGAACCCATAAAAGCGATATGTGTCTCTCGAAAGTAATTCTTGAGAAATCAAATATTTGTAATCATATATTTGAAATCAAGTTTTTGTTTAAATTTCGGTAAGGTAACTTTTATTAGGAAACTGCAGACATTAAAGATTAGTACGTGCATCATTTTTAATGATATTAAGCATCGAAATTGAAATTTTATATTGAAAAACTTTCCTAATTGAAATTTAGAAGATGAGGCGTAATATATCCCAGATAGCACAAAAGTCCCCACGATGTCCTTTTTTTGGTCCCTTATGTCCATACTTTGTCCACACGCAATGCGGATATATTTCAGAAGTCAGCAGGACGTCCGCTTTGGAACATCCGTAGGATGTTCTTTTCGGACATCCCAAGAATGATTATTTCGGACGCCCCTAGTATGTAGCACAATACGGGCATATTTCGCACGTTCGTAAGACGTCCGCTTTGGAACTTCCGTAGGATATTCATTTCGGGATTCCGTAGGACGTCTTTTTGGAACGTCCGTAGGATGTTCATTTCCGACGTTCCTAGGATGTTTATTTCGGACGCCTCTAGGATGTAGCAAAATACGGACATATTTCGGACGTTCGTAGGATATTCGTTTTGGTATGTCCCTATGATGTTCTTTTCGGACACCTCTAGCATTTGCGTACGCAGGGGGTGTTGATGGGGGTTTAACCCCCCCCCCATTGCAATGAAATTTTGCATAGGAATATGTGAGTTGTATACAATAATTTTTCTTCCCACGTGTATGTTGCTCTAAACTAGAGCTTTTATTGTTTTTGGAGAAAGAAGGGAGGGGTAATAATACCTTAACATCTTTACATACGGAGAAAGAGAGCGTTGTTTCCTGTCCTCATTCGTCTAGCGGTCCAAGACACTCCGGGCTAAACGGAGGGACCCTGGTTCGAATCCAGGATGGGGAAAGCGTCTCTTTTTCTCCAAAATTAAAAAAGCTCTAGTTTGAGCTACATATACGTGGGTGGCAAAAATTATTGTATAATAAATTCCCCCACGAAAACTCACAAAATTCTCGCCCCGGAGGCTTTCTTGTGTTGACCATATTTGGCAATTGTGTTATCCCTGCGGAGGGTAATAATATCTTACATGTGAGTTGTAGCTTTGTAACCCCCATTGAGCCTATAACCACCCTTATGAACTTTCTTCCTACGCCTATGGTCCGTAGGATGTAGCACAATATAGACATATTTTCGACGTTCGTATGATATTCATGTCCGCCAAGTGACCAAATTTATGTGCTTTACTATCGCGTTATGCTGTCCTCACTCTACATAGTATTGGTTCTTCTAGCAGCCGTATCGTCATGGCCGTTCTCTTATATATAATCTCTATGAATGCTTACATTTATTTAACATCCAATCGCCATCTTGTTAATGGGGATAGCAAAATCAATTTCTAAACTTGTAATAATTTTCTGTATGGAATCTCATGAAAATTGTTTGACTATTTGTTGTTGTAATGCTCAACACAGGTGGGTTTTATGTTCCTAATATATGAAACATTAGTCAACTTACCAAGAGTCCAGAAGGAAACTTCAACATGGATTCCGAACCACGGCCTAACTTCACTATTCACTTATTCATGGGAATTTTGGCTACAAATGATCAATTCGGCATTCTCAGTACAGAGCGGTCAAATTCTGACTAATGAGGTAGCGCCGGGTTTACGTATAGGCCAAGTAGAACCGAGCCCAACAGGACACTCTGTGTACGAAATACCGACCGACAATTTACAGCATCAGATATTTCTACCACCGCAAATTGGGAACTTCATTATAGACTGTAAATTTATATATATATATATATATATATATAAAAGTTTTCCTCGCCCATTCTTGGCGGAAACAGGCTTTGGGACGGGCAGAGCGCCATGTTCCCAAGCCTCTTTTTACATCACTTCTTAATGTGCCATGTCTAGAAACTTCCTGACAATGTGACACGTGTTTAGGATTGTGGCTTTTTGTATTTCAATGTAGGTGTTTGGGTCAATGTTGAGTATCTCCAAATTCGTCGCAAGCGTTTTTGGTACTATCCCTGTTGCTGAGATGACTAACGGGATGATGAGGATCTTTTCCATACCCCATATATCTCGTACTTCATGTCTGAGATCTTGGTACTTGGTGATTTTCGTTGTGTAGGTTGTCTGTATGTTATTGGTGTTGGGTACTGCTATGTCGATTAAGTACGTGGTCTTATTCGATTTATCGACGAGGGTTATGTCAGGACGGTTATGTGGGACTGTCTTGTCTGTTATGATTGCTCTATCCCAGTAAAGCTTGTGTGTTTCGTTCTCATGCACGGTCTCTGGCTCATATTTGTAGTACGGGCATTTTTCTGTCAGAAAGCCAGCATTCGCTGCCAATTTCTGGTGGACTATTTTCGCTACTTGATCGTGTCTATGTTTGTAGTCTGACTGCGCAAGGATCTTGCATCCTGCCATCACGTGTTGGATTGTCTCCGATGCCGCATGACAGTGTCTGCATTTGTCGCTTTCTATGTCTTTTCTCTGGATGAATTTCTGATTGTTCCTTGTTGCGATCACTTGGTCTTGGAGGACTCCGATCACTTGGTCTTGGAGGATTTCGATCACTTGGTCTTGGAGGATTCCGATCACTCGGTCTTGGAATCACTTGGTCTTGGTCTTGGATGGCTAGCATGAATCCTTCTGTCTCTGGCTGGAGAGAGAGAGAGGCCGGTCAAGCATTTGTGTGGTTGTTGCAGGTCATTGTAGTGCCTGCCATGTAATGGTTTTCCGGCCCAAGTTCTCAGTTTCTGTTCGTTGGCTGTTTCCAGGACACGCTCTTCGGTACTACACAGGTTTAGTGGCGTGTAATTTGCATCTGCTTGTGTTATGGCTTGGATGAGTGGCGATCGGGGACTCTTCAACTGGAAGTATTGCCTCATGCTCTGGATCTGCTTGTCATGTAAGTCTTTGAGGTCCGCTTGTCCGCGTCCTCCTTCTTCCCGGGGTAGTGTTTGCCGTTCAATTGCCGTTGCAGGGTGTAGTTGTCCGGCTCTTCTCTGGATGGTTCTCATTTTCCGCTGGAGTTGTTCTAGTTCAGTGTTGGACCATTTGATGATCCCGAAGGAGTAGGTGAGCACTGGTACCGCATATGCGTTAATGGCTTGCGTGGTGTTCTTCCCGCTCAGTTTCGTCTTCACAATGCTTCTAAGTCTTTCTTGGAATGCTTGCGTGAGCTGGACCTTGACTTTCTTGTGCTCCTGCTGCCGTTTTTGCATTATCCCTAGGTATTTGGTATTT
>QLNU02014176.1:97957300-97989117 GCA_006491805.2 Dysdera silvatica
GTAAGCGTTCTTTTTGCACTGCTGGGAGTCGAACCCGGATTAGCGGCGCACTAGGAGAACGCGTTACCACACTGCGCCACCGCAGGGCGTTACTTTTGACTCTGAACCATCAAGCCTCCAATTACGATGGGCGGTTGGGTATAGACAATAGCATGCAGATTGGCACCAGTACGTGTTTTCGGACGAATGACGCTACAACCTGGATTAAAACAATGGTTGCTTATACGTTAAGCGGTCTTGTGGTGAAAGCCGTCTTCTGGTATGAGTTTTAGAACACTATACTGCCCAAACGGTCAGCGTAGTGGTGTGGGGTGCTATTGGCTATGATAGGTGATACTAATTGTTACAAATTACGGATAATTTCAACAGCAACAGCAACATCAGGAAAGTTTTAGAAGCCCGAGTTTTATCCTTCATTCAACACGCTCCTGGCGCTATATTCCAAAATGACAACGCCCTACCACATGTTGCTTGTAATGTCCAAACCTTCTCCACAGCACAAGAGATATCGCTTCTTCTTTAGCCTGCTCATTCACTAGACATGTCACCGATTGAACATGTGTTGAACATGTATTGAACATGGCCATTTGTCGATTGGACCATTACTGATCTCAAGCAATCACTACCAACGGACTATGGGCTAGGATCGAAGAAACCTGACAGGCAGTACCCTAAGAACGCATTCAATTTCGATTTCATGCCCAGACGTTTAGAGGCTCTTATTGCCGCTCGGGGAGGCTTTATTAAATATTGATTTTCTAGATGTATTTGTAGATGTATTTGTCAATAAAGTTAATCATATCTTTAATCTTTCGTCATATGCGATATTCATTTAATTCCAATTTGACCATTTTTTCTTGGTGTTGCAATTTTCATAAACGTGAGTGTATTACAGAACGGATGCGAAACTATGAGCCACACTTTTTTTATAACAAATTTCTTCTCATATGGAAACTTTATACCATATTTCTATGGTTACAATCTAGGTGCCTAAATTGGCAAATATTCGCCAAAAATGACAGTATTTAAACGTTAGACACTTTCAGTGGGTTACTACATCTTAACCGATTAAATGGGCATTTCACAAGAGAGAAAGCATTTAAAATGATTTCACAAGCGACAATACTTCTACAAGAATTCATTCAGCATTTGATGATAATGTTTGTACTTCCTGAAACAGCGCTTTTAGTCATACATGATGAGACCGACAGCTCAACGTGACATCTGAACAATGATATATTTGCACACAAGCAAGTTTACCATGTAGCCTGGAGCCCCTAGAATTCTGGGTAGCCATTTTGTTGTACAATTCCGGTTTCATTTACTTTAGCGACAAAGGTTTTCTTCATTGGCGCAATGTTCGCTATTTTGGCATAAAAATAATCAAAAATCCGCGATTATCCGACGAACGTAGTGCAACTTTCAAAATGTCGCCAATAAATGCAATTTGCAACCACGATCACGTGATACAATGACAACAAATTGGCGATACACTATTTAGCTATTGTGTCATCGAAACGAATATTTTCGATTAAGAGTAATTTTCCGTGCTCATGAAAATCCATTGCATTCGATAGTTCTTAATTTCTATACTAAAAAAAGGCAACAACCTCTTTAATGCAATGTAATTTGACGTAGCTCTATGCAGCTTAGATTCATAAGTAGAAGTTAAAGATATAAGCATTGCGCTTATAACATTGATTTCTATTTATAAACATTTTAATAAACGTACATTTTTAATTTTAACATATTATTTTCTTAACAGCACTTTAGTATTCAGTGTATTTACCCGAACTATTACCACACTAAAAGCACGAAATCATGCTGCTACAAATCAACTAAATTAGGACAGTACTGAGCTTACTTGCGATGCTCTTGGACCTGAGTTAACATGGATATTCATAAGCGATTTATATACAATTCAAGTTTTGCTCTGCGATGACGTGGTAATGTACAGGGTGAGTTTAATCCACCGCACTTCCGATACACTTTTGAAATCTTGTATCATTGTCATCATATTTGTCTCTTGCGTTCAGTGTATCTATTGGATAAAGTGAAAGAAAATACAATGTTTCAGTAACGTACGCAAACATTTTATAAGGGGTTATGGGTGTACTAAGAAGCGGGGAGAGTTTCGACAATCAAAATTTAATTGTATACAGGACAATGGGCTATGACCCCCCACCCCGGTGGGCTATTCCAAATAGTTTTTATGTTAAAACTACCAAATGTTTAGGGCCTGACTTCAGCTAATGCCATTCTCCCTCCTAATAATAATAATAATAAAAACACTATACTGCTACTAGGTTCTTACGAATTTCTTTACAACTTTGTAATAATTTTATGAAAGACGCTGATTGGAGCGGAGCTTGCCTACCCTCTACCCACAAAAAAAATAAAATTAATTGATGAGCTTCGGAACCATTGATTAGTTGTAATGTCATCAATCAGATAATAACAATTATTAACGCTGTATTAGGGCAAAAGGTCACTAAATTAAAAATTTACAGGACGGTGCATAAGTATTGCAATAAAATTGGAATGGGGGTGATAGGTTGCTTTTAACCCACAGCCTAGAATATTAACATGTTAAAAGATTGCACGTTAAAACCTTGACGATGGACGTCAACTCCCTGCCACCTCCCCATCAGGATAGGCCAATGGGGCGGTGTCTAAAAGTTCCCTATTGCATTTCAAAAGCTGTTTGAGACATGTTATTATATATTAATTAAAAAGAGATTTAAGAAATAATGACAGACCGCCAATTCTGACAAACTTTTCCACCCTTGCGCGTAAGAATACCGCAAATTTTATTTTTTGTTGTTCGTAACACCCTGAAGATAGTTTTGCAAATTCGCTAAATTGGACATATAATTTGCTGATAGTATAGAACCAATGAAAACCCTACCTCGGAAAAATAAACAACCCAGCAGTTACTCGTTAGCGCCTATTGGTGAAACTAGTCCAATCAGTGAACATATGGCTATTTCAAAAATGTTTCGTGGGTGCGGTGGATTGAACTCACCCTGTATGACGCTGTAACTTACTAGCAATGTAATGTGACTGGAATTCTGGTTGCGTGGCAACCGAGGCACAAAAGACGGACAAAAACAAACAAAAAGGATTTAATTTGAGAAAATATAAACTGAGTTTCTCACCCGCATATCGCTCTCGTCTGTTACAGGAAAGCATAACCTTGCCTGAACCATCGAGGGGTTAGTTCCAGCTTCCGTAAGGCACATCGAATATATGAAGGACGTGACTTCTTAGATCAAAAGGTGAAAATATACTTCTCCTCCGCAGAATTTGGTCTGCAAGAAGAAAACTCATGAAATAAAATATTTCGAAGAAAATTAGGTGGCGTTCTTGTGATCTATCTTACTCTTTATTTTGGAGCCGAATGTTGGCCCCCAATGTGGCCACAGGGTGTGAATGGAAGTTCTTCTGGCCATAAGTAGTGACGTAGAAAAGGGTGGGGTTCAAGGGATCAAGTCCCCATTGGATAATAGGTTACATTATCTCCCCCTTAACGCTGAATCACTGTATCCTTTTTTTAAAGCTGCTTGGTCCCCCATAATTTTTAAATTGCTATGTCCATGGCCAAAAGCTTTAATACTGGTATTCTCTAGACCTTTAGAGATTCAATACTCTTGAGAAAAGGCAAGTCAACAAGTGCATTGGAGGGAAAGAAATATTCCATGCTCTGATTGGTTGCTTTTAACCTGAGGGTGTGGCTTTGAATGCCATGCTTTTAACCTGAGGGTGAGGGCCTATATATATATATATATATATCATAAATTTTTACAAGGTTAGTATTTACTTTTTACAAAATACACACCTGAAAACAAATTACTCTTACCTGAATCAGCAGAGCCCACAACACTTTCGTGGTAAACCCCTCGCTGTCCGTTTGGATAAACTTGAATTATGCTTGAGTGGTTTTAATGTGATGACGTCATCGCTCTAAGCCACGTCTTCATAGATCAGGTTGAAAGCAACCAATCAGAGCATGGAATATTCCTTTCCCAAAACGCTTTTAAGTCCACTACTCTACCGTGGCGTAATTCATTTGTCCATCAAACCATTGACTCAGTTTCGCCTACCAATGATAGCGTAAAAGGTGTTATTTTTTTTTTGCTCCTTGTAGTTCAGGGTTCGGTTTCCTGTGCAACTATGGTTCTGATTACTCGGGAAACCGTTGGTTCCAACGCAGCATGACCTTTGTTGTCCTTGCCCTGTAAAAACACAAGCAACAAATATTAATGCGAAGTACTATCGATTCATCAGTAGAACAATGTGTAGTATTTTTATTGATCACCAGGGCCTTTTCTAACGAGGGTGCAAAAGATGCCCCTTACCTGGGCGGTCAACCTCAGAAGCGTCTGGAGACCGTTTATTATATTATTTTGCACTTTTCTGATATTAATAAAAGAAAGAAAACATCGGGGATTTTGTCTTTATTTTATATATATATATATATATATATATATATATATATATATATATATTTCTCCCTTTGTACCAAAACTGTTTCAAAACACGAGTATGTATGTGAGAGTGAGTCAATAAGTTCTGGGAAAGAGTTAATATAAAACAGTTAGAAGGAGTATGAACTTACTTTGTTTTATATTTTTCTACAATATCACCATCCTTTTCAATGCACTTAGCCCATCTTTTTACAAGGTTGTCGAACTCCTGAGAAAAGAAAATTTATGACACCCTGACACCAATTTTGGGCAAAATTTTCCATCTCCAAATTTATAGAGAATCAATATCCACGCAGAGCATCTATAAGGTGCGTAAACAAATAAAAGTCACATGGAGCTAGGTCAGGACTAAAGGCTGGATATGTTAACAGTTCCCAGAGAAGCTTTCTTGACGTTTCCATAGTACGTTTGGCTGTGTGAGGACGAGCATTGTCATGTAGGAAAATAGCACCATGTTTCAGCTTCCCTGTTTTTTATATGTATAGCTTCATGTGTTGGACCTCTAAGCAGGTTAGAGTAGTATTCTGAATTTATTTTACGTTTTTCTTCCAAAACATCAATGTGTATTGTTCCTTTGAATGCCCAAAACAGGTTGATAAAACCTTTCCGGCTGGAAATTGAAGGTTGCCCAGAGTGCTCAGTGGAGTAAATACTTACATATCCCGATTTAAATTTATCGTGCTATAAATAAAGCGTAACTTTACTCGCGCATTCGTTACTATACTGTATTTGTAATCTTAACAAAATTTCGTTACGTTTTGCTCTTTTTTTTGGTTAAAAATTTTACAATAGAACGTTACTCAGTGTTTGACAGACCTCCTACAATCGCCGCCATTTTTTTTATTTATTGCGCTTGCGCAGTAAGCGCCAGGCAGGCGACAATTTGCCACAGTATTGCCAGATATTTAGATTAATCTAATGATTTGAATTTAATTTTACACAACAAAATTTAGAGGTTTTTCCTAAAACCATTTGGCTCATATATGCGCAGATAAAAAAGCAAACACTTCACATATTAAATTCTAAATAAAAGAGGAATTTAATAAGGGAGGCGAAATGTAATTTTTTTTACTAGGTACGTTAATAAATTAGAAATGACCCTGTTGATTACATTTAAAATTGAACATATATTAAATACATTTAGTCACCAAAATCAAGTTTAGAAACTCGAAGAAATATTTTAGTTTAAAATTCCCAGTTCATACGAAAAAGATATTTTGTGTTTGCGCGTGCTGTCTATTTCTGCGTTGAATTTTTGACGCATGGTCTGTTACGGCAGGAGATTATGTAGTTGCCATGTTTTGAACGAAAAGGTATTTTAAAAAAAAATTGAAGCTAAACTGGAGATATCTGTCCTCTCCTTTTAAAGGCTGGATCACGAAATATGTCAGAGCACAGGCATTTTTCAGACCTGGCAAAATGATAAAGTAGTTTAGAACCTTATAAAGATTCTCCAGTGAAGTTTGAAAAACTCGCGAATGCTTCAGTACCAGGACGAGGCAGCTTTAGAAGGCATGACAAAAAGAAGTTCAAAATAGATCTTCTCAGATTCGAAATCTCTTCGTGTATATGTATATAAGTTCGTAAAAATTTTAGAGAAAGATCAATAGCTGTCTCTTTTCGAACGTAAATCTAAATATACGTGGCTAAACATGTGCGTGTTATCAGTTATCAGGCTGTTCTGTGTATGTGCATTGTCAGCAGTGGAGGCACTGGCGTATGCAAGGGGGGTGTTGATGGGTGATTATAGCCCCCATTGCAATGAAATGTTGTATATTTAACATAGAAATATATGAGTTGTAGCTCTGTAACACTAAACTGGGTCTGTTACCACCCGCTGAACTTTCTGCGTACGCCTATGAGTGGATTTACCAATAGAATAAATAAGGTGAATCCTGCTAAGGTAAATTTTTGACGAGGAGTGTGTAAAGGCGTGGGTGAAACTTTTTGAGGGGCCAATTGAATTATTAATTTTGAATTGTTATGTCTGGAAGTCTAATTGGACATCGGCAAAAGAAGTGTTGCCACGGGCGCCGCCTTGAGAGAGACTCAAAAGGCGCCAAATTTGCGAATACTTGCGAAAAGACGAATTTAAAATAACGGCAAGGGCATCAAACGAAGAATTTTATACAAGTGCCAAAATCTGTCATACCTCTAGTTACGTTTGGTAAGATTAAGCGGCAAAATATGTCAGCCTACAGGTCACAAAATTGTAAGTCCGCCCCTGGTTATGCATATATAAGAGTGGGCGAAGTTATGCGATTCTTATCGATTGTAGTGTCAAACCAAAGTAGTAGTATTCACGTGAAAACAAAACAGCATGAGATCTGATAACACACGTTAATCATCGCTAATATGTCATTTTTTATTAACGCTAATTTAAGAAAAGATCTGGTTTTCAAACAGAAAAAGAAGGGAAGGGAAGAAAATAAGTAAAATTCTTTCGTTGAGGTTAGTCAATGCTTCACTAAGAAATTATTTAATGCCATGAGGATATAAAAGCCGCGCAATTGACGATTCTTTTATCAAGCGACATCCTCCAAATAAAGAAATAACAAGAAATGGATAAGCAGTCACGGCATCGGAAGAAGACAAGGAAATGGAAAAGAAAATGGACGTCTATGAAGCGAAGTAACTAATCATAAGTTGCAATAGCAAGAGCTGACGATCACGTAACAGAAGGATCAGTTTCTTTTGTGTTACGTTACGTGCGCCCATCCAACTTGATGGAACATGAAACATTTCCTTGCAAGTACACTGCACGCTAACAGACCGATGAAATGACATTCAAAATCATGCTAGCATCATTTTCAAACCCTTGAAGGAGCTACTAAGAGACAATTCTTCATAGAGAGGAGGATGACAAAAACTGAAGCAAATTTGTATCTGTGAAATAAATAAATAATTTTCGACTCATACATATACGCATATATTTATTTTTATATAGTGATCAATCCTTAACTTAGGGTTTTGGCGTTGGCAAATCATAGCTAAAAGGAGTTTTGTAAACTAAACGGAAAGTTATGGTGAAAAAGATACAAATAAATATTATACATGAAAATTCCGACACCCACGTTTATTAAGCCAAACTAAAGCTTTATGTTTTAGGAGAAAAAGAGACGCCGTCCTCATCCTGGATTCGAACCAGGGTCCCTCCGTTGAAACCGCTAGACGAACGAGGACAGAAACGATGTTCCTTTTCTCCGTATGTAAAGATATAAGGTATTGTTACCCTTCGCAGGAATAACAAAATTGCCACATAGTGGTCAACACAGAAAAGCTTCTGAGGCGAGTTTTTTGTGTGTTTTTCGTGGGGAATAATTATACACGAAAATTCCGACACCAACATGTATTGGCTCAAACTACAGCTTTTTGTTTCAGGAGAAAAACAGACGCCGTCCTTATCCTTGATTTAAACCAGGGTATTTAGTAGGGGTCTTAGATTTTTTTCCTAAAACAAAAAGCTCTAGTTTGAGTCAATACATGTTGATGTAGGAATTTTCATGTATAATTATTTCCCCACGAAGAAACACAAAAACTCACTCCGGAGGTCTGTGTTGAACAATACCTGGCAATTGTGTTATCCCTGAGACGGGTAATAATATCTTACAAAAGTAAATATCTGTTTGTTTGTGTGTGCGCGCGCATACGTGCGTGTGTGTGTGTGTGCGCATGTGTGTGTGTGCGTGTGTGCGTGCAGTGTATCCGTAAGTTTCTGTTCAAATTAAAACCGTTTAACTTTATTCCGAAAATTTGGCGCCATAGGCTTCAATTTATTTAGGCTATTTGTAAATTGACCATTGGCCACCAATAGAAAATGAACTGGTAGATTATTAAATTATGATACCACAGCCATCGTTTGTAAGTTACAAAAATTTTAAAAGATTTTATAAAATTTTAAAAGGTTGTTTTTGCATTATAATTGATTCCCTCTTAAGCAGTCATGACGGGATCGAGATCCTGATAGATTAGTGATTTGGCCGGTTACTCGGAAAATTATTCATAAAAAAAAAATGACGAATTCTGGGGCTTATTATGAAATATTTGCAAATTAATTGATTTTGAAATGATTGATTATCATAATTTTTAAAATAAATTAAAAAAATTACACACCTGTAAAGTTTTGAACATTACCAGGCATTAGACAGATACGGTGGTAATGGAAGGATTATTGTTTAAAAAATTAATGTCTTACTTAACGACTACCTTTTTTTAAAGTTCTAGCTAAGCGGGTGGAGTGGACTGGTTAAAATGGCGGCCGATTAAATTGGGGGCCAGTTAAGAGAGAATTTGCTATACTATTTGCAAACTATTATTGATAAAATTTGGGGACTAGGCCTCGGTGTTTGTTTTTGCTTACTAATTATGTTTCACTGATACATGTACCGGACATCATCAGAAAAACTAGGCCCAACCGACATGTTTTTTCAATGTTATGATATTTTGCACAATCTAAAAAGAAATCTACAGGGCAGAAGAAAATCAAGTGTGGTAGATTTCTTACAAAGTTTAATCGACAAATATATCATAAACGGTATGACTCTATTCATTTTCTAAAATTGAGCTTATCAAAACTGATCGGTTTCTTTTGAAAACATGCAGTAGCTTCCTAGTAACAACGCTGGTCCACTAAAACAAAAGTCGCTGGTTTCAATCTAGCCTGAAGTGTCATTATCTGCATTAAAGTTTTAATATAATATTTTAATCTAATAAATGTAAATGTTTCAGTTTAAATCAAAGGCAGTGAATTCGCTTAAAAAATCGTAATTCAAACGTGCAGTGATTGAAAAATGCATGGCATTTTTTTCTCCCCGCTCCTTATTTTATTAAATCAAAAAATTGCATTCGGTTCAGATTTTCAAAGAAGGTATGATTAACAATTTCAGTACTCCAATTCCTTTTATGTTTTTTAAATATAGTATCCAACTTTTTAAATATAGTTTTTAAATATAGTATCCAGAGGTCGCTAGAAGTTTAGAAATTTTTATTCTGTGCACTTCTGTGCAAACAGCTTTACCACGTTTTAAAAATTCAATGAAATACAATTTTTGAAATATTTACTGCCTTTGGGATCACCCTATATATATTTATTAAATATATTTAGTTTTTCTAAGTTCCTCGTTCATAAAATAGAAAGAAACAACTATTTTAACTTCGTTGTTATAAACAAAGATAACGTTTCATAAAATAAGAACTGATTGTCATTTTTTAATTAGAATTTAAGAACAACGGAGTATTAATAGTTTCTACGGCATCATGGGAAATGAATCCTTCGGCAGCGAAGCATTTATTTCCCATGATGCCTTAGAAACATAGTAAATAAATTCTTCTCTACCGAACAAATCCGAACCACGAGCACCTTTTATTAACATTAGAAGTATGTCGTAAATGGAGGTGATATTAATATATCCCTTATAACGAAACTATTACTATGAGAGATTGAACCAAGGAGTACGCTGCACTCTTTATACCCCCAAATTTCTTGACACCTCCCTAAAAACTCAAAGTTCTGATACCTTCTAAATATTCAAATTACAAGAAAGGGAAAAAACATATTATGCAAATTATTTTTCTATGCTTTTCGGCATATGTAAATTGCAATAACCTTTTATATGTAAAAGTTTTTCAAAGAAAAATGCGGATAAGGACATCAAATATGGACTGATTTACCATTTTGCCGCCCCTACGTCACTTTTTGACGCTCTTAGGCTACTTTTACTGCCGCCCCATAGCTGCCTTTTTACCGCCCCTTAGCCGTCTGCCTCCTTCCCAATCAGTAGTAGGAACATAAAAATTGCTACATTCAATATACGCCAAAAACTTTTGTATTGACAGTAAGCACGTTGAAAAACAAATTTATAAATTGAAACATAAACATTAAATAATGTTAACTTACGTTATTATTATATTTATTATTATTCTATTTATTACATACCTTTTGGTATGTAATAAATCAAATTCAATTTTGTAAGATATTATTACCCTTCACAGGGATAACACAATTGCCAAATAATGGTCAACACAGAAAAGCCTCCGGGGCGAAATTTTTGTGAGTTTTTCGTGGGGGAATTTATTATACAATAATGTTTGCCACCCACGTATATTTAGCTCAAGCTAGAGCTTTTTTTTGTTTTTGGAGAAAAAGAGGCGCCGTCCTCATCCTGGATTCGAACCAGGGTCCCTGCGTTGAGCCCGCGGTGTCTTGACCTACTAGACGAATGAGGACAAGAACAAACGCATTTTTCTCCGTATATGAGGATGTAAGATATTATTACCCTTCACAGGGATAACACAATTGCCAAATAATGGTCAACACAGAAAAGCCTCCGGTTTCTCCAAAAACTAAAAAAAAAAAAACCCTAGTTTGAGCTATATATACGTGGGTGGCAAAAAAATTTATTGTATAAATTCAATTTTATTGAAATAAATTTTAATTTTAGCAAAAAATAAATAAAAGCCCATTAAACACTGGTATTTAAATGGAAAGCATGACGTCTAGCTTTCTTCTCGGCAAAACATCTGATTATATCATCCTATGATATTGATTGTGTTATATCAGGTTCACACACAATACACAAAATTTTGCCGCCCTAGTCTACAGAATAATGCAGCCTATTGGGAAATACGGCACTGACACGAAGACTCCGAAAGGAAGAAGTTACCATATGAAATGAAATCCTGCCACCTCAAAAATTATCAACTGTCTGTGAACGGGTTAAATATCCAAAAATAAATGCTTGAATTTTCTTTTCCTCAGTCTAAAAATGACCTTTTTTGTGTAAATATGGGCAAATTATTTCATATCTTTTCTGGTAAGTACATTTTATAAGAAAAATTAAAACCTTGAAGGTAAATTTGTTGACACCCCCATGAACAACTCTTCTTGCAAACGCCCTGGGTTGTAGCTTCTTGTACCAATGTCTATCAGGCTCGATTAAAACCATTTCGGTGTGCTAGAAACTTTCTTTAAGCATTGGTGAACGATTGCCGATTATAATTAGGGTAGGGACTGCAACGTAGAAAGTTAAATTTTCAAAGTTATTGGAGGGGGAGCACATATTTTATACATTTATGCATTTTAGAATATGTAACATTAAATTAAAAAAAGGGGGACGGGGTGGGGCTTGGGTCTTACGGACTCATATAACTTTATGCCCATGGGCAAGGTAATAGTGAGGATGTTTATCCAGTTCGAATTTTATAGTATAGGGACAAATGCTGCACTAAATGTGTGAATGGAGATTAAAATCAAGGATATTTTAGGCTTCCTTGAGACACTAGTGCAGAAATGGGTATTAAAGAAATGTAGTAATTCAATACAGTTAAAATGATATTTATTAATTTTTAAATATTCATAATAATTACTTAAGAAGCCAGATAAATAATTAAATACAATGCTAAAAGAAATTTTGTATGCCCTTTCGGCGGAGCCTTCAATGAGACGCGTATGGTAAATTGAAGACCGATTTGATTTTAGAATTCGGAAAACAATTACAGCTACAGCTAATGTTGCCAAATACAAAAAAGTGAAGTTATAATTATACAATATTTTTGTTGCCAGATACGGAAATTAAAATTACGTACATTTATAAAACATCATGTAAAAGGAAATAATTTGGCGTTTTGCCAATTTTAGAAATTAATCTTATTTTCTTTCTTTGCATTTCTAAGTAGAAACAATTCGGAAAGAGGGCGAAGCGAACATAATCTTTCTCTTGTGGGCGCCCGCACTAGAACAACAGGTAAGGTATGTAATTTAGATTTATTCATAGAGGATGATAGCATCCGCATTTTAAAGCTTTATAAAGCCAATATTTACTGGCTCCTGGAAGTAAGTTCCTGTTTAAGAGCGTATTGATCACAGAGATGTATCTACAACATTTTATATTTATCCTTTGATATCTTAAATTGAAGTTGATTAATTAATTAATGAAATGAGATGTTAAAGAGAAAGATTTCTGTTGTTTATGCGTTAATATTTGATTCTTTTGACACAAAATTTGCTGTCGTTTTGTCATCGTAGCAACCCAAAATCGCAGGCGTACAAGTTGGGGAGTTAAAATATCTCACCGTAGAGAATTGACAATTTACTAAAATAATTTTAAACGACGATTTATTTCATCATCACTTCTTTCACGTTGCTAGGAATTCTGGAAAAGGACTTAAAGACTTAAAAAAGTAACGAAGCCTAAGTTTATCAGTGGGACTTGACTAAGAAAAACAACTGTAAAGATCGAAGTTCTCAAAATTTTTAACATTTTATAGATTTCTAATCTTCGAAAATTTCTAATTACCTATTCTCATGTTGTGATGACAAATATTGAATTTCCAAACTTGATTCCAATTCTTATGTAAATTGTTATAGAAATTAATGAAATAAAAAAATAAAACAAACAAATATACTAAGAACGAAATAACTACATTTTAAAAATCAAAACATTTGAATGTTGCAGTAATACACAGGAGATTAATCTAAACGTTTACATTTATTTTAACTTGATTTTTATAATGAAATTTATTATATTTCTATTTTATGAGATTCATATATTTATATAAATTTTAATTCGCTTGCTATAAATAAAACTTGCGATGCAGGAAACCACCAAGTCTGCAAGCAAATTATCTCCCCGCATGGTCACACTTATTACTTATGTGTCAGTAAAAATCGATGATAGCGAGGATTTGTTTAGTAGTTGGTAACAAACAACAGTTTCTTGAAAAATTTGAAATAAAAAGTAAAAAATTATTTCGTCTAACGGAGGAAGTAGTTCATATATTTCTTAGTCTATTTTTTTCAAAGAGAAACAATTTCAAATCCATTTGTGCTTTTTGATAATCTACTTTGCTTTAGAATTTTTGCGAATGAAGAATTTTCTTTGTATTCACAAGAAAAGATTTTATTCATATCAGCATGTTCCAGACCCTTTAAATTGAACAAATGTTTGCTCTCCTAAATAGAATATTATTAAATTATAGGGATAAATGACACAAAGTTATTTAGCAAGAGAAATTTAAAAGTTAATAACGACAAATTTATTTAAAATGAATTGTTAGTTTGTACGAAATTAAAGTGAAAAATATAGAAAATAGACGTTGAATTTCCTATGGATACGTAACACGCAAGTATGAGGAGAAATTCGAACATTTAGAAATTTATTGATTTCATATTTTTTTTTAACTAAAACTGACTTTTATTGTAATATTCAAGTATGTTCACTGTCCTGAGAGTAATAGTTATAGTCGAAAAAAATCCAAAAAAATTGAGTGAGATAGTGCTAAAAAATTTCTCATAATAATATCGAAGGTCTTCATTTCATATATCAATTTCTATAAGAAAAAAGAAGATAATTATACTTACTACTATATTTTTAACCATCAAAAAAAAGTGCAAGACAAAAAAAATTAAATAAAAAAGTTCGGAAAGGGGAAAAATATAAAAGCGAATTTTAAATAGTTTTCATGAGGCTTGCAAAAAGTAAATTTAATTCGATAGCTGGCGTTATGATTTCCGGTAATTATTAACCAATACTTGGTTCTTATTAAACGAGGATTGTTATGGAATATTTTACTTGTAATGCAGTGAGTGCAATTAATATCTGTTCAATTTACATTTTTTTATCAATTTATTACTCTTATGATCAATTCTTGTTCTATACATTTGATTTTACCTTAAAAGCATTGCTTTATTTAAATGACGTTTAAAATGAAAATATATTGCGTTGATATGTGTTTTTGCTGTACTGCACCTAATAATATTGCGTGGTGTGTTTTATTTGGTTAAATACATTTTTGAATATGCAGCTGAAAACATATCTTTAGCTGAAAACATGGTTATAATTTCATTAACGCATGCATATCTTAACCATACGAAACTATTTTCGACTAATGAAACATCCCATTGCCTTCTGAAAACCAATTAAGTAGGATAAAAAAAAACACACGGTATTAAAAGAAAGTCGCAAAAATCTACAATAAATGTATAACATACTTGAAAAGAAACATGCCACTTTTTTTTTTTTGTAAAACACTACTGAACAAAAACACTGATAAAATTGTGAAAAATTACATTGCAGTCAACAGTTATTAGATCATTTGACCTAAGTTGAGCGGTAAATTGGATAATTGAGGTTCTGTGGAGAAAGTTTGGAAAGTTGAGTAGAAACAATTATGCGAGCCGGCATCTTTGTATGCTGTGCATGATCGTCTTTCATCCTTACTTCAAACTGCTTTTGGCGGTTGATTGCGCTGTTTGAGTATGCTGTCTGGGAATACAGCGCTGCATTTGGCGGCCACCCTTCCCAAATTCCATCACTTCTGCCTAATAGAGAGAGAGAGAAAAAAAATTGGGGGATATTTTATTCTTCATAATCATGTGATAATGAGTAATTTATAATTCTATAGAGACACTGTTCTAGGAGGGTGGTACATATTTCTTTTGTCTCATCTTGTGAATTCTGCTTGTTATGAGGTATATGTGTCTGTAGGGTAAGAAAATGGGCGCAAGATAATTTGGACAGCGAGATACAATGTCCTATTCAGCATTTCTCATGGTCTGTCATAAGGCTATTTAAGCCCCACCCCATAATTTTTTAATTGCTACGCCCATGATATATACATAACTTGGTAGATTGATTCAAAGGAGAAAATATTCATTTCGTTCATGAATTAGTAAATCGTGGCATAAGAGTAGTAAGATGACGTAACACTATTCCTAAAATGTTGTACATTTTCGATTCATTTAAATGGTAGTAGTCAAACTTCCGAAAGTCGAATTTTTTCCTTAACTCAAATAAATGTTACGATTTCTGTAAAAATGTAAAAGTTTAAATATATTTTTTATTCTGTAAGTCGAATTTCTATAACTGGAAGTTTTCTCTGTCTCGAGTTTTTTGTGTTGTTAAAGTGCAGATTTACGTTCTGTAACTCGAGGTCTTGTGAGGAAAGTTGTTTCGTTCAAAACACGTACTTGCTGTCACTGCGGAATATCGTGCAAAATATAAAACTTGATTGACGTTGGAAAAATCCCTAATATATCCCTAATAAAAATCCCTAATATATCCCTAATAAAAATCCCTAATATATCCCTAATAAAAATCCCTAAATTGTAGTTCCTTTCATCGGCAAATGTTTATGATTGGTCAGGGATAGCGCTTATAACAGGGGTTTTCAACCCATGGTCCGCCAGCTCATGAAAAAATACAAATTGTTTCACACAAAACTGGTATCCTCTGCTTCCTCTGAGTCTGAAATATATGTATTTTATTCTGTCGTCATTTTCACATTTCGTAATAAATATCTTAAAACGTTAAAGAACTAAAGTAATACGCGGTCTTCCCTCAATCGTGTTTTACTTTAATTTTCTAGCGTATATGGGCATTAGGAGTAGTTTTATTGATTTGCAGTGCAACAGTGATTTTAAAACAAAATTCAACTTAGAACTCATTGAATTCTATTCTAAATATGCTGATAAGAACATCTTCCCAACCATCTGACTGCATGCTCTGAAAACGTTACTATCCAGGCTTACAATTGGGATCACAGAGCTGCAACTTTATATATTTATATGTATATATAAAAATTTCATTACAGTGGCAATTACAATTACCATCAATCCCCCCGCCGCCCCCCTGCGTACGCCAATGCGAACAGCTGTTTTTAAGAATAAAGTTGATAAAATCGAAAGTTGGGATCAAAATAACCGATGTCCACCTTGGAAACACTCTTAGGGTTGCAATATCAAAAATAAGACCGGATATTGACAGGATTGTTAAAAATAAGCAGTGCCAAAAATCTCACTAAAAGGTTTGATTTCGCTTTATATATTAACAACTAAAAGTATTGTAAATGTTTTTTGCTTCCATACATATTTTATATTGTAATATGTTCAGTCCCAGTAGTGGATCGAGAAAATATTTTTGGGTGGGCACACAAAACTAATAAAGAGACCTAATGAAAAAACTATCAACAAAGGCTGATCCAGTGGGCGCAGATGGCGCTCCCTTGATCCGTCTTTATTCAGTCCTAATATTGCTGATACAGTAGTGCGGCCCATGGGCCTACAAGAATAAGCAAAATTGACCCTTGGACTGAAAAAGAAGAACCCTGGCCTATAGTAATCCGATTAATTGAATAGATTTCTAAAACATTGCGCAGTTCGTCACCTTCCTGAAGTTCTGTTCATGCGAGTTATCATCATGGTATGATGCATCATTATGGTATGATGCATCATTATGGTATGAGCCAACATGTCGAGAACTCAAAAGTTGCCCCTATTAATGATAAGCGCAATTAGAAAGCCAAGGTGTTTTGCAAATATAAAATATTTACCTATAAATTAGCAGAATAATGAAAAAACCTGAATGACATCCGAGTTGTATAAATCTTAGATTGTGAAATTGAACAGAAAATTTAAAAAAAAAAAGGAAGAATATTTGCAATGGTTGTTGACAATTTTTATACTCACTCAAAGCTTTTTAGTAAAAAATTAAAGGCAATTAAAATGATTTTTCACCTCCAAATGCAACATCAAATCTTCAGCTCGTGGATCAAACTACCAAAAAAATTTTGAAACTCTTCTACAGGAAACGCATTATTTTAAAACTTATCTCTTCTCTAGATGATGAACAGAGTAGCCCAAGATACTGCTTTGGAACCGTGTGCGAAACATTCAGTATGCATGGGAAAGTGCAAAACCATCAACTACTGTGCATCACCTCAGAAAAGTTCGTTTCAACCACGGAAAAATTTTCGAAGAGCGCAAAATTTCATGAAACACCGATTACGCTATTACAACTCCACATGAGTGGAATTTTTTGGCGCCTGAATTGAAAATGCCAGATGAAATAACTTAGGAAGCTACCTCGATATTGATACCAATTTGGCAATATTATTCAGTTCAGGAAATAACCCTTGATGATGACGATGACGAGGTACAGAGTTTGCGTCCTGTTCCTACTTTTAAAGACACTCTTTCCGAAACTGAAACATTGTGATCTTTTGCTGAATCCCTCAAATCGATGCCTGAAAAGATTTTTAAGACCATTGCTGATTTAGAGATTCACATTCTAAATGAAAATTTTGCATCGAAATGACAAGGAAAAATTACAGATTATTTAATAAAATATAACTTTTAAAGGAATGCAGGTGTTAAACTTCCTTTTAATCACAGTTTATAGCAATTACTGTATTTTGTATGATTTTAAAACATATTGAATTCATGTGCAGTAATAAATTAATTATTCTTCAACTCAAATTTTCAAATTTTTCAAGCGAAATTTTGCCCGCTCCAGTGGTGGTTCGATTTATGGAAGTTGGACTGCATATGAATTTTATTTTAAAGTTTAGTAAGGTGATTTTTAAGATAAGCTGCGTCTGCAATGTAAGTGTTCAGTGTATTTCAATGTAAGCTTTCAGTGTATTTAATGTACTTTTTAAATTTCTTTTACCAGAGCATTGGTGTTGCAAAAACCTTTCTCATCAACCGCAATCAAAAATAGGTGGTCAAGGCAACGAGTCATCATATCAATTTAATATGTAAAAATAACGAAAAAGTCGGATGATAGGATGTTTTATGATCAAAGATCGAATAATCGGGGTAAAATAAAAAGACGCTTGGTATTTGTTTCATTTATTACACTTTCCTCTAAATAATAGGTAAAACAATTCGCATAACGAAATACACCCTATAACAAAAAATCGACGCACCAAGAAGGAGTTGTCCGATTGCGATAAAAATTGGTGGATGTGAAGAACATACATAGAAAAAGAAACGATTAAAATTTCAGAACAATTGAATGATTTATTGCAGAGTTTGACCGTTACAAAGGGAGGAAGTCAATAAGGCGTTGGTCCACCTCTGGCCTGGATGCAAGCTGTCACCCGGCGTGGCATAGACTGATAAAGATCCCGGATGGTGTCCTGCGGAATTTCTTGCCAAATTGTCTCCAACTGTCGGGCTAAATCGTCAACATTCCGGGATGGTTGCAATCGCCTTCCCATAGCGTCCCAAATGTGCTCTATGGGAGAGAGATCAGGAGACCTAGCTAGGCAAGGAAGTGTTGGGCAAGCTTGAAGACAATTCATAGCAACACGTGCCGTGTGCGGCCGGGCATTGTCTTGTTGAAACGTAAGTCCAGGGTGTCGCAAAAGGAACGGTAACACAACCGGTCGTAGAATGTCGTCTACGTACCGCTGTGCTGTAAGTGTGCCAGAAATGACCACCAAAGGGGTCCGGCTATCAAAGGAGATGGCACCCTACACCATAACGCCCTGTTGTGGGCATGTGTGGCGTGCGATAGTAAGGGCAGGATCCCCACGCTGCCCTGGACGTCTCCAGACACGTCTGCGGTTGTCGTCAGGACACAGTTGGAAACGGGACTCGTCACTAAAGACTATACGTCCCCAGTCAGCGCAGTTCCAAGTTGATCGAGCCCGGCACCACTGTAATCGGACTTGACGGTGTAAAGGCGTGAGAGGTAAGCGGCGTAACGGTCGGCGCGAGCGTAAATTCCGCTCTCTCAGTCGTCTGCAGAGGGTCATGTTGGACACATGTGTGCGGGCCACACGTTGGATAGTTGATAACGACGAATCCGGTGCTGTGACAGCTGCTCTGACAATCGCTCTGTCTTCCCGTTCTGTTGTGGCCCTAGGTCGACCGCTGCCGTCCCGACGCTGACATCTGCCGTTGTTGACCCACTCTTGCCAGCACCGTCCAATCGCCGCATCGCTTCGACC
This sequence comes from Dysdera silvatica, assembly GCA_006491805.2. Lineage (NCBI taxonomy): Eukaryota > Metazoa > Arthropoda > Arachnida > Araneae > Dysderidae > Dysdera > Dysdera silvatica. The sequence continues at coordinate 97,976,521 of QLNU02014176.1, forward strand.
CACATGTCCAGCGATTCTTCGATTCGTCCAACCAGCCTCTTTCAATCCGATAGCACGACCTCTTTCAAACTCTGACATATGCTCGTAATGAGCACGAATCTTTCGGCGAGGCATTGTTACAGTCGACGTAAGATATCCGCAGTCAAAATGCAACAGAAATTTTGACCACATATTGAGAATCGCTCCTTATATACACCTGCTGAATGCGCAGTTCCGATGCGCTGGAGTTCCCGCTATTCATTCATTGGACACCAAATTTTAATCATTTGCATGTTCGGTCAAAATGTCTTTGCATACGAAATTTCATTACAATCGGACAACTCCTTCTTGGTGCGTCGATTTTTTTGTTATAGAGTGTATAATTTATAGCAAACTTCATAGAAAATAATAAAATATACACAAGCGATACGATCTAAATTTTAATGTTTTAATACTTACTCGCTTCTAAACTGTTTAAGTAATTGCCTTCTTTAGAGACAAGTGTGTTTTTTGAGTCAAAAAATATTGTTTGGGTTTATCAAAGAACAGCTTATTAGATCTCCCTATAGAAAATGTAAAGGATAAATAGAGGAAGCGTTTTAATATTTCATAATTGAGTTTAAACCAAATGGAGTTCAAAAGTAGCGTAATTGTCATTAATAAAGAATTTTTCATTAAAATTTGAAACTTAAACTGAGCCAGTTGTGTTGTTTTATTATTTCATTAAATTGTTTTAATATTTCGAAAATGTGCATCGTGAAGTGATAGTGTTCGTATCGTTCAGGCGAATTGTTACAATTTAATTTCTATCCTTAATGAGTATTGTTTCGAATTTCATTTCTGATTTTAAATAAAAAAATATAATTTGTAACATCGATAATAAGATGTGATAATTTGTGGCATAAATATTAATATGACAATTTGTGGCATAAACATTAATGTGACAATTTGTATCATAGATATTAAGGTGACAATTTTTGATATAAACATTAATGTGACAATTTATGGATTGGACAATAAAGTGTGACAATTTGTGATAAATGAAAATAAATTTAATTTGCAGGATTGGCAATTGTGGATGTGGAAGTGGAAATTCCTAAGAGTGTCTCATAAACATGACATGACAATATGGAAGAGCTTGCTCAGAATCATAAGAGTATTGAGTTCTGAAATATCACAGCCAGTCTTTGGGAGTACATATGCAAATGACTTTAAATAAAAAAACGCTCTCATTTAGTTACTAAATTCTCATTTCTTTTCCTTCCAGCCATTTGACAGTGACTTATGGTGTTTCGTTTTCTATTCTAGCATGAAAACGAAAAGAAAAATAAAGAGAGAAGGGAATCGGAAGAGTCCAAACTGATAAAACTGGCTCAAAAAGTTGTCAAAGATCTTTCGGTTCGTTCATCATTCTGTCTTTGACTTTTTCCTGGCGGCGCGATAACACTATCTTCGAATAATAGGGTTAAAATAATCGATGTGACGTCGTGTAGTTTATTGTTTACGGCATGGTTTTGCTGCAGTTGTGAAAGGAGTAATGATATATTGTGGCACGTAAATTCTGCGCAATATCCTGAAGCAAGTGCAGATTAAGATAATATTTTCTTTCCTTCCCTTTTTTTTTAAATTTTTTTGCAAAATCTCTGTATATATCGAAGCTTTTAACCAAAATCAATAAGCCTCCCCCGTAAAATAAACGACGCGATATAACCAAATCTCTGTCACACGTCACATTTTCTTTACTAATTCATTCATAATACGGGTGAGTGAAAATCTCATTGTATGAATGAATGAACCATTATCCCCGTCTATCATAACCAACCTCGAAACTCGTCAGTGACTTGTTTCATTGATTTAGTACATTAATTCATAATATAGCTAATTTGACGTCAACAGAGGTACAGTAGAGTCGTTAATCCGTACAAATCGGGACCGAGACCTGTTCGGATTAAACAAATTTGGGGTTTACCGAAATCTTTACTGTAAAATTCACTGTAAGCTGTAATTGTTTGATATTTGTGTGTTTTAGAGTGCAAGCATAACAGAGAACAGACGACGGGGTATTTCCCTTTCGTTAGCGGAAAATTTCAATTAGTTGACAACACGCACTGCAATATTTTTATACGTCTTGTCGGTTAGTTGCTGTTGAAAAAAATACAGACAGCTGAAAAATTTTAGATTAACCATATTTTCGGATAATCGTCTTTCAGATTAACGATATTCTACTGAATCGCTCGCTAACATTATCAGTAACTGATCATGTCCATCTGAAAAACGTAAGTTACCACGCGTATATATTGTCAAACCTGCAATTCTTTATCTACTGTTTCAATAGGAAGGTTAAATTCAAATCTGGTTATTATTTGCATATTCAGGAAAAAAAGCTTATTTCACTTAAAATAAAATTTGAATATTATCGCTATTGTTCAAAGTTCATGATAAGGCTGCTGTCTTTCATTTAATTATCAAGCCATTTCCAAGTTAGTTAGACATACCTCCGTAAAATAAAAATTATCAACGATCCTTTCGTGTTATACGAGTAGACTCCAGAAGTTCGTTTAACTTCGATGGAATATTTTGTTTACTTTGAGTGCGTTGAGGCAGAGTGATCTAGATTATGGAAAATTGCATCCAACGTATTCATTATAATTTTCTTCCAGAGTCTAATTATTATTATTTAATATAATATGCTCCCAAAAAGGGTGAACAAATGTTGTTAGGGAGTCTTAACAGAGGGAAGGATAAATCACTAAAATATTTTCTGCATTTCATTATCATTTTCGTATAGCTCAATGTGAAACTTCTTTTTTTATTTGATTCACTTCCACTCGATACGAAAGTATCCAGGGGCGGACACAGACTTTCATTTTGGGGGGGTCAAGGACAGAATTTGCCATGGTCTTGGAATAACACCCTTCATTTTTCATGAAAGTTGGAATTTTTTACAGTGAAAAAATATATTTTGGGGGTCATGACCCCTGTGACTACGCCACTGCATCCGCCCCTGAAAGTGACTGTGTGGCGTAGGCTATGCCAGAAATACAAGAATGAGCTTATACAAGACATTTCGTTCAAGATTTTGGTTCGATTCTCTCCTTTTTGATCAATTCCCAGAAAATGAGGATAGATATTTATTTTGAACCATAGATATCTTTACTAATGTCAAATAAACAAGCAAGTGAAAGAAAATCGCCTAAGGTCGATATTTAAAATTGTCTTATTTAATTTCAATTAACACCTATTAGCAACTCTCAAAACAGCCTACTCTGCAACTCTCTAATCCCCAACTCTCTGCTTTGCAATTCGCAACTTTATAATCCGCAAATCTCTAATCCGAGACTTTCCAATGCGCAATTCTCTTTTCCGCAACTTTTTAATTCGCAACTCTCTAATTCACAACTCTCTAATTCGCAACTCTCTAATCCGCAACTCTCTAATCCGCAACTCTAATCCTCAACTTTCCAATTCGCAACCCTCTTTTCCGTAGCTCTCCAATCCCCAACACTCTAATTCGCAACTTCCTAATTCGCAACCCTCTTTTCCGCAACTCTCTAATCCGCAACTCTCTAATTCGCATTTCTCTAATCCGCAACTCTCTAATTCTCAAGTAACTCGGTAGGTTTTCAATGTTAACAATAGCCATCATTATTGCATTTACGGAAGACCTTTACTTACCCTCTTTATTGCGGACAGACGGGCAGACAGACAGACAGACCAAAAATAATAGCGGGATCAGTGCCTATTGAATTCCGCTAATAACATATACTCGTACCTTCATGTATCGAAGTTTTGGTAAACACTTGATTTGAAGATTCCGTCATCATTACGCAGAAAAATCGTTTCTATATATCAAATCATTTTTACGCAATAATCGACTTCAATATATGAAGGATCGATTATGCTTTTACATACGATGGCAGTTATTATGCAATCTCCATTCTAGCTTATAACATCATGTAGATTTTTAGTATGCTTTTCCACCAATCAAAACAGAAAAAAATATTAAAAACTATTTGAATATAATATCGCTGTCTACTGATTTCAATGTGATAAAGTAGCGGTATTCAAACTACAGTATGAGGATTATTGGAAAACTTACGTGCGTATCATATGAAAGCGTCGTGGCGTTTAATACGACATCTTAATATATTTATAATTTTTTTTTAATAATGATTCAATGTGTCACTCTATTTTGTATAGCATTTTTTAATAACTTCATATATTTACATGCATTTTTTGTGAAGAAAGTAAAGATATTGAATTCATATATATATATATATATATATACAGGAAAGCCGCGCGAATATATTTACAGATAAAGGGGAGCAGTAGACCGAAAAAGGTTCAAAAATCGCTATGCTAAAGGAAACGATATTAAACCTGCCTTTAAAACACATATGAACTAAACTATGTATTTTTACACTATTCAAAGATCAGGAAATGAGGGAATGCATATTTGACGAAACAGATTTCAAGAGAGAGCGAAAGCATGCATAGATGTATGTGTGTGCAGGTTTTCATTCTTTGATTTTGAAGTTTGGTATTATTTGTTTATTCAGCAGTTCTACGAAAGGCAACGACAGCAATTTTGAGCTGAAGCAACTTTTGAAAGTTGTGCAAAAAGCTGAAAAGGAAATTTCAAAATCCTGAGATTGCTTTTACTATCTATCTCCCATGTGAAGAGGGTTTCCTTCGATGTAAATAATGCAACTTTTCGACCTTTAGTAGCACACTGCGAGGGCATGCGCAAGTAAAGCAGCACCAAATTATAAATAATATATTTTTGCCTAAAAATTGAACAAGTGACAGAGTTTTTTAATTTTTGTTGCGGACCTCTATGTTTCTGCTATATTTACTAACGTTTCCGATCGTTATTTTCAAAAATGGCGTCGAAGGAGAATGAAGCTCAATACGTATTGGGTTCCCATAAAACGAATTTTGTAATTTACTTTTAACGAAAATTCAGAGATTAGTAGTGATCAGCTACGCTAGACCAGAATCAAAATTGGTATATAATATTTAAATTTAATTAATGAATTAAAAGACGGGAAGTGTAACGGAATCTTTCAAGAGCTAGTAAATCTTCAGTTGGTGAAAAGACTATCGGTATCTTGAGTGATACTTTCAGATGGAGACCAGAGAGATAAATCCGAAATCTCTCAAGAGAACTAAAAATACCTAGGAGTACACTCCACAAAATTTTAATACGGGTGCTTCATCTATAGGCACATGCCTTTCAAAAGAAAGAATAAAGTTTTCGAGTCTAGTAATCGTAAGATGCTGGAGAAACCATGGAGAGAAATTGAGTACTGAGAAGATAATAAAATAGAGAAAACAACGTTTTTTGTGCGTATAATAAATTTAATAGTCGAAATAAGTAAATTAAATTAAATAAATTTATTATACGCACAAAAAACGCTCTTCTCTCTGTTTTATTAGTTAAATCAGTACATAATGTCTACATTGTGTTACTTACCGAGTAGATGTTATTTATACAAAAAAAAGTCCATATTGAAAGGCACTAATATGTTTATAATTTTCTGAGTTAGAGTTCTTTCTTTAATTATTTATGTTTCTAATTTGCTTAGTTTATATGCAATTATTTTTTTTATTCAAGGAAAGATATTACAGAAATCTGTATATTTGTTATATCATAGAAATTTCGTTAGTCCTTTGAATGTCGTCATAATCAAATTCGACTATATAGGTATATGTATACGCAAATTTTTGAACTTATATTTTTATATATTTTATATTAAAATACATAAATATATATATATATATCTTAAAGTATATTTATTTATTATTTTAAAAGTATAATTATTTATTATTTTAAAGTATAATTATTTATTATTTTAAAAATATAATTTATTATTTTAAAGTATAATTATTTATTATTTTAAAATACTATTATTTTAAACTATTCTTTTATTTCAAAGTATAATAATTTTATATTTTAAGTGTAATTATTTTTATTTAAAGTATATTATTCTTTTATTCAAAGTATAATAATTTTTATATTTTAAAAGTGTAATTATTTTATATTTTAATTATAATTATTTATATATTTTAAAGTATGTTGAATAATTTTTACGTAATTATTGGAGTAGTTACAGGAGCACTTACAAGAGTCATGAAAATATATAACTTACACAATAACGCAATACTGATTGAAATATGATTTACCGATGGGAGTAAGATTTCACTCTTGTGGGGGGGGAGGAGGAGGAGGAGGAAGAAGAAGAAGAAGAAGAAGAAGAAGAATGATGTGCAATGGGAGTATGGGAAGGGTGGCCGCCGGAGGAAGATTTCATCTCTGAGGAGAAAAAAAAATGTATGTCAGCCAATTAAAACTTTATGTTTTAATTTAAAAACAGTTCAAGAACGAAATAAGCTTTTCTAAGTTTATAATTTTTTCTAAGTAGTAAAACAAATCGCGTCACTTTCAAAGCGAAAAATAAAGCAAATGAAGTGGAGAATCTCTAAAACCCGTTAATTACTTTAAATTTTAGAGAAGAAAATGAGGGAAAAATCGCCATTTCATATGTAAATCCCCGACTTTGTGAAATTTCCCGGTTTCTTTCCATTAGAAAATACAACAGGAATTCTCAGGATTAAATAAATCTCATTACACTAATTACCCTAAAGTAACACAAATCCCCAAAATTTTCCTCGTTTTGAACAAAAAATCCCCATTTTTGACCACCTTTGCTTAATTAACCCGAAATATGAGCTAATTTTTACAGGAGCAACTAATTAATGATCACACCCACACTCGAAGTATACAAAAACCAGTTAATTTAATGCCTCAAAAAAAAAAAACAAGTTGACGAGTTTTTTATTGACTGGATCCTCGCAGACGAGAAAAGAGATTGAAGAAGAGTTTTAATTAAAAAGCGACTCTACAGCATTGAGGGCCCAAGGTACTAGAATTTGAAGGCAGGAAAATATTTCGCAAATTTTATGAATGAAATTAGAAAAGCGCATTACAATTAAAATACTAAAAGTTACCCACTAAAAAAATTACAAAAATATGCCCCGTTGGCTTTGTGTGTTGACCATTCTTTTACATTTGTGTTAGCCCTGAAAAGGATAATAATAATATCTTATAACCATATATACGGAGAAAAGGACGGTCGTTCCTGTACCTTACTATCTTAATAGTTAAGACTATTCTGATTTAAAGGAGTGACCCCCCGCCTCGGCGGTTGGTAGCGCTGTTTGAGCGTCCTGTCTGGGATTACAGAACCGCCTACGGCGGCCATCCTGCCCACTCTACTACTAACGAAGAGACCCTAGTTCAACTCTAGGCGGAGCCTGTTTTTTGCCTATATTTTCCAAGCTCTTATTTGAGTTCAAGCCTAAGTGTTGGAGATCACTATCTCTAAAATGCTAAGAATCATAAAAAATGTGGGTATCCTTAGCATCTAATAACTGAAATTAAGCCCGCATGTGGGTAAAGAGAAAGGGGCACAACAGAGCTTCTGAGAGAAAAAGAGAAGTATCAGTGCAAATAGTGAATATATTAAATACAAAATAAGCACACTATGGAGGTTAAATACAATTGGAAATGGATAAAACGTTCGATTTGACGGGAAGACATTGAAAGGACATAATTTTGTGAAGCCATCGATGGAAAAATGTTACAAAAGCGATCGTATGACTGTTTTTCGAGTTCGAGCACGCTAAAAATGTCTTCAACGTCAAGAAATCTTATGAGGCGCTAATTCTTCTTTAACAACAATGAAAACATTAGCACGCATTGTGCAAAACACATGCAATTTTACGGCTAAGATGTAAGACCCGGGATAGCGTTTTACACGAAAAAGTTTTACATTTTTTTACGGAAAACGTAAACGTTAAAGAACAAGAACGTATTTTGGTATACAATCGAGCTTCGTTAAAATATAGACGTTGAGTACGAAATACTTTTAACATGAATCGTTTTCTGAAGTCCAATTAAATTCTATAGGAATCTCCATGTTATTGTTTTCATTAACACGATTAACACGAAATACCCTTTACCACAAAATAGTAATCAATGGTCCTTGGAAAATTTCCTTTGCTTAATGCGAACAAAACGCGCTTTATAGGATCAGAGCTACTCAGTGATGATTTCAATTGATAGTAGTTTTCAAATTTAGCGTGTAGAAGTGGCGACTTTCATATACAGAACATAACAAACTTTTCCCTTTGGCGTTTACATGCGATAGGAATTGCAAAATGTTTTCTGTTATCAAATTCTGCTTAAGTGAGTATTTGTTGGGATCTGTTTTTATCTATGTATGTTGAATCTGTATATGTTGAATGTGAATGCATCAGTTCAAGTGAGTCCGTCTTGAGACGGCCGAGTTCATTAGAGGGTTAAATTCATACTAAGAGAAAATTCATTCAGCGGAAAGGCGGTTCTTTCATAATCTATACGTTTATGTTTAATTCCTTGAACTGTTAGGTGTAAAAATGAATCGCGAAGCGAAGAAGTTGTTAAGTTTAAAATGAAAGCTAGAAATTCCAAATGATGTGGATTATGAAAGGTTGAATAAAACATATATAGCTTTTAAATCCAGGGTCGTAAAGGGTATTTTATCGAAGATTTTAAAAAATCGTGAAAAAATTGAAAAAGCTTGTGCTGTTCAATCTTCCTCAAAAAAGAATAAGAACTGCCAAAAATGAAGAAGTTGAAATGGCGCTAATATGATTATAACAGAGAGATTCGAGAGTAACAGAGAGATTATAACAGATAATAACAGAGAGATTCGAGAACAAAAAACTTACACTTACGAGAAAATAATTTTACGAGAAAAGGCCGGCATTTTTGTTAATACTTTGGATGTGAGTGATTTTAAATATTCATCTGGATGGTTACAAAGCTTCAAGGACAGACAAGGGATAATTTGTGGAAAGGTTTGCCCTGAGGAAACAGGTGTAAGCATTGAGACGATAAACGAATTCCTGAAGAGAAAAATTTTCTAGGATTTTGAGGAAGAATTCAGGGATGGCAGGAGATGGCAATTTTCTGATGAGCAACTTCCCAATCGCTTCTTATTTTTAAAAGGTCAAAGATGTTTTGCAGGTAAGAGCAGCAAAGAAAGGTTGATTGCTTTAGTGGCTTGCGAAGTGGATGGAACAGAAAACTTGTCGTTACTAGTTATTGTCAAGTTAACAAAGTACTTCAAATCTCTAAAGATATTACTGGTAACAAATTTCTTGGAAAAAAAAATGGGTGACTTTAGAATTTTTCATTGAATATGTAAAATAGATTGACCGGAGTTCCGATAGCAAGGTAGGAGGATATGTCTGATCTGGATAACTGTAGCGTATACCTCCTCATTTCAATATTAAAAGATGGAACTTGAGTTCCTTTCCCCAAACATCACACCTTGGCTACAACCCTGTGATCAAGGAATAACACGCAGCCTAAAGACATATTATCGAAAAGACCTAATTCGCCAGAAGATTCACTGCTTGGCAAAAGGTTGAGTTTAGTGTCAAGCTATTGGAGGCCTTGACGTTGCTTAGAACTTCATGCTCAGAAGTAACGTCAAAAAAAAATCGTCAACTGTTTCAGAAAGGCAGGATTTGTTAAAAGCGATATTGCAAAAGACATCATATCGGAAGAGCAGGTTTAATTCGATATAACCAATGCACGAGCTTGTGGTGTTCTTGCCGATTCCGTTACATTTAATGAATATGGACGGAATTCATTCTGACGTGACTTTCTCAATGGACGACAACATCAATACGTGCGATGTTCCGTTGGACGTCTAAATAGTTGATGCCGTTAAAGCCATGATAAAACCTTTGTCGGATAATAATCACTATTTTTCGGACACAGACGAAAATTTTGATAACTTTCCACTTCAAACGAAAATCTGGTTAGTATGATGAAGGCTTTCATTCATTCATTCATTCATTCATTCATTTCATTTCAAACCGTGCGTCGTTTTGTGGTGCAAAAGGCAGATTTCAGGGTTTCTCCAAAAACTGTGGATAAATTTGATGACTTTTGGCGGCATTGTGCAGAAAGAGTGAAGACAGTTTGCAAGTACTAAATTTTTTGTAAGTGTACTACTGCAGTTTAAAAATTTTTCTTAGTACAGTATATAATTTGGAAGAAATAAATGTTTACTAAACCATAATAATATGCTCTCTCTCTCTCTCTCTGATATGTATTATTATGTATATATCCGCGTTAAAGTTATACATATACTGTACTATTGTATTTTTGTTGCAAAATGGGCATGCTAAAATAAATAAAACAATGATAAAACATAATAATGAAATACAATAATAAATTAATAACGTATATAATAGCAAAATGTGCATATGATAATCAAAGATGAAATAAATAACTTAGTAATACGATCCCCCATTTATTACGGATAATACGAATTACTGTTAATACGAACAGATTTTCTGTTCCCTTGGCGGTCGGTTTAAAGAGGTTCGACTCCATAAAAGAACAAAAATGCAAACACATGTTAAGATTTTGGTTACGAGTTAAAAAGAATGCATAAAATGTGCATACGAGCGTGTACGAATTTTCGGACATACTTAAAAATTCCATCTTGAAAGCAATAGTGTTCTTGCCATAAAAACTGAACCTTTTCATGGTAAAATCGTTTTTGTGACAAAATACAGACAGTGATACCGCCGTCCGTTTAATTTAGGGAATCCATCACATGTGTTGGGGATCTTTTAGAACAGTGGGGCAAGACAGGGGAACCAGGAGGCTTAACCTCCCAATTATTGGATAATAAGCTGCATTGTTCTGTATAACGCCATATCACATTGTCTGTTAAAAAAGTATTAGAGCCCCCACAATTTTTAAATAGCTACGCCCCTGGATATGCTAGAATAGTGGCCGGCAACCTAATCCTAAAAAGCGAGCTGCTTAAAACATAATTGCTACTCAACAAATTTCTGCTTCCAAATCTGCATATTAAAAAATTCACAAATTTTCATTATAATATTTATTATTACAAAAATTTTATTATACACTTAGATAATAGTTTTATGACAACTGATTCTTAAAGAGTTACAAAATTACTGACCCAACAATAACGAAGAACGTTGTAAATACTTCACGAGGGGAAACGTGTTCCCGCGATCGACTGAAATTGGTGCACGATCGACTGAAATTGGTGCACGATCGACTGAAATTGGTGCACGATCGACCGAAATTGGGGCCGCGATTGACTGGTTGTTGAACAAACTCTGCTAGAACATCGTGCATTTCTAAGACCTAAAAATATGAATGGATATTCATCGTAAGTAGTTTATTATCGACACCTTTCCAAATTATCAATATCGATCAATCATTCAATCTATTTATTCTATCATTTATTCTATCATTTATTCAATCTATTTATTTATAATCGAACACTACGCAGATTAAATCAAACAACAATGTCAATCAATCAACGTTTATTGGCGTAGTGATACCAACGCCGATGGTATGGCGTGATTAGATGGTGAAACGAAGGACAATACGAAGACTACGTGTTGGACTACGAAGGACAATATTGTCCTTCGTAGCTCAGTGGGTAGAGCCTCCGCCCGGCAAGTGGAAGGTCGTGGGTTCAGGTCCCACCGAAGGCAGAAATATTTATTTTCTTTCGAACGTTTCACCATCTAATCACGCCATACCATCGGCGTTGGTATCACTACGCCAATAAACGTTGATTGATTGACATTGTTGTTTGATTCATTCAATCAATATTTATTTCACTAAAACGCACAATTATACACAGTGGAATACAGTATAGTGGACCAATATCGTGAATTGTGGCTTGGCAGGACGCCCGAGAAAAAGCCGATATAAAAACGGCTTGGCGAGTCTCAGCCTCTATACTCTGCCTAATGTGCCAATTTTCGCCAAACAGTGATGTTTTGTAAGGAATAGTAACCCTAGACCAGTCAAAAAATTAAATTTCTAAAGAAGGATGTTGCTGTAGAAAGAACCATTGCGAGACAGAGGATAGAAAAGTACGATGCATTATAAGAAGTATGAAAAAACTCATACGTCGTCTGAGAAAAAAACTAAAGCTATCATTTCACATGCTGTTTCCTTTTTTTGGCCTTTATTAAGGCAGTCTATATTGTTTTATTTGATAATTGCTTTCCTTTCATTATCCGACTAAGCAATTAGCAAGCTGTTTCGAAGGGAAGTAATTAATTGTTTTATCTTTATAAGCGCAGCGGGTTTTTTTTTTCCGCCTTTAATGAAATCCTGGATTTTTCATCAATTTGTTGGGATGAAAAAGATGAGATAAGTACATTAAAATAATACATGATCAGTGTAGGAAAGTGACGGCAAAAAAAAGCAACTCATCTTTTTAATTTGGTCTTCAAGAGGTTTAGAGATTTAAGTGCTTTATTTTTCATAGAGAAACAAATGCGATTAATATTTAATTGCAATTTTTTTTTTCAGAATAAACGATCGCTGAAAAATAGGTGCTCGCTAACTTTTGTCGGGACATCTAGCTCATACTTAAGTGAGATAGGCTGACACAGAAATTTTATTGCATTTTGCAGTCAACTGCATGGGAAGCTACGGGCAACCACTTTCTGTTACACCAAAATTAAATAAAGTACATAAGTATATATATAAAAAAA
>QLNU02014176.1:97998975-98009449 GCA_006491805.2 Dysdera silvatica
AAGCGCCCTCCATTTATAAATTTCAGGAATTCAAACTTCTGTCGAGTTTGTTGACGACTTAAATATTATATAAAAGAGAAGTTAGACGGAAGAAATAAATGTGATTTTGAAATTCCTGAAAATCTGTTTTCTTTGCATGACTGAGCATGTCATGAATTTTGAGAACTTTTCAAGTCCAGAACGTGACGGCATAGAAAAATCTCTACCGAACTATTCCTTTATCAAACAATCTCGTTTCGATGAATTTTTTACACAAGATAAAAGGTTTTTAAAGTATGGTAAGCAAATTTCTTGACGAAAAAAAGGTGTGACTCGGTCATGATATATATGTGTGTGTGTGTGTGTGTGTGCGTGTAACTATTTCGAAAATTCGAATTAAATTTAATTTTTATCGCGTGCTTTTATTTCAATACATTTCTTTCACTTCATTTAGCAGCATCATTATATTTTTCTGCCAGTAGTTTTGCGCATATATTTTTAATGCACATATTTTTATATTTATTTAATTTCTTTCTAAATTTCTTTCCTTTCATCATTTATTCAGAAAATTTAATTTTATTTATATTTTACTTTTGACGCTTCTGAGCCTTGGGGATCTTGTTGTATATAGGCCTATGTTTTGTTTATTACGAAGTGTAAGTTTGCTGACATGCCTCCAGCAAGTGTGCCATGCATGTGGTTTTAGAAAAGGCTCCTGATGAAGGTTCTAAAATTACATGCATATTTAATGAAATTTTATTATTTACTGGCTTACCTTCACTGCTTATTGCTTACTACTTATCTTCACTGGCGTAGTTAAAACGTAGGAGCTCCAGTGAAGTAGGGGCCTAAAGTTATTTTTTGGGCCTTTATTTTTTTTTAAATAAGGGGACCAAAATGATGTCTCGCCTAAGGTCTGAAAGAAATCAGCTGCGTCACTGACCCCAATGTACATGTTTGGAAGTGAAGGAAACCTAGCTAACGGTTCAGGAAACCTATGTTGTTTTAACTGTCCAGTAAGCAGTTGATTCTATTAAGGTATGTTCTTCTCCGTCTAGACATAATTCCATTAGTTGCTTTGTACTTGTAATTATAAAGCAGATTTATATGTTTTCTGGATAACTCTGAATGACTTATATTGCAGCATTCTCATTATTCTCATGACTATTTTCTTTTCCGGTACGACAAAGTCACACAGCAGGAGACATGTAAGTGTGGTTTGTTGAGAAAATGAAGTTAAAATGCTGGCTTGGCATGTTTAGAGTTCGGATTTAAACTCAATCGAATATCTGTGAAATGAGTTGAAAGAATGGCTACGACTGCGACCGCAGCAATATTCTTTAAAATTTTCTCCGGCAGCTGCTTTTAAGGTAAAATGGGAAAACACTCTTTTGAAAACTTAATGAAAATTAGTAAAATGTAGAGCTAGACAAATTGCCGCAATAGTTAAAGTTAAAGGCAGATCTACTGACTACTGAAACGTAAAATGAGGTTAGTAAAAAAACAAAAACGAAGTGTCCAGTAAGAAATATCTTTAAAGGGCATGAAAAAGTCTTCAAAGAGCATGAAGGGGCTTTCAAAGTATATGAAAAAGTCTTTAAAGTTTTTGAAAAAGAATTTAAAGAGCATGAAAGAGTTTTCAAAGAGCCAACACAGAGAATAAAAGAATTCTTAACGAGCATTACCGTCTTTAAAACGTTTTCGATATATTGAATATATATCAGATATATGCAATTCAAATATGCATTTCCATTATATGTGTTATAGTACATTTGTTATATTCTATTCTTTTTAAACTTTATCCGTTTAAAACTTTTCTTTATCTGATAAACTGTTCAACATAGGGAAACGCTATAGCTGGGAAACAAATAAATTATACTTGGAGGCTCCATGAACCTGGGTAATTAATAATTAAAATTCATTGAATAAATATTCGATTTCCGATAAATGCAAATATTCTTAGTTAAACCAAAGTCGGTAAATGCAAAGTTACATTGAATAAATTTAGCGAACATATTTGTAGAAGCGGCTGCACTAGTTTCTGAAGGTGCGCTGAGAATTGAATTTTCTATCTCCAGAGATATTTAGAGCAGAAATTCATGCCTGTTTTAAATAGCGCCACAAAGCGGGGACATAGAAATAATCATGAAAGTTTTTAATAACATAAAACTAATATATATTATCAGATAAGTGCGTTACGAATTAAAAAAACATTATTCATCAAATGTTTTTTACAGAAGGTGTTTTCCCTTGGCCTTGGAAAATCCAAGTTAAATGTGCTTATTTTTCATAAAACCTTTTCAAATGTACGAGTCTTCCCATTGGAAACGATAAAGATAAGTTACTCAAGTTTGCATACTAGAATAGCTTTACTAAATTAAAACATCTCTATTTTCCAAATCATCTGTTGAGCTCATGTTACCATATTTCTTGACTTTGTAATTTGAAGTCTCGTTTTATTTTCTTCAAAAAGTTGTACGAAGAGAAACACTTTAATCCTCTACTCTAGATTGAACCATCGAACACATGTTTATCTCTCAATTATGAACTATCATCTCTCAAATACTATCTATCAAATATCATCTACAAATATCTTCCTCAAATGTGATCTATCATCTTTATTTCTTTAGTCAGTATTATTATTATTTTTCATAACCATTTGAAGAAAACAGGCGTACGTGAGAAATATGATAATGTTGATGTGCCTGAACGTGCTTCATAAAGCACTGTGATCTCACCACGATAGCCCAGGTGAGACTAATAAATCAGGAGTGGCGAACTCGAGGTACGTAGTAGGCACGTGTAGAGATGTTTTGGTACGTAGAAAATAAAGCGGTTCAAAAACAGTGACTACTTCGAACTATCATTCCAGACATATGTTTTGAGTTGAGTCGTAGCCTGCCAGTGGCCATTCTTTGCCCGGTATATGGAGTAACGTGACAATGGGCACCCGAGAGTATTTCTCTAAAGGAATTACCCCATTTTGGAACGCGTTTATAATATGGTCCTTATTACAAAAGTACATGATATCGTTACGTAATAAGTGCCAGGGATGAAGCAATTAAGAAAGTATTGGGTCTACATACAGCTGATTTAAAAAAACATATAATGTAATAAAGCGTTAAGGATAAAACTATATAGTAGAACATGCCTAAAGCTACCATTTTTGGTACCAGACTGCAGTGGTCACTATGCTTGACAGACTTTGGTATAGGCATGACATAAGTCTCAATCAGTTCTCTCTTATAAAATGTGGTCACTTTATTCAGGTGGCCACTTTACGAGGTTCCACTGATATTTTATTAGCTAATGCGGAGGGTGAGGGGTTTGAGTCTTATAAACCCTTATCTTCCAGGTGCCACTGATACGTATCTTCGTTCATTACCAATTCACATATTTTTCCTTGATAAATTTAAATTACATTTCACTAGTAATAAACGAAGATTTAAATTATATGATTAAAAAAATTTAAAATATATGCAGAACTTTCCCAAAGCGCGTAATATTTCATGTAAATTGTCGAGTCATAGTTTTATATATTGTATAATTATAAATAAATTTCTGGAGGAACACTTGCAGGTAATATGTTGTTATACGTTTCCGTGATTATTTTTTTATATTAAAATTTTAAAAGTTTTCAGAATTAAAAGTTAAAGGAGTCTTATGTTAATTAATTTTCTGATTTCGTCTCTAGCATACAGGTAAATAATTTAGCATGCAATGTTTTTTCCTTTCTTGTGATTTGCAGGACATTGACTAATATTGTCATAGCATTAACAGAAGAGGTGACGTGGTCACATACATACAGGAACATACACACGCTCATAGTGAATGCAAAATATTCTAAATTTTACAATTTGAACAAAATTTAACATTTGCTTTTCTCAGGGGGTTAAAATAAACTGTTATTTTTGAATATATAAACGTATTATGTTGTAGTTTAAGCTAAATCGGTATACATATAAAAATAATCGATTGTCGTGATATTCTACTTGAATGATTTTTATGTAATCGAAGTTTCGGCAATTGAAATATCGATATCGTAGGAAGCAAATGAATGCCGATAACCTAACATCCACTATTCCTAATCAAATAATTCGATATATTCAATTAAAATATCCGATACATTAACCAAAATGCATCAGAAAGACATTCCTACAGTGGAGTCATTAGTGTCACAAGTTTCATCATTTGTGGGGTATTTGAAATTTTAATAATATTCGCTACATACGAGTACCAGTAAGTATCAGAAGGAGTATCAGAAGGAGTATCAGAGAGAGAGAAAATTAAATTTTCGATTCTTTTTAATATTCAATATACAAATATCTTACTTGACTAACATCACATTTATTTTTTGAATTTATTATTGTGAGTAATTTACTTCAAATATAGTAAACAATATATTAATTTACTTCAAATTTAGTACAAAAAGATATTAATTTACTTCAAATTTAGTACAAAAAGATATTAATTTACTTCAAATTTAGTACAAAAAGCTATTAATTTACTTCAAATTTATTACAAAAGATACATACACATAAATTAATTAAACAACCATTTTAATCAACGTCTTTTGGCGTAGTGATACCAGCGCCGATGTTATGGCATGGTTAGATGGTGAAACGTTCTAAAAAATAAAAGAAATGTGGTTTTTTTTTTGCGTTCGGTGGAGCCTGAACCCATGATCTTCCACTTGCTAAATACGACATAAATATTCCAATAATAAATAAGTAAATTAATATAATTTGTTTAAGGCAGAGGTTCGGGGGATTATTAAAATTAAACTGTTAACAACGAGGTTCTGTGGTTTTCACTAGAGCTTTATTGATCTATTGCGATGCATCGTTAGAAATCAAGATGTTATTGAACTTCTTTGGGACGACAGATTTAAAATTGAAGTAGTTGACACACAATGATTTGACAAATTTTGATTTGGAGCAGTTGACAAATGGGTATTTTTTAAAAGAGATATCCCAAATAATAATCTCTAGAGAGAGAGAGAGAGAGTCATAATTTTGGTGAGCTTTAAAGAAAAGTTCTCCTAAAAGTCCTGGAACATGGGCAGTTGAGAGTAAAATCTTTGCATACAACTGTACACAGTAGAAAAATTTCACGCCTTTTTTACTTTTTTATGCTCACAAGGATAGCATTATCCCATGCTGTAGTTTATTCGAGGAGTTAGAAACATTGAGGTGGTATTCTGACCCATGAATTCAAAGTCGTCATTTGTGGAAAAGTAGAGTTGTTATGGAGCATTTTTTGTTCGAACGGACTTCCTATTTCATCCCATATTTTTAATACAAGATGAGTTCAGAGACATTCGTGAGCAGAACGTTCTTTTACCCAATGTACTGTCATTCTAGTTTAGGTGTTTCTCCGTCGAGAAATATACTTATTTCCGTTTCCAATAGAACAGGAGCATTTAGATGTTTCACCATTGGGAAGCAACGTTATTTGTAGGAAAATAATAGACATTAACGGTCGTGCGTGGTTAGTGGTGCAAATCTTAGCAAGTAAGACGTAGCCAGTCTGGTGCCACAGGAGCTCAGATCGTCCCCTGGAAAATATTATTTCAGTGAACAAATTGTATTAAAATTTTCATTTAATCTTTTTTGTCTTGTATAAAACTGTACACGACAATAGAAGTAGTTTCACGTAGACTTTCACAGCGCATTATAACAATCAACAACAAATTTTCAGGTAGTCAGCTGTATAGCAAAACGATTATTTATTGCTAAAACTTTACGTTTCGATTCGAGCTGTGCGAATCATCATCAGAAGAGGTTAAATTAAATGAAAAACTTTTGAGAAAATTGTAGAATATACATACGTTGCGGAAACAGTATAAATACGTTGAAATAAATTATTATGAAATTTTAGAAACAAATGTAAAAAATGGAACTAGCTCTTTAGAAACAGATTTTCACGTCCGATTAGTTTATATACTAACGATTGTTTATGCATCATTTATGCATATGATCATTTATGATTTATGTATATGATCATTTATGATTTATTCATATGATCATTTATGCATGTAATTATATATATCATGTTGTATATTGTGATCATTGTGTGCATTATGTTTTTTTACAGAGACAAAGGTTTGAGTTTTCACGTACTCCTTTGTGAATAGAAAGAAATCTATACTTTTTAGTGCACAATGCAAAATTTGTTAAGACATTTTTCAATAATTTTGGACATATTAGTATGTTTAAATGTTTAGTATTTTATTAAAGGCGTTATTAAAATACATTAAGGCAGCAATGAATTTTAAGGCGCTCCTTTAGTTTTCTGAGCCGCCTCTAACTTTTAGAGCCCTCCTCTGTAAAGAAGCATCTAACTACAACCCTGTCAGTAAGAATGAGAAGCTATAACGTGGCTGACAAAAGCGCACTCGAAGATTTTGCCACGACTCCGTTTTCTCCAAATAAGTGCTCTTGGTAGATGTAGTCCACAGGTTCAGGACATCTACGAAACAACCATTTCCCGCTGCTTGCATGTTGAAATTGGGATTTTTGAATTTTTTGACAAGACAACCCATTTTTATCAATTTCTTTTGTAATTGCAAAACTTTTTGCCTATTATAATCTTTTATTCACGCCTCTATAATAAATACTATATATGAGGTCAGTTGCCAATGCTCATGCTAGCCCATCTGTCGAATGCTTTTTAGGCAAAAGTGTGCGTTTGTGTAAACTTGTGTATTTTGTCCTTCACTGAATGCTTCCGGTATCTGCCATGTTTCCTTTTGGTCAATCGTTAAAGGGCAAGAAAATAATCTATCTGATTGAATACCAACAGTTCCTCTATGGTAATATTTTTCCGTTTACCCGAATTTTCACAAAATTATACAAAAATTTTTTATACAGGAGCAACTGTCGAAAGAGAAATTATTATCCCTTGTTTCATAATACCTAATATAGAATCGCTAGCCTTCCAAACAATATATACGCTATTAAACTCGCCCAATTAATTACCCTTTATAAGTAAAGTCAACATTATAAGCGTAATTAAGGCTTTACCTTAGGTTTCAAGATTTTAAGTACTTTACCTTAGGTTTCAAAATTTTAAATACTTTACCTTAGGTTTCAAGATTTGAAGTACTTTACCTTAGATTTCAAGATTTTAAGTACTTTACCTTAGGTTTCAAAATTTTAAATACTTTACCTTAGGTTTCAAGATTTGAAGTACTTTACCTTACTTAAGCTTATGATGTTGTCTTTACTTATAAATCGTATCTGCTTTATGCTACGTCAAATTATATTACATAATTACCCTTTGTCCGAAAAATGTCAAATTAATTCGTACAGTCTCCCCGCCCCCCGTTTCTTAAGAGGGAAATTTGTATATGTGAGGACTCGCAGGGTTCCGCTACTTATTTTTTCTTCTTTATTAATTCATACTTTTTACCGTAAACAATACTTATGGGCAATTTATTCCTTTCTGGTATCCAAATTCTCTCTCTCTTTGCAGTTATTTGACTACACTGGGTATGAATTCTGTATGTTATTTATGCGGCTCTAAATAAATCAAACAGGTGATACCATGTGGACTGATGCCACACAGGATAGGCATTCCTACGTGGTACCGTGTTGATAGATACCGCGTAGGATATGTGATCCTATATGATACCGCGTGAATAGATACCACGTTGGATAGATGATTCTGTGTGGTATCTCATCACGTGAGCGACACCTATAAGGAAACTGTACAAGGTTTTGCTTAAAACTTGAGAGCTAAGTTTACCTAATAACTTTCTTAACTAACTTTAACTCAAAGCTTGAGTGGCAGTTAATTAGAAAGTACGACATCGTTACTCACCGTTTTAGCTATGGTTAATATATAAACACATCATCTATTTACAATTACCAGTCTGTTTCATCATGGCACATCGGTTAGTAAGATTCTGTCACCTTAAAGTTGGTTGTCAGAATGCATGAAATAATTCGTCTCTCCATGTACATTACATAAATTTATCCCGTATTTCTTACTACATAGTGCCGTATTTCTCAATAGGTTATACTAGGCTATAGACTAGGGCGACAAAATTTTGTGTATTGAGTCTGATATAACGAAATCAATGCCATACGATGATGTAATCGGATGTTTTGTCGAGAATAAAACCAATCATGTTTTCCATTTAAATACCAATGTTCGATAGGCTTTTATTTTTTGCGAAAATTAAAATTTATTTCAATAAAATTGAATTTGATTTATTATATACCAAGAAGAGATAATACTTCAATATAAGTTAATATTGTTTAATGTTTATGTTTCAATTTATGAGTTTGTTTTTCAACATATTTACTGTTAATATAAACTTTTGTAGCGTATATTGAATGTAACAATTTTTATGTTCCTACCACTGATTAATGGACGGACGGGTAGGAAGAGGCGGCAAAGAAGTAGCCAATGGTCCGGCAAAAATAATATTGGGGAGATAAAAATATCCTCGGGGCGGACAAAATAGCCTAGGGGCGAAAATAAAATGGCAAATCCGACTATGCCACTACAGATATCTTCTACTGCATATTAAAGCATATGTGGGTACAGACACAATTCGGGCATTTTCAATTCCCATTTCCTCGCCGCGATAGCAATATATTTTACAAGAATTCGACGTACAAAGAATTATTGTATTGTCCCGAAGTATGTTCCTCGTAACTTGCACAGATTGAAATATTCAACGAGATCTAAATTACAAAGTCTGTACAGATCTTAGAAAAAGAATTCATATTTGGTCCCGAAGTCGTATAAATGCAAAAGCGAACACGATTTATACGTTCTCTTTATCCTTCTTCAACATCTTGGATCACCCCGCGGATTTCAATGAAAAAAACGCGAGCAGTTCATCGGAATTGTATGCAAATATTTTCCAGAATACGATGTCTGTTACTTACTGGCTTTAGAGACTCCAGAACTGTATTATTATATAAAACGAAAATCGACTTTGAAAAGAAGTTAAGTTCCGTTTTATAACATCATTCTGTTTTCAGTTTTTAGCAATGAAATACATACCTTGTGTTGCGTGTGTTTCTCCATGTAAATGACACATAGTTTAGTATAATTCCACGTCTAGATTTTTGCTAAAATGCTTTGCATTAGTGAATATAATTACGTTTTATTCTCCTGTAAACCTCGTAAGTTGTTCCTGAAAACCTCGTAAATCGTGTTTTCCAACTATTGCTTATTCAAAAACCTGGTCTCGATTTATGTTTAAATTGCAGTCACAGTTCAGCCCATTTTTTCGAGAACAACCAGTTTACACTGAGAAGCTTAAATGCCCTTTTAGGAAGAGGAATGACAAGTCATCTGTAGTTTAGCCTTAAGAGCATTTCTCCGGCAAAGAAGAGGCTTGGGTTCGTGTCCCACCAGGTTTCTGTAAATTTTTTTCTTTCTACAAGTTGATGCACCAGGTAAGCACAATCTTTGATATATTGATAGTGAAGACGTAATTATAATAAGGTTTTTTGAACCCATAAGCAAAAATTGAAAATTGACAAGATTTCGTCGAAATGTGAGATTTGACTGGAAAAATACCTACAGAAATGTATATGCAGTTTCATTCAAACTTGGTTAGATTTCTTGGTGAAAATGAAATCATAATGAATAAGATTTGAAGACTCACAATGAAAGTACCTGATAATTATCTCATCAATGCACTTGAACTTTATGGAATAGGTGCAGACCAATGTCTGAAGCATGACCCCTTCGACTTTTCATTCCCAAATTCGCTGGTGCGAAGTCATTAATATTTTAATGTGTTGCGAAACCGCCATATTTATGTTGCTGGCAGTTATGGTAATACCTGATAGACTTCATAATAAAAAGTGCGCATGCACCATTGGCTGTGCTAATGTTGCTCTAAAAGCTAACAATAGAAAAATAACGGTTTCGCAGCAACATAAAACATTAATAACTTCGCACCTACTAATTAACGAAAAAAAGTCATGAAGGTAATGCTCCAAATATTGATCTGAACCTATTCTGTGAATTTCAAACAAATCGATGAGATATTTATTAATGGACAAAATCAATGGTCGATGTTTACGAAACATCGATGTTTTACTTCCGATATTCAATGTTTTCACCTTCGATGGTGGGAGATCTATGTTTTGAGACCATCTATTTTTTTTTTGTAAAGATTCTTTTTAATAATTCAAGAGATTTGTAATTTATTCTTAAGTTACGACGATTTGAAATCCTAGTTTTAATATAATCATCCAGAATCACTGATCCACAATTGCTTTGTTTAGTTTGAGGTTTAACTGATTACGCTATCCAGAATCAGTAAGCCTGTATATTAAGTAGCATATATACTGTATATGCACATATGTAATTAGGTTGGTATACACATATTTATATATGTATATATATATATATATATATGTGTGTGTGTGTGTGTATTATTAGGCTGCCATATATATATATATACGTGAGCAGTAGGGACAGTGGTGTAGGAAAAGAAGAGGACTCGAGCCCTATAGCCACT
>QLNU02014176.1:98009549-98033671 GCA_006491805.2 Dysdera silvatica
GCCTAAAAACAGGATGGAGGCTCTTGTACCCCCGATACAGCCCTGGCATGCGACATTTCAAGTGCCCTCAAGTACACTCTCTGAATATGGAATATCGTAGTCGTAGCTCAAATAGCAGCCTAGAAAAAGAATGAGGGGGCTCCGGTCCTCTTCCCCGATACATCCTTGACTGCTTGGTGGTGACTTCGATCTGTGAACGATGATCGCGGGCTTCGAACGCAGACCAATGACCGCGAATTGCGAAAGACGAACTAAGATCGCGATCTGCGAACGATGATGCCGAACGAACTATGACGAAGAACGGTAGTTCACAAAAAAAGTTATCTGAACGAACGGGTCATTTTTGTGAATAGTTCAAAAAGACCCGTTCGATCCAGAACGACTCATCTCTAATGGACATAAAAAGAAGCCGCCATTGCTCGGGCAAAAGCCGTTTAGCCCTATCGAAATAATTATTATCGATGTTATTGTTATAACATTTTTAAAATAACTTCACCATAATAATTTGATTTTTCTTTACTTCTATTGATTAGTGCAGTGTGTCGCCATTAAACTGATTATGGTAATAGTTGGAATATTATATACTTAAAGATTTTTTTCAGATTTCTGAGATTTTAATTCAGAACAAAATGGAGGAAAAGAAATTTCAGAATGTTGCTCCATAAACTTGAAGAAAGTAGCTAAGAAATATTATAAAATCGTTTATAAGCAGAAATAAGAAGAATATAAAGCATTATATTTCAGTCGAGACTGGAATTTACTTCAGCCCTAACAAAGAGACCAATTATTTTAGAAATGTTTTTTTCCTGATTTTAGAAAACCTCTAATTTTGCATTAGTTTTACTACCACAGGAGTGAGACACTATCCATTTGTCAGTTAACACGACTTTTGAATAAAGCCATAGAATGAGCATAGAAACATGAACAAGTGATCAAAGGTGAGCTTTAGTCCCTTCAACTATAATTATACAATTCGCGAAAGCTCTCATTGAAAGCGAAATATTAGGTTATAAACACATAGTTAATCCTGTTGCCCAGTGAAAATATGGATAAAAAAGTTAAAATCCTACATGGCCTGGCGGTTAAGGACCTGAGCTCAAGAGAGGGACATTAGTTCGATTCTAGGTCGGGAACGATGTCTGTTTTTCTCCTACACAAAAACTCTGGGTTGAGTTCAAATGTAGGTGTAGAAATTATTAACTATACGAAATAACTATTTCTAAATAATTAAACAAATTTCGAAATTATGAGTAAAATCTTACATGTAGTTTATTAATTTATTAAAGTTATATTTCTTCAATATAGTACTAGAGACTATAGATGCTTTGTTACTTAACAATCCTCGTTTTTAAAATAATATTAAGCTAAGTAATTCATAATACACTGTGTCCGTAAAGTCATGGTGCACTTTTGACCGGTCACAGGAAATCAACGAAACAAGATAGAAATGTGAAATCTTCACCAAATAAAAGGAAAACTCTCCAAGTTTCCGTAGTATGATGTGCAAGCGTGTGCGCACACAGGTGATGACGCAACACCACGAACTGCGCGGCAGTGGATCAGCCCACGCCCACGCCAGTCGAGATGTGGACGTTACAGAGGAAAATTCAGTGTGTTCTGTGGCTTGTTAATTCGAATCCGTGACCAAAGTGCAACGTGAATATTGTCGCATGTACAACGAAGCGCCACCACATAGGAATAACATTAATCGGTGGGATAAGCAGTTGAAGGATACCGGCAGTTTGTTGGACAAACTCCGTTCTGGTAGACCTACCGGTAAGTGACGAGTCTGTAGAGGCTACATGGGAGAGTTACCTAAGGTGCCCTAAAAACTCTGTGCTTGCGTGCGTGTGCTCCTGTGATTTCCTGTGACCGGTCAAAAGTGCACCATGACTTTACGGACACAGTGTATATTGTAGGGATTTAAAAGAAAATATATTTTAGGTATTGCCGTGGGAAGAGTGATGGCAGGCGTGGTTGGAACTGTCAAGCCTCAGTATGATATATGGGGCGATGCTGTGAATGTCGCTAGTAGAATGGACTCAACAGGAATACCAGGCAGGACCCAGGTATTCATATATCAGTTGTCTAGAATGTCACAAATGCACTCGTTAAAATTGCAACACCAAGATTAAATGTATTATATATATATATATATATCATCATCATCATATTCAACCATTATCTATCCACTGCTGGATGAAGGTCTCTCCAAATGCTTTCCACACAAGTCTATCCTGGGCCATTCGTTTCCACGTCACCCCAACCTGTTTTCTTATTTCATCCACCCATCTAGTTTGAGGACGTTTTCTAGGTCTTCGGTGGTCTCTTGGAATCCAGTTCAGAATTTCTGTTGTCCATCGTTGATCAGTTCTTCTTGCAATATGCCCAGCCCATCGCCATTTCAGCCCTTTTACTTTAACAATGATGTCCTCTACTCTAGTTTGCTCTCTCACCCAAGTGTTTCTTTTTCGATCTCTCCTAGTTATTCCAAGCATGCACCTCTCCATGCTCCTTTGCGTTGTCTGTAACTTTCGTATTGCTCCAACTGTTAGACTCCATGTCTCTGATCCATAAGAGAGGACTGGCAATACACACTGGTTGAAGACCTTTCTTTTTAGACACAAAGGCAATTTCCCCTTCAGGATAAAACTGTTTCTTCCAAATGCACTCCAGCCAAGTTTAATACGTCTGTTGAGTTCTTTCATAATGTTGCCATCCATTGAAATCAGCTGGCCAAGGTAAATATATGAATCAGCAATTTCTAGCTCAATGTTGTCAACTTGTATTTTTGTTTCCTCTACAAAATTATTGAACATGATCTTAGTTTTTTGTAGGTTCATCTTGAGTCCAACTTCTTTACTTCTAGTTGAGAGCTCCTGTACCATGTCTTGGAGTTCTGATGGGTTCGTTGAAAAAATAACAATGTCATCAGCAAACCGCAAATGATTTAAATATTCACCATTTATTTTTATTCCCTTGTTATTCCAATTTATCAGCTGAAAAATCATCTGTAAAGCTGAAGTAAAAAGTTTTGGAGAAATGGTATCTCCCTGCCTCACCCCTTTGCCAAGTTTGATAGTTTTGGTATCTTTATGTAACCGAAATTTTGCACTTGCATTTTTATACACACGTTTCACCATGTCAATGTACACATCCTCAATGTCTGTTGATCTTAAAGAGTTGATGACTGCTGATGTTTTAATAGAGTCAAAGGCCTTCTCATAGTCAATAAATGCAACACACAACACACAATGGAAGTTCATATTCATGTGTTCTTTCAATTAATTCTCTTAATACTTGAATATGGTCCACTGTACTGAATCCACTTCGAAATCCAGCTTGTTCTCTTGGTTGAGCTGCATCTAATTTTTTCTGCAGGCGATGTGTTAGCACTTTTGTGAAGATTTTATAAATAGCAGGTAACAAGCTAATTGGTCGGTAATTTTTCAAATCCTCTTTATCACCTTTTTTATGCAAAAGAATTACTGTTGCAGAATCCCATTGGTTTGGTATGTTACCGCTGTTAAGACATTTGGTAAAGAATTTTGCAAGTATGTCTTCTACATATTCTCCAGCTTCTTTTAGGATATCTAATGTAATACCATCATCGCCAGGGGCTCTTCCTTTCTTCATACTTTTTATTGCAAATGAAACTTCTTCTTTTAAGATTTTAGGAGCTGTTCCTTCGACTATCTCAGAGTCTTCGTTTAATCCACTGTTACTTTCATATAGTTTTTTGTAGAATTCTTCAACTCTTCTAAGTATTTCTTCCCTATTTCTTGTTACGGTGCCATCCTCTCCTTTTAATGCAATGATGTGTTTCTTCCCAACAGATAAACTTCCTTTAACAACCCTAAGGCTCTTGTTGCTTTCAATGGCTTTCCTTACTAGCTCACAGTTGAATTTTCTTATGTCTTCTTTCATGCTTTTGCGCAGAGTTTTACAAAGTTCTATGTACTCAATCCTGGAACTGGTATTTCGATTGTCCACCTTCATATCTCTTCGCCTTTTCATGAGCTGTTTCGTCTTCTCAGATAATTTGCTATTGTGCTTTTTACAGGTTACACCACCAATTTCCCCAGCAGTTTCAACTATTGTCTTAACAATGTTTTCATTTGCTTCTGAGATATCACTTTCATCAATAAGTCCTTCCAGTGCAGAAAAGCGATTTTTTAATTCCAACTTGAATGCCTCGGTATTTACTTTCAGTTTCATTAGATCCACCCTCTTACTTACTTGTTTCCTAATGAGCTTCTGTCGTTCTAATTTAGTATTTAAGTGCACTTTACATCTCACCATTCGATGATCACTTCCAGTATTAAATCTGTTCAGTACACTGCAATCTTCAATAATTGATTTCTTGTTTGCCAGGATATAGTCAATTTCACTAGTTCCCCCATTTGGGTGTTTCCATGTCCATTTTCTTTGCGGTTTCTTCTTAAAAAATGAATTCATGATGCTAAGGTTTTCAGCTTCTGCAAATTCGATGAGTTGATCGCCACGTTCATTCCTTTCCCCATATCCGTATTTACCAACCGATGTCTCTCCTTGTTCCTGTTGTCCAATTCTTGCATTGAAATCCCCCATGATGAGCTTGATATGTTGTTTCCCTTTGGTGTGTAACTCTTTGATTTCTTCATAAAATTCTTCAACCTCTTCGTCGGTATGGCTTGATGTTGGTGCATATACCTGTACTATTTGAAGTTGGTATCGCTGGGTTAGTTGAACAACGAGCCTCGCTGCTCGATCTGATGTACTTTCAACTTCCAGAAGACAGTCTTTAATTCTTTTGTTGATTAAGAAGCCAACACCACTTGTTCTTCCAGTTTCCGTTCCTCTATAATAAAACAAATGTCCACTTTTAAGTTCCACCAACTCTTCACCTTTTCTTCTAACTTCACTGAGTCCTACAATGTCCCATTTGATCTTGTCTAGTTCCTCTTCCAATTCCTGAAGTTTTGCTTCAGAAGCAAGGGATCGTCCATTATACGTTGCCAAGGTCAATAACAAACGGCAGCCTGGGCCATTCCAGTGATTCTTAGCACCCCCTGCTTTCATGCCACACTGACCGCTGCCTTGATCAGGAGCACTCCAGCACCTGGAGACTAGGGGCCATGGTTTCTGGTGTGTCAACATAATGGAGGAATTAGCCATAATTTCACCACGCTGGCTAGACGGGTTGGTGAATTAGCCCTCCCCTTCCGCCTTTCTATCCGTGCAGCAAATATTAATTTGCCACATAAATAGAAAGCTCAGCCTGCACCACTTGAAGGCGGGGTAGGACACTAGGTTACTGGCCTGGCCGGTTCCACACATCGTCACATACGTTCAGCGTGTGGGTCTCCTTCCAGTTAGATACCAGCAACCCTTTTGCAGGCCATATATATATATATATACATATATATATATATATATATATTACATATATATATTACATATATAAATTTATATTATATATATATTATATAAATTTATATTATATATATATATTACATATATAATTTTATATTTTGTATATATAATATAAATATAATATATATACTATATAATCTACGTAAAGAAGACATCGATGTTTCAAAAACATCGATGTCTTATTTACGTAGATTATTCCGTGATTTCGTTTTAAATTTTGTATTATTTTTAATGAATAATTCAACAATATACCGAAAGGTAGTCCTGCAGATAACAATTCACCTATATCGCAATATACTGTATACTTCGACTGGTGCACAATAACCCTTGTTTTCCTTGCGCCATAAAAGTACAACCAACCAACTATATATTAGCAACTTCCTTATAATTTATTTTAATTTAAAAATAATGACTAAATTGTTATTTTTTCTAAAATAAATTAAGGTTTTAAATTTATTGTGTAATATTGGTTCGCCTTACCTCGTTGAATCATAGTTAAAGAACTTCTATATTTTTGAAACTGAAACACGGATGTTTTCGGGTTATATATCTCAATGTTATAAACCGATATTTTGCAAATATTTTTTTTTTAATGAGGAAAAAGTAGTCAAATATTTTTCCAATTAAAGCAACGTTGATTTTAGGTCAGAAACAAAATATTTTGAAACATCGATGCAATAACCAATAAACATCGATGTTTAGAGACCGTTATTTTTCAGACATCGATGGTACTTCTTCGATGTTGACATTGATGTTTTACTATTGATGCTTATCCCCACTGTCAGCTACCGTCTTTGCCAGTACGAAAAATGCCCCAAATCTAGCGACATTTTCAGACGCTGTGAATTATTTCAAAGTTTAAATCTTTAAAAGCAAAAAGGCCTCTCCCCCCCACTCTTCATAATAATTTTGAAATCTTTTTTTTTTGCGTCCATCTCAATTTTGAAAAGCGTTTGCAATTTAAGGAGAGCCATTTCAAAACCAATTGAAAACAGCATCCACCATATCAATATCAAATCTAGATCTGTAACAACAGTATGTATTTCACTTTAGGTTCAAGACATTTTAGGAAAGTTTCTCCCACCCTCTTTTATTTTATACATCGCTATACAAGATAGGATTCATAAATATTTATCCTATTAGACCACGGAGGCAAGATAATAAATGTCGACCTCGGTTCGCGTCATCTCTACCTCAGATACAAGGCGCGACGTCAGTTTAAGTGGCCACGTTTAAAAGGGGCTTACGAATATATATAATGGTAGGGAAAGGTTCATAACTCCTTGCGCGGAAAATTATCTTTTGACAGAATGGCGATATTAATCTTCGTTGTGGAACGTCGTCCGTGTTCCCCAGGGATCTTTGGTCCAGCTCGCTTTATACTCGAGGGGAAAATGGATATTTGCTCCTCGAAATCGCCAACACCTACCAGAAAACCAAATCTCCAAAGCTGTGGGACATTGCGACATCTATTGTTCAGAGAAAGGTAGGAGGCTACGAGAGGTATCTGTTGGCTTGGAAGGGGATTTGGAAAAAACATAGAAAAAGATTCGAATTCTTTTCAAAAAACTGCACATATATTTGTTTATGTCAAGATTATCTATCATGTCATGACAGTGTCCATTTTTCTGTTTGTGAAACATTTTTCTGTTTGTGAAAACTAGAGTAAAAAATTGCCGATATTTTTACAATGCTAGTGATAAGTAGAGCCCGGATTATATGCACTATCAAAGCAGAAAAATGCGTATGTAAAAACTTCAAAATACGCATTTATGTGTACTTAAATGGATAAAATATGCAAACAAAATAAAAATATGAACTTAAGTATTATTTCATTTACTTAAAAAACAAACGTCTCCTACGTCCTAAAAATATATTAATTTTTATTATTAAATATAGATGGGTATAAATCTTTGATATACATAAAATTCTTTATAAAAAAATAATATAAAATGCTTTATAATGCATAATTTTTTACTGTAGTATGTTGCAATTTCTCTCTAGATATTCTGAACAGTTAATCTCAATCTTTTATCAAATGATAGCATTCTACGTATAAAAAGATACTTTCCACAGAGGTTTTCGGACTTCGCTGAGTTTATTGAACAGTAATTATAAACCTTTGCGGAGAGTCTATGACGGACAGTCTATCCGTGCTAGGATATTACGAAAGTCTGCAGGCCTGTACCCAAGACGGGGCCAGCAGGGGCATATCCCCAGTTGCCCCGTCGAGCTATTTTTATATATAGAACAACCCCCGGGTGTCCTGTGCCCCCATATACCTTTTGCCTTGCACCAGTTTCCCCTTTATCGTGGCTACAGGCTTTAATGTCTGTCAGTGATAAATAAAAATACTGTGAAATTCTGTCCCATGTAACTGTATGTTATATTTTATCTTACTTTGGGTTAACTCAGGTCTGTATCCAGGATAAAGGATCAACTGGCGCAAGGCAAGTGGTATATGAGGTACAGACCACACAAGGATTTTTCTATATATAAATAACACTATGGGGAAACTGGGGCACAAGCATGGGGCAACTGGAGCTACGCTCATGCTGGCCCCAACTTGGTTACAGGCTTAGGTTTACTACCAGTTTATCATAATATAATTAAACTTTTCCGATTCTTTGATGGAGATAATGAAATTATCATCATGATAGCTGAATTAGTTGTTATTAGTGTTTAATTCAGCTATGAATGGCGTTCATTTTTTGACTTCCCAATACATAATTAGACCTGTATATTTAAAATTTTCTTTTCCTTAAAATCATAGTAAAAGGAAAGTTTAAATTTAGCGTTGTACGGAAATTTATCCGATAAAAAGTAATAAAATGCTTAAAATTACTGACACCCTTAAAATATGTATTTATTTTGAAAATTCGCTGTTAATATGCATTTATATGCACAACGCTTAAAAACACTAAACTATTCAACTGCATTCGCACGTATGCATTTGTATATAATCCAAGTTCTCATAGTAATTATTTCGGCGGAGGGATACGCATGTAATGTATTAGATATTTTCAAGCATGTCAGTCCCTCTTCATACAAATGACAGGAAAATTTGTATATCTACTTAGCTAACATAAATTTCTTGAATATTTATTTATTCCATAAATTCGATAGAGAAATTAAAGCTATTAATGGGTACTAACCTTTCGATTGTATTTGTTCAAATATTTCTGAATTTAAAATATATGAGTTAGTGTATATTTGAGAGAAATTGATATGTTATTATTATTTTATAATTATTATTATTAAATCATGAGAGAAATAAAGAGGGAGTTCTGGAAAATGGATTAAAATCGCCGGCTTGGAGTACACGCAAATTAAAATATAATACATACTTATATACCAAAAAACAATTTAAAGTTTGTGAATACAAAATATTAGCTTTATAGTATAAAAATTTTTAATTTTGCCATGACTTACTCATGATTTAAATCGAGATGTAAATAAATAAGCGACATAATTTGTGACAAATGGAATTGAAAAATAAAAACAAATTGGCATAAACTAAATTAAATTAGATGAAAAATTATTGGCAAACAAAATAATGATTTCTCGATTTCGGGCAGGAGGCGAATCCATAATCTCTTAAGTGTCAGTGAAGTGCTTTACCATTAAGCTACAGGCGTCAGACGTTCTTCCTCTTGCGAGAGTATATGAGGCGTTAATATGGACTTGATAGGCAATCAAGAGATTGTGGGTTCAAGTCCCATGGAAATCGTTATTTTCTTTGCGAGTAATTCATCTAATATTACACATTACAAGGCAAATCAAATGAGCCATACATCCGAAAGGCGAAACTAGCTCCTTTGACTTGCCGCTTCGGTCTAAAAAGCAGTCCAAGCGATGCTCATTAATTTCGAGACTTGTTTATAGTAACGCCTTATACATCTTCGATAGGGGAAGAATATTTGGCACCTGTAGCTTTATGGTAAAGCAATTGACCGGAAATTAAGAGCTTGTGGATTCGTGTCCCACCAGGTGTCGAGAAATCAGTCTTTGCTTTGCGAGCAATTCATAATCTGATATCGCCACATCATAGCTACGATGCGAATTGTTTGACTTTAAAGAATACGTTGAATTACTTCGAAAGAAAGAGATGTAACCTCGTCAAAAAATAAATAAGGAAGTAAGCTGAGATCTAAGAAAGAAAAAAAGAGAAATAAATAAGTTCTGAAGTAAGCAAATAAGTACTGGAGCAAGCAAACAAGAAAGGATGAAATATTAAAAGTAAATAAGCTTTTAGTAAACATATGTATTTTTTTTGAGATAATTAAAATATTTCAGTCGATTTTAAAATGAAATTTAATCCATACCAAAAAAATATTTTAGTTAAAAATATAAACATTTCGCGTCAAAATATTGCACTCAACGTTGGAAATTATTATTTAGAGTGCTATTAATATTTTCTAAGTATATTAATGTAAAAGGAATCACATAATTAAATATTAACATTGCAGCTTTTAAAGAATTAAATATTGCTATTTATTACAAAGTAAGTTTAGCCGAATCCTTATTTTTTTTATTATACGCGGTTTCGCAGAAGAAAAAAAAATTCACACAATTTCCAAGGAAAGTGTTTAACATGCACTTAAAATGTCAAAAACTTTCCAACAACAACAGAATAAGATCTGCGAAGAAAACTTGTAGAAGTGTCGCAACCTAGGAAGGCTAACCTTCATTTATCATGGATTGGAATCAATAAAATGGGGTTCCGATAAACTGTCGGGTAAGGTAGTTGTCAAACAAAATTCTTTCTCTCTCGGAGCTTTTGGGAGATGGAAAGTCCCCAAAGAGGTTTGTCAACATTGATATTTCACAACAGGGAAGCGATTCGGGGATAGTGCAATTTTGAGCAGATGACAAAATGCAGAAAGCGACAGAGAAGTCGTCAATTAGAAATCGCTTCACATTGATCGCAAGAAGATGAAATATTAACAGCCAATAACCATAAGTCATAAAATACAGGGTACCAGGGAGGAAATTACATAAAAAGGTTAAACACTGGTAAAATAGCAATGAAAAAGATCACTCAAGCTTTCGGACGCATCAGCAGCAGTCCTTCATCAGGAGTAATGACGATGTTATGTTTCTGTCTCTTTTTTATACTTGAAATTTCTG
This sequence comes from Dysdera silvatica, assembly GCA_006491805.2. Classification (NCBI taxonomy): domain Eukaryota; kingdom Metazoa; phylum Arthropoda; class Arachnida; order Araneae; family Dysderidae; genus Dysdera; species Dysdera silvatica. The sequence continues at coordinate 98,020,095 of QLNU02014176.1, forward strand.
GAAAACCCTTCATCAGAGTAGTCCCGCAGAATGGAAAAACCCAATGAGAACCAATGGGAGGCCTCCAATAGAATCATGGAAGAACCCCAATGGGAACCAATGAGAAACCTGTACTGCGGGCTACCTAATGTTGGGGAAGTCCCATACATTTCAGAGTAAGAGTTGTTTATAAGTTTCTGGAAGTGGTTGTGATGTATTAATGGCTTTCCCGTGTAGTTTGTAAGTTTCCCAAGATTCTAAGAAGAGTCTACTATTCTTGTTTGTGATGTGACGGTGTAGTATTTTTGTTGAGTCCCAGTCGGGTTCGTGTCCGTGTTGTAAAGCGTGTTCTGCCAGACGTGAGGCTATGTCTCCTTTCGCGAGTGCTTGTTTGTGTTCTTTTTTTCTTGTTTTGATCATTCTTTTTGTTTGTCCTATGTAATGTTTGTTGCAGTCTTTGCATGGTATTTGGTATATGGCGCCTGTGAGATCTTCTGGTGGAACTGGGTCTTTAACTTTTGTAAGTTGTTTGCGAAGTGTTGTGACAGGGGAATAGAATGTTTTGATATTTGCCTCTTTAAGGATGCGAGAGATTGTTTCGGAAATGCCGTGAATATATGGAATAGATATGCGGGTGTGAGATGTATTGTTTAAAGATGTACTATTGGGTCTACAGTTTCTGAGAATGAATCGTTTAGGGTATCCATTATTTTTAAGTGCCGTGTGTATGTGTTTTGTTTCTGTGTTTGAAAGTTCTTCACTGCAATGAGAATGTGTTATGAGAATTTGCTCTCTGTTTTGTAGCAATGTACAAGGTATCGCAAAAATATCAAACAACTTAGACATAGTACGTTAAAAAATGGTTTAAAAGAAAAATATTTTTTTAAATTATTACATCACTTTTGCATTCACAGAGGACGCCACATATAGTAAATTGTTGGAAATACTTTGATGTTTTGGCAGTATTCATTTACTTCTGTTTAGTACAATTGTAGAGAAGAAATGTAATTGAAATTACCGCTTACAAACGAATGATTTATAATAATTTTTAATTCATTTTAACTAAAAACTTCTTAAATTTGAATTTTATTTTAATTTACTCGTCCAACTTTTAATGCCATAAAAAACATTTTAAAACTATTTCAATATGCGGTTACTTATGCATTGCATCATGGTGAGATTCAACATTGTTGTATGCTTAGTACTATGGTTTAGTATTGATATATTCATCGTGCATTTTTAGACTTTAAAATGTTTTCTCAAATTTGTATTGCTGTTAATTTTGTTATGTCAGATGGAGCATACAGTGCTTTCACTTTTTCAAATCCATTTATCACTTAAAATTTTTGGTGGATGCTTATATTTTGTATAAGGAAAAAAGCCCTGGTCTTTATACAATACAGTTGGAGGTGAACGTTAACCGGTTATAGAAGTGATTTTAAACCTCATTACTAGCTCGTAATGTTAGTCAACATTTAATATATTGTATATCTTAGTATTCTACTCTACACTTTACTATTTCATAAAGCTTTAGTGATTTAATATATATATATAAATTTTCGATGTAAGATATAAGCTTATTATGTATGGAATATAACAAATTTATATGCCCTTTACTCTCTAAACCCCGTGGTGTTTGTCTTTAAATTTATGTAGCTTAAAAATCATTTGCTTTCTCCTGTTCTTCCACACAGTTTAGTGATGTGCCCGATCATATTGGGCACAGCTCAGAACTTGGGGCAATTGCCCCCTTCCCCCTTGAATCGGGATTATATCGTGGAAAATGACATGGAAATATCGGATATTTGGCTAAAAATAGAAATCGGTAACAAATCACCTCAATTGAAAGGTTTCTGAATCCGCCCTTTGTATCACAGCTCCAGCTCTTTAACCTAATGAAGATAAGTCCTTGGCATTTCGTCATGGTATGTATAAAATATAATTTTTATTTAAAATTGGAGAATGGCTTTTTTTGTCAATTTCATTTAAAAAGTTGTCTATAGCATCAGAAAAGGGGTCGACAGCCTACTTATTTTGTGCATGCCACACATAACACAAGTACCAATATTTATTGGCGTGAGGAGAAGTTCAAAAGTACAAGAGCAATTCCGAATGTGACTGACAAATTTTAAAAGTTATATTTTACTTATCTTAAAAAACAAAAGATTTTAATTTGCCTTAATAGTTGAATAAGTAAGCTGTATTAAAGATGGATAATAAATTTTAATAAATATTTATAAGTTGGTGGATATGGTTTCATATGCGGAATGGTAATGCGGCATTATTCCGATACAACATTACTAAAATGTTGTCAACACCTACATTAGACTATATATTTTCAAATCGCTGTAAAGTTTTCAGTTGTTTAATTTTTAATAAAGGAAAGGTCGAGTTTTCAACGACTGATGAAATTAAAAACACGGAATTAATAACTATTTTGAGAAAGCTCATCTTTAATTTGCCGAAGAAGTCGAGGGTTCAGCTCCTGTTATTAAGGTAGTACTTATATAGCTTAAGAAGTAAATAATTTATTAACTTTTTAATTTAGAAGTTGAAAAACTGAATGATAGGTTAATAGTTAATCTGGAGGGAATCAAATATAAATATATATATATACATTAATTTCTTTCTGAAAGCACTACTTTAGCATTTATTGACGTTACTCGTTAATTGACTGAAAGTTACCATATTGTGTGATGAGCTTAATAATTATTTAAAGCAGCGAAAAGTTGATTACTAATTAATAAAACTATTTGAAATTTAATTAACGTATTAACTTAATTGTTAATTTGGAAAAACTTTATCAGAAGCCTATTCACTCCTGAATATAACGAATGGAGCATATTTTTCAACAAATCTTCAGAACTTCCTCATATTACGTCTTTATATCTATAAATATAAAAAAAAATGTCCATTTTAAACATATTGTGCAATAAGTTCTAAAATCTACAATTTCTTTTGAATTTCTTTTAAAAGAACATGAAAAAATAAACATACACTTTGTAATCGAATAAAAAAGTGTTTTTGAGTAGTTTTGACATCGTTTACCCTCCAAGCTAACTTCCATAATTCTTCCTTTTTGCGATCTAGACTGGAAATGGTGATCTTTCGTGATCTAGACTTTTTAGTCCAGTACTGGAAAATAATTTGCATATTTGATTGAAAGATAGGAAGGAAGAAAATATTGGCAAGCTATTTTGTCCGCAGATGTTCCGCTTAACTCGCAATGTTTATCGGCACGTTTACTTATTGCAAGGATGGGTGCAACTAATTTATGAATAATTCAAGATTGGGGTAAAATTTCTTTTATAATTCAATTCACATTTCGTTATTTTATACAAATAACATCCTTTAAAAAAAATATGGAAAAGACGTCAAAATTTGCCTTTTTTTTCGTTGAAAATAAAAGGGAAGTTCGGAAGAAGCTCGTGATAAAGATGGAAAAAATATCTCGAAGCAAATTTCTCGAAAGAGTATGGAGAGAAAAATCATTCATGCGTGCAACTGAACAGTTTGATGTAGCGTTGTTTTCATCTTTACAGCACGATGCTATGTCTGGAAGCGCAAGCACAATTTTTAATTTCTTTTTCATCATTTCTCAATACACAGAATAAAAAATCTCGATTATTTTCTATAATGTTTGCTATATAGTCGAAACAAAACCTAAAATGCGATCCAAAACTCTCCAAATCCCGCATCAATTGTTTTCTACTATAAATCTTCAGGATATCGCTCCGTCACCGGAACCATTTTATTCAAAAAATTTCATTTTGGGACTTTGCCTCAGGCAAAATATGCTTCAGTGATTTCGGACTTTTTGATAAAATGTGATCCCTTGTAAAGGACCATGAAACCCCGAAGACAGAAATTGTTCGCTGGGTGGAACTTCAAATATTTGGCTTAGTACATTCCTTTACGTATGGTTTACATATTACTCGATTTCAACATATATATATACAATAGTATTATATGTTTGCATATGTAAATATGTGCATATATCATGTATGTAAGAGATATTAAAAGGGATACTAAATTAGTTGCATATTTAGAGTAGATTCTCATACGATTCCAAACGACGGAGGCAATGATATCCAACAAAAGATGGGTTGTTATTGTCAAACGTTCAACTAAACTGAAAAAGTAGTAAACCAAATTAATATTAGAAATGATCATAAAACTGAGAATGTAATTATGTTTTATGAAATCATATAGTTATGATTATATAATATATATTATATAATATTAGTATAATACATAAATATTATATAAATATATAACGTATTCTATAATTATGATATGAAATATATGTTTTTATAATTTTTTTGCAGATGATATGTTTTACCGCCACCTTTTTTATTTCGTATATTCCGATCAGCGTCAAAATTTTAATAGTTGTAGTATAATTATGTTTAAACATGTCCAGCTTGTGGTTCCTCTGCTTTTGCAATATGCACATTTTTTGCCAAAAATATTCACTGAAAAAAAGAAAAATCCCTGATTGTCGTCCTGGTTGCCCGATAAATTGATAACACTTCCCCACCTGTCCGGAATAGACCTCCCTACACTACGTTCCAGATAGCCAAGGTACTCCAAATATGGTAAAAGCAGGTGAGTATTTGGGACTATATAAACACATTTGTCGTATTTAATATCTTACCCAAGATGGCAATCGCCGGCCTGTCATGGGTACAACAGTACTGCCTTCGGAGACAAATGCTTGTCTGTCATCAATACACTACAAAACATATATATTTGACACACTGTCTCGAAACATTTTACATGATTTACTAGATGACAATTATCGGATTATTGGACAAGTTTGATATCGTAGCGCAAAGAGACAATTAAGGAAGTGGACGCAGGCTGTCCTGATACTGTGGGGTAGGTGGTCAATGGAGCATTTTCAAAAATACTGTAGTAACATCGATAAAGAAACTGCTCTGTTAAAATATATCAAACTAAATTAAGACATATGCAGTGAAAAACCAGTTTCTTCTGAAGAACGTCGAATAAAGACGTATAATACAGAAATACGCACGAATTGTATCCCATTCAATTCTGTTTAATTAATAATTTATTTTATAATAATTCAGTTTATCACACTAATATTTCATTAGACGTATTTGAGAATAGTATTATTTCACTTTATGTATTTGGCAACGGTAATATTGAAGATTTTGAAATTGTGAGAAATGGAAGTAATATCAGCTTACTTGTCTAGCTGTACGCATTTTCCCATCGCGCTGAGATAGATATATGTACCATGGAGCGTTCTAATTACTTAAATATCTAAGTCTTAAGATATGTGGTTCTTCATCCGTTCGATTGAAATTCCCTGAATTATTTACTACTTGTACTGCATGCAAGTTGAAAGGTTTTCACATTTGGTACATCCGTATCTTTCTATCGTGAGAGTCAGAATACTGAAAATAATGTCAGCTACCATCAATTTTTTCAAAATATGAATCACGAATAATGTGATAATTGAAAAGAAAATTTAATATAAATATTATAATTTATAGCGGATGTTTCAGTCTCAAAGTTGTGCAGAAGTAAAATGTTTTATACTTAGGTTTTATATTATTTTTTGTTAATTATCATTTCCTACAGAACTTCACACATCATCCATGCATACCTACAATAATGATAAAATTAATTGTACAATAATAGAGTAACTAAGACTTTACGTCATATTGTTCATTGATTAAAATAATATCTAATAATTTAATGAGAAAAAAATGATCGTAAAACTGTTTTTCAAAATTATAATATAACACTAGAGAAAGGGAAGATATGGGGAGTAAGCAAATAGTAGCAACATACGTTCGCTAAAAAACTATTATATATATTGTGTTATCGATATTTTTTTTTTTATATATTTTATAACTGGTTATTTATTGTATTTGTAAAAATAACAAAACCTAGATTTGAAGGTCTACAATAAATGTATGCAAACTGCCAAATTTGGAAAGAGTTTGGTCACCAACTCAGGTAGCTCAAACTAGAATTGTAAGTAGAACTCATGGTTTAATAGACTATATATATACCGGAAATAACATCGTTCTGAGCCATATCCATCGGGTGACTACGCTTTTTGAAGCAGAGCGTCATAGCCAAATAGACCACCGGCACACAAAATGTAATCCTTTTTCTTCGTATAGACTACTTAATGTATATTTTCCAGAGGCTTTTCTGTGTTAGCCACTTGTTTGGTAATTTTGCTATTCATAAACCGCTAAAGGTAAACCATAGTATATAATGAGGAAAAATTATTTAGGTCCTCAGTGAAATAGAGCTAAAAGTTTAAATTAAATATTATGGTTATATTAGCAAAATATATTATGAAAATGTCATGAATTCAATTACTGGACAGGCACATCAATATAATTTAATGTTAGAAATGTTTTTCTGTGGTTTTTGATATTTCATTTTTCCAGATTTTTAAAAGCAGAATCTGCCAAAGGCATTAAATATTTCCACGTGGATATAAATCTATTTTCCTCGAAGCATAGTATGCTCTTTGTCAATCTAAGAATAGATTTTCGAGAGAAAATTTCGTCCTTAGTATTACATATTAAGGAATATCATATTTTTTAATAATTTTTGTTTAGCATTGAGGTTACGCCATATGGTTAAAGAATTTTTAAATTTCACCATTCAAAAGATGTCTTTTTAAATACTTTCTCTTGAATATTAGTTCTTTAATATATAAAATAGAAACTGTAAGAAGCAGCTGAAAATATTCTAGAATTTTCTATTCTTGCGAAGAAACGGATGTGGTGGTTCAATTTCTCCATTTTTTAGACATCCATCATCGGTAAAACAAACTTCTTTTAGCGCTGAAGAAGAAGAAGAGGCTATGATTAAAAAAAGGATTATATCAGGGGGTCAGGTGATCTTGACGTCATCAATCAACGTCACGAGGGGGTCCTGAAAAAACTGAGCTTCCAATGCTTCCATCTAAAATCTTTGTATTGAAATAACTCTTCAAAAGGGTTTAAGAAATGCTGTATCAGAAGAAACAAACTCCATGAAAAATATTCCTGAGTGTTTCCATTTTCTTTCCGAAAGTTCTAAAATAAATATTTTATAAATAATTCATTCATAAAATCCTGGCTTCAAAAATTTAGAAATTCAATAATAATGGGACTTTTTAATAACTTGAGACATATGCAATGCCAGAAGTAGTTTTTACTGAAATATTAATATAAGGTTTAATTAAATTTATTTGTGTTGAAAATGTAATTCGTATTGACATATTAGTATTAATATTAATAAATCGGTTCAATATTATATGTGAAGTATGTATAATAATAATAATATGGTATCAGTCTGTAATGGATACCGCCTACAATGATAAATCTGTATACAATGAATACATCCTATAACAATAAATGTATCTAAAATCGATACTACCTATAACACGGTAAATATGTCAATAATTGATACTGCCTATAACAATAAACATATCTATAACAGCTATTGCTTATAAAGATAAATCTGTTATTTAATGGATACAGCCCGTAACAATGTATCTAAAACGAAAACCGCTTATAACGATAAATATGTCTATAATGGTAATTGCCTATAAGGATAAATATGTCTATAATGGATACTGCTTATAACACTAAATCTATCCATAGTGATATTTTCCGCGGCCACGACAGATATAGAGTGAATAAAGTTCACCATTTTCTATAACTATAAGCTGATTAGATACTTTTTCTCTATCTCTAGAATATCATTATTATGTGATCTCTTCCTTGTCTCTTTGCTGCTACGATATCAAACTTATCCAATAATCCGATAATTGTCATCTAGTAAATCATGTAAAATGTTTCAGACAGTGCGTCAAATATATACTTTTTGTAGTGTATTGTTGACAGACAGGCGTTTGTCTCCGAACACAGTACTATTATAGCTATGACAGGCAGGCGATTGTCATCTTAGGAAAGATATTAAATACGACAAATGTCTGTATATAGTCCAAAATACTGACCTGGTGTTACCATATTTGGAGTACATCGACATGTACTACCTCGGCTATCTGGAACGTAGTGCAGGGAGGTCTATTCCGAACAGGTGAGGAAGTGTTATCAATGTATCGGGCAGCTAGGACGACAGCCAACGATTTTTCCTTTTTTGAGTGAATATTATTTGGCAAAATATGTGCATAATGCAAAAGCAGAGAAACTGCAAGCTGAACATGTTTAAGCATATCTATACAACAACTATTAAAATTTTAGCGCTTGTAGGAATGCATGAAATAAAAAAAGTGGCGGTAAAACATATCATCGGCAAAAAAAATTATAAAATCATATATTATATATAATAATTATAGAATACATCACATACTTATATAATATTTATGTACTATACCAATGTTATATTATAAATATTATATAATCATAATTATATAATAAATATTATATAACAATAATTATATAATAATAATTATATAATAATAATTATATAATAATTATATAATTTCATAAAATATAATATTACCCTCGCATTTGTGATCATTTCTACTATTCATTTGGTTTACTATTTCTTCAGCTTAGTTGAACGTTTGACAATAACAACCAATCTTTTGCTGGATATCACTGCCTCCGCCGTTTAGGATAGCATGAGAATCTTCTCTAAATATGCAATTAATTTAGTATCCCTTTTAATATCTCTTACATACATGATATATACACACATATTTACATATGCAAGCATATAATAATATCGTATATATATGTTGAAGTCGAATAATATGAAAACCATTCGTGAAGGAATGTACTAAGCCAAATATTTGAAGTTCCACCCAGCGAACAATTTCTGTCTTTGGGGTTTCATGGTCCTTTACAAGGGATCACATTTTATCAAAAAGTCCGAAATCACCGAAGCATATTTTGTCTGAGGCGAAGTCCCAAAATGAAATTTTTTGAATAAAATGATTCCGGTGACGGAGCGATATCATGAAGATTTATAGTAGCAAACAATTGATGCGGGATTTGGAGAATTTTGAATCGTATTTTAGGTTTTGTTTCGACAATATAGAAAACATTATAGAAGAGAATCTGTTCTGAAGATGTTTTTTTTTTGTTTTGAGGAATGATAAAAAAGAAATTAAAAATTCTGTTTGAGCTTCCAGACATAGCGTCGTGCTGTAAAGATGAAAATGGCGCAACATGAAACTTTTCAGTTGCGCGCATGAATGATTCTTCTCTCCATACTCTTTCGAGAAATTTGCATCGAGATATTTTTTGCATCTTTATCATGAACTTCTTTCTAACTTCTCTTTTATTTTCACCGAACAAAAGCAAATTTTGGCGTTTTTTCCATATTTTTTAAAGGATGTTATTTGTATAAAATAACGAAATGTGAATTGAATTATTAAAAGAAATTTTACCCCCATCTTGAATTATTCATAAATCAGTGGTACCCGTCCTTACAATAAGTAAACGCGCCGAAAAACATTGCAAGTTAAGCGGAACATCTGCCGACAAAATGGCTTGCCAATATTTTCTTCTTTCTAATCTTTCAATCAAATATGCAAATTATTTTGCAGCACTAGACTAAAACGTCTAGATCACAAAAGATGACTCTTTCCAGTTTAGATTACAAAAAAAGAAGAAGTATGGAAATTAGCTTACAGGGTAAACAAAATCAAAACTACACAAAAACACTTTTTTATTCGATTACAAAGTGTATGTTTATTTTTTCATGTTCTTTTAAAAGAAATTCAAAACAAATTGCAGATTTTAGAACTTATTGCACAATATGTTCATAGTGGAGATTTTTTTTTATATTTATAGATATAAAGACGTAATATTAGGAAGTTCTGAAGATTTGTTGAAAATTATGCTCCATTCGCTATATTCAGGAGTGAATAGGCTTCTGCTAAATTTTTTCCAAATTAACAATTAGGTTAATATGTTAATTAAATTTCAAGTAGTTTAATTAATTAGCAATCAACTCTTCGCTGTTGTAAATAATTATTAAACTCATCACACAAACTTGTAACTTTTAGTCAATAATGAGCAACGTCAATAAATTCTGAAGTAGTGCTTTCAGCAAAACATTAATGTATATATATATATGTATATTTGATTCCCTCCAGATTAACTATTAACCCTTTATTCAGTTATTTAACTTCTAAATTAAAAAGTTAATTAATTATTAATTAATTCTTAAGTTATATAAGTATTATCTTGATAAGAGCCGAGCCATCGACTCGTTCAGCAAATTAAAGATGAGCTTTCTCAAAATAGATATTAATTCCCTGTCTTTAATTGCAGTAGTTGTTGAAAACTTGGCTAGACATATTTATTACATGTAAAGACATAACATAAGATGTAAAGACACGTAACATAATCTTTAATTGCGTAATATGAAGTGAAATTTTCATATTTGATGCGAAAATTTTGTATTAAGCAACAACACATATTTTAGCTCATAATTGAAATTTGAATAACTTTAGGTTTATGCCTGTTTCACAATTCTTGCTAATGGCATATTATTTAGAACAAGTCCAATAACTTAAAGTACACTTTAAATCTTGGGAGACTGAGAAGTGTGAAGCTTACTGGTATTCTTCCTTCCATTTACTTAGTGTTTTAGCAATATTTTTCACGTTGTTCATAAAAGCGAAATGCAGCAGATAATTTATGCGGGTTGTATGGTAAGGAGCATATCCTTTGACGAGTTTGTGTGTAGCTTTTTATCATATGATTTTATTAAATCAAAATATGCATTGTCAACATGATTTTCGTTTATAGCAATTAATACAATTCTAAGAATTAATGATCCGAAAATGATCACGCAGGACATATTTCAAAATAACCTTAAGTTTCATGAGAAGAAAAATTATTTTTATAAATACATGAGATCCTTTGCTTTGGAATATTGGGAAAATAAGCACTAATTTATATTCAACCAACCTTTCCTTTATTAAAAATTAAACAGCTGGAAAGTTTATAGATGTTTGAAAATATAGAGTCTAATGTAGGTGTTGGCAACATTTTAGTAATATTGTATCGAAATAATGCCGCATTACCATTCCGCATATGAAACCATATCCACCAACTTGTAAATATTTATTAAAATTTATTATCCATCTTTAATACAGCTTACTTATTCAACTATTAAGGCAAATTAAGAGCTTCTGATTGTTTAAGACAAGTAGAATACAACTTTTATGATTTGACCAGTTACATTCGGAATTGCTCTTGTACTTTTGAACTTCTCCCCACGCCAATGAAAATTGGTACGTGTGCTATGTGTGGCACGCACACCATAAGTAGGCTGTCGACCCCTTTTCTGATGCTATAGACAACTTTTTAAAAGAAATCGACAAAAAAAAAGCCATTCTCCAATTTTTAATAAAAATCATATTTTATACATACCATGACGAAATGCCAAAGACTTAGCTTCATTTGGTTCAAGAGCTGGAGCTGTAATACAAAGGGTGTATCCAGAAATTTTTCAAGGGAGGTGATTTGTTACTGATTTCTATTTTTAGCCAAGTATCCGATATTTCCATATCATTTTCCATGATACAATCCCGACTCAACGGGGAAGGGGGTGAACGCTCCATGTTTTGCTTTGTGCCGAGTATGACTAGACACATCTCTGAACTGTGTAGAAAAACAGAAGAAAGCAAATGATTTTTAAGCTGTACAAATTTAAAAACAAACACCATGGGGTTTAGAGAGTAAAGGGAATATAAATTTGTTATATTCCAAATATAAAATCTCGTGTTGTATTAATCACTTGGAAAAAACTACTCGACTTTGGTTGAGAAATGTTGACCAACCTAGCATATCCCCCGGATATTCCTCCTTCGGATTACCATCTTTTTCAGTTACTACAAAATGCCTTGGTCCTTCACACCTTTGACGATATTCAAGATGTGAAAACAGTATTACAAGATTTTTTTTGCTCTAAACCAGAAAAGCTTTATCGAAGAGGGATTGAGTTAATGGGAAAGAGATGGCAACATGATCCAGTAAATGATGGTAATTAGATTAATAAATAGGTACTGTACTTTTTTTTATTCACTTTTCCTTTTCAGCTTAAAAAACGGGCAGAACTTTTGCACACAGGCAGTAACTATAAAAGTTTATTGTATAAAATTGCAAGTTTGGTATAAAAGGGTAATTTGGTACTCAAGCTTGAAAAAAATATTTTAAATATGGTTTTTAATTTATTACAAAATCTGTCTTGATCATTGGTATGAACGAATTTACTAGTTCTCACTAGTTGTAATTCCAAAAAGCAACTTTAAAAAAGGATATCTGGATGGTTCCTGAAGAAAATATTGGAATTGAAAAAGCTAAATACATTTTAAACATGGAACAATGCAGTGCTTTTGTCTATTAATAGTTGTTTATTATATTTAGTATGGTTATATATAGTATATTCTATTAGGTGATGCCTGATTATTCGATTATTCTTTTCTGCTTTTTTTTTGTTTTTTTGTGCTTCAGTGCCAGAGAATCTGAAGATAATACTTTATGATTTGATTTTTGTGCATAATTAGACGAATATGTTACTTAATATAGTTTTTATATATATATATATAAAGAAAAAAGTTTTCCTCGCCCATTCTTGGCGGAAACAGGCTTTGGGACGGGCAGAGCGCCATGTTCCCAAGCCTCTTTTTACATCACTTCTTAATGTGCCATGTCTAGAAACTTCCTGACAATGTGACACGTGTTTAGGATTGTGGCTTTTTGTATTTCAATGTAGGTGTTTGGGTCAATGTTGAGTATCTCCAAATTCGTCGCAAGCGTTTTTGGTACTATCCCTGTTGCTGAGATGACTAACGGGATGATGAGGATCTTTTCCATACCCCATATATCTCGTACTTCATGTCTGAGATCTTGGTACTTGGTGATTTTCGTTGTGTAGGTTGTCTGTATGTTATTGGTGTTGGGTACTGCTATGTCGATTAAGTACGTGGTCTTATTCGATTTATCGACGAGGGTTATGTCAGGACGGTTATGTGGGACTGTCTTGTCTGTTATGATTGCTCTATCCCAGTAAAGCTTGTGTGTTTCGTTCTCATGCACGGTCTCTGGCTCATATTTGTAGTACGGGCATTTTTCTGTCAGAAAGCCAGCATTCGCTGCCAATTTCTGGTGGACTATTTTCGCTACTTGATCGTGTCTATGTTTGTAGTCTGACTGCGCAAGGATCTTGCATCCTGCCATCACGTGTTGGATTGTCTCCGATGCCGCATGACAGTGTCTGCATTTGTCGCTTTCTATGTCTTTTCTCTGGATGAATTTCTGATTGTTCCTTGTTGCGATCACTTGGTCTTGGATGGCTAGCATGAATCCTTCTGTCTCTGGCTGGAGAGTGCCTTTGGCCAGCCAAGAATTTGATGCCTTTTTGTCAACGTGTGGTTGTTGCAGGTCATTGTAGTGCCTGCCATGTAATGGTTTTCCGGCCCAAGTTCTCAGTTTCTGTTCGTTGGCTGTTTCGAGGACACGCTCTTCGGTACTACACAGGTTTAGTGGCGTGTAATTTGCATCTGCTTGTATTATGGCTTGGATGAGTGGCGATCGGGGACTCTTCAACTGGAAGTATTGCCTCATGCTCTG
>QLNU02014176.1:98033771-98086115 GCA_006491805.2 Dysdera silvatica
GTGTGAAAACTTCCCAGGCCTCCCATACCTGCCTCCGAGTCAGAAAAAGCGTCTCTTTTTCTCCAAAATTACACAAGCTCTAGTTTGAGCTGTAATTAAAACGTGGGTGGCAAAAATTATTGTATAATAAATTCCCCCACGAAAACTCACAAAAATCTCGCCCCGGAGGCTTTCTTGTGTTGACCATATTTGGCAATTGTGTTATCCCTGCGGAGGGTAATAATACCTTAACATTAAAAATTTTGTTCCAGAAATAGAATTTTAAATGCAATTATTTTCACAATGGATGTATCTTTTTGAAATTTACAAGATTTTGAAGTACCGCGGTTTTTTTTTTGGTTTTTTTTAGATGATATTTGCTTAACTTGCTTTTGTGACCAATTTTATTTAATAGCAGGCTTATACCTTTTGTGGTTCTCAATGAATAGTTACCACCAAAAATAAAATGGTGAGGCTCTCTTAGAAATGCCTGGAGTTTTGTTGATGCTTCGTATTTGCAGAGGTCGCTCAAGACGTTTGCATCGGAGATAGCTCTAGGCTTGGCAAATATTTAACAATCAATCATAGCTATTTACTCTCCATCGCTTTCTCCGAAGTCAAATTCAGGATAACATTGATTTAGTGGTTTTGCAAAAATAAGGCAATATTCTTCCCAATGAGAATATCCGTTGGCAAAAGGGTTCTCTTGTTAGAGAATTGTTACGTGTTGAAAAAAGATGACTGTTAACTTCACAAGGTATAGTATGTTATAATGTAAAAGTTAATAGTAAACAAATTACAAATACGTTTGCCAACTCTTACGTATAATAAAAACGTATGATTTCTGTTAAAATTGAATATTCAATTCTTTTCGAGAAACGTTCGAGTTTCATTGATATTTTCTATGAAATGCATTCGGCTTCACAATGACAAACACGTTCTCTGTTGTATTATAGATAGAGATAGCGTGTGTGTTTAAAAGCAGAAAAACAATTTTTAAACCTTGTCCGTATGGAAGGTTTTCTTCTCCTTCTGCTGATCTGTACTCCGGGATTTGATTTAATAGGTGCAAGAGTTTCAGCTCCCTCGAAAACTTATATATTCCAGCGCAGCAAGATCCTAGCAACCTTTGCGCCAGAAAACATCGACGAAAACTCTTTTAATTGAATTTTTGTATTGTTTGTACTTAGCAGTTCATAACATGCATTTATTCGCATTGTTCATAAGAAATAATTTACTAGTACTTACACCCTCTTTTTTTTAATGTTAAGATTGCCGAATTTTGTGCCTTTTGTCTCTTCAGCGACAAGTACATGGTACTTCAGTACAAGAAAAGGCCGGTCCTGATGCGGCCACACACACCGCTTATTATTTTATTATATATAGTGTTTTATCTTCTATCAAAGACAATATCAAGAAATTTTGTTTTATTTTATGGAAATAAAAATTAAAAACTGATACTCATTTTCATTACAACTAGTTAAAAAAATATAGATATAAACATAAAAGTGCGGATACAATTTTTTTAAATAAAATATTGAATTAACACAGGCGGTGACGTTTTTCAATTGGCCGGGAAATGACTCTGGTACTAGGGATCTGAACAAATATATTCGGAAATTCAAATATGATACCTATATCAAGCAAGTTAATTACTCCACAGATGCTTGAAAACCGTTGTTCTGAATGTTTTGTTCATATTGGGAACATGTTTACGACACAAAGTTTACGACACAAAGTTTAGGAAGGCAAAGTTCAGTATTTTAAAGCTTACGAAGCGTCTGCAAGACATCGTAGCTTTCCCGAAATCACCACATTTACACTAACCTCTTATTAGAGAGTTTTAATAGATATTGACCCCGCTATTGTCTTTGGTTTTTGATTTTATTATCCGTCTGTCTGTATGTATGCAATAAAAGGGGTAAGGTAAAGGTCGTCCGTAAATGCAATAATGATGGCTATTGTTAACGTTGGAAACCTACCGAGTTACTTTAAAGTTAGAGCGTTGCAAATTAGGGAGTTGCGGATTAGAGTTGAAGATTGGAGAGTTTAGGATTAGAGAGTTATGAATTAGAGAGTTGCGAATTAATGTTAATTGAAACCCGCTAAATTTAAATATCGACCTTAGGCGACTTTTCTCACTTGCTTGTTTTTCATTTTCTGTTATTGTATCCTCATTATTTCATTTCGTATCATAATATGCAAACTTCAATCATTAGTCCAAACAAACTACATACTGCTGAGTGGACTGTATTTTATCAAAACGATTGAACGCTTGTGCAAAATTTTGTAAAGAGTTTATAGACAAACATAGATGTTAAAAATAAACGAAATTACTTTTATAAAACGCTAATGGATGTGGGATTAAGCCGCGTGAATGTATCACCATATTTCGATGGAATTTCTCATCAACTTGCATCAACTTGTTGGAACCTCCGAATTAGTCTGCAAATGCTAGGGAAATGTGAGCAAATGGAAACGCAAGTAATTACATTTCAAACGCTAAACAAATGTCCGAAGAACTCTTTTCAGGCAATTACACTAATGAAGCTCTAAGTGAATAACTTTAAAAAAAAAATTTAAAGGAGAATTCTGGATTCTAGTTATACGTTCTTCCACCGGCTAATTAAGCATTATTTACAATTGAGATCGTTAGCTAGAAATATTTTTTACCAAGACCTTGGATTTGTTTCTACGTCTTATACATTTAGTAAAAAATATTTTCATTTCGAAAGATTTTAATGTTTTTCTACTGCGAAGATCTAGCCACAAAAAAAGCCATAATGGGGGAAAAAGCCTACGTTTTATCAAAAACTGATGACGTTGGTTAGATTACTAATTAGAATAAATCCTTTGTTCGCCTAAGTGTAATCAAAATGACTGTAAATTATAGAGAATTTACTTGTTTTCTTTTTAATTTAAAGCATATTTTAAACTGCATATATTCGCAGGTATTAGAGTCAAAAGCTGGCGATTCTCAAGTATGGGGTTTCCAAAGTTAAAAAGGAGTTCCAAATTAGCAATGGCGTCATAAATTGTCTTCAAAAATATTTAATTTTTATTACAGCATGACAATGCGGTACAAATTGTGCAAAAAATGGTTTTGTATGAAGAAATAAATTTGAATTAAATAAATATATAGAGGTTATTTTGTAATCGTCATCAGGGGCCTTCACTAAAATTCCATTATTAGTATTTTTACTGACAGCGTGTCGTCAAATATATACAGTTTGTCTTAAACGAATGTACTTACTCAATAACTTAACCATTTTCCATACGTGCCAAAAACAAAAATTAAATAATAACATCGTTTAATCGGTAAATTCCGTTTATATATTTGATTAGTTAAATTAAAATATGTGATATTTTGCCTACACTTCGGTATTGCGAACTGTGTTCGAGATATCAAATGTATTGTTTAGTCAGAATTATGGTGAGCTCATAAGCGCACAAGGACAAAGTTGTAGTTTCCTTCAGTATCGTGTCTGTTTTGATTGACTGTTCCTTGATTTTTCGCTTTTTATCTATTGTTTTCATTTTCTTCTTTTGTTTTCTCTTGTTTGACTAATTAACTTTGGCGTTAACTTTACTTGACGAATGTCCATGATTCTGCAGATGAGCAAGAGTCCATCCAATGTATCGATACTTCTGATCTTTTGACAAATCCTGACGATTTGAATAATGATCTTCTGCTTAATGACGGCGAACAGTATTACTATCCCTCGGGCATAAGGTATCTTGAGAAATTTCCTAATTATATTTATACGTCAAATTAATGAAATTTCATTAATTAAAAATAACGTCGACTGATATTGGATCACCTGCTGATATCACATGTTTCATGGAGTTTTGGCGTCATCGATCCCGAAATATAGAATTTTATAACTATGAACAGATTTCTGTGAGGCGAACTATTAGGAGGGAAGGAGGTAGCAGTGTAGGTAATAAAAGCGCGGTATTTGGATGTATTTAACAATGGAGGAGAATCTTTCTGGCAATCGAAATCATAAAGAATGAATGTATATATATTTAACTATAATTTTCTCCTTCAACACTTGTGGAAACCTTGAGTGCCTTAGCAGTACCCTCAGAAATTACTAATGTGTATAACAATCTAGAAGTAAGTTGGTTGTTATGGGGTGAAATTTTAATATTGAGATGTATACTAGAAAAATTACTCACATATAATAAACAAGCAAAATTGCTGGTAGAATTTATTGGATTTTGCAGCTACACATGAGACTCTACAAGAATTAAAAATCATTCTCAAACTTTTATCAACTTATATATATAACTAACATGAGAAACACTCGATGGGAAATTGCAACTTAACTCGTTTCCAATTAATTATCATATTCATAATTTTTAATTTAATGACTGTATTAAATTGTTGATCATTTACCAGCATTTTCGATATTTAATGCATCTAATAAAAATGCATGTAATTTGTCATAAAGTCAAAGGATTGATATTTATTCTTTATGATATCTTACTGAAGCAAATATCTCAGCATTTAACCTTTCACCTGAGATCGCCACCCATAACCCCATCCATCAATAGACTTAAAACTCAATTTTCATAATTCGATTAAATTCAATTTACCAGAACCAGAATCGAGCTAAATGTAAATGCGGGCCGTAATTTGGGAAACACACCTCCACCCGCACCTTGAAATCTATTAATTCAGTTTTTAATTTTATTTATTGAGACTGAGAGGCAATATATCCTACAGTATAGCCAAGAAGATCAAACACAGGACCGTATGGCTGATAATTGTTTACTCATTCTTATATAATTTTAATATTAAATTGGTCCTGCTTTCAATAGAACAAAATATTGTTTTAATAGAGCAGACTAAACTAGGGATGTTTCATGTAAAGATTAAGTTTTGAAGAACGTCATAAATTCTTTAAGTCACAAATTGGCAATAGTAATACAAATTATAAATACCAATATAAAAATAATACCTACTAATATTTATTTTCATTCAGAACGATGGAATATAAAAAGACCTTAAAGATAAAGGCACACTTTTCAATAAAATAAAGAAGAGATTCATATAAATGTGACATAAGTGTTTACGTTTCTAATATACTAACAATTTTAAGTCAAATAAAATACCACAAGACACTAAATGAAAATTAATTCGAAATAAAATAAAATTTTGATAAAATGGGCAAAATTATTGTATCGTTGAAACTTCATTTCCTTTAATTCTTAGTGGATATGTTACCGCTTAAAGATAAACAGCTACAATGAGAGCAGAGATCTCTTCTTATATTTGAAATTAGTGTTTTACACTGCTTTTAATAGCTCCTTTTCATAGCATTATAAAATGTTTTTTATTTGCTATAAAGTTTTTGTTTATTTACTATAAAGTTTTTGTTTATTTACTATAAAGTTTTCGTGTATTTGCTATAAAGTTTTGTTTATATGCTATAAAGGTTGTTTTTATTTACTATAAGGGTTTTGTTTATTTACTATAAAGTTTTTTAATTATTATTAAGTTACATTACTTAATGATTTTACTTAAGGAGTAAAAGGTTTCAAGAGGAGCAAATGTTTCAAATTTTAAGGAAACCGTACAGGAACTACTACAGCAAAATATATATCAGACATGGTGTATAGGTTGATATGAGGGTTTGCATTTATATATTGTTATATCTTTTCATCAATAGTACTAATTGTCATTACCAAATCATTAAGTTTGTAGCGACACCAAATGTTTCTAATAGATCGATGACTGCAAGCATTGAGAGAGTGCAAGACTTTGGAAGATTAATGATATTTGCTACGAGGGGAATTTCCTGTAGGGGAAATAAACTTTGAACAAGTTTAAATTGCTGCACTCCATGACATGAGTATTTGTTATAGCGCGACTTGACTTTCTGCATCACGACAGAGACTTGTATAATTAATTCTATCGAAGTTTCTGACTTGGAAAATCGTTCAAGTATCACCGTGTTACGAAGGCTTGAACACATAGTCCTTGTTGAAGGACATTCGAAGCATGTTCTACTTCATATCAATGACTAGGCACAAAGTTCTCTCATATAATTGGACGTCCGTCTTGATTTTCAATCCATTCAAGTTTTGCTTCATCATTCTAGGTTTTCAGCTGAACGGTTATTCCTAGAATGCGAGCAAAATATTTGTTTTATTATATTAGAAACGGATAGCCTTAGATAGGGAGAACGGAAAACGATCTCTAAGGGGCTCCAGGTTCTTCAGGCACTGTAGAGTTGAGAAAAGAAAAAGAGAATCTTAGAAAAGAATAAAAATTTTAAATTGGGAAGAACAAATTTAAATTTTTTATATCAGGTGGCACAATTCTTCAAAAACAATCTTCATTACTGCAGAGTATATAGCATTGAACAATCTTTAAAATTGAATAACGTTATAAAGAATGCTTGTAATGTCACGGATCAAAATATTTACAAAATGAGATCATCAATAGATGCCAATTTTAAAGCCCACGTTTTAGCTTAAAATGAGTTTTTTTTATAAAGAGGAAAAGCGAAGCCGTCGCCGCAGCCCTGCAGCTAGAATGGAGGGGTAACAGGGCACAGGGCACGTTGGAACTCGCGAATATATAATAATTGCCAAGAACGATAAATAATTTAGAAAATATGCACTACAAAATCAAATTTGACGCTCCGCCTATGTCCTTTTTTAGTTTATTGCGATTACAAATACTGTAAAATTAGCATATACCAAGGTTTACTTTTTAAATTTTATGGATATAGAATTGGGTGGAAGAGGAAGAATTTTGCCCTCGGCCCTCTTACGCCTAAGCCTAGTGGTATCACATTTTATCCAAATATTATTAAATAAATATTATATATATATGTGTGTGTGTGTGTGCGCGCGTGTGTGTGCATATGTGTGTGTGTGTACATCTACAAATAATTCAATAGGGCAAGTGGGGCACAAGCATGGGGCAACTGGGGCCATGCTCGTACTGCCGCAGCTTGGCCATAGGCCTGCGTCTTCGTCTGGAGTTGATCTCTTTTTCTTCTTGTTTTTACAAAAGACTAATTTGAACCTAAACGTGGATGCCGAAACTGTTATCCATCTTAGTCCCCACGAAAAAATTACAAAAACCTTCCCAGGTGGCGTCATGCGCTGACCTATTGGCAATTGTGTTGACCCTGAGAAAGGTAACATTATTTTATAAAATCATCAATGCAGCAAGTGAATTAGCAAAAAAACTCATGGTTTATATATATATATTTTTGTTCCACATAGGAATACCACTGTAGAAAATTTTCAATAAAGGCAGTTAAAAAACCACAAGTTATAGATAGGAAATTATTGAAAACATGTATCTGCGATAGTGTTCTTATAAAAAATAACCATAGTAATTGTGGGATAGTAGAATTAGAAAAGAAGCTTTTTATTTTCTAGAGTCCTAGAGTTTCAACAGCCGGACCGGAAATTCAAGAACTACATTTACTGGTGATGACCATTGGGTCTATTGTCTTTTCCCGAGGAGAAAAACGCCATATTTGACGGTGGCCATAAATTTTTATATGGGTCTTTCTTTGTACACAGAATGCCTTATTCCGGAACAAGCATATCAGGTACTTAGGACACTTGATAGCTCTCTGGATATAAAGAAGACTAACTTCTCTACCCGAAAAATTATTTTTGACATCCTAAAGAGCATTGTCATGATAATAGGATACAGGAATGATGCTTTGCATCAAAGAATCAAATGTGATTTCCTTTTCTCAGAAAGACTCAAAGATATTGGTTTGCTTTTCACTGTAATCAGAAGTAATTATCATACCTATAGGCTACTGTCAACCTCTAGCCAGTAATTCTCTGTTGTGTACAGTATTTTTGTTTACCTGTTTTGTGAAGGCTGTTAATGTTTTCAATAAAATTTTTATACTTTACGGCAGCCCACGTTTATAATAAAATGCAAAATAGTATAAAAGATTTGTTAGAAACTTATATAAATTAGGAAGTTTCGTTTTTAAAAAAAAAAGAATTTGAATGTAATTTTGGTCATATCAACACGTGTTAAATTCGTTCTTCAACGAAGTTAAATGAATGTTTAACTACGCATTCCCTATTCATATATGCACTACGAGAAATAACAGTAAAATGTATCCTTTGGTTTATTGAGGGTTCCCAGATTTAATAACATAATATACACTGATCAACCAAAATATTACAAACACGTCTGCCGTGAGTAAATTGGAACACTCGCAGGCAAAACGTGCTAAAGTTTTCATGCCAAAGCCACGAACTATAATGTCCTGGGTTGAAACTGTCTAGGTGAATATTTTATTCCTTTTCAACGTGGAAAATTCACAGAATTTATTTGATTACAACAATGGTGATATTGTCACAATAAGGCACTTTGGCAACAGCATCTCTAAGACTGCGATGCTGATAAGCTACTCATGTTATGCAGTAGTTAGTAACTGCCAAAAATGATCCAGAACGAGTGACACTTCGATTCGTCTACAAAACGCGAAATGGTTATGCCTTATTCAAGTCATTATCCGGTCAGAAGGAGGAGAATGATGAATCTGGCTGGCATCACCCACCGTTTTATTAGTTTTGAAGGGCCAACTATGTTTGAACACATAATTTAGCACACGGATAATATATCTCCACACAGTTGCAGACCCATTGGTGCCCCCATGATCATAGGCGTTCATCTTCGTAAATGCTTGCAGTGATCACTTAATCGTCAACACGTTACTAACTAGAAGGGAGTCTTTTTTTTTCTTTTTTTTTTTTGGTTATACAGTGTGAATGAATAAGCTTGAAGTTTACTTAAAGAAGCTTGCTCACATGGATGACTGTAGAATATATGGGCAGGTGAAGGAGAGGGAGGGAGTGTGATTATCTATGTGATATTTTCGTGGAGAACACTGAAATCTATCATTTTGTAGAACTGTGTGTGGACGACTGGTCCTAGTCATTCATCTCACAACGTCTAGAATAGGAATATACTAGAATCAAAAATAACCTTGGACAGTTTTTTAATCATCCTGAAATTTGTTACACGTTAAACCCCACATCGCTTACACATAAAATAAAGATGTAACTGAAAACATAAAAGTTTTTTCTAGCTATCCATTGGCCGCCTGCCCATGAAAAAAGAAAAGTACGTTGCGATGTCTCACAGGTTACTTACAGTCTGATCGACGTAACAGCGCATGCGTCGTTTGGTGTGTGGTTTACACGCGGCGCCACATTGCAATCCCCGATGTATGACGTTTACCATCCATCGTAGTTGATCAAACACAAAACTTCATGGCGACTGTATTTCTTGACGAAAATGAAGTTTTTCAGGAAGACAAATATCCATGTTACATTGGGGAAAAAGGTTTAGGAGTGATTCCAAAGACATGGAAAGGATATTCTTTTGCAGTTATAGCATTCAAATTTTCTAAATATGAACTTAATCGAGCATTTGTTGTTGACTTGATTATACACTTGATTATACGAAAAATCATACCAACCACTACTTCATAGAAACTGAAGGATTTTCTGTTGCAGTCGCATTACCGAACATCGAGATACAACTACTGTCTCAGAAAATCCACGCATTGTCGGATGAAAACTCTTTTTCTAGCGACAGTAACACTGAAAAATTCACTGAACAAAAAATGCTTGCGCAGAGATAAGCGAAATGTTTGAAAAATAATAATGTTGACAAGGCAAGTCCAATTGAAAATTTACTTACAGTACATTTATCTATTCTTAATTCCTTTGGAATAAAACGGAACAAAGTTTTAATTAAATATATTAGTTTAGTCAAAGTCATAGTTTAGAACAAAGTTTTAGTTAAATATATATAGTTTATATGAAGTACAGAAAAATACAAATATCAAAATTTTGCAGATGCATTAAAAACTTAAACATTTAACACTTTCCAATAAAAAAACCAACGATAGAACAGAAGGAATAGTGAGGCGTAGTTTTATTTGCCATGTTCAAGATGTCTTCAACAACAGTTCTAGCACTTCAAGAAATATTTTCACGCTTGATGACCAAGACGACGGATAATATTTTCCAGAGCAAAAAAATAACATATTCTATAGCCATAACTGATTTTTATATGATTCTTTCGTCGTGGAGAGAGTGCCTCATTTCGGAACATAAAAAAAATTGGGAGAGCAGCTGGCTTCGACAGTTGGTAACCCTTAGAAGTGAAGGAGACTCAAGTCCACTAAAAATATCTCTGCCACGCCTTAAGAAATATTGTTATGATATGCGAACGATGCATTGCACTAGAGAATAGCACAATTTTCCGATTTTTCTTTCTTTCTCGGAAAGATTTACCAAAGTTATTAGTTTGTTTTCCATTATCGTTGGGAGGGGAATTATGTCTTTTATAAAGTTTTCTACTTTTATGTGTCATTGCTCCACTGTCTACAGTATTTTGTTTACTTTGTTTAATAAACAAAGCTTCTTTTTATTCTCAATGGGCTGTATTACGAATCATAACGTTTCGCGTTTATATTAAATATACAATCATTGAACTTGTTGTGATCTAATAGAAATTAGTAAACCAATATTATATGACACCTACTGCTACATTCTCCTTCAATTGAGCTAACTAATTAATCAAGCACATATGATTAATTTACATAGTGTCACATAATCATGTGACTAATGATGTAATAATATTGTGCATAATGTGCAAATGTATATACACAAAGTGCGTGTTCATAAAATGGCTATGCTAATTTTAAAGGGATAAAATGCACTTCGCAGGCATAATAGATGGGCTATGATATGCCTGTTACTAAGTCTCCAATTATAATATACAATATATCATCAATATACTTTGTGATATAAATAAACTATATATTTAATATCCGAAACTTGAAAAATAGATACCGCTGCAAAATTTTTAAGATAGCTATCATTAATTTATGGTAAATAGGGCTGATAGCAGCAATTTTTGCAGATTCTTTTATCATTGTTTTGAGAAATATTTATTTGCACTGTTGCAACCTTTATTACAGAGCTGCAATTTGATTTAACATGTTTATTTTCTGGAGTTTTAATGTGTATTTTCGTCTTCATGGGAAGTTTAAGAAATTTTTTCGTTTTCTCCCCCCCCCGTTAATTCCCCTATTGTCAAGATAGTTTCACTAATGAAATATGTTTTGACATTTGACTATTGTCAAGATAGTTTCACTAATGAAATATGTTTTGACATTTGACGTTTAATTTATCATTATGTGGATTCTTACTATCTAATCGAAAGATGCAATATTACTCTTAGATTTCCATTTTATAGTTCATTATATTTACATTCGTATTATTATATGTATATTGTATATTATCATTCGTATTATTTATGTCCGTATCGATTTACTTTCTACATAGTTTATAATTTGATCTCGTTCGTTTCTTCACGCGGATAAATTTCGGACCGCAAACAAGATTAGTGAACCAAATTTCTTCATATATTTTAAATACTACCATTCTTCTTCTATTTAGACTTAAGCTTTTCTCAAAATTTTCATTTTTTAGCCATCTAAAACAAAATCAGGTTTTAGTTTTGTCAAAAACTCAATTCTTTCTTTTACAGGGTTTGTCCCAAAAGTTCCCGGAATGATTTTTTTTAAAATCATTTATTCAATATCAGTTTACAATCTTTTCAGAACTTTTCAAAGTATTCTCCCCCTGCTTCGATGCACCGTTGCCAACGCTTCACCCAATCATTGAAGGCGCCCTGGAAGTCGTCAACGGGAATCTCCTTCAGTGAGGTCGTCGCGGCTGCTTTTACCGCCTCCAGCGTCCCATGCCGAGTTCCTTTCAGGGTTCTTTTGATCCTTGGGAACAAAAAGAAATCCGCTGGTGCCAGATCGGGGCTGTACGGCGGCTGGGGCAGCGTTGCCACACCCATTTTGGCCAGCAACTCGGAGACAATGAGCGCGGTGTGGGTTGACGCGTTGTCATGGTGCAAGATCCAATTGTCGCGAATTTCGTTTCGGACGCGTCGAACCCTGTTGCGCAACCGTTTGAGCACTTCACAGTAAAACTCCTTGTTGACTGTTTGTCCTT
This sequence comes from Dysdera silvatica, assembly GCA_006491805.2. Taxonomy (NCBI): domain Eukaryota; kingdom Metazoa; phylum Arthropoda; class Arachnida; order Araneae; family Dysderidae; genus Dysdera; species Dysdera silvatica. Next base: position 98,045,796 of record QLNU02014176.1, read on the forward strand.
GTGGCACGAATTCACTGTGAACTACACCTTTTCTGTCAAAAAACACAATGAGCATTGCCTTGATTCGCGATTTGCTCATCCTTGCTTTTTTCGGGCGAGGAGACTCCTTGGTGTGCCACTCGCTGCTCTGGCGCTTTGATTCGGGATCGTACTGAAAAATCCACGTCTCGTCCCCTGTGATCACTCTGTCCAAAAATTCTGGGTCCGTTTCGTAGCGTTCATGCAATTCCTGGCACTTCAACAAACGCTGCTCCTTCATCTCACTCGTCAGGACTTTTGGCACCATTTTCGAGCAGACTTTCCTCATTTGAAGATCCTCCGTTAAAATGCGATGAACGATTGTTTTGGGTATTCCACACTCCTCTGCAATCACCCGAACACTTAATCGTCGGTCATTGTCCAAAACTTGACGCACTTTTTGCACCGAGTCGTCCGTTTGTGATGTCGACGGGCGTCCAGAGCGGTCGTCGTCGTTGACGGACTCCCGACCTTCCCGGAACCGCTTGTGCCACATGAAAGTTTGGCTTTTTTTCATCGCCCCGTCACCGTAGGCTTTCCGAAGCATTTCGAGTGTCTCCGCCCCGTTTTTACCCAGTTTCACACAAAATTTGATTGCATAACGCTGCTCCAAAAACTGGTCCATTTTTTGATCGACGAGGGTGCAGTAGATACCTCTGCGCGGAGCGTGACCCTGCCTCAACAACTGCCCGCAGGCGACTGATACCGGTCTCGTTTCCAAGCTCAGATCCCCCACCAACTTCTCCGCCCCGTCAGCCAGCGTTGCCAACTACAAAAAATCATTCCGGGAACTTCTGGGACAAACCCTGTATAACGCTAGAATTTTTATTTAAATCTGCATGAAGATTTTATTCCTCTATCTATCTTTAAAATAAAATATTCAGTTTGTTTTCCGTAAGCACCTGTTCTGTAATAACTTTTCATGAAATTTAATGTGTTAAAACTGCTATGTCTGATAGCAGACCCGTATGCAGAGGGGGGAATCCTAGGGACCGGTTCCCCGAAACAAATATTTTAATGAAAAAACACAAAAATAGAGGAGTGTTTAATTCTTAAATTTGTAAAAAGGGGAGAAAAAGCTTCTGAAATAGCTTGAATAATTATAAAAAATCTGGCCACAAGATCTCGCTTTGTAGATCACTAATTTGAAAATACTTGAAAGAAAAAAATATAGAAACTATTTTATTTAAAGGCATAACACCATATAAAATAAAATTTTGATAGCAAATCAAGAGGCAAAAATTCACAAAAGCAAAATTAATACTTCCGTATTTATCTTTGCATGATGTATATATATTTATTTTTTACGATGACGGTGACATCTTTATTCAAAGTTATTTTATAAAATGTTTTACATTCCCCGGAATTTAACGCCTGGCTACGGTCTTGCCCGATAACTAGTTTACAGTGATAATAAAATTATAAAATCTCTCCGGCGTTTCATCTCTCCGGCGATTATCGGCTGAAAAGACGACGGAGGAAAAAGCGTTTCAATGGAAAAAGATGATAAAAGGCATGTTTGTATTTTTAAGATTATAAAATTTCTGGGAACACAGAATATCGTCGTTAACCAGAAATAGTGGTTCATTAAAACGTCGCTATTAAGTGTATTTACTGTATTCAACAAACAAAGGTTGCGTGAGGAATCTGTAAGCGTTTAGGGAGAAAATGTAATGGAAATGAAACCAAAAGGGAACTTTCTGAAATTAAACACAGTTTTTGAAAATTTAAAGCTGCTAAACTTGCATTTAAATGAAGCAGCCTGCTAATTATACAGCAGAAATGCCTTTGTTTAACGTATGCATTTTTATAATTTCAGAAAAGAAAGAAAAATTTAATTTAAGAAAGCCCGGAAAATTTTAACTGCTTGCTTTTTCGTGAAAAGAAAGATAAATAGATGCGTTAATATTTTGTCGTAGAAAATAAAGCAAACGAAATATTTTTTATTTAGGTTTTTTTATGTAATTTGTGAATTATATAAAAAATGTTCCGAATTGAAGTGGTTGAATAAAATTACTTCAAATTATGGGTGTATTTAAGTCGTGGCGGGGGAAGTTGGAATAGCTTAGCCAGCTCTAGAAAAAATTAGGTCTCACCCTTGAGAGATTAAAATTAAAAATTAATGTTACATGCGATCCATTGGTGGAAGAAGGGGCTATACCCTCTCCCTAGTTAATTACGCCAGTGTTTGAAACTATGATTCATTTATTGATGCTGAAGTTTACTAAAAGTTAATGTCTTTTGAATAAACTTAAAGAAATTTTGATTTCGACTTAAAAAAATCCTAAAGAAATACCTGAGGAATTTAGGATATTGAGAAGTCAGTGACTAGATCCGTGACGTAAAAAACTTATCAAAATCATCCAATATTAGCATACATAAGCACTGCATATGAATATAAATATGCACAAACAAACACGCAGGCCAAAACGTACAAGCATACGTTTTTTCTTACTTAAGCTCCCAGTCGATTTTCCTCCCCATCTTCAGCATCTTATGTCCGTCTTGGTACTTTTCTTCCTTGGAGACAGAAAATAAACTCATTTTAAGGAGATAAATATCAATTAACTTTAGGTATGATACAACGATAATACTGATAATGAAGCTGATGCTTTTATACTGGGTCTAAATTGCTGAGAACGAAGAAGTGCAATTTGAAAATTGCTTTGACGACTGAAATTGTGAAACGAACGTGTCTTCTTTTAGTTTTTAAAACAGCAAATGTTCACAACACATTAGTGACACTATTGCAGTTATTAAAATTAGGCGGTGGGCCGAATTCGAAGGCAATAACAATTGAGTTGCGCGGTAACTTTAATTAACTGCTCTAGATTAAACCGTTTACAGTTTATCAGGCCCAATATAATGTTCGAACATCAGCAAGTAAACAAAGGCAATTACGATCAAATACACTGCCATTTTACAATTCTTATTCCCAAATTCTAAAGTTCCTAGTGCTAAACTGATTGAAAATGCAATTTGCAAGGTCATTACACCTTCTGCATCTTTTATGCACTCGTTTAAAAATGTTTCTAAAGTAGCGAATAATTAATAACAATTCTCTTACTCAGAGCTTGTCATTTCTGGAAGCACGAGAATCGCCTCCATAATTTAATACAATGATATTAAGCCCTTCAATGTTTACATCGTCAATGACTTCATCTGAAACTAAAGAAAAATTTTGTCTCCGGATCACTTCCAACTGAAAAGTGTAATACAAATAACTGAGCGCCCAGAGCTTTTGAATATTCAACAGCCGCTTTTGTATTTCGGGGTAAATAAACAGCCTGCACTTTATGTTAATGGAACGTCCGTAATAACCAGTGTTTTGATATTTTGAAAAGGAGAGTATGATGGATTTAGTTTTAAAAATCTCGTGGAGATCATAACTGCGACGTTGAAGCCCCTTTTAAAATATATCCAAACATTATCGGAATAGTCACGGTTCTGCAGGAAAGGAAGGGCATTCCAGATTAATAAAATTTCGGAGCAAAAGTAATGGAGTCCATAAAAGACAAATGACGTCATTGAAATTGATGACTCGTGAGATTGCTCAGAGATACGCTCACGCTTCACGACATATTCTTGTTCTTTTCAGTATATTCGTTTATTTGAGCATTCAAATCCATTTCAATTTGAAACGGACCAATCACGCGCAGTAAAAATGCCGCTTTGAAAGCGACTTGATTGACAATGAGCTATGACCATTTTGTTGCGTTTTAAAAGTTATTAACCGGTCTGCAAGTTGCCTTGCCCATATGATGTTTGAAGAACAACATGGAAATTTTTAACTCATTGATATGTGCTTTCATAATAAAACTAATGCAAAATGATAACTAAATACATCTCTAGACATCGTGGCTAATGGAAACAAAGCATCTGAGAAAAATGCAAGCACACCACGAGCTCCTATCTATAAATTTTAACTTGCATCATTAAATAAAGGTTCAAAATGGTTCTAAAAACCAGGCCCACTGAACTGGTATCTACTTATAAAATTTTATCCCGGATTGAAATCTAGGACTGCAAAAAAAGGAAAGCATCCTTACGATGTCACAAAGAATCAACCACGGATTTTCCACACTGCAACAACCGGGAATCTTATCACTGCTACCGTAAGGCTTAAGCAGTTCCGGATTTATGTACAGGTCAAGTAGGCCAGGGCTTGGGGCCCTGCAGTTTGGAGGCCCGGAGGGTCATGATGTCACTTAAGTTTTATTTTATGCCCGGTTATTTGTAAATGTGAAAGGAATTTTCATTATTGGTGAACTTGAATATTGAAGATATGGACTTCAAAAACAAGCTTATTATTTTTAACTGAATAACGCTATGGCTACATTCTTTAGGGGGACCATTTTTTATCCTTTTAGCCTGGGCCCCACTAAAACTTTAATCCAGCACTTTTTCTACACTGCACCAAACAAAATGTTTACAAAAGATATATTCCAAGATGCATGCGTTCAAGTTTTACAAGCTTTTTTTATGAACGGATTTGAATTTGGAGAGTAACTATGGGGCAGTCATCAGGCTTAAAAGTAAGCCCGTTTTGTGTATTAACTTACAAATATGGTGAAATGAGGTGTTTAAAAGGTGTGCCATAACGTTCAATTACTGACACACTGAAAAAGTCAGCCCCTTTTATGGAAGATGGGTACGATCATTCATTAATTCGTTCAATGGCACACTGCATCACCATAACTTCTATTTGTACGTCAAGCCGGGATGCTGAAAAGCGAGTTATATGGGCCGAAACCTAATAAGTATTCTTTCACAGACATAGCTAAATTTACTAGGAGTTGAATCTCCCCGCAGTATTTTTTTTTTCAATGGCACATTTGTGTATCTATTGTTTCAAACCTCTTTGTCTTGTTCTTTTGCCACACCAGGGGCTAAAACAGAGGTCACAATAATTTCCCAAACATTACTAATATGAAATAAGTCAAATAATCAATACAATAGCTTTTCTTTGTACGATAAGTCGAGGGAATAAAAAGACGGGTTTTCTGGGCCGAGACCCACGAAGTTTAGTGGGAAAATAAAAGCAAGGTGGTATATTGTGATTTCGCGCTCAGTTGGCGTGTGATACCGTTAGCAGACGGGTTAGTCCATTGCAGTTTAGGGAAGGGCGTCTGGCCGACACTAGTTTTTCGCGTGGGAGAACCCAGTTCCTCCAAGACGGCCTTCCCTAAACTGCAATGGACTAACCTGCCTGCTAACGGTATTACACACCAACTGAGCGCGAACGCGCAATACAGAACCATGCTCCTCCAAGCAATCGGGAAACTGGCGCCGCAAGCACAAAATAACCAAAAGCACTCACAAAATAAATAGCACTATAGTGGCCGACCTTTTGTCGAATTTAAATTTTTTAATCGATACTAGGGCAGCTCCTTCATCTATTTTTATCCGCTCTGATCTCGCTTCTTGCACATACGTTTTTCTACGCAAAAACACCATTAAAAAAGGCCTTCAACTACCTTAGGAAGTATCACACGAGGTGTTGAGTCGAAACAAAAATATATTTAAAATCTTTATGCACAATGGACAGGCTTCAATAAGTATTTACCGACTGAAATCAACCTACATTTCTAGAGACAGTGATCATCTAATCCTTGTACGCTTATCAAACGATACACTCATGATAAAGAACAAAACGGCTTACTCCTTAACAAATACAATCTCTTCCAAAGCGAATCCTACGTCATTGATTAGACATTCAACACGTAAAGCAAGGATTGGTTCTAAATTTTGGTAATTAATCTAACCATCCATTACAGCGATTTGGCTTCTGCAATTTTCCCGCTGGAGCGGGAACTATTTGTGGGAACTACTTTCCAAAGTTACAGTCAATCGGATGAAATTTATAGTTATAATCTCACGAGTTACATTATCACATTTCTCATTGTATAGATATGTATGAAATACAGCTGTAATAATTTAGTTCTCTTAGTTTTCTAATAAAATCGTATTAAATTTCGAATATCGTCTTCTGATTTCAATTTATCTCATAACTTTCCTCCACAGTTTTGATCAAAGACTATAAATTTAGTAGAATTTAAATCTCCTTATAGTCTTAGAATGAGTCGCTCCCATAGTCAGTGAACATAGGGAGGGTACACGACAAGTACAGGGAAATGTTTTAATTAGTATTAGAAGGCTCTGACTTCAAGCTATTAATCAAGTATTATTCCCTTTCCCATGTATCGACTTAAAATAGTTTTCTGTCCCCACATTGTATCATCTTTTCTCTTTACACTTCCAGCAACGTCTTAAAGGGGACTTGTAGCTATGAGAGCTCAAATATTTTAAGATATTTAAATGACAATCCCGCAATTTGTGGTGAAAGTCGGATATTTTCGAAATAAAGGAGAGATTTGATATTTTCTTAAGCTAATGATCAATATTTTAATAGTGAATCTCTAATATGCGGGATAGGTGCTGATGTTTGAATTACTTCTTATTACGTTCGCATGAGAAATTGATGTTATAGAGTAGTTTAAAATGTACTTTAAGATCAAGGCGCCTTATCTCAGTAAGATGTGAAAATTACATGTGTATTGGTCTTTACCGGACTTAATGCGAATAATGTACCGAAATCGTTCTTAAATTACTAGAAATAAAATAAACATTACCTTAGATGACAATTATCATTAAAAGCCAATTTCTCTTCCTGAAAGCCAAGACCTGTCGAAAGGATAATCTTCACATTTTCGTGAGATTAACTTAAAATTTTCCGATAAGGAACTTGTTTTAATAATTAAATACCAAAACCACGGTTACTTCAGAGATCCGGAAGTTGGAATTCCGACGCTTCGTAAATGTATCGACATAGGAGGGTTAAATTTAAAATTTAAATAACAATTTCAAAAGTGGTTATGTCTTTTCAGTCCGGATTTGTTGCATATGGACGCAAACTAAGCAAACTCAATAAAAATCATTTATTAAAGTCGGCGATTCTCATCGTAATTGATGATACCATAGTATTAGATGATAAATTACTTTCTCTAATTCCAAGGCGCCTAAAGGCCTGTAACCCAATGGAAAGACCACTTGTCCGGTTAATAAGAAGTTGTGTGTTCGATGCCCATCTAGAGCTCTGAAAAACTTTTTTTTTTCATTGCGAGTATTTTATCAACTATAAAAATCGTTATCAAGGTTGGGGCGGAGTGATAGAAATTAGTTTAAAGTTTTTACATTTCTTCATTTATCTCCTAGATGTTTAGTGTTTTCTGGCAGTGGCTATACTAAACGTGTGTCCCCTGTGCGATTTGTCGTCAAGACGTGGCAACCCTGTCGCGGCAACCTCCTTCCCGGATTACGTCATCGTGCGCTCGCTTCCCGGCCGCCATACTTTTTTAAGGAGTAATTACCTTTTATACTGAGTTTACTACCTATTATACTCTTGGCGCAGTATAGCCCAGATGCTCTTGCGCCATAAAAAAGCCAAACAATCAATCAATCTATTATACTCTTTTCAGATTTTTTTAACAAAAAAAAAAAACTTCTGTCTTTAAGCTTCTGAGCTTTTATGGCTTTTAGAATCATTTCCTCCACTTCCTCTTTGTGACACCGTCTCCACATATACTCTGCGTAGTATGAGTCAAACAGCTTTTCAGCGCCGACATTGTGATGCTCCACGTTCCCCCTACACACCTCCTCTCCCCCCATTCCTTCTGCGAAGTATGAGTTGTTCAACAGCTAATCAACGCCGATTTGCGAAGTATGAGTTGTTCAACAGCTGATCAACGCCGATTTGCGAAGTACGAGTCCAACAGCTTTTCATCGCCGACATTGTGATACTCCACATTCCCCTCATCTCCCCTTTTTCCCTCCATGCCCCTAACCTCTTCTCCCCATACCTCCTCAAACGTCTTCCTCCTATATCCGCTCTCCATCCCAAACATACCATCAATTCCAATCTGTTACAAAAATAAATACATTTAAACGGTCGCTCATCCTATCGCTACAACTCACAAACCACTACCGGCACGAACGGACGCTACGACACTACAATAGAACTCTCACGTACATGCGAGCATTTTTAACGGCTCAGGAAACTTTCCCTCTGTTTTAAGAGTATAGCATCAGTTTTGGAGACGAGTTGGCGACAAAACAGGGGATTCATCTGTTATGTCACCTTGGAATTAAATTTTCAGGATTCTTAAAAATTTTAAGTGACATGAAAATGCGTGCATAGTTATTAGAATTTATTTGACTATATGAGTGGAACTTAATGATATAGATTCTCATTCACTATCCGGATCTATACTTCGTATAAAACATTCAATCAGTATCCGTATACATCCGATAATTCATTTAGAGTTAAATCGCTTATTTATAAAATTTTGTATTTTCAAATTAGATTTTGCATATTGATATCAGCGTATTATTTATTCGATGGTTACAACTAGAGCCTCTAGAATTAGAGTCGGACGCATCAGCCACCATTTTGTTGTACACTTCCCGTTTCAATTACCAACAGCTACCATTCGATAATTAAGAGTCCATTCTCTTCTTCTTACAAGATCTGTTGGAAATCTAAACGTTCTATGTTTATTCCTCGAATGGTTTGAACAACTCAGCCACATACCCCATTTCACCCTATTTTATTGAAAACAACAAATTTTTAAATCACTGAACTGCATCCAGCTTAGAATGCAATCACGTGGTACGATGGCACCAAAATGGCGGATGCGCCAGCTCTCATTTTTAGGGGTCTTAATTAAAACTCTCGGTTTTGAGATGACTAGACCAGTGGTTCCCAAACTTTTTACCTAGGAAACCCTTTCCATGCCATGTGCTTAACCACGGAACCTATCGATATATATTATTTAAGGAAAATCTAAAGGACCCATTTTTTGTGACTGCTTGGGCACAAATATAAAAATAAGTAATAATTCAGCATAAAAGGGTTTATACGTTTTTTATTATTCTGGCGGGGACTGGTTTGGGTTAGCTATTTCAAAGTGATTAGTTAATTCAGGTATTAGTTAACTCAGAGTGGTTTTAATTGAGGGAAAATTACAGAATTCAAAATATTTTCGAAGTCTCTGCGATATTTAACAAATTGCTTGTGGAACTCAGGATTTCGAGGAAAAACACTTTTAGAAGTACTGGGCTAGAGCAGGACCCGATTAAGACATAGGGGCTATAAGCACAGTATTAGTTGGAGGCCCCCTGATGGGCAGTGACAGATTTAAGAGGGGGGTCGGCAAGCATATAAAATACAAGTACTTACATATACTCACTCTAAAATACCTCAGATTTGTAATAAACTTGAAGAGCTAATTATAGAAGAATTTTGCAGCAAAACCATAAATCTAAAAATAACATTTATTAATGTCTTAAACATTTAACTTAATTAATAAAAGCAGTCCCAAAACGTAACTTACTTCAAAATACAAAAATTAGAATAAATCAGTACGCCTCTTAGGACAAGAAACAGAGAATCTATTTGACAACGCGGCGGTCTGTTCAAGAACCGTCTCTTGTATCATTTCATTTTAGAAAACAATTAAACACACTGTAAATAGCTTCACGTAGTAAATAGTTTCACTTTCACAGCGCATTATAATAATCAACAACAAATTTTCAGGTAGTCAGCTGTGTAGCAAAACGGTTATTTATTGCTAAAACTTTACGTTTCGATTCGAGCTGTGCGAATCATCATCAGAAGAGGTTCGATTACATGGAAAAACTTTTGCTATTCTACGATTTTCTCAAAAGTTTTTCATGTAATTTAACCTCTTCTGATGATGATTCGCACAGCTCGAATCGAAACGTAAAGTTTTAGCAATAAATAATCGTTTTGCTATACAGCTGACTACCTGAAAATTTGTTGTTGATTAATTAAACACACTGTTGCCAAAAATAAACTACAAAAGAATATTTAAGAATAAAGGAAGGTGAAATTATATATTATAAAAACAACAAATAAAGTTGAACCAACTTGATATTTCGCCAATTTAAGGAGTTGAGCATATTTTTACTATTGTAGGGGGTCCATAAACTATCCAAAGTATCCCAAAACAATAAGCTTTTACCTAAAATTTTTCTAGATGCTGATCAAAAGTGACATCCAAAAGTCAACTTTAAAAAAACACAATTTGGGGACCCCCCACTTCCAACTGGGGGCCATAGGCCCGGGCTTTGTTGGCCTAGTCGGAAATCAGATCCTGGGATAGAGAGTCTAGTAAAATCTCGTGTAAAAGTGTTGTAGGCATAAAGTCGCATTAAGCCAATTATATTTTCTCAAAAAACTAATAAAATATTAAGGTTATAAATTGACATATGGTCATTATTTGTGGGCTACCACAATAGAAACAATATGTTCACTTTGCAGGCTTTCCTAATTGTTGCTACTTCAAAAAGCAAGGAAATAAAACTTAATAAGTTTAATTTCTAAAATTGGCAGAAAGTCAAATTGTTTCCTTTTTCATAACGTTTTCTAAATGCATGTACTTTTACTTTCCGTATCTGGCAACAAATATATTGATTGTATAATTATAATATCACATTTTATATTCGGCAACAGTACGTGTAATTGTCTTCCTAATTTTAAAATCAAACCAGTCTTCAATTTACCATTGACGTGTGCGCACGTGCTAAAAAGGCTCCGCCAAAAAGGCGTACTAAATTTCTGTAACGTTGTATTCGAATTAATTTATTTTCTGGCATGTATTATTGAATTAACTTAAACATTTAAAGTAGTAATAAATATCATTTTAACTGGACGGAATTACTACATATCCTCAACACATATTTCTGCAATTGCACTAACATCAACCGTTTAGTAATAACTAATTAACAAATGCACAAATTAATGATTAACATTGCATTCATGGAGACATGTGTGTTTAGAATGCAGAGAGAGAAAGAACATACATGCTTGGATTAAAAAGGTGTTTGGGTAACATTTTTGACATCTAAGTTTTTTAGCTCAAACTGGAGCTTCTTTTTTGTAGAAGAAAAATAGAAATCGTCCTGGTCCAACGGGATATGTTTTTAAATCTATACAAAAAAAACTCTGGTTAGAGCTAAAGAACGTGCGTAAAAAATATTATAAATCTTAAATCTTCACGAAAAAAGATGGCGGAAAAACATGTCCAAGTGCTTTCGCCTTGATGATCATTTGGCAAATAATATTTACTAATATCACAAACTTATTTTTTCAAAAATGGGGAAAAACCGGAGGCTTATAACATTTGCTCAAGGCTTAAGGGTACCAAAGCTCTTACCCCTCCGAATTATCTTTTAATTTATTGGATTGTTGATCTAATTGTCATATATTATTCACTAACGATAATTAGAACTGAAATAATATTTTGTGCATAGATATAGAGAGTACTTTTAGAGTGACATTTTTAAACTTTAGAAGATAATTAGAGACATATACATATTTAAAGTATTTGAGACAAACCAAACTTAAAATATATCTAAAAACTAAATTTTGCTTTCAACGAAAAAGCGCCTTTATGATAGAAAAATGTATTGTATATAAAAAAATATTTTTTAGCCAAAAAAAGCGATAGAATTAAAATTGGGAGAAGGGTGGGCCTTTTTAAACGTTTCTTTTCTGTCTTAGTGGTCCGATCTTTTGGCAGAATTTCGGGAAAACTTTTTTTCCAATTCCATTTATTAAAAGATCATGATTTATATCTGATCGCAATTTAAAGTTTCGTTTGCGAGAAATTAGAGAACGAGTACTTGAAACAGAAATTTAAATTTAATTTTTGACTTCCTTTTCCATTTAGTCAAAAAGAAGAAATGTAACATAATATCGGCTTATTTATTGGGACAAATATTTTGTTTTGAGATGTTTTTCTGGAGGACTCATTTTTCAAAGTAAAAACAAATATCCAAGAGAACGTTCGAATTTGTCCCTGATCAAGGTTTGAATTTGTATTCGTTTTGTATGGTAAAAATCTAATAGTTTTTTAAGAACCCTCAACGAGGAAAATACGTGCCCAATTTGTGATAAAACTGTAAAAAGAAGCAACATATGAAAACCAAATAAAATTACGATGAACTCATTTCATTTCTAGACTAAAACTGAATTGGAAATATTCCTTTTCCTCTATTTGTACTCCAGCGCAGAATTTCTTATTCCTGCTTATTATTGTGAAAATTCGTACAAGTCAGTGGTTCTTAACTCATTCCCATCGCAGGTCACTTTGAATCTTTTTTTTCGGTCAGCGGGCCGGAGGAATATGGAAACGAAATTATCTTACACGCTATATAGACATTTGGGGGGCCAGTGGGGTTTTCCCTTCCTAGATTTTTTCTGATTCAATGAAACGGCTTTGAGGTAAGAGCTATAGTGCTATCTAGAAAAAAACTGTCCCTCTGGACACAAAATTTCAGTTTGTTATCTTATGTAGCGGGTCAGCTTTTACTATTTGCGAACCGTTTATTGAAAATCACTTGAGTGAGAACATTGAATTTAATACTACCGTAAAAGAAAATACTTGGGACATATTTCAACTGACGTGTGAATATAACATTCATTCTTTTTTTTTTTTAATTCAGCATCATTACTTTGGAATACTAAATACTTAAAAAAACATAGGTTATTAATCATAAAAAGGTGTATAATGCAAAGGGTATGGATGTCTTAATAAAGAAATTACTTGCTTTTGAAACTTATCAATGTTTTCGAAACATCTAAGTACGTGAAACGATATTTTCTTGTCGATGTGCTTAAAAGGACGTGAGATTGAAGGAGCCGCTCGGAGGATTGAACACTTGGTCATGTAACTTTAAATTTGAACTCCAAACTTAATATAAATTGAGATTTTTGTAATTAAAAGGTATATTTAAATCATTCACAAATATTTAAAGCAAAAGATTAAGCTTTATCTAAAGTGCTAACTATCTTAAGTTCTTTATATTTTAAATTTTAATTTTGTATACGCAAAAACCTTGAGTTTTATAGAAGAAGCTGAAAGTTTCCAATTCTTAGGCGTTATATAAATGGAATACGAATGGAATGATTTCCTCCTTAAAATATTTATTTGCTTTAGTTGTTAAAAGTTATATATAAGAGTAGCTCAAATAATAATTATATTTTTTAATGAATTTGTTCTATTTTATTATCGTTTATTTTCATGGTTCGCGTGAAAATTACGTATATGAAGTTATAATTTGTTACATAACCACAACACATACTATTGCAGCAAAGATATAGTGTGAGGTGTACGAAAAACCATTTTCTGTACAAAAAACTGTTATATTAAAAATAAAACGCAAGGATTGCAAATAAATAGAAAAGGCAAAGTTACCTTGTATAACCGTTTAAAACACAATATTAAAAAACCATTTATTAATTAATTTGTATTCGAAATAACTCTTCTAAAAATGGATGTGTTTTTGGAAAATACGAAAGCATAAAAACAAGGTTTTTGAATACCAATTTTCTTTTTGTGATGATACTTTTTGTATGATTTGCTTTTGAATCCTATTTTACTCAAATACTGGCATGTACCTTTTGTGCTTTTATTCTTATGCTTTCCAATGAAAAGTTAGTAGCAAAAATGAAATTGCATGGTTTTAGCAGAAAAGTCTGGACTTTTGTAAATATTCTGTATTTGCCAAGGTCGATTAAGACGTTTATATCAGAGATGACTCTAAACTCGCCAAATACTTAACTATCAATCATAGCTATTTACTCTCCATCGCTTTCTGCGAAGTCAAATTCAGGATAATGTTGGTTTAGTGGTTTCGCAAAAATAAGGCCATCTCCTTCCCAATGAGAATACCCGTTGACGAGAAGTTTATTGTGTTGTAAGTTAAAGTAATGTTGCGTCTTAGAACAAAAATTTCCAGCATCACATGAAATAAGATGCAATAATGTAAATGTTAAAATACATTTGTCTACACACCCGCACAAATCCCTAATATTTTAATTAAATTTGAATATTCACCTACTTTTATTTTCGAACCATTATTGGTGTATTCGATGTGAAATTAATTATACTTAATATAATAATTGTGAGTAATAATTGTTACCGCATGAGACGCAAATAAAACCTGTTGGCCTAAAAACAGAAAATCGGGGTTTAAATACTGCTGGAACCAAGTACTGGCCTTATCCTCTCTTTCTAACGAGATATACGCTGAGGTTTGATTTTTGACATAAAGTTTCAGTTCCCTTGGAAAATTATAGTCTTTGATATAATATGACCTTATCGACCTCTTTACCAAAAGCACAAAGAAATCTTTCGATAAAATTCTTGCCACCAGAAGTATGCATTGTTTATGATTGGCAATTTATGACTTTTATGCACTTATTCCAACTGTTCATGAAATTTTTTACTAGTCTGAACACTATTTTTGTTCTTAATTTAAGTGTTCAATTTTCTGGTTGAATTTGAATATTTAGTTTCGTCTAGGAAAATGTTGAACTATTATTGATATATTTTCTGTAAAACAATTATTCAACAATGGCCAATAATATTTTTTGCTGTACGGCGCACAGCTGTGACCTGCTTGTCTAAATTCTTGTTCAAATTTGGAGAGTAATCGAGATAGTTACTAGGCCTAGAAGCTGTTCCCTTTACTGAACTATCACGATAGGATGTCACGATAGGACTACCACAATAGGGCTATCGTGATAGGATGTATTTACACATAAATTGACACTATCAGTTCATAAACATAACAATTTAGCACATGCGAGGTAAGGCAATGCTGTCTTGACCACCACTTGTTCCCATCCGGCCCACATCTTGTACAGGTTGATCATTCGGCGCCAGAGTACGTGCAAACAGAAAAAGGTAGTGACGAAAATAGTATAGAGGGTTAGTAAATATGATGCCTTCAAATCCACTATCCTATCTCAAATACTAAACCAGTACTGCGTCTAGTACCGTGCAAAAGTTTAGAATATTAGTTATCTTTGTCACTGGAACCAGCTATTAATTACCTCGTCTACCATGCAGATATAAACCATCCTTTAAAACAAAAAACTAGTGTTTAAAGTTTGTTTAAGGATGCTTTCGGACGACTTCTGAAGCACACTGTCAAACGATGGAACTATTGCAACAACGGTGTATATTTCGATATACCCACGTCGACTTTACCAAGCCTTTTCTCTGATGATTCATCGTGCCATGAAACATCCTTTGCAGAAGACCGTAGTGGGTATTCAAAATTTGCTACGACAAAGAACATCAGGAACAGAAATGAGCAACAACATGCAAAACTGTTTTTGATCTACGATCTGTATAGCATGCTGCTCCTTAATACTCCATCGATCAATCATCTCGGCTGTTATCGCTAGAGCTTCTCTCTGGGTAATGCACATCTTTCCTTGCGATAACGATGTCAATCCATAATAACAGTCTTCAACTCTAGACGGTCTCATCTTCATACCAAGTTTGTTTGTTTGTTTTTTGGTTTTACGGCTCAAAGACTACAATGGTCATGCTGCGCCGGGACCTACTGTTTTCCGAGGAATCCGAACCTCTTATGGCCTAGGGAACCAAACCCCGGACTACAGTGAGCAGTGCGATCTTTTATGAGATCTCTGAGTAAGCGTTCTTTTTGCACTGCTGGGAGTCGAACCCGGATTAACGGCGCACTAGGCGAACGCGTTACCACACTGCGCCAACGAAGGGCAGTTCATACCAAGTATTGGTGAGTTTGTGGACAAATTTCTGATGGCTCTGGATATATAATGGACCTATGAATGTAGTCCCATACTTTCCAACAGTATTTCTCAGAAACTTCAAATCTCCCAACAGTGTTTCTCAGAAATTTCAAATTCCTGAATCCTCCAGATACCTCTACATCAAAGCTGTAGCAAAAAGGCTAGAAGAAAACTTAAGCAATGACCTTTCCAACGTTAAAAGAATTTCTGAAGAAATATTTTCTGGCAATTACACTAATGAAGAACTGAATCTGAATAACATTTACATTCTTAGAAAATTGCGAATTTCTACTTATACATTCTTCCATCCGCTAATTAAGCACTACTTATAATTGAGGTCGTTAGTGGGAGATGTTTTCTAAAAAGATTTTTGAATTTGTTTCTCTGTCTTACAATGAAAAATATTTTATTTAAAAAATTTTTTTTTGTATGATGGAAAGAACTGAATATAGAAAAAAAATTATAATGATAAAGAAATTACGCTGTAGCAAAAATGTTGATAATTAGATGCCCAATTAGACTAAATCTGTCTCACCTCAACACAATTTGATTGACTATAAATGTATTATTATATATATATATATATATATATATATATAGGAGAGATCGGAAAAGGAACACTTGGGTGAGAGAGCAAACTAGAGTAGAGGACATCATTGTTAAAGTAAAAGGGCTGAAATGGCGATGGGCTGGGCATATTGCAAGAAGAACTGATCAACGATGGACAACAGAAATTCTGAACTGGATTCCAAGAGACCACCGAAGACCTAGAAAACGTCCTCAAACTAGATGGGTGGATGAAATAAGAAAACAGGTTGGGGTGACGTGGAAGCGAATTGCTCAGGATAGACTTGTGTGGAAAGCATTTGGAGAGACCTTCATCCAGCAGTGGATAGATAATGGTTGAATATGATGATGATGATGATATATATATATATATATTCTCCTTAATTTAAAGTATATTTTAAAGGATATATACTCGTAAATTCATATTTAATGTCAGTTACAAAGGGCAAAATCCTGTTTTTTTTAATCAAAACTTCTGATTGCACATGCTGGCTCTAAGATATCCTTCTTTCCATCATTTTGATAAAAAGATAATTTTACAAGTTTTATCTAGGTGTGTTTCGCAATTTTCTCAAATGAGGCCCACCAAAAGTCCTAAATAAAATTAATACTTTATATTCATCAATTCGTAAAAACGACGCTCAGTCTGTTCTTAAGTTATTACAAGTTTTCCACGTCCCTCTGCTAAAGATATACAACAACTGAACTCTTTAAAATAAGCATAATTCAGAAATATGAAAATTTACCCTCTCTCTTGTCAACATCACCGCATTCTGGAAGAGAATCTCGTAACAAGCTTCGGCTTTATATTCTCTTCCATTTCTAACCTCAAAACTTAAAATAATTTAATATAGATCTTCTCTTACATTCCTTTAATTTTTATACTGCTCAAGTTATGTATCAAAAATTCTGTACATCGGGTTGATAATTATTATTATTATTAATATGTTTCAAAATAAGAATTTCTGAATAAGGTTATAAAGGCGTTTCTAACTAGCACTTCTGGGCGAAATTATGCTTAAAACTATTTAATTTGTTTTAATTAATAGCAAAATAGTAATAAAACGTACGTATAAAATTGTTTTGTATAAATAGATAAATTTAATAATCATATAACATTAAAACTGCCGTCAGGGGCCTTCGCTAAAAGTCTCATGTTTTTCGACTTTTGTGTAGTCGTGTATCAAACTGCATACTCCATTATAATGCAAGCAACATACCCAAACACCAAAAGCGCCAGAAAACAAAATAAAATCAAATAATATTTTTTTTATACATTTATATGCTGCTTACAAATGTAAGTAATTTATGAATATATCAAAATAAATTCAAAAATGAATAAAAAATAAATATCTGAAAAGCATTTTACACTTCGTGAAAGCTATTTGATACCATTACCATATTTACGAAAAAGAAATATTGTTGCAATTAATTTATTATTTATTCACAAACCGACCACTACAGAATGCTATGAACTAATTACACATAACACAGAACTGTGTCAACACCCTCGTAATTTCTTTGAAGAGAAAAGTCCTTTATCGATGTATCCCTGATTTATCGTGCATTAATTTTCTGAATCGATGTACTTTTACGTATGTTCAATATATTTCTTATAGTGTATGTTGAAACATGGACACACTGATTATGAAAGATAACTAAAGGCTTCAACTTAATTAAACTTTCTGTTCAATTAGAAATAACTCTTAAGAATCAAATCACACAATTTCTAATGTATTATAATGGCGAATTAATGTATTAGAATGTATTAGAATTAATGTATTAGAATGTATTAGAATTAATGTATTAGAATGTATTAGAATTAATGTATTAGAATTTTAATGTATTATTATATTTATTAATGTATTAGAATTTCACGAAAAAGTGAAGCAAAATTTTATGTTTTTAAAATTATGCATATTTTAAGCCAAACAAAATATCACAAGACACGAACTGAATATTAATGACAAATAAAATGAATATTATATCAAATTAAGGGAGATTATTATGTCAAGGACCCTTTCATAATTTCCTAACCGAGGGCTTAAGAAATATAACGAAGAGCAAAACTGAGAAGAAAAAGATATTTTAAACTATCCGAGATTATATCCTTTTACACTGTCTCAATGGTTTATTTACATAATCTTATCAAAAAAATTAATTACTGTAAAAAAATTGCTTCGGTTTACATTGAACAGTACTTTTTACGAAGAAGCAGCTTCAAAAAGAGTAAAATTTTCAATTCTTAAAAAGGTAGTGCAGGCAATGTTAAGAGGAAATATATTTCGAAACGATATTTTAAATAAATAAAAACAAAATGCTCCTTCCCATCTCATTCATATTATTATTATCTTTAATCCCTGTATTCTTTATTGCAATGTGTTTTATTTTTTAATGATACTATATATTTTTATCCCCCAAGAAAAATTTGGGGGAGACAATTTATTAAAGTTGGAATATCCCAGTGAATCCATGTCCTACCACAGCCATATAATGAATTTAAAAACTACAGACTCAACATCTTAAATTATTGTATTTATGGACATTAGCATTTCTTTTGTACGTTAACATGTATTTTATATATAAAGCTTGAATAATAGCCAAATTAAGAAGAACATTGATGTTTATTTTTGATAAAAGTTACGACTTTTCTGATAATTGTTATGTTAATTACATTACTCAAATTTGTATTTTTACGGAAGAAAGTTTATTACTTTGAAATGTGGTATAACATTAATACTTATACTTCTTTCACATTACTTGGATGTACGTTACTATTTTCAATTTATTTAATTTAATATAATTTTATCAGCTTTAATTAATTTCTGCCTTTCTTTTGGCATTATTATACAGTTTTCTATCCATATTCTGAAATCTTTTTCTTTAACTTTCGATACTAAAACCACCGTCCTAACGTGAATGTTACATCTGAAATGCCATAAATTTGCGCATTTTGTCATTAAACCCTCTTCAAGATCATTCTCCGCCTCATCTGCCATGTATCTTCGCCAGCAAAAGACCATCAAAATATCAGCCAATTTCAGTTCAACACCGAATTCGAGTAGGTAATAGTAGAGTGGGCAAAGGGAGGATAGGGAAGGGTGGCCGCCAACGGCGGCACTGTAATCCCAGGAATTTGCATAAAGAAATTTATAACTTCCATCTTCAACCACTTATAGTCAAAAATAGGAGCAGAACTAACTAGATGCCAAACGCACGTGTCAACCTTGGCGGAGGTGAAAGCATGAGTCTTCTGCCAAAGATGATATCTGCCAAAGTTGGTAGAAATTTGTCTTATTATCTGTGATCAAATGGACCTGATGACCAGCGCTGTCCCCAAAGTGTACGCGTTTTGTGCGCCATGTACTCTCTAGGAATTTTGAAAAATACCGAGTATTCTTCACATACTCTCAAGGTCTCAAGAAAGTTTTTGTATTTGCTGGTTTTGGGGCAACTTTCAACAAAGTTCAGTTCTTTTTTTTTTCTAGTCATTTACAAACTTGAATGAAAACAAATGAGGAAAACTCCTGAATCCCCCCAAGCCTCAAAATAATATCCTGCGTACGACCAGGAGAGGAATGAAAAACTGATGAAAGTGGCAACTAGCAGCCAAATTAAATTTTAAAAAAAAATTCTTTTACATTGTGTAGAAAGGCGGCAAGTAATATTTTTACCCGATCTGCCAAACTTCCAAGTGTCACGTAACTACTCTCCGTAGCCATGAATATAAGTATGAATTGTATCCAGACGTTCTAAGAAGGCTCATTGAATGATTATTTGAGGCATGAGACGAAGTCACGCAAGCCGGGGTGACCACTCTTTTGAAAAATATTTTTGCACTTCTAATTTTTCAAATTTTCCAAAGGGTATAAAAAATTATCTATTAAAAATTTAAGTATATGAAAGAAATATGTATGTATGTGTGTGTGTTGTGTGTAATGTATTAAAAAAAAGGAAATTTCACGAAGTTTCAGAATTTAAAAAAAAAATAGATTAAAAATGAAACAAAGTCATTTTGGTTGACGGTATCACTAAATGTTGTATATCGGGTTGAATAAAAATTATTATCATATAGAGGTATACATCAGAGTTTGTACTTGTAAGCTTCGAATTTCTATTCCTATTTAATTTCACAAAAGGTGTTCCTTCAAATGTCCTTATAGTGTGTACCGATATTCGGGTACTTTTAATAGGTCGCTAGTCTTAATGGCTGTAGGTATTGGGAGGTTGCAAAAGCTTTAGAAGATTGATGATATTTGCAAGAGCGAGAGGATATCCTTTAGGCGATATAAACTTTGTGCAACAAGTTTCAATTGCTGTATTCACTGCACGAACGTTTGTTATAGTACAATGTGATTTTCCATATCACGACAGAGACTAATGTAATTAATTTTATCGAAGTTTCTGACTTGGAAAATAGTTCAAGTGCCACCGTGTTACGAAGGCTTGGACACGTAGTTCTCGTTAAAGGATATACCAAGTAAATTCCACCGGACCTGAATGACAAGGGACTGAATCCTCTCTCATTTAATTGGCATTGCTCTGAATCTCCCATGCATTTGACCTTTGTTTCATCGTTCGATTGTCCAGAGCATGGACAATTGTATCCCTAAAGGTTAGAAAAATATATCTGTTTATTAAAAATGAACAACATTGAAATAAATGAGAGAAAAAAAATACCTTTTATAACATATGGAATTATTTTGAAGGAAAAATTTCTACTAATGTATAGTCTATAGATGTATGGTCTTTTAAAAATTAACTAAAATCAGAATAATGCTTGAATTGAGATGAATTCAAATAGAGTGGAACCTCCATATAACGTACTTCCGTATAGCGAAATTCTCCATATAGTGAAGTTTTGGTAAATCCCCATGGTCGTTACATATGAAAGTGTTTCTATATAACGGAATAAATTTCTATATAACGAAATTTTTAACGACCAAAACAGAAAATCGAGTGGTCACGTTAACGATATTGGTTCCCCAATACTGTAGGAATACAATACGCACACTTAAAAACTTCTATTTTTAAATGGCTGGATGTTATTTATGGGAAACAACAGTCGTTTACTGAAAAATGGGATTTTAATTGTGGTATTATATTGTAATACCCTGGTTCATGAATACATCGTTTCCACCTAGCAAATTTTCTATATAACGAAATTTTTTCATGGAACTTTACACTTCCTTATATGGAGGTTCAACTGTATTTGGAGGATAAAAGTATTAACATAGCACTATATCCCGAAATTTGTAGTTTATATTTACCTATTCTCCTTCCACTTAGAAAGAATAAGGTGAAAAATGCTCTTAAATAAAGACAGGCTAGAAAATCAACAAGTCGAAGCTAGGAAAGTATTCATGCTTCATACGCGTAACACCCTTTGACTCAAAACGTCAAACTTGACCATCAGGGTAGAGTTTTCAAAATTATTAGGGGAGGGGGGGCAAAAACTTGTTTTGTATACATTATATGTAAAATAGCAATTTATTTCAACTCATTGAGGAGGGCACAGGCCCATATAACTCTACTTGACTGTAGTGGAATAGAAAAAAATAAACGGAATGGATTTTTATTTGCCATTGTTCAAAAGTTTACGGAAACGTCCCGGTAATTTCAAAATTTTCTTTACTCTTGATGACTATCGGGTCGGATATTACTTTCCGGGGAGAAAAATAACGCGCACTTCACGGTAGCCATAACTAATTTTGCTATGAGTCTACCAACGTGCCCAGAATGTCTTGTCCCTGAACAAAGGACAAGCATACCAGCTGGATGCGACAGTTGGTTGCTGTTTGGAAGCAAAGGAGACTCTCATATCCTCCTAAAAAATCTTTCCAAGTCCTTCAAGATCATTGTCATGATAATAGGATAAGGGAATAGTGGTCCATGTCAGAGAATAAAACGTGATGATTTTCTCTTTCTATGAACAACTAAAAGTTATTAGTTTGCCTTCTATCTCAATAAAAGGTAATCATCATATGTAATAGAATACTGCCTACTTTTAGCCAGAAATCCGCCTTAGTGTTCAGTGTTATAGCATATTTATTTTGGGGAGACTTTTGACATATTTAATGAAATATATTTCGCCTTAAAACGGTCAGAGTTTGCACTAAAAAACGGAATAGAATAAATGAACTACCAGAATGTTAGAGAAATTGGAACGTTTTGTTACCCATTTAAAATAAAAGTCGTTTCGGCAATACGTGACAAGATATTTAACTTATTTAGAAGAAAAGTTAACCTATCTAATTGCATTAGATGATTAAATACTCGGAAAGAAAAGAATAATTTTTCTGTGCAAGGTGTGAATCGAACCTACGTCTACTCAATTTCTGGTTATGAGCTCTGACCATTACGCTACTGGTAACAATTGCTCTTCCCCACTTGCGAGCGTATATAATGTTTTTAATGCAGATGAGTTCTCAAACAATGGTACGACTGCTTTGACTGCTTTTTAATTGAAGAGATGTAGATTCAACTCCTACCAGGCGCAAAAAAAATAGACTTTTCTATGCGAACATTTAATTATCTTATACAACCACATCATCGTTTATGATGAAAGAATTACTGTAATTAAATATCAACGCTCGTCTCGTTTTTCGGTCGTTTATCTTCTTTGACTTGTTGCCTTGGTTTGAAAAGCAGCTAAAACACTGCACGATTCTTTGCGAACTTGTCTGTAGGTTGTAATTTTATTTTGCATTTAAAAGGGCTCCCTGACCAAAAACATTTAACAAACGTTGATCTAATACAACCATATCATGGGCTGTGGTCACAGAATTACTCTGCTTAAATATTAACGCTCGCCTTGTTATTGGACATTAAGCTTCTTTGACTTGTCGCCTTGGTTTAAAAAGCAGTCAAAGCCCTTCAGGGTTCTTTGCGAACTTGTCCGTAGGAAAAGTGTTACATACGTTCGCAGAGAGAAGAAATTTCGCAAAAAATGGTGCGGTAATTTGACTGCTTTTTAATTGAAGAGATGCGGGTTTAATTATCCACGGTCCCACGACCTACTGCTATCCGGGCAGGTGCTCTTACTAACTGAGCTCAGTTGGTAAAGGCTGTTATAAATTTATTAAGACCTCATCTCAATAATATCGGCCCCACCTCATTACGTCAAAAGTAAAACTTCAACTCAACAATGCCTTCCTTTTCACTCCAACCCGACAATTTGACTTTTCTCTGCACGCTAACCCTGTGTAATTGAAGCAATTATGTATTACTTGTATTCGTTATTGCATAAGAAGAAAGCGTTCAACCATTTGATTTTATTGAAATTAAAAATAAAACGCCTGCAATGAGATACCGAAATGTTTTAAAAATAAAATGCACTTGCTAAAACACATTTGGAAGATTATATTTATGTGTATTACTTTACTTTTTAATAATAAATTTGAAAATTCTTAGTTCGATTTATCTTTGACGATACATTCCTAAGCACAGAAAAATAAATATACGAAATTTTTCAAATATATATTCAAAATTCAAACATATGATACTTTTCGGTACAACAAACTACCAACAACAGAACAGAAGAGCTAGAGAGAGATCTGTACTGTCCAAGAATTTTTCAACAGCCGTTCCAGCACTTCAAGAAATATCTTCGTTCTTGATATCCAGTGCATCGGATATCATCTCTTGGGGAGAAAAATAACATACTCAATAGCCATAACTATTTTTTGTTGTTTTTTGTGCACGGAATACCGTATTCTAGAGCAAAATGCAATACTGACAGGTTGTCCCGACAGTTGGTAGTTCTTTTGAAGAGAAGACGAGGCTTCCACTCACCCCCAAAAAAAAAGATCTTCCCCAACTCAAGCAAGCATTGTCGTGATATGGAAAGGACGTATTGCATCGGATAACATCAAAACTTTTTGATTTTCCTTAGACGGGGAGATTTAACGAAAGTCATTAGTTTCTTCTTATTGTAATGAGTTGCGGATTATATTTTTATAACGCTTATAGTCAAGAATGTTCCATTGTGTGTGGTAATTTCATTTACTTGTCTTGAGACATCTGTTAAGATTTTCAGGTAAACGAAATTTTCATTAGAATGATCCATGTATATATTGATATATAATGAAGTAAATATACAATGTACAAAATACAGAACTTCAAGGAAATTAGGAAATAAGAAATATATGGTAAAGACAAAAATGCGAACTCCTCCTTCTTGGACTGGGACGGTTATTCGATTTAGCGACAATCATTAATTTATTCCCGTTATCCCATAATTAGGTGTGCTTATTATCATATATTGATCGTATATAATAATTTGTAATCCTGTGTCGCCATATACTGTGCATTAGCGCTCAGTTGGCGCGTGATATCGTTAGCAGACGGGTTATTCCATTGCAGTTTAGGGAAGGCCGTCTTGGAGGAACTGGTTTTTCCCGCGCGAAAAACCAGTTTCGGCAAGACGCCCTTCCCTAAACTGCAATGGACTAACCCGTCTGCTAACGGTATCAGGCGTCAGGTCTGCGCGAACGCACAATACTAATGATTCATCATCATGTAATGACCATATATATCATCATGTAAACTTTTAACAAGATAATACCTGCCCGCACACGGCTAGGGTTTCGCGTGAATGTTTTTCTCATAGTCTTCAGATTTGCCACTTGTTGCACATTTGCGAAACTATGTAGGACTAGAGCTTCAATCATCTACGAGGGTTCGGGATCTGAAATAGTAGTTCGACAGTATGTGAGAAAATTTAAGCCAAAGAAGACTATGAAGAACTAATGGAAACAGTAATTAGACAGTTGTTTCACAATAAATTATCCATTTGCTCAGGGGCGAACTTGGTCCCTTCAAAAGGCACGTACCTTGGATTATCGTAGGGCGTGTGTCCTATAGCCCATGAGGGCGCAACGGCCCAATCCGTCCCTGCATTTGTTGTGTAACACTACCGTCTCGACGTGTGACCACCAATCATGTGTCAAGTTATATAGATAATTTTTGTATTGAATTTTGTATTGAAATTTCATAGTTCTGTAGTGAATACTTCACAGACTTTAACACCCTTGACATCGGATCACCATGATGTAACTTTTGCTGTTGCATTTTTGATAATCAATAACAATAAATATTTGGTTATACATTTATTCTTTGATAGTTTAATGTTTGGCAACGGCATTTTATAAATATATTCTGGATTCCTAAACCAAATAAATCTTTGTCTTTTCATCAACCAGCGCGTATGTTCAATCAGAGGCTCCGCCATAAACGGCGTACAAAATTATTTAACTTCGTAATTGTATTATTTAGCTCCTTTTTATCTCGCTACATGATGAATTTCGGACGTTGGTATAATGTAACTGCCCAATACTGCCGTAATATTATTTAACCACTCCCTACCGACATTATTGACATCACACACATAAATTTCCATTCGATTTCACCACTTCTTTCTTGGTGTGTGAATATTGTTGCCACAGAGTGATATAGAGCATAGTTTTCATATATATATATAATCTTTTAATATTAAATATAAATATTGCCATTTTTAATCAACCAAACAGTGTTTTAACCAGTAATTTAAGGATGAATTGTGTACTTACAATTAAAAAAAGGTGAAAACTTATGGGACGCAAACTTACTACGCGTCCCTAATCTTTCTACACTCCTGACGTAAATCTCCATAAAAATTTTGGCTGTTTCCTGTCATGATACTTTTAAGGAAAAATTAATGGCACACACATTGTACGCAACCTACTTATGAAGAAAGGGTTAAGGGGCAGCCACATCTCTCATTTAGCATCACATTCGAAAACCACCATTACTTGACATTTACAAACTTTATGCTTGGCGTCGGTGCATGGCGGGTAGCCAACAATGTTTGGCTGCGAAAAGTAGAAGATGTGTTCCAAAAAGAAGTATCGATGCATCGCTAGACTTAATTTCATTATGAATGTAAGGTTTTATCCTGGACGGGTAAATAATAATTTTATTCGTTCCAGGTATTATAAAAAGAGTATTGCTAAAGCAAATGTACGACTATATACAGTAGAATGCCGATTAACTGAATTTAACTGAACTGGTCTATTTTGTGGTTAACACTCAGTATGTTCGGCAACAACGCTGATATTCATTTTCTCGTATACTCTGTCCTTAAGTCAGGAACCAATGAAGATTGTGTACAACGGTGTCCCTGTCACGGGTAAAGGAAATCAAAACCTTTCCTCTCTCTCTTGGATCGCGAAAGAAGCTCGATGCAACTGCGAATTCTGTCCTTTTTCAAACCATGTCCTCATCTCCTTCTGCTTTACACCATTTAGCCAAACATCCGTCCGTTAATTTTAAGTAAAGCCAAGATGGGCTGGGGAAAACCTCCAAATTCGAACATTTCAGCTTGCAAAATTATGAGCCAGCTGCGATACACAAATTACCAGTACTTGCCATGTGTGTGAAGCAGATCTCACAGGGAGGACATTAAAACCACCTTTGATTCAAGAAACTTCACGTAATTTGACTCATGGGACAGGCCTTCAGCTATTACCATCTCTATAAAGATGAAACAGAATAGATAGTCTATGGTGAACCTTACGCACATGTGTTTGATCCATTTTATTTTTCTTCCTTTCCTCAAAATTTTAAAAGAAAAGAAAGCCTTAATTTTTATTTTTCATAACATTAAAAGCAATTTACTTTAAAGTAGCCCGCTTCTGTCTGCATCTCTAAAATAAATCACGTTTTGGCAATGAGAATTATCAGTTCCACACCCCATCCCTCATCATCATGTAATCTGCAAACTTTGCTGAAATCTTGGTTCAGTGTGATTCGATTCAAGCTCAAATTTAGATTTTTTATTTCACTGTAACATTGGCTTGATTTGGCTAACGCCTTAGTTCAATCTCATTTTAAGTAAACAGACAATCACATAATTTGTAGATTATGATATACAATTATCATTATCGTAGCAAACTCTCCACTATAGTAAAACCGAAATTACCAAATTGTGGTTGGCCATCTTCAACTAAGATTTGCCTTTCTTTACTATAATCATAATACATTATATGTGACAAAACTTTGCGCGTTATATTCTTGGCTCGATATGTTTAATGAAACCAAAGAATTTCATTAAATATGTGAAGCGCTGCTGTTACCTGTGATTTTCAAATCTGCTTACTTTTATTCATTGAAAATCCCATTCTTAAGAACTAGAATTTATTCTTCCATAAGATTTTACAATTTTAAATTTGGGTACAGTCCTTCTGATTGGTGATTTTATTAAGCTTAAGTTTTTATCATTTTTTTCGGAGGGCAAATAATCTCTTTGGTTAATGCATTCCTGTTGGACGTTTTCTTATTCACTTTCTACATATTGCATGAATTTATATGTGCGCGGGTTCTCTGAAATTTCATCAACTCAAAGTGGGACTTCATTTGATCCCTCGAGTCTTCATTAAACCGCATGAATGAAAACCGTGAAAAAGATTTTTCGTTTATTTTCAACTCCGAGGTCTTCATTCTCACCTTCAAAAAAATGAACTCTTGAGTTTACACTGGAGAATAATAAAGGAAAATCGTCTGGTTAGTCGTCTTAAAATGAAAATTCCAAAATATCCTTCGAACAAAAAGAAAGTGAATTTTCCTTTTATAAAGGACCAGGCATATGTGGAAGAAAAAGAAGAAAATGTTAAAAGATTTTGCCCCGAAAAGCCTGCATTGTCGAAAGGCAAGCCTTGCATAATGAGGCATACGGCAAATACTACTCAAGAAAATGTTGAACTATAATGAGCATATTTCTCGTATTCTTTATTTCCCTTACTTTTCTTTTCCCCTGGAAATCATTACTTTGAATATCAGTGAAGCGCATTGGATAATGATTTCATGCTCTCAAATTTAACTACAAACAGAAATGGAATGAAAAAAAGGAGCATAAGTGTCTTCCCCAAGACAAGCTTCGGGCTATTTACTACCACTAAGAACTCACTCTAACAGTGTTTTCAAAATACATTAAAGTATAATCCCCCCACGGAAAAAAGGCCATAAAACTATAATTCCGTCACAAATATACTTAGGTTTTCTTAAATGCTTTCTAAATACGGTTACGGAACGAATCGCCTTTTGAAGAAGAAATATAATAGTACCACTTTTATTATTATTCACATTTTTGGAAAATTTATCTAGAATGAGCACACTCTAAGTAAATTTAATCTCCTTTTGTAGAGCAAATCTACATAACGAATAGAGTACAGACTAGCAAAGACAACTTCGGATGTTTTCATTAGAGAAAATACACCACTCCAGTTTTTGGAATATTTAGAAATTAAATATAGCATTTGTTTTTATGGGTTTGCATTTAGTCAAAACACGTCTCACGCAGAAAAAATTACTCGTAATGGATGCAACACTTTTTTTTAATGTACTAAATGTGCACAGTTGACAAAAGACATATAGAAAGGATGGTAGAATGTAGGATGGCTAAGATCATGAAAACCAATCCAATAGGAAAAAAGAAAAATTGGAAGTCCTAGGAAAAGATGACTCGTCAGAGTGGGGGAGGAGGATTCGCGAAGTACAGAAATGGGAGGATGGCAAGGAAAAGCTTTAGACAGAGGAGAATGGGCGACAATCGTTAAAGTAGTCCTTCAAGGACTGTAGCATCGAGAGAGGAGGGGAAGAAGACCTTACATGTATCGTAGCAACTCTTTTAAATTAAGTTTTCTTATACTATGTATAGTAAAAGCGTATGCCCATCATTTATTTTTATTAACCGTATTCTGAACCATATGCTAGGTATTAATGTATTGCATACACATACATATACAATGTATTGCACGTAGTATTTGCTAGCAAAACATAGCAATTTGTTTAGAGCATTTGGTACCTTTGTATGAAAGTACTGCCTGTTTTCGTGTGTTACAGTGTTTTAATGTTTTTCAAATTAATGACTTTCGTAGTTTTTAAATAAGTACTTTTACAATATAGTAGAACTTGCGTAAAGTGACCACCTTTGGGAATGCACTGCAATAATCAAGATAAGTTGGTTATCATTATATACAACAAACTTTGATATAGCCCTGGTCCCCACAAGTCCTCTTACAGAATGTGGTCAATTAGAAAGGTGATAACTTGATCATATTCCACTGTATTTGAATCAGTTACCTTTTCGAGTGCAAATTTTTACCTGTATATTATAAAAATTAATCCTTTTACAGTATTAAAACTTTTGCCATTATGTTTTTAAACTAATAATTTTATCGGATTGAAATTGATTTCCACATAAAAATTAAATAGCAATAAAACATAGGTAAAAATTCTCGATTCGTAGGAAATTGTATAAGCACTTCTTATATCAGTATTCAATATATCACACATATATTGCACTTTTAATCACATCCTAGATAGTACAAAAGCGTCCCGAGGCGCGGACATTCACAACGTGTCCAGCACATTCAAAATACACTGTCGGACGTCCGTGGGACGTCCTGCGGTGATCCATATGCATGCGTGAAGTACGTCCTTTGAGGGTCCTGAGGATGTCCGCGGAGAACATATTTCGGAGGATTTTAGGACAAAAACTGGAATTCCTTTTAGCATGTTTTAAGTACATGTTACGGAGGATTTTCGGATGAAATTTGGATTATTTAAGGATATTATTTTGATATTTATATGACGTGTTACGGCAGTTTTAGGACGAAATTTGGATTTACCATTGAATAGGACATTTCAAGGACATTTCTTGGATGTTTTTAGAACAATAGTTCAATTTCCTTTTAGGACGTTTAAAGGACTTTATCTTGATATTTTCAGGACGTGTTATGGCAGTATTTAGGACAAAAGTGAGATTTATTTTTATGATGGTTTAGATGTATAATTTGGATCTTTTTAGGACCTGTATCGGTGGTTTTTAGGACAAAGGATTTCCTTCTGGGACGTTTTAAGGACATTATTTTGATATTTTCAGGAAGTGTTACGGCTGTTCTTAGGACAAAAGTTGGATTTCCTTCTAGAATGTTTTCAGGGCGTGTTACTCTAGTTTTTGTGACAAAATTGGATTTTCTTTTAGGATGTGCTTTAGGGATATTATTTGAATCTTTCACGGCTGGTCATGGGACGAAAGTAGCACATTAACCCTAATTATTATCGTAGACATATAGGTTTCTTCAGATCATATTTCGCCTGAATATATGTGAAACTATATTTCCATATACAGTGAAGCCTCGCAACGACGATATTCGATATAACGATAAATCCCTCTACAACGATAATTTTTCTCGGTCCGTATGACATCGTTGTAGAGAGGTATGACTGTATCGGCATTGTGTATGGTGAATATCATTCGAACATCTCGTTTATCTTTCCATTTGAGAACTAGTACCTCACCTTTGCGCCGAAAATCAGATTCACCTATTTTCAATCTGAGATCATTTAGTTCCTTTGAAAAGCCCCTATTCCTACGTCTAGTATCGCAAGTACGAATTTTCTTCTTCAATAAGTTTTCAGCTAATGTAATACTATTATAGTAATTGTCCATGTATACATGGTGCATGTATACATAGCATTCGGTTATAAATAGCTGGACGTGAATTCACGCCAGCGGCAACCAGGAATTTAATTTGAAATGACATGAATTCACATCAACGGCAACCAGGAATAGAACTTGAAACGACGTCAGCGGTCGCGAATATGTTAATATTAAAGATACATTTCTTAATTAATGCATTCTTTTCTATATACGAGCGAATATGAATTTCATTATCTACAAGTTCTGTTCCTAAAAAATTTAAAATCAAGAATTAAGGTAAAACGAAAGGACCAGAGCACCTTTTAAATTACCATCATAGGTACGTAATATTCAAATATAATACTTTTATAATTGACTTTCTAATATATTACTACACAGCAAATTTCGATGATAGTTCATCATTGAAGTTATCGAGGTAGATAGAGTATAACCATTTGCCTTTGACGATTCACCATTTACTATGGTGCATACCCAGCTTAGTATATGAGAAGAGCATTTATTTCAAAAGCAAGCATCAACCCCGATTTGTTCTTATACTGTAGTATGGCGTCTTTCATCTGACTCCAAATTCAATTATGGGGCAAGGGCACGATATCAGTTTACTCCAGTAAGTCGAATTGTATATTGCAGCAGTATGTAGCACATTAGACGATGAATGATTCGCAAGTCAGTTGTAACAATAACGAAGGAAACAGTTTATTTAACAAATTATAAAAAAAAAGTTTAAATTTTTAATTCCTAGCGTAAAACACATCGTTTTTCATCTTATGTCGGTAACTGCTGTTACAAACGTACTTTCAACGAGGTAATCTGATAAATAACCTTCCCATTAAGTGAGTGCTTATAGTTACATAGCATAATCATCATTCGTTAGAAAAGTAAGACATAACACAGCGGAAAATGAAAAGACACATGTCGTTACTGACCTTCGGTGAAGAACTGCCAAGAACTAGTTTACACACTCTCTAACTTGCTATTTATAATTCCAAAATCCAATGCAAACTGTTGCCATTCCAGGAAAGAGAACACTAAGCAATTTAAACCATTCGCCAATATTTTCGTTGACACTCAACTGGCGCGGAACAATACGCCACAAAGTATTAAACCCGTGAAATATATTGTATTTGAAACAGTTTCATCGAATTGAAAAGCTATAACAGCGAATAAAAAACACCTCTTTCTCTTTAAAAAAAATTGATACACAGATATTTTTCGATATAGAGAAGCAATTTTTCTTGTAGTGACCACGAAGATTCGGTAAAACTTCGATATGCGGAAGTTTTATGTGTGTGTCTATGTATGGATGGATGGATATAATGTTATATATGTTAATATTCTGGACAAATATAATATTATAAATATATAGTATACTGCTATATATGTTAGTGCTCTGGATAAATGTAATATTATAAATTATTTTGATTATAATTATATGTTCATTATTTTGATTAAGAAAAACCAAATATCCCCTATATTTTAAAACCAGGGAACACGTGCAGAGAATTATTTTAACTGACTTTAAAATATAAGATAATGCCTCGCACTTAATCATTTCGCCCAAGAACACATCGACAAGACCAA
The DNA here is from genome assembly GCA_006491805.2 of Dysdera silvatica. NCBI lineage: Eukaryota > Metazoa > Arthropoda > Arachnida > Araneae > Dysderidae > Dysdera > Dysdera silvatica. The sequence continues at coordinate 98,078,093 of QLNU02014176.1, forward strand.
ACTGACTACTTCATTCATAATTTTGTAGTTTTCCAGTTTCATCAAGGGCATCGTTAAGGCAAATTACAGGGGAGGGGGCATTGTTTTTTTACCAATGTTAACTCTAAGCAAATAATCGTTTTAACCTTTCGATGTGTTAAAAATATTGCATATAGTATTTCGATTCTATGTGGGGGGGGCAGTTTGCCCCCTTCCCCATCCAAACGACACCCATGAGTTCTATATCTTTCTGACATCAAAAGAAAGTGAACTTTTCCACTAAAACTCTAGCAATGAGGGCTACACTTGGGTGAAATAAAAAAGGATGGGAGACTTAGACACATGATTCAAGGTACATATAGATTCAACACGTCACCACATAGACGATCAGTATTATGTCCGAAATTGCTATTGTTAGGTAAGTGCATCAATAATTTTAAGATAATATATGTTACCAGAGAATCAATGATCCTATATTTTGACGTTTAATTATCTAAAACCTTGCGGTTGTACAGTGGTAACGCAACGCCTAACGGTTAAGCGCATAACGCCTAGCGGTTATCCCGTGTTTAACTCCCAACTATGCCAAAAATGAACGCTTGCCAACTAAGTATTCACCGTAATCCGGGGTTTGGTTCCCTAGACCTTAAGAGGTTCGGATTCCTCGGGAAACCTTAGGTCCCAGCGAGGCACGACCCTCGATGTCCTTGCGCCATAAAACTCAGACATTTAATTTTATATATGGAGGAAGTTACTTTTATCATCAATAAAGGAGGTCGACCCAATATTGTCAAATATTTGCAGAGTCTAAACAATTTCACCCTCACGTGACCAACAACCTCTATGGGAGGGTTCAAATATTACGTAGACCTGCGTAAGCACTTTTGGGGGGGGATGCTGTTGTACTTATTTTCCTATGTTAGCCAATGTTAATTTTTGCTTACCGGGGGAGGGGGGTTTGAAATGGCCAAAATATTGCTTACGTAATACTTGAACTCTCTCTATCCAAAGGAATTAAATACAAGGTCGGTGTATCTAGAATCTTTCTACGGGGAAGGGTCTCAGAAAATTACAAGGGGGCTTAAAATTCCTTAATGTTCTGATGTGTTTTATTAATGTATTCAATAAGATTATCTACGCAGACTAATAGGTTTAGCATTAATGAATAAATTTCTTAATATGAATTTTGCATTGAGAACTTACAGGGGTATACTAAAATTTATAGTTTCAACAAATGAAGACAAAAATCTCTATAAAAAAAAGCATGTTGTACAGAATATTTACCGTAAAACTTTTTTTTCAACACCACCTTGACGTCAAAGGACAATTTCCATTGTGGTGTATAATGTTGTATAAGACATTTAATACAAAATTCTACACAATAATTTATTTTGGAAGATAGTATATCCTAGGGGGCTCAGCTCCATCTAGCCCCATCCTCTCTACGGCCCTAATTAAATGGAGGACGATCACAAATTATCCTTCGACGCTATGACTTGCTTGCCCAAAGAAACTGATTAAGGGGTATAATTCCTCTCAACATTATATATAATCAACAATACGTGGGTTTCTTACCTATATATCCTTTTCTCCTTAACTTACGAAATCACGAAATATCACGATATATAAATATAAATACAGTGCAATCTGGTAATGTGATAACCTTTGTAAACTGCCCACCTGGGTAAGATGGCCACTCTTTATAAGGAAACTGGTATGCACTTTTTCATGTCTGTACCAAAGTTTGTCATATATATTTCAGGAACGGATGCAGACTTTCATTTTTTTGAGAATCAAGGATTTAATTTGCCATGGTCTTGGAATAACACCCTTCATTTATCATAAAATTTGGAATTTTTTACAGTGAAAAAATATATTTTGGAAGGGGTTATGACCCTTGTGAACACCCTGTATATCCGCGTTTAGTATAGTGACCACTTGTCAATGGTAACCGTTCCGTCAAGACTTTAAAACACAGCTCAGTCAGTAGTTGTTGATCTGGGAACCTCAAAGAGAAGATCCCATTTACTTAACCAAAGTAACAAAAACACTCGTCTGTTTCTAGAAAAGTGATTAATACACAGAAGAGGAGTCTTACGTCTCGTGATGAGTACTTATTTTTGCCTTAAAATCCAGTAAATAATGAAAGCTGCTTTCATTTAAACAAGAACTAATCTTTATTGGAACGTTAAATATTTAAAATTCGTGAAAAATAATGGAAATACAATGTAAAAATACATCGCGCCCTTTTAGCGGAGCTTCCGACAGCATTTGCACTCAGGTCGACGGCAAATCGGAGAATGATCATGATTTTAGAATTTAAAACTTAATTACATGTCGTTGCCAGATACGGAAACGGAATTATACAATATGTGTTACAAACCATTAAATAAAAGAAAAAAAATGTGGACTCTTGCCAATTTTAAAAACTGTTATTGTTCTATAGTATCTCTAAAATAGAGAAAGGGAAATTTGGCTTATTACCAAAAATGGCAAAACTGTATTTACAAAAGTTGTGCTGCGAGGCTTTCCAAGTGGCAACAGTCGGGTAAACCTGGAAAGCAAAGATCTCGCAACAAGGAGGAAGTAAACGAAAACTTATTTTCATTTACATTTAGCTTATTACCTGCTATTGCTATATTGCTATATTTACATATAGGATGAGTAGGTCCAAAGCTGGGGCTTCTGCGATTTTGGCACCTCAGGGGAACCTTGTGTTTTTAAAATTTAAGTATTACTTTAATCTTGTTTATTTACAATTAACTGAGAAATTTTCATTAGTGATCAACCTGAATATTGGAGCTGATAAACTTTAAAAAAGAAATTCCTGATTTATTGAATATATATCATCATATTCAACCATTATCTATCCACTGCTGGGGAAGGCCTCTCCAAATGCTTTCCAAACAAGTTTGTCCTGACAATTAGCTTCCATGTCACCCCGACCTCTTTTCTTATTTCATCCACCCATCTAGTTTGAGGACGTTTTCTAGGTCTTCGGTGGTCTCTTGGAATCCAGTTCAGAATTTCTGTTGTCCATCGTTGATCAGTTCTTCTTGCAATATGCCCAGCCCATCGCCATTTCAGCCCTTTTACTTTAACAATGATGTCCTCTACTCTAGTTTGCTCTCTCACCCAAGTGTTTCTTTTTCGATCTCTCCTAGTTATTCCAAGCATGCACCTCTCCATGCTCCTTTGCGTTGTCTGTAACTTTCGTATTGCTCCAACTGTTAGACTCCATGTCTCTGATCCATAAGAGAGGACTGGCAATACACACTGGTTGAAGACCTTTCTTTTTAGACACAAAGGCAATTTCCCCTTCAGGATAAAACTGTTTCTTCCAAATGCACTCCAGCCAAGTTTAATACGTCTGTTGAGTTCTTTCATAATGTTGCCATCCATTGAAATCAGCTGGCCAAGGTAAATATATGAATCAGCAATTTCTAGCTCAATGTTGTCAACTTGTATTTTTGTTTCCTCTACAAAATTATTGAACATGATCTTAGTTTTTTGTAGGTTCATCTTGAGTCCAACTTCTTTACTTCTAGTTGAGAGCTCCTGTACCATGTCTTGGAGTTCTGATGGGTTCGTTGAAAAAATAACAATGTCATCAGCAAACCGCAAATGATTTAAATATTCACCATTTATTTTTATTCCCTTGTTATTCCAATTTATCAGCTGAAAAATCATCTGTAAAGCTGAAGTAAAAAGTTTTGGAGAAATGGTATCTCCCTGCCTCACACCTTTACCAATTTTGATAGTTTTGGTATCTTTATGTAACCGAAATTTTGCACTTGCATTTTTATACACACGTTTCACCATGTCAATGTACACATCCTCAATGTCTGTTGATCTTAAAGAGTTGATGACTGCTGATGTTTTAATAGAGTCAAAGGCCTTCTCATAGTCAATAAATGCAACACACAATGGAAGTTCATATTCATGTGTTCTTTCAATTAATTCTCTTAATACTTGAATATGGTCCACTGTACTGAATCCACTTCGAAATCCAGCTTGTTCTCTTGGTTGAGCTGCATCTAATTTTTTCTGCAGGCGATGTGTTAGCACTTTTGTGAAGATTTTATAAATAGCAGGTAACAAGCTAATTAGTCTTTCATTTTCTTCAGATTCTAAGACAGTGGTTCTCAACTCAATTTAAACCGCAGATCACTTTTTCACTTTAATTTTACCAGCGACCACTTCAAAAAATTCTCACGAGCTCAGAGGCGAATTTAGGGGGGCGGGGAGGCATCTCCCTCCCTTGAATGAAAATTTAACATTGAAAAGATGCAAGGTAAAGGTCCAATGAGGTATCATTTTCAAAAATCAAGTCATTAATCGCCCCCCGAATGACCTTTAAATCCGTCCCTACACGAGTTGACTGTAAGCTCTTAATAAATAAGAGAACCGGGTATTTTTCTGGGGGGAAAGATGTATAGAAGTAAACAAAGCAGTGTTGCCAACAGTGAAGCCAAACAAAGCAGTGCTGTCAAAGTGAAATCCCTAGTGGCAGCAATGGAAAGTCCCTACATTTCACCAGAAAGTCCCTACGTATAAGAACGTAGCCAGCTTTTCTTCAAGAATGGAGGAGGGAATGCTACAAATATATCATCAGTTACATTTTAATATTTAATAATAATAATTTTTATAAGTTTTTTTTTAATCGTTTTTTTAAATAATGACCCATCTCGCGAAAAAATGCTCTTAAATAAAGACAGGCTAGAAAATCAACAAGTCGAAGCTAGGAAAGTATTCATGCTTCATACGCGTAACACCCTTTGACTCAAAACGTCAAACTTGACCATCAGGGTAGAGTTTTCAAAATTATTAGGGGAGGGGGGGCAAAAACTTGTTTTGTATACATTATATGTAAAATAGCAATTTATTTCAACTCATTGAGGAGGGCACGGGCCCATATAACTCTACTTGACTGTAGTGGAATAGAAAAAAATAAAAGGAATGGATTTTTATTTGCCATTGTTCAAAAGTTTACGGAAACGTCCCGGTAATTTCAAAATTTTCTTTACCCTTGATGACTATCGGGTCGGATATTACTTTGCGGGGAGAAAAATAACGCGCACTTGACGGTAGCCATAACTAATTTTGCTATGAGTCTACCAACGTGCCCAGAATGTCTTGTCCCTGAACAAAGGACAGGCATACCAGCTGGATGCGACAGTTGGTTGCTGTTTGGAAGCAAAGGAGACTCTCATATCCTCCTAAAAAATCTTTCCAAGTCCTTCAAGATCATTGTCATGATAATAGGATAAGGGAATAGTGGTCCATGTCAGAGAATAAAACGTGATGATTTTCTCTTTCTATGAACAACTAAAAGTTATTAGTTTGCCTTCTATCTCAATAAAAGGTAATCATCATATGTAATAGAATACTGCCTACTTTTAGCCAGAAATCCGCCTTAGTGTTCAGTGTTATAGCATATTTATTTTGGGGAGACTTGACATATTTAATGAAATATATTTCGCCTTAAAACGGTCAGAGTTTGCACTAAAAACAGAATAGAATAAATGAACTACCAGAATTTTAGAGAAATTGGAACGTTTTGTTACCCATTTAAAATAAAAGTCGTTTCGGCAATACGTGACAAGATATTTAACTTATTTAGAAGAAAAGTTAACCTATCTAATTGCATTAGATGATTAAATACTCGGAAAGAAAAGAATAATTTTTCTGTGCAAGGTGTGAATCGAACCTACGTCTACTCAATTTCTGGTTATGAGCTCTGACCATTACGCTACTGGTAACAATTGCTCTTCCCCACTTGCGAGCGTATATAATGTTTTTAATGCAGATGAGTTCTCAAACAATGGTACGACTGCTTTGACTGCTTTGACTGCTTTTTAATTGAAGAGATGTAGCTTCAACTCCTACCAGGCGCAAAAAAAATAGACTTTTCTATGCGAACATTTAATTATCTTATACAACCACATCATCGTTTATGATGAAAGAATTACTGTAATTAAATATCAACGCTCGTCTCGTTTTTCGGTCGTTTATCTTCTTTGACTTGTTGCCTTGGTTTGAAAAGCAGTTAAAACACTGCACGATTCTTTGCGAACTTGTCCGTAGGTTGTAATTTTATTTTGCATTTAAAAGGGCTCCCTGACCAAAAACATTTAACAAACGTTGATCTAATACAACCATATCATGGGCTGTGGTCACAGAATTACTCTGCTTAAATATTAACGCTCGCCTTGTTATTGGACATTAAGCTTCTTTGACTTGTCGCCTTGGTTTAAAAAGCAGTCAAAGCCCTTCAGGGTTCTTTGCGAACTTGTCCGTAGGAAAAGTGTTACATACGTTCGCAGAGAGAAGAAATTTCGCAAAAAATGGTGCGATAATTTAACTGCTTTTTAATTGAAGAGATGCGGGTTTAATTATCCACGGTCCCACGACCTACTGCTATCCGGGCAGGTGCTCTTACTAACTGAGCTCAGTTGGTAAAGGCTGTTATAAATTTATTAAGACCTCATCTCAATAATATCGGCCCCACCTCATTACGTCAAAAGTAAAACTTCAACTCAACAATGACTTCCTTTTCACTCCAACCCGACAATTTGACTTTTCTCTGCACGCTAACCCTGTGTAATTGAAGCAATTATGTATTACTTGAATTCGTTATTGCATAAGAAGAAAGCATTCAACCATTTGATTTTATTGAAATTAAAAATAAAACGCCTGCAATGAGATACCGAAATGTTTTAAAAATAAAATGCACTTGCTAAAACACATTTGGAAGATTATATTTATGTGTATTACTTTACTTTTTAATAATAAATTTGAAAATTCTTAGTTCGATTTATCTTTGACGATACATTCCTAAGCATAGAAAACTAAATATACGAAATTTTTCAAATATATATTCAAAATTCAAATATATGATACTTTTCGGTACAACAAACTACCAACAACAGAACAGAAGAGCTAGAGAGAGATCTGTACTGTCCAAGAATTTTTCAACAGCCGTTCCAGCACTTCAAGAAATATCTTCGTTCTTGATATCTAGTGCATCGGATATCATCTCTTGGGGAGAAAAATAACATACTCAATAGCCATAACTATTTTTTGTTGTTTTTTGTGCACGGAATACCGTATTCTAGAGCAAAATGCAATACTGGCAGGTTGTCCCGACAGTTGGTAGTTCTTTTGAAGAGAAGATGAGGCTTCCACTCACCCCCCCAAAAAAAAAGATCTTCCCCAACTCAAGCAAGCATTGTCGTGATATGGAAAGGACGTATTGCATCGGATAACATCAAAACTTTTCGATTTTCCTTAGACGAGGAAATTTAACGAAAGTCATTAGTTTCTTCTTATTGTAATGAGTTGCAGATTATATTTTTATAACGCTTATAGTCAAGAATGTTCCATTGTGTGTGGTAATTTCATTTACTTGTCTTGAGACATCTGTTAAGATTTTCAGGTAAACGAAATTTTCATTAGAATGATCCATGTATATATTGATATATAATGAAGTAAATATACAATGTACAAAATACAGAACTTCAAGGAAATTAGGAAATAAGAAATATATGGTAAAGACAAAAATGCGAACTCCTCCTTCTTGGACTGGGACGGTTATTCGATTTAGCGACAATCATTAATTTATTCCCGTTATCCCATAATTAGGTGTGCTTATTATCATATATTGATCGTATATAATAATTTGTAATCCTGTGTCGCCATATACTGTGCATTCGCGCTCAGTTGGCGCGTGATACCGTTAGCAGAAGTGTTAGTCCATTGCAGTTTAGGGAAAGCAGTCTTGGAAGAATTGGTTTTTCCCCGCGCGAAAAATCAGTTTCGACAATGCGCCCTTGCCTAAACAGCAATGGACTAACCCGTCTGCTAAGGGTATCAAGCGTAAAGTCTGCGCGAACGCACAATACTAATGATTCATCATCATGTAATGACCATATATATCATCATGTAAACTTTTAACAAGATAATACCTGCCCGCACACGGCTAGGGTTTCGCGTGAATGTTTTTCTCATAGTCTTCAGATTTGCCACTTGTTGCACATTTGCG
>QLNU02014176.1:98092999-98115940 GCA_006491805.2 Dysdera silvatica
CGAAATTAGCAAATTCGGTAAAAATCATAACTAGAACAATTCTCATGATAATTCTAGATGATTCGTGATGATTCTAGTTTTAATTTCATTTTATACTTACAATCAATGCGCATGCCGCGAACTGGGATAATCAGAAAATTCTGAACTGTTGGTGGGACATGCTAAACATGAAAGTCTAGCCTGGGAAATCCGGAAAAAACACACACATGCTTTCAAAGAAAATATGGTTTAACTTGAGTGTTCTATGAACTTTTTTAAACTTGCAGCCTATTCTATGCATAATAATAATAATATCGAAATTCTATGTAAAAAAATTCGCATGATTTTATTAAGAATTTTTCAGTCATTATGTTTGGGGTAATAAAAATCTTGGAACGATACAGTTCTTCAGATATCGTATTTAAAATTTTCAATTTTCAACTTCACTATTTCTAGTAACCCATTGCAAAAACTATGGTATCTCAACTTCTAATCAACATACTAAGAAAAAATAAACGACTTCTGATAGCTAAGAGTGCGCATATTGAAAAAGCAACATAAAATAAAAATAAATTTTGGTCAAAATCGGTCATTTAAAAGAGGTGTTTGAACTTACGTTGAAAAATTATACATACGCTCCATATTTTTTTTAAATCGCATGAAACCAAAACAGTGAGTTAAAATTAATCTAAGGCCACATAAAAAAAAAATTATAAACTCATGTTTGTAAAAATTGCAACACCATGAAGGAATCACTTGATTGAGCTGAAACTTTCAGGAAATGCAAATTAGGGTATGCTATTCAAATGATTAGAATTTCAGAGTCATCACGCATGCGTGGGCTGAGCAGCGCCCTCTGAACTGCTGATGGATCCGTATAAATAGAGGGCTGTAGCGGGGCGTGTATGGTTATCTGCTAGTGGTAAACGTTACATGAGACGTCACTATGCCTCTACGACGAAAGAGGGCGACATTTCAGCAAGTTACGGAGTTTGAACGGGGACGAATGATCGGCCTTCGTGAAGGAGGGTTTTCTTATCGTGCAATAGCAGCTCGTATGGGGCGTAACAGCAGCACAGTGATGCGAGTGTGGAAGCAGTGGGTTCAAGAGAACCAGACAACTCGGAAATCCGGGAGTGGACGCCGAAAGGTGACGTCAGCACGGGATGATAGACACCTGGTCCGCATGGCGGTGACGGACCGTTTTGCTTCATCTGGACAGTTGGCAGAACGTTGGTGCACTGCTACAGGTGTATCATTGTGTGCTTCATCAATTCGTCGGCGTCTACTGCACCGTGGACTGCGTGCAAGAGTTCCTTTATACAGGACCCCCCAGACGTAAAACCATCGGCGCCTGCGGCTACAATGGGCTCATGGACATAGAGACTGGCGTACTAATTGGCAACAAGTGGTGTTTTCTGATGAATCCCGACTTAATTTGGGGTACAGTGATGGCCGCATCCATGTTTCTTCGAATGCTTTCCTTGCAAATTTGCCGGTAATATATGTACAACCATTAAATTCATTGTAATGAAGTAAATTTTACTTTATTTTAAAACGACCAAGTTCAATACTTTTAACTATCAAATCTATTTATAAAGTCCTAAAGTGCACTAATATAGTAGATTTATATAAAAAAATATCGTTTATAGCAATTAAAATTGCGCGGAGGTCGTTATAACACATTTTTACCGTATTCATAGGGCGAAATGTCCATGGTGCGAGATGGCAAGGGGAGAAATGTCCGTAGGGGAGAGATGACCGGGAGGCGAGTTGTCCGTGGGGGGCGAGATATCAAAGGAACGAAATGTCCCGAGGGCTAAATGCTGGGAGTGAACTGCTGGGAGTGAACTGCTGGGAGCGAAATGCTGGGGGCGAAATGCTGTGGTGAAATGCTGGAAGCGACTTTTCCAGATCCCGTGAAATCTATATACAAAATGCTTTATTCAAAAAAATAGTATTCGGATAAATTATAGACTGCAAAACTTCAAACCTACATTAATAATCCGCATAAAAAAACCCGACTCTATATATATATCCATCCCACTACCAAATACGTATAAGCGTTTGAATATTATTTGCAGTTTAGTGTTCCTCTTTGACCTTTCTCTCAACACCATATCCCCCAAGCAGAAGATAGGGAGACATCACCTCCGGTGTTGTCCATTCTTGACAAGCTTGTCGAGCAATGATAGATAAGCGGGGATCAAGAAGCCAAGTTGGTCAATGGAGGTTGTTCCTTTGCCGCTGGCTTCATGTGTGCCTTCATATTACTAATACTTCTACCATACTCTGTGTTGGATTACTATATTTTCTTTTAACGATTCGTTCCATTACGGAACCTCTGGCAATCCTTCATTTGTATTGATCAAATTAAATTATTTAACATTATATTAAAAGTACTTTAACATTATATTAAAAGCATTTTAACATTAGATCAAAACGTATTTAATATTGGATTGAAAAGTATTTAATATTGGATTGAAAAGTATTTAATATTGGATTGAAAAGTAATTAATATTGGATTAAAAAGTAATTAATATTGGATTAAAAAGTAATTAATATTGGATTAAAAGGTAATTAATATTGGATTATAAATTATATAATATTGGGTTAAAAATATATAATATTGAATTAGAACGTATATAATATTGAATTAAACAGTCTTTAATATTGGATTAAACAGTCTTTAATATTGGATTAAAAAGTCTTTAATATTGGATTAAAAAGTATTCGATATTGGATTAAAAAGTATTTAATATTGAATTAAATTATTTAATTGTAAATTATAAATAGTCTGAAACATCTCTCTATTTTCTCCCTTTGCTTAAAAGAACAGGGAGGAAATATGAAATGGAAATTCTGTTATACGGATTATTTTATTTTTCATTTATTCAATAATAAAAATAAAGCAATAAAATCGTGAATATTAACCGCTTCTCTTTTTAATTACAATCACTTTTTGTTTATTGAATTGCATAATTGTTAATATAAATAATATGCATTTTTTTTACATAAATACATAATAGCAATTCTTATTAACTAACAAGGGAACACCTTTCGCTGTTCACTGCACTTTGAATAAATGAAATGTATGAATATATGAGATGTATTAATATATGAGTATGAATAAATGAAATGCATGAATATATAAGTATCCGTATATAAAACGTATGAATAATGAAAAGTTGCTATATTTAGGCAACCTGGATGTGGTCATTGCATATCACATGCTGTTGCAACCATGGAATTTAAAAAAATTGTGAACAAAACTTAATAGTAGGCTATTTGAAAATGCATTTATTGTAATTAGAAAAAATGTGAACAAAATTTCATGAAATGTACTTTATTTCATGAAGTTATTTAACCATAAATTGTGGATTAATTGTTGAATTATGCTCTTTATTTAAAAATGAGAAAAACTGTGTACATCTCAGGAATGTCGTAAAAGTGATAGACTGTAATTGATTGTGAACCAAAGAATGCATTTTTATTATCTCATTTCGATGTTGTATGTCAATATCCATTTCATTGATTGCTATTCTGTTGATTATTTTTTTGTACAAATTTTTTATATTGTCGAAAGAAATAAACATCCAGCGGTTGTATGAGGGATGTTGCTTTGGGGGGTATTTGCAAGGATATACAATTTTCCGGAAAATCTTAATAAGTGTTTGGGTCTGTACTACCTGTCCATTAGCTTAGTAAAACACAGGAAGGAGGAGACATGATGGGTTTCATACAACATTCTACCCACTTTCTCATTTTGATTTTGTCCATTTTTCCCGACTTGGAGCATGTAATATATAAGTTTGAAGGTTGAAATAAATTCGTTTTGACAGTCGGGCCAAATGTTTCCTCAGCTTCTCTTAAACAAAGTAACATTTTCCCTGTCAGTTCCCCATTCATTGATATTATTGTCATTATTGTATATGAATGTGTTCTGCCAAAATCAGACCCTATTAAAGAAAATGTCCGTTTTTCATCTTTATGCGATAGCTGCCTTTAATTTGGAAGAAAATAATTAAAACCACTTTGATCAGAGTTAAAAATTTGTTGGGGATAATATTAGCAGTAACATTTCTCGTATGCAAAATAAATTCTATGGCACTATCTTCTATGTTGCCCATATTCTGGGTGTATATTTGAGTGATATATTTTGTTACTTTCCGCGCAACTATTTTGTTTTGGCTCTTAAAATTATCTATAAAATTATCGGAACATTTAAAATCCTCAAATCCCAACTCTTGGCATTTCAGGATCGCCCATCTTTTCAAATCTATATCATGAACAGGTAAATAATTTTCCCTAGCTTTTGTAAATCTGGCTAACATTTCATTTTTTATTATTTTATACTTTTCTATATTTGTGCCCATATTTGATATATATTTTCTAAACCTCGAAATATAAGTAGGGTATTTTACTGTTGGATATCTCCTGTTTGTTTTCTGGAATTTATTTTTTTTACAACTGTCAAAATACTGAACAATTGTTTGCATATTTTCTAAACTGATATTTTCACTGACATTGTTATTAAAAATTATGTTTTCGATTTTCGACAATACTTCCCGACTTTCCTCAAGTTCTTGATCAGTTATTAACGACGGAAGCGTGTCGTATTTATTAACGACCAAATTCAAAACGGATTGAATTATGTTCACTATATTTTTCATTTTCTCACAATCGGAAACTCGTACAACTATATTGACGTTACACTTGCGGACGAGTTTATATAGCTAGTGGAATGCGAAACTTAAATGTCCCGCCAACTCTTCAAAATTGTCGCCAAATTCGCCAAATATCTATGCTAAAAGTTCATTTTTCATATTAATTTTTTTATACTGTTTAAATTAGCTGAGACATAATTTTTTATTTTTATCCGTTAAATACGATGATCCTTCATAATCTTACCGACTTCAAACCTGTTTTTGCTCACATACAGTGCGATTAAAAAATATCAAACCTGGCGAAAAAAGTGTCATTTTTGGACTTCAAATATTCATAAAAAATTGTCATGTCATTTTAGCAGACAAATGATTACATACTTGTGATCAGGAAGTCAAGCACTATCATCTCCCATAGGTCTGATCTCAAAGTGCAGTGAACAGCGAAAGGGGTTCTCTTGTAAGTAGTAATTTACCAAAATGTTTTTCATTTTCATTTCGTTTTCTGTTGTAAATTATCTCTGGTTATTTCAAAATCAACAACGATGGTTAAAAGCAATTTACTTCTAATCATGCTTTATTTTTTCTTGGATTGCTATTTCTTCTTCTTTTTTTTTTTGTTGTTGTTAAGTTAAAAATTGTCTTTGAATACTACGATAAATATCATATTCTTTTAATTAATTTTTTTAGATTTACGATTCCTTTATTTTCGTAGATTTATTGAACAAAACATGAATGAATTTATTTAGAATTTTTATGAAAGAATTTATTTGCAACCTGAGCTTTCACTGCTTTTTCTTCACGTAGCATTCTTCTAAAAGAACATATTTTATGATGTATACGGTATTTCATACATATTATAAAATGTATACTATGAGGATTTAGTATATGGGAGAGGGAGGTATATATCTGTGTGTGGGGGGTGTTCTTTTTTTTTTTTTTTTAAGGTATTTATTTAACATGCACCATAAAATATTACATGTTTTGATTTCCTCAATTAAGACATATATGTTACGTTGTTAATAAAATTTACGTCATATATATATGTATATACACATACAAAAATATATACAAGGTATGTACAAAAACAACAAAATCAATTGAAGTAAGAAAGCTCGCAGAAGAATCAAATTTGCACTAGGTCCAAACTCTTAGCGAAAGCTAAAAAGTCGCCAAAATAACGTTCCGAGACCAGTTCATTTAGTTCTAATGGACATAGTTCACCGTGGGCAACTGTTTTCTTGAGTAGGCCAATTCTAGCTGCTTCCAGAGTTGGGCAGCGTAGTATGACATGATCCACGGTTTGTTCAACAGTTCCATCACAGGAGCATGCTGACGATTCTCGAATGCCAAAACGTCGAAAGTACTGACCGAATCTTCCATGTCCTGTTAGGAGTTGCGTTAGCTGATATGTGATTTTTAAGTGATTTGCGTTTAACCTATCTTTGACGGAAGGGAAAAATCTTTTTGTGAGGCTTCCGTTCTCAGTTTGTTGCCAATGATCCTCCCATTTGCTGGATAATGAATCTTTGATCATATTTTTTATTTCTATGACAGGGACTTTTTCATATATTAATGGTAAATCTTCTGATTGGGCTGCCAACTTCGCCAATGCATCCACTTTTTCGTTACCTTCAGTTCCGTTGTGACTTTTTACCCATTTAAGTTTTATTTTCCAGTTTTGTAGATGCAATTTATATATAAGATGCCGTATATTCTCCGTAATGGGAAAGTGGCAATTGTAATTTTTAATAGAGTCGATAGTTATCTGAGAGTCTGTGAAAATAATGGCTGTTTTCATGGAATCACTAAATATAGAGTCTTCCAGTTTTTCTAAGGCTTTTTCAATTGCTATTGCTTCCGCTTGGTTATTGGAACAAAGAGGGTGAAGCCTGAAACTTCGTTTAGTGACTTCGTGACTATTTTTGTAAATTATGTAAGCACATCCAACGCAGTTATTAATTTTACTTCCATCTGTAAATACTTGGAATTCATGATTGACATCATTCGTATCAAATATGTTAACCATTTTACCAGGATGCAACCAGTTGTTGAAGAGCATTGGTAAATCGTGACTCCGTGTTTTTCTTGCCTCTTTCATATAGCGAAACGTTTCAGATGTTCCTTTAATTTTTAAACAGATCGGAGTAATTCCCGCCAACAAGCAGGCAGCGTCATAGGACACAGTGCGAAAACCTCTGATTATTCGAATGGCGATGCTTCTCTGAACTGACTTGAGTTTCCTTCGGTTGTACAATTTGTCTAAAGCTGTGATCCATGCAGGTGCCGCGTAGGTCATCAAGGGAACAATAGCACCTTCATAGATAATTTTTAATGCTGGTGATCCTATTCCCCAGGAGACCTTAGCCATTTTTGATAATGAATTAATTATTTTCAGAGCTTTATTGCAAATATCATTGACGTGGAGGTTCCAATTCAAATTACTGTCAAAATGTACACCAAGATACGTTAGATCATTAACTATTTCAAGTTTTTTGCCATCCATGAAAACCGATATAGAGTGGTTTACCCTTTTACGTGTGAAGTGAATGGCTTTTGATTTATTTTCATTGAAAATAACTTTGTTGTTGATTGACCATTCATAAATTTGGTTTAAGCAAACGTTGCCAATCATTTCTACCTCCAACCCAGTCTTCGCTGTAATTAGAAGTAGGAGATCGTCAGCAAATGCAATCGCTTCTACGCCGGTAGGATAATTTAACTTCAATACAGAATCAAAGAAAATGTTCCAAAATCCTGGTCCGCAACATGATCCCTGCGGACATCCCTTAGTAACCCTTTTGCTAACAGAGATTGTTGTCGTGTCAAGAGTTGCGATTCTATCGCTAAAATAACTTTTGGCCAGCTGAAAAAGATTTTTCGGGCATTGGAAGGTACGTAGTTGCTTTAATATTGCGGGCCACCATGCTGCTTCGAAAGCTCATTTGACGTCCAGAGAAACCATTAATACATCATTTTTATTCCGTAAGTTTGTTTGAATGAACTCTTTTACCCTATAAACAGCATCAATAGTACTTTTTTGAGCTGTGAATCCATATTGGTTCTCACTTAAGCGCTTCTCTCTGTTTAAAAAATACATAATCCTGTTAATCATTAGCTTTTCTAGTAGTTTACCGCTGAGAGGAAGCAAACTTATGGGGCGATATTTTGAGGCATCGTCGGAAGTTTCCTTGCCAGGTTTTTCAAAGTACCTAATGATGGAATGTTTCCAAATGTTCGGGAATTTGCCTCTATTTAGGCATTCATTAAAAAGTGCTTCATGAAATTTTGGGAATAATTCGATGGTTTTTCCAAGGATATCGCTACAAATTCCATCGCTGCCGGGGGATTTTTTAGGGTTCATGCCTTTCGTTATCGAAGTAATTTCGCGCAAGGTAAAATTTAAATCATTATCCGTGTCCATTTCGTTGTCCATCAATTGTCTATAGTATTTATGGTAATTTGTATCTGCCTCGTCCCCATCATTAGGTACGAAATGGTCCATAATGACGTCAACGGTATCTTTTAGGTTATTTGTATAATCGCCGTTCGAATTCTTAATTGTGTGTAAGTTTGTTTGAGGATTAATTTTGTTGGAGACTATTTTGTATAATATGTTCCATGTTTGTGCTGCTATTGTGGAGGAGCAAAATTCTCTCCAAGATTGTAATTTTGAGATATTAATTTGGTTCGAATATTGTTTTTTCCAGTCAAAGTAATCCTTTTTTCTCGCATCTCGCAATTTAATATTATTGTAAGTTCGTTGATATTTTCTTCTTTTTGCATTTGCAATTTTACGTAGGTTAGTTAATTCTTTTGTCCACCAACTAACGGTTTTCTGGTTTCCTGTGTTATATCTATTATTATTTTTAACAATTGGCATTGATTTTCTACTGTGTGTGTGTGTGTTTTCTTTTAACTTCGTTATACGCAGACATTCCTTAAAAGGTATCAGAAAAATATTTTATATTTCTCACATTTCATTTATCAAATACCTTTGATCACTTTATGTTGTTAGTATAGCAAAAATTATGTCGGATAAAAAAACTTATAATTCTCTTTAAAAATGCTGTTCCAGTTGTATTTCTAAAATATCAAATACAAAATACTAATCAAATATACTTTATTCGTCTCCATTACTAAATACTTATAAAGAAAATCAAGCCCAATTCCTTTAGAAGCGGATTTCTAATTGAAATTTTGCAAACATTCCGGATTCTGAAAAACAGAAAAATCAATGCCGAGGGCATTTCTTAAGTTTTTAAGCGGAACAAGTTTCTCGTCTCAAAATTATTTGTGAAATATTTAGTATTGAATTTCATTTAAAAACTATTGGGAAATTGCCTTTTCAATTTTGTAACGTAATGGAAAATTGATGTAAGAAAACTTCCGATCAGACAAAAGTATTTTTGCTTTTCCACAAATTAAAAAAAAAATAATTTGCACCCAGTGCTTTTGAATAGCTTTTCAAAATTCCACCTTTATCTTTAGTTTGCTCAGATTCAACTGTTATTTTTGCGTATAGAAAATATGAATGCATTAATAATATATATTTTAAAATTTTGCTACTAAAATTTCCAGTGTAATCCTTGTTTTTCTTTTGAAGTCATCTTTTAACAAAATTTAGATGCACTGGAAAATTTTTGATATATTCAAGCTCTTGGATTCACTTAAAACTGTTTAAATTTTTTAAGTTCATTTATTTGTAAATGTATTTGTTAAAAATGTTACAGATTTCTATTTTTAATAAAATCATCATTGACAATTTAAAACAATTTAAAGTAATATTTTATGAAAATATCTTTTATCTATTTTGTGTTGTTTAAGAAAATAATGCAGTATTTATTTTCTAAATGGCCTTCTTTTTGGAATCACAAGGGTTGCTAATACATTACGCAAATGCAGTATTAATTGTAAGCAAATATTTGTAGTGTATGTTTAACTAAAATCTCCAATTTAAAAATTGTTTAATTTAATGTAAACTATTAATTAAAAAATTTTGCATATTTGATATTGTTAAATAGAAAAATCTTCTCAATATAACTAGTACTAAATTGCAAATAAGCTAAATAATTACCAGTTAATGAATAAACTAAATAATACAAAAAAATTATGTATGAAAAGAAAAAGGAATTTTCTTTACTAATATAAATTATCCCAAATTTTATAGTTCATAACTTTCGTATGCAGTTAATGTCAAAATGTTAGTAAACGTCTAAGTTAATGTCATCTAATCTTTATCAGTAAAATGTGTTGTTTAAAATTAAAAGTAGTCAGTTTCAGCTTCTTGTATGTCCATAATATGTCATACGTTTCCCATATATGCTCGAACTTAAGAAACTACGAACGGAAGTGATTAGTTACAGGATAGTGAACCTAATGAAATAAAGAGTAGTTCCCATTGCGCCTAAAAATTCTTCTTCAGGAATTATTGAAAATCATTACCGTTAATTGAGGGTATTTTTGACATCGATTACAAAATTGCAAAGGTTTCGAAGGTGTGACGTCGCAAAGTAATTATTTAGGGACTTCAAATTACAATTTCCGTCTATGGAAGAAATGAGTTTTCTACGATTTCTATGAAGGGGACCGCAGGTTACCTCAATTTTATTTTTATACCAGAAACTATTTTATATCTAATTTAGGTGAACTATTGTTCATAAAGGCTCAGGAATATTTTCAAATTCAATATAAAAGAAATTATGAGCCCATAGCAGAAACACGTTTCCTACGACTTTTGCAAATAAGACTACAGGTAACCTCAATTTTATTTTTTTATTTTTAGGTAAGAAACTAGAAGCTAAGCTACGCTAGAAATTGGTAATCCATAGGCGAAGCATGTTTTCTAAGACTTTTACCAGGAACGCCACCGAGTGACCCCAATTTTAATTTTGAATAAAAGAGCATAAGATATGTTGCATTTAACGCACCTAGACTAATGCTTGGATAGCTCGTGGAACATCATCAAATTTAACTTCAAAACGATATACTGGCATTTTTTGAAATTGGATTTGAGCATAAGCTTTCTGAGCATTAATTTAAATACATTTAATGGAGCATAATTTCTAGTTTCTTGTTCAACAATAAAATTGGGAACATCTTAAATGCCCTTTGTAAGAATTGAAAAAGACTTGCCTTTACCATAGACTCTCATTGTAGTGGCGACAGTTATATACCATAGAGATCTTCCTGAGAGCGATCGAAAATTATTAATACTTATTTAAGGGCATTTCTAACGAAAATCGGAAATGTGTAAGAATTTTGAATACACGACGTCAGAAATTGACTTGTTTCACGACTTGAAATAGTCGAAAACAGTTTTTTCCCATAATCTGCAGTTTCAAAACAGTCACCTCCTGACGTTTCGCACTTCCACAATCTTCACATATTCGTAATCGGCGTCAGAAACCGTCTTAAATAATGCCGAAAATTTTCGATCGCTCCGCATTAATCCGAGTCCAACACCCAACGGTGGCAGAATAGAGCACTTTCGTATACTTACCGTAGTCCGGGGTTTATTTCTCTAGGCTTTGAAATATTCGTATTCCTCGAAAAACTATGAGTCCAGAGTTTGCTACCCTTGATCTGTAAAACGAAAAAAAAGTCCTAGAAAAATCTATATCTGCCCTTATAAATACTTGGAAATGGAAGGTAAGTTCCAGCAAGAACTGCCATTACTAAAGCTGTTTGTTAATGTTAAACAGTTAAAGTTAAATGATGACTTTTTAATTGTACCAATATTTAAAATAAATTTAACAAATATGTATTTGCTATATTGTGTTGGTTTTGTGAGTGTCGGCGTATGTACAATGGAATACTGCAATTGCTTCTTTCATAATCAAGTCTCTAACCAATCAATACGTCAAGGTTTTTCAAAAGAAATTAATCTTGTAATAAACTATATATAAGTCATAAAATTGTGAAAACAAGACGTTAAGTTTCCAAGACGGAAAGGGTAGATATTTTTAATCGTATTCCTATTCTTTAAAATATGAGATCTTCCGTCTTTTTTCTTTTTTTTTTCCACAAAGAAAAGTATCATTGATTATACAAATTTCCTTCGAGCGAGACAACTTGAGATAATTAGAGATAGCAAGAGGAGAGACTGGGAGGAGAGAAAGAGAGAGAGAACCTCTTAAAAGTATCCAAATTTTCGTAATTACCAACTTATCAGACATGATTAGGTGTTTGCTAGCCTTAATGAATGAGGTGTTATTCGTTTCAATGTCCAACTAAATTTGTTTTTTCCTCCATGTATTCTAATCACCACCACGTTTCCACGCTTAGTGATAAACTATCTGCTTGGATTAAAGGGATTAATGTCCAAAATTGATTAATTACCGTGGCAATCTCCTCTGTCTAGTAGAAACCCAATCCATCACCTCCGGTTATTGTTTTTAAGCGACATTGTATTTTTAAAATTATCTTGATTGTGAGAACAATGAAGAAGCTATTCAATGGCTGTCGACAAAGTTTTTAAATCCGCTGCACTTTTTTAACAAAAATAACTCCAGGCCTAGGAGAAACGCGCAAAAACTCTTCATGACGATACGATGAAATATTGATAATCGCTGCCTCTTAGGAAATTGCATATCCATATAAATTAATTATAGTAAAAACTCAACCATGAAGCTTTTAAATCGACAGCAATACTCGCGTGTTAAAACCAAAATAATTATCTTAAATTTAAAACTATACCAAAATAATACTCCACATTTGTATCTCACAAAGAAAACTGTTGAAAATCGGGTAAGCTATCACCTTTATTTGTTTGTTTGCTTTTATTTGTTTGTTTGCTTTTGTTTGTTTGTTTTTTAAATCAGATTGATAGTTTGACCCATCTCTTTTAGCTGTCCATGGACATTCACTTTATTTCTTTCAATGATTTGTTTATTTGATTAGTTAATTAGTTAGCTACTTGGAGTAAATTTGTGTGACACAAATGGGGAATTTTGAGGAACAACCAGGCAGTATATATAATCCAAATACGCAAGGGATTTACGGTCGTTTTACGAAGATAAATTAATCCGGCATTTGTTCAAAATGCGAAATTCCATTTTTTTATTTTTTTATTCGAGTAATGAGTCTGAACTTTATTTTGCCTTTATACAATATGTTCAAATTGCAAGCTTCATGAGGCCCTGCGGTGGCGCAGTGTGGTAACGCGTTCTCCTAGTGCGCCGCTAATCCGGGTTCGACTCCCAGCAGTGCAAAGAACGCTTACTCAGAGATCTCATAAAGATCGCACTGCTCACTGTAGTCCGGGGTTTGGTTCCCTAGGCCTTAAGAGGTTCGGATTCCTCGGAAAACAGTAGGTCCCGGCGCAGCATGACCACTGTAGTCTTTGAGCCGTAAAACCAAAAAGCAAGCAAGCAACCTTCATGCATTTACTCCTCATATTCATGAAGGAAACAATTCCAATACAGTATAATATAAATCATTTCTCATATCGTAATAGCTACTTTATATGTGTATCAAAAACATTGTGATGTTTTTCAAAAATTGTGCCGGTATTTAAATATTGAAATATATCTATACAAAATATGGAAATGTTGAGGTCTTAAAATCATGTTTATCATGTTAATCGTAGGTCATATTAATCACGCGATAATGTTAATCATGTAATAAAATTTAATATTTGGGAGAATGTTGAGGTCACATAATTTTAAGGTTCTCGAGATTTTCTTATAATTGTAAAAGAATTTAGAGTATAAGAATTGCTTGTGGATGACATTATTTAAATATATATTTATACGGACTCTGCGTGTGTGTATATAAAGACTATCCGAATCGCTATAATGATCTGATCGTTAAAATTAATTATATTTGTTACATTGTTGAAGGTGAGGTAGAAATTTTATTAAACTGACGATGTACATATTTTGAAGATTGTGTCCTATGTATTTGAATGTTTGATTTCAATATATATAATGATGGTTCACCGTGGAGGGAGAGGTACTTTTAATGGATAAAGATCCATGGTTTTTATAACAAACATCACGCATACATATAACATAGTGTGTAAAATATTACATTATTAGTCAGTAAAGTGCACAACGACTTACTAATAACAACGTAATTTCTCCTATAATTTACGATAAACAGGCCAGAAATTTCGAGGCCTTTATGAGCTGAGTAACATCCATTATCTGCTACCTTAATGCATCCATAGATCATAATCACGCATTATATAGGATTGCATCATTTATAAAAATGATGGTAGTTAAATGCAAAGTAATTATATACTCTGATTCCTATGTTTAGAGTTGAAGTTTATGAAAGGTTTTCCGCAATTACTACCCGATTACAGAATGAAAATAAGCTAATGGGAGAGAACATTCTTATCTACAGATATCGTAAATTAATAACCATCTCCCTAAATTTGTTGCAAAATGAAATATACTAATTGAAATTATTTTCGATACCTAAGTTACCTTAATGATAAAAATATTCACCCTACTTCCATATAATATAAACTTCCGTTTCGAGTCATTTTTATAATCTGTTGCGTTGCAGAAGGCTCTAAAATGTATGTTGAAGATTTGAGAAAAAATTACTAGCGACAGAGAAAGAGAAATTTAGTAAATAGAATAAAGTAAGCAAATATCTGTAAAATATTCTACCTGTAAAGAGTGCCTCCCTCTTTCAAAAATAATATTCTCTTCTTGGATATTTTTACGATATCATTTTCTAAAAACCCAGCTAACTTTCTTGAAATTTTAAATGTTGCATTAAAAACGTTTTTCTGAGCTTATTTAACGAAAATTTACTTTTTTTTTTTACAATTGTAAATCCTTTTAATGCAGAAAAACTGCCGCTTATTTTCTACAATCACATTAATGTATTATTTTACACTTGTTTGTAAATAAGCTTTAGGAAATAAAGGTTGGATGCATGTGGATTTCAAAATTCTGGGGGAAATTAATTTCATTCATACTTAGAAAGCTTATTAAACTAAAAAATTAGTTCGAGTTTTTTAGTTTAATAAGCTTTTTTCTAATTTTAATAATGGGTTTTAAACAAGTTTTCGGCTTATGAATTTAGTTCACTAGCGTCTGATTTCTGTATCAAGTATATTCAATTAACAAAAAATAGCATGGCCGTATCCAAGTAAACCTTAGGTGACCCCTCGAAACTAAATTTTCAATAAGACCAAAGAAAAATATATATTCTCTTGTAAAAAGTGAGAGAGAGAAGAAACTCTCAAATCTTGTATAATTATCAAAATTCTAACCGCTAGCTCACATTTTATAGACCACTAGTTTGAAAATACTTTAACGGAAAAATATAGAAAATCGGGACTTTTATAAAAAATGAAATTTTGATAAAAAGTTACAAGCAAAATTTACAATAATATCTGAAACCTAAATTGATATTTTCTCATTTCTTTTGTGTGATGTATTTATATCTCTTATTTACGATAAAGGTCTCACTTATTACGATAAAGGTCTAACAAATCTTTATTCAACGTTATTTTTTAAAAATTTTTGAAGCCCCGAAATGTGATCTTGGCTACGGCGTTGAGAAACAATATAGGTCCTGTTTGTATCCTTATTTGTGTCTTAAATACAAGAAATATTGATCGAAAACTATGAGATGAAAACAAATCTGATATCTAAATTTAAAAAAAAATATATATATATATTTAAATAAAAAAGCTATTTCCTGTTGGATCAAGCAAATATCATACAATTATATCAGTTATTTGATATTGTGTAAACATAACCTTCGTTGGCTTCAAAAACATTTTGAAAGCAATAAGACATTTTTTGGCTTCAAACATGTTAAAAGGGAAATGTTTAAATACTTTAGATTTTGAAGAAAACCAGTTTGATAGGATTGTCTAAAATTCCCAAATGAATTTATAAGAGCCCTGCTCTATTCAATAACCAACTTTAATTTAAAATATTCCGCATGAGGTAGCCTTTAAAATGTTTTCTAAAATTTCCGAACTTTTTTTTGTAACGTAGCGGACTTTGTTCTACAAAAAGCATCAAATATAAAATCATTTAACTTGTAAACTCTAGCTCTACGAATTGTTAGTCCGAAATTTATGTAAGTTGTATAATTTTTATTATTATGGCTTTCTTTAATATATTGTCCCTGTTTGTATTAAAAATGGCAACAGTGAATTCAATTTATATATTTTTATTTCATCATTACAATCAGAAACAAAGAGATTAAATGATAAAAAAACTGTTTTGAAAAAAATATATTAAAAGATAATGAACAAATTTTTATGCGGTTTTTTATCATAAAACTCAGAACAAACAGAGTTCTAAAATACTAAAAAAGTTGCATTTCGCCTTAAAATAACGCTATAATTCTCTAAACTGCATTAACTTTGGAATATTATGTAAGATATTATTACCCTTCACAGGGATAACACAATTGCCAAATAATGGTCAACACAGAAAAGCCTCCGGGGCGAGATTTTTGTGAGTTTTTCGTGGGGGAATTTATTATACAATAATTTTTGCCACCCACGTTTTAATTACAGCTCAAACTAGAGCTTATGTAATTTTGGAGAAAAAGAGACGCTTTCCCCATCCTGGATTCGAACCAGGGTCCCTCCGTTTAGCCCGGAGTGTCTTGGACCGCTAGACGAATGAGGACAGGAAACAACGCTCTCTTTCTCCGTATGTAAAGGTGTTAAGGTATTATTACCCTCCGCAGCTTAAGAAATTATTACCCATCGCGTGAATATTAATTGCGCTCTTCTAATCGTATCCACTTTATAAGGAATCATAAAGGTCTAATACCAGAGTTCTCACGATTGAAACTTGAACTCCCACATATCTTTTTGCTTTGGCTTTAGGGTGTGGAAACTTCTCCTTAACTCACTTAGATTTATTTATTCATTTGCCCAAAATAAACAATTTATCCGCCGACCTCTAGTGGACAAAGAGAGAAACATGATGTCATCACTTCTTTCTGAATTCCTTATTTTTCAATTTATACCCTCCATACCAATAATGATTAATCAGCTCTTTTATCTGTTTAGTTTTTCATTACTTCCCCGAATTATATCCAATTCTGAGAAGCACAGGCTTTGTCAAACCACACAGTAATTACTTTTTGCTGCCCAGACAGATCAACTTGACAAATAACTTCGTAAGTCATCATCATCACCTCGTATAAATAATTGTATCCACCTGAATAAAATTACGTTTGATTTGACATATTCTCATAAACAACTTTTTCACTTACACTCACTTCACTAGCGTACGCAGTGGGGGTTGTGACCCCCATTACGGTTCAATTTTGCACCCATACATATATATGGAATATATGGAATTATAGCACTGTGGCCCCCCCTAATATAAACCTGTAACCCCCTTATCAACTTTCTGCGTACGCCTCTGCAACCCTTTGTTTCTGTCTCCCCCTCATTTAAATTCCAATATTCAGCAATAACGTGAATATTTATTTTAGAGCATTTTTTATAAATCGATAGGATAGTGAAAAGGAAATTATCTCTCGGGCAACTTGCACAGCTCACTATGGCAGACAGTTGCAGTGGCATAGGAGAGGGTGGACTATGAGTTGAAAGCTCCAAACTGGATAACAAAAGGCACCGTGCTATTTAACGCCGTGTGTCATGAACCGTCCTAAAGCTACCTGAGCCCGTCCCATAATTTTTTAATTAATATGCCTCTGATCAGTCTTGTTATATTTAACGGAACATTTGCATGAGGTATTTGAAGTAAAAGTTACATAATATAAAGTTTTATCTCACTGTTTTTCAGTTATTAAAATTAGTTTTTATGTCATAAGCTCGCGTTTTTTCTACACATTTTTTAGGACTTCCTTCCTTCCTCCCTCCCTCTCTCTCTCTCCCTCTCTCTCTATCTCTTTCTTTCTTTCTATTCTATTCTACAGTGGTTACCTTTCCTCCAAATCACTATTGTGTAATTGTGTTTTTTTAATATTATACAAAGCCGATTCTGCATTCTGATAAAAATCACTTTTGAAAACATTAGCGGAAATATTATCGATTACAAAAAGAAATCCTGTATTAAAGTCGTATATGATATTAACATTTTCGTATATTTTTACATTCCTAGCACATTTTTAACAATCGTGAGATATGTAAAAAAGTGGAACTTTAAGACCTTATATTTCATTTCTTAAACAACTCATTAACAGAATTTCTCGCTTTTTCTTCCCTCTCATTTTGAATTATATTTTAATTAAAATTAATTAAAACTTTGAAACCCCTTTTTATACGCAATGCGCTATAAGCAAATTATTCATAACCGGAATTTTTTTTCTAATTGCCTTTATAACACGATTCGAGATTAAGAGATGGTTTCCATACAAACACACACACTCTCTTTCTCTCTCTTTCTCTCTCTCTCTCTCTCTGTGGGAAATAACCAACAGAATAAAAAGTAAAACAGAATTGGCTGGGGTTTCGAGAGTATTTGGGGATTTTTGAAAAGTTCTAAGTCGATTTTTACCGATGATTTTGAGAGATGAGAAAGAGAAAAATCCTCTGCCATCATATAATAGGATTACAGAAATACTCTATTTCTATACACTGAAAACAAAAATACTGGGAATATATTTTTACATTACAAAATATATAAGTAAGGACATGTGTTGTGTTCCTGTCTTATTCTTAAATACTGCAAATATGACACATAAGTGTAGGAAAATTATACATACCTTTTTACTACTTATTGCTAAAATTACGTGAGAAAAAAGACGCTTTTCTCCCTGCATTGAACTTCTAAAATCATTCCTTGTACATGAAAAGACCGAACTGTGAAAAGGTATAGTCGAAAGTAATAATTGGAATAGTTTTTGTGCATATATGTATATACACCAGGAAAATAAATTTTTGTGTTATTAATAACCATGAACACACTGTACATGTTTGAAATACCACCGAATAACACACACACACACACAGTTGATGCTTATCTCAATGAGAGTACTTATATTCATTTATCAGCGTACAAAATTATTTATTATGTCAATATAATTAATATTAATGATATATTAGTGCAGGAGTCTTCAAACTTTTTTTCTAAGGGCCAATTTTACTTATTCTTATTGGTCTACGGGCATAGGCGTAACTACGACATTTTTCTGGGGGGGCATCCCCCCCATAAAAGCTTGTCGGTGTTTTAATCGACATTTCCAAAAAACGTATTCATAATCCTTATGCCTGGAAAAACGTACCCATATTCGCCTACACCAATATATCAGAATACCAATACGCTAGTTTTTACCAATACGCTAGTTTACCAATACGCTAGTTTTAAATATCCCTAATTTCAAAGAATCAATTTTTAAGTACCTTTTTATTGAACTATACGAGGAAACACATAACTTTCCCCTTTTCGTAGTAGAGTTATGATTTATTCATTAACATACTGGTATATGGTAGAAAACAATATTTGTATTAATTGGCTAAATGTTCAGAAAATAAAAAACGTTCACAGGCACATAGACATAGCTATAACAATTTTCTGTGGTGGGGAGCATGACCTTTTTATATGAGAATAAGTTGTACAAGCCTATTGAGTTTTAGCCTCCTATACAGGGGAGATTCGGAACTAATGGAATAAACTGAAAGGGGTGGTAAAGGACATAAAATATGCCATATTTGGTGAAATCCTCATGTCCGCAAAGGACCCGATTTGGCTGTACAGTGAAAGTATTATTTACATCCACATCGTTGCTATGTAGGCAATTACAATTACATGAGCAGAAAAAAATTTTGACACATAATTTAAGTGATTGACCTAATAATGCAGCAGAGATAAAAAAAATCGGAAAGTCCCTACCCAAGCCCTGAGTAGTGTTGCCATTTAGTCATCAAAGGTATGGAAAATGATTCTTTTACCATACTGGAGGCAACTGGAAATTGTCAAGCATGTGTAATAGGTGAAGGACATCAAAAGAAACAACTTTGGTCCAGTGAACCAATGTCTGAAGATGAGCAGTTCTGGAACTGTAGGGATGCTATTATTTGCATCCACATTAGTCGATCATGTAACAAAATTTGGAAAATTTGCCGTTCCGGCCTAGAACCATATTGGAAAAGGTTTCACTACTTACTATAGTCCAAAATAACTTCCCATGGCCAAATTAATGCAATTCGAGAATTTATAGCCAAAACGTGAGCCCCACGTTTGGGCCATGAATTCCCTAATTTGCTAAGGGCTTCAATTATTTTTTCCATTTGCAAAATCTACTGTTTACAAACTTTTCATTTTGCTTACGTGAGCTATCGAGTTTGCTATCGAGAATTACCTGCATATAAAAGTAATAGATTGTGTTTTCATTTATGCTATGTTCAAGCCAATTGTACGTATCGTAATATTTAGCTGGAAAGGATCGCTATCTTTCAACTGACTCTTTGGATAATTGACTCAAGGCCGAGATGGACCATTCTTAAGAGTACCTAAATCTAGGAGTCCTGTTCCTTCAGTGTCTTTAGTTTGGACATCCTCATTTAAGTTACTGAAAATCTCCCTTTAACTAATATTTAATTTCTCATTTATCTTTTTAAGAAGTCTCTAGCATGGCACCGATCTTTAACCCCATTCGCACTACCAGCTTCCGGGTTCGATGCCAGCTGTACGCATAAGACACTTTTTTTTTTCAAATTTCATCGCCGTATTTTTTTCCAAGCCGTAAATTGCATTAAATATATCGCATTTTTCTAAATGCGACTCATATTTGTTCACATTTTAAGAATAGTATTTCATTTTTAAATCTATTTTAAGGGTAGCTGAAATTCACGACTTAAGTACTTATTCTCCCCTAATAATTCCAAGAAAAATTCTCTCTCTCATTGATTAACTTTAAGAACTAAAGCATTTTTTTATAAACCTTGTGAATATTTAAATAGAGTTTTTAACAGAAGGACAACTATACTAACATCTTGAAAAGGGGCTTTCTTAATAACCTTTCAAATCCATTTTTCCCCTTCTAAAGAATTCCACTTCAAACCTCTGTCTTTTATTTCACTTTCGTAAATTAAGGCACATTTTTTATACAGCCTACACGTCAGAAACAATCACCTTTAAATCAATAGTTCGGTTCTCATTCATCTTTTTAAAAATTTCTGGCATTGAACGAGTTTTAACACCATTCGCAACACCAGGTCTCGGGTCGGAATCTCCATATACGCACCAGCCACTTTTAATCTTTTTTTTTTTTTCAAACTTCATCCGCTTTCCAAATCGCAAATTGCATTAGATAGATAATATTTTTCTGAAGGCGACGCATATTTCTTCGCATTTTAAAGAATAAAATTCTTTTTTAAATCCAATTTTAAGAATATCTGTAATTCACGGCTTAAGTGCATATTCACCCCTAATAATTTAAATAAAAAAGCTATCTTTCATCTATCAACGACAAGAAATGAAGCATTTTGTTTGCAAACCTTGTAAATATTTAATTGGAATTTTAATGAGAAGGACAACTATCCTAAAAGTATGAAAAAACGACTTTCTTAATAACCTTTCAAATCCATTTTCCCCGCTAAGAAATTCCACTTTAAAACCCTACCTTTTATGTCGTTTGCATAAATCAAAGCACAATTTTATATTACCCTTCCATCGAAACAACCCCCGAACCAATATTTCATTTCTTATTCATCTTTTTAAGAAAACGTTATAACATTGCAACGACCTTTAACCCCACATTGACCATGAAGTCCCGGGTTCTATTTCCCGTTTACGCACGAAACACTCCTTTTTTCAAATTTCATCCATTTTCCAAGCCGTAAATTACATTAAATACATGAGCGTCAGTAGATTTTTTGTAGGGGTGGGCAAAGATTACTTCAGCAGAATAAAAAAAATACATTAAAAAATATCATGATTACATTAATTGATTAATTAATTAATTTATTTAATTAAATAATTATTTAAATTATTTAATAAATACTATATTTGGGAATTATTTAATTTAATATTATTTAAATTATTTGATTAAATAATTATTTAATTATTTAATTAAATAATTATTTAAATTATTTGATTAAATAATTATTTAAAATATGTAATTAAATAAGTATTTAAATTATTTAATTTAATAAGCATTTAAATTATTTAATTTAATAAGTATTTAAATTATTTAATTCAAATAATTATTTTAATTATTTAATCAAATAATTATTTTAATTATTTAATCAAATAATTATTTTAATTATTTAATTAAATAGTTAATGTGACTATTTAGTTAAAAATATTTAAATAATTTATAACCTTAAATTTTAATTGACACTGTATACATCTTGTTTATCAAGTTTTTTAAACTAACCTTTAGACTGGGTGTATAAAGCTTGATGTCACGATTAAATTATTTCAGGTACATATTTTAGCATACACAAAACCATTTTTTTAAGATATGGGAGAGCTGTATCTATAGTCAGAGATACCGGTATTCTAGATCGTCGTGGACCAGGTTGAGAACCACTGATCTAGATAATGCAGTAAAATGTGTTTAAATCAGCCACCACGTATTCTTCTAGAAAACTAACCGTTTAGCGGGGTTTCCAGTG
Source organism: Dysdera silvatica (assembly GCA_006491805.2). Lineage (NCBI taxonomy): Eukaryota > Metazoa > Arthropoda > Arachnida > Araneae > Dysderidae > Dysdera > Dysdera silvatica. The sequence goes on from QLNU02014176.1 coordinate 98,115,170, forward strand.
CCATATTTCCCAATAGGCTACAGGGGTAAGTATGTATTTATTGTATATGAGGGTCAGAATAAATAATCTTTAAAACATTTTCGCGAGGGCATTCAAAAAGTGGAGGAACAATTAAAAAGGGATATATAGGTTGAAACGCTATTAGATATCATCTTAACGCGAATAAAAGCTGGACTAACAAGGGGAACCCACGGTGAGTGCGCCGCCGATTTTGACGAAAGTAGAGCCAAAATAAGGAAATACGTGCCAATGCGGCTTATTTTCGGAGATATGAATTTTTAAAGATTTTGATTCCTATATATGAGCTTTGCCTTTATCCTGCCTTTATCCTGTAAGCCACTAGGTAGCTTAGTTGGAAAGTTAACGGCTCTGCGACCCGCGTTTTTGCGTTCGAATCCCGGGGAAATCGATCACTTTTTTTTAATGCATCCTTTTTATATATTTATGTATTTTTATTAGTAAAAATACTTTGCTTACAATCGAATTTTGCTCATAAACTTACTTTAATAAAATTCATATTTACATATTTAATTCTGTGATACTATTTTTCGCAGTTATAATTTTTACACGAATTTTAATATTTTATTGAAGAGTTGTAAAGGTACAAAAAGTTTAGGAGTTAGCTGTAAGTTTTTATGTGAATATAACTTTTATAAAATTTGCGTACTCGTTGTCAACCTGTGAAGGGATAGAATTACACCAATAATGCAGTTTTGTTTTATTTAAGGAAAGTTTTTTCTGAAAACGTTTAACAATTCCATTAAATAAAAA
>QLNU02014176.1:98116040-98173654 GCA_006491805.2 Dysdera silvatica
GTTTATAGTGAATAAGTGAATGGATCTTCAAAGCATCTATCTGCTCACGTGTTTAAATGACTATTTTTTTGTAAGCTTTCAACACAATTTTGTAACCTTTTAATGAAATTTTTTACTTGACGGCAGAAGTACACATCACGAGGTTGACAGTATGGGGTACAATGAGGTGGAATTACTTCAACAGTAGAAGAAGAGGTGCCGTCGTCATTTGTAAAAACATTATTAAAGTGTGCTGGATCTACTTAACTACATAACAGGCTGGATGGCTACACCAAAACTTTTTCTACTTTTCAACTTTTTAATAATCAACAATTAAAATTCGAGTAGAAATTATCACTGCCAATAAGCATACAATTAACATATAACTACATAAATATGAATTTTATTAAAGTAAGTTTATGAACAAAATCCGATTGTAAGCGAAGTATTTTTACTAATAAAAATACATAAATGAACATGTAAAAAGGATATATATTAACAACCGATTTCCACGGGCATCGAACGCAAAAACACGAAGCGCTAGCCCGGTAACTTAACAACTAAGCTACCGATTGGCTTGCAAAGGATGTCGTATTTTAAGCTCATATATAGAATGAAAAATCTTTAAATCATTAAAAATCAATATCTCCGAAAATAATCTGCATTATCACGAATGCCGAGACACGTATTTCCTTATTTTGGCTATACTTTCATCAAAATCGGCGGCACACTCATCGTAGTTTCCCCTTGTAAGTTGAAAAAATAACTCTGAATTTAAGTGAAAATTGTGATAAAGTGCCAACACAGCCAGAACTTGACTTTTCCCGCCGACAAATGTCTAATAAGCATAGATCACCCAGTGCTTAGAATAAAGAGCATACATAGATTAAATACTCGGTTAAGAACGAAGAAATATTTTGTTCTGTTGGCCGCCATTTCTCATTACCAAAAAAAAACAATGTACTATTGGTAGATAGGGGTACTCAGACTGGAAACGAATCTTGGAAAAGAAGGGCCGATGGAAAGAAGGGCACGGAAAAATGGACAGATGGAAAAAATGTCCGAGGAAAGAAGGGCCGATCATAGAAAAGGGGACTTTCACAAATTTCATAATTTTAATTGCAATTGAAATAACTGCAATGTTCATAGCTTTAACCGTTTTAAAACAATTAACACCATCAGCGAGGTATCGAAGGGTGCTATCAGCGACGTATTGAAGGGTGCTATCAGCGACGTATCGAGGGGTGCCTTTATCTCGGATGCTACTAAAGTCACATCTACCAAATTTTATAGACAGATAGTACACATGGATTCCTTTACGCATAACAACATATCAGGGGCGTATCGAGAAGTACCGCTGCCCCCCATTATTTATCTCGGCTGCTATTGAAGCCACATTTACCAAATTTCATATAAGTTTCTGCACCAAATCTTACTGATTTGTGTAGTTATATTTTCATGATAGCAATATGCAAATCGAGAGGGTTTGATAAGGATGATTTATTTTGATGTACCAACTAATTTCTATAGCTATTTATTAAGAAATTTCCATTAATAATTATGCATTTCCTCAATTAGGAAATTAAAGACCATTATCATACTTCTGTTTCCATAACTATTTTTATATTGGTTATTTGATCAACTCATTTTTCCCGCTTACAATGGTTACCCGAAGTCGTAAATCCATTTTTTTTAAACTTGTATCTTTCTATAATGAAGAAAATACGCGACAACGTTACTGTCATGAACATAGATACTAGGTATTCACATAGACCGTGCGAATGCTTGGGTTAATATATGCAGAATGCAGTTAAACCTGTGTAAATCAATATAAGGGCTATATGTAATATTTCGTTATTTCAGCCTCAGATGAACGGAGTTTTTCCACCATGAAGCGTATTAAAACACACCTACGAGCAAACATGGCTGGGAAACGCCTTCATAACTTGTTGTTCGTTGGCATTATATCCATAGAGCGTAAACTCAGCAATGCCCTCCTGATTAATCCTGACACAGTAATTGACAAATTTGCACCTCGAAAGGGATAACGACGTCAGTTTTCGTTGTAAATATTCATTAAATGAAAGAATATGTTGAAAGAAATAGCGAAAATGGAGATAAAGAGGATAATAAATAGTAGGGAATAGAAAGATAATAGGATAGTGGAGAGCAGAGATATAAGAGGATAGTAGAGATTGAAGAAAAAACAGAAATAGAGATAAAATTGCGAAGAAATATGAGAAAGTATTAATTGAAAATATCCATTTTTTTCCATTATTTCAGAGCCCAAATTAGCTTTGTTAAAATTTTAAGACACAAGTTAATTCCAAATTCCGTTATTTTTTAATTGGGTATTGTGTAGCAGAATTCGGAGTATAACTACGCTGCATATGGTGAATCCAAATATGTATTTAAGTATTTGTTTATGTAAAATAAATACCGAAAACTATTATGCATGTTAAAACGACATATTTTCTATGAGAGTCATTCCACATTGTCCTATAGATAGGTTTCTTATTCGGAGGTTTTCGTTTTTCATTAACGGTGTCCGTTAATGGAGCTTTTACTTTATATTTGTTAAAGTCTTGTACTAAAATCACTCCCGCTCTTCCGTGGCACCCACTGCGGAAAGCCCCCACCCCCCCTTTTGTTACGTCACCGGGAAGAACCCCTTTCCCAGTCACCCCAGTGAAGGCCCACCAATAAAAAAAATTCTGAAACCGCCCCTGGTTTTATGGCATTGAGTTGGTGTAGTTTTGGAGTCTTTGAGTATATTGCGTAGACAAATGGAAGTTATATTCGAGTAAGCTATAGTTTGTGCGTTTGCTTTCATGGTCGCAATCTCCATAGGATTTGGTCCTATTCCATGGTTGATTGTTAAGCACATGATTATCAGCATATGCATGGTTGAATAACATGGTTGATGATTAAGAACACACCCCATTCCCTATCCACATGGGAGACAAAGGTCAAAGCGATCGGGAAACCCAGCGGACAGTATAAACATTCATTAAATCTATGACTTTCGTGCCAATATTCTCATCAACACGTTCCATTCCTTATCATCCAAAGGACAAAGGTCAAAGCGCGCCGAAGACCCTGTATAATTAATAAGCCCTCGTAAGATGTAAACATCACAAGAAATTCTCACCAAAGTTCTTATCAGCATGCCCCCTCCCCAGGAGACAAAGGTATAATTAAAAATTAATCATAACATGTGAACATTATATCACACGATTTTCCCGCCCAAAATCCTTATCAGCACCCCTCTCTCCACCCCCTTTCCCGCCAAATCCTTATCTGCACGCCCTGCCCCCAGGGGTCAAAGGTCGCCGCGCCGCTGAGCTGACGGGATAACTACTCGCCTAGTTCTTTTGACTTACAAAAGAACATTTTAGTTTAAGTTATGAGTTGTATACAAAAGTAAATCATATTATTTCTAATTCTTAAAATCGTATTTCTTTATATTCAATCAATCAAAATCGTTTATTCATGTATAACTACAATTCGTTATGCATAGGGCACAAGCCAAAACATAGTTGTTAATATGTCAGTAACCAGTAACAACTAGTTAATCCTGATTATTTAGGAAGTGGCTTTTTAATTTAGATTTAAATTCGTATTAGGGTCAAATTTCTTTAATCTCAATGGGTAGATCGTTCCATAGTGCTATTCCATAGTAATTTATGTTATATCATAGTTATTTATTTACTTTTTCCAATATTTATTCTTATATTTTGTTTCAGTTTTATCTTCTGTCTAGTGTGTTATAGTTATGATTTAATTCATTTATTTTAATAGAGTCACTGTGTTTATTAATATAAATTAGTATTTTAAGTTACAAATGTTAGCTAAATTCAGGAGTTTATATTCTTTTATTATTTCTTTGATTATTTTATTTGAGTATAGACTTATTTTGTTGAATATTTTAATAAACAACTTTTTTTTGTTTTTAATTAATTAATAAAAGATTCCCTATATTATGTTACCGTAATTAATGTAACAAAGTTCAATAATATAGATTAATTTTTATATTTGAAGAGAGTCATTTATTTAGTTTAGTTAATATTCTATTTAACCTTTTCATTTATTTTTTTTTTCATACCTGGTCATTCTTAGTTACTCTTGCATAGATATCCCTAGAAAATTGATAGTATTTACTCTTTCAATGATTACGTTATTGTTATTTGGTTTGGTTAATTTTTTATAATTTTCTTTTTATTATGAAAAATCTGGTATTTAGTTTCATTAGTACTTATTATTAAATTGTTAAATAAGTTCATAAGGATTTATTAGTAATGATTATATTATTTTAAAGGATTATAGTGTTTTATATGGGTAAGCTATCCTCCCTCTCTCCCTACCTTTCAATAAATAAAAGTATTTTCATACAAAGCTGATATCTGCCTTTGGCAGTAAAAAATCGAGATGATAAAATGAAGATCGCTAACCGATAGCCGGTCTGCGACATGTCGCATAAAATGACATGTTGCAGATGAAAATGACATGAAATGACCCATCAAATAAAATCCAAATTTGAGCTTTTAAAATCATCAGTGAGCAAAAATATATCAGATAGATTAATCATCGAAGAGAGTGAATGTCAATGCAATTAAATTTAATGCTTACCTTGCATTTTAAATTTTATTTCAGCAAGTTCTAACGTTGGACTGATTTGTATAAAATGTCATATTAATTACACTAAATAGCCCATTCCGAATCTTATGAATATTAACTCAAACATATCGATATCAATTTTGAAATAACAGGCTACTAATTTTGGTAGTAAACATTAATTTACTACTAGTATACTACAAGCTTTTTTCATAATACAAAGTATATCGACATTCATTTTGAGATGCTATTAATTTTGGTATTGAAACGTTAATTTACTGCTAGGATACTAATTTGTTTTATGATACCAAAAGACACTGAATCCTAAAATTGGATTTTTAAATTTTGGTTTATGACAAGTTGGTTACTAAATCCTCCCTTAACAAATTTTCTGAATTCAAAAATGCCTCGTTCATGCATAACTAAAGTATTTTACGCATCTAGCTAATAGCCTTAAAAAAAAATAATGAGTTTTTTATCATGTTTTTATGCTTTATCATGTTTTATTCTTTATCACGTGTTGTTCTTTATCATGTTTTATCTTTTATTATGTGCTGTTCTTTGTTATGTTTTATTCTTTATCATATGTTGTTCTGTACCGTGTTTTATTCTTTATCATGTTTTATTCTGTATTATGTGTTGTTCTTTATCACCAGTTTAGAATCGGTAAATATTTTCGAAGTTAAGAGATTATACTCTATTGTTTTTTGTCTTCAATCATTTTGTAAATATTTTATTGTTATTAAAAAAATTTTCCATCAGCCGGTCCCGTCTACTCTAATGCACTTGCGACTAGGTTTCAATAACCCATTTTACAATAGGTTTTGAAGAAACTACATATTATTTTATGAAAGCGGTGATTTCACTTTTAAAGCTTATTATGATACGTTCACATGTACACACGATTATATGAATCCCTGTCGCCTAAGTATTCAAACTTTGGTAAGTACTCAGCCGTAGTACTTACAGATAGTGGGGAAAATAGCAAACAATCAGTACCAGAGATGTGGGAATTCGGATGTTCCGAAGGGTGGATTAACACGGTAGAGATACCACACTGTACACATAAATTTCATTTTAAATCCCGTTGAACATTTTGTTTCAAATCTGTTCAAATTGAATGCATCGAATTTTAAATCCCGTCAGATTGGATATTTTTATCTCACCGGTATTGTATTTCTTAAAAATTGGCTATACAATATGTATAATGCGTAGCAGAGACGTTGTTAGACATTGGACCTCATTTAATAATAGAAAAGGCATACAAATAGACCTGATCTCACCGTCTTAAGTAAAGAATCTTGCCAACACTTTGTCTTTTCAATGGATGTCACTAAAATGGGCAGAGGATCTCTCTTTAGTAGCTTCCATTCCCTCCGGTAAAAGAGGATAGGCCACGCTCTTCACATTTATCTTCTCTCTTGGAAAACAGGCAGCCGTGTCCTACACAATTATTGCGTTCCTCCCTTGTAAGAAGGATAATCTTCTGTCCTACCAGGATTAGGCGGGTTCACTTTAACAAACTAAAGTTTTATCTTTTCCTTCAGGAGAAGAAAGTGTTTGCCTTTGAAGCGGAAGACAAAAAGCTGTAATTAAAATTACCTGTTCGAGCGTAAAGGAACTTCGACCCTTTCATTAAAGTTCATCGCGCGAAAAAAACGGAGAAATGGAACACCAAAACTAAAGGTAAGTTATCCATTATTGTTCTAGAGTGATGATGATGGAACTGGACCAGGCGGCGATAAATGTGTGTTTTTAAGAACATGTCACTCTAATTACTTTTCTGCTGCTCTGTATCAACTTTTTTACTGAATACAGTAAACTTAAAATTTCGATTTCTTTCCTATTTTCTGCAAAATTTAAAATTACCGGGTTGGACTGCGGATTTGTTCGTGAAGAGCAAGTCGGTGTCCTACCAAACTGTTGTTCAAAACATGGTTTTTTAGACTGCAGAGATTTGGTTTCTTCGCAAAATTAAAGATCCTGTGATGCCCTACATATATGTATACTAATATAATACACTGGTCAATGCGGGTTTGTGGTTGGTAGCGTTCTTTGAATGCTCTGGTAATGCTGCCACCAGCTCGTCTCGTAAGCTAAGCGAAGATATCTCAGTTTGAGGCGTTGGGATCTTTCTGTTGCGGATTTAGGACGTCATGGATGAAGAGTTATTGCAGACACGATGAAGTACATACCATACTATTTTAATGAAGACTCGTTGGAAGATACATCGGTATATACAAATACATGCAACTGCAGGCGCAACACCTAAGCTTCTACTGCTACACTCCGAGGTACGGGAACGGCACAACCGAAAGTCTGTCCGCCTTTTCATTTACATCCCATCTCTCTTTTCATACTCTCTCGACATCTCGAACTCTTTTTGCTTAATGATCTTATTGGTCGAGAATCCTCACGTGGTCACTCCTGATTAGACAGAGTGACCTTACTCTCCGTTGAACATGTGTTTCACATAAATATCACATAGTACCAACTTTGACACTATAGGCAAAAGTTATAGCTATATGCTCGCCCATATCCCGACTACTTCCCTTGGACCCTCTTTCACAGAGAAATCCCACAAATCTCTAATTTCAACTCTCTTCCAATAAACTTGACCATCACACGTCCTTTTGCAAAATATCTTTGATTACGTTGATAGAATTTGGGAAACAAAACTCAATTCCTTTTGAATATAACAAAATTATTTACATTTTGTGATAGGAGGAACAACTAAAACCTTACTGAAAAAGGTCCAACAGTTTTTTTCGGGACTCTAACCTTTTCCGCTCAGGAAATCGATAGTCGAAGTACAATTCCGTGATTCCGTGAAAAAAAAGAATCATGAAAAACTTAACCTAGTGATATTATAGATCCTTAATTACAATAGTAAATCGAATTAAATATGTATCTACTGAATGCACATGTGACACTGGGCCACCCTTCCCAACGCAATACTGCGTAACAAAAAGCTTATATGATTCAAGTCGTGATTATAATAAATGTATCGTTCATGAGAATTCATATACAGCTGGAAGCCCTATTTTTTTTAACGCTGTGATATAAAAAAAGCGAAATTTAGAGACAATTAAATAAAACTCAATTATTTCCTTTCTTAATATATTTAAGAAAGAATTTCGGTCCCAAAATAATTTTTATTCTCATTAAGAGTGCATTAATTAATCACATAAAAACAAGTTCTTCTCATTTTTGTCTGCTTTTAATTGAACTTCAACTGAAGCCTGGAAAAAAAAAGCAATGATATATTGAGCTTATAACTATTAACCCTCTAATCATTAGACAATAGATATCATTAACAGCCACATTATTCCTGGTTAATGTTGAACGCTCATCGGGCATGGGAATCTCATAATGATTATGCATATGCCGTTTTGCTCAAAAGAGTCATTAATAAGTCATTGGATGTAAACCGACAATAATTACTGAATACGCCCATGGGCGCTGAGAAAAGGACCAAGGGCGTCTGCTCTCCTTTAACTCATGCAGTCATCAGAACGTTAGCACACATTGATAATATTGATATAAAAATATGTAACTACATACGCGGCAAAATGTCCCCCCCCCAACAATGTAGCCTAGATAGGCCTAAATAACAGGATCTCTAATTTGCTTTTTTTCGAACAGCCAAAAATATATTTTGGCCATGTAGCATTAGATCCAATTGCATCGGACTGCATGATGCTGCAATACGCCCCTTTTGATAATAAGAGTGTATGTTATTGTTATTATTATAATAATAATAATAATAAGAGTGTATGTTATTAAAGTTGTGTTTAAATTCTTCAAACAAATCTGGAAGTAATTAATATTCCCCCATATAATTAAAAAATATACGAAACTATAAATGTAGTATCAAAAAATATTTAAATTTAGTAACTCAATTAACTATGTACTCACTCCAACTTTCTTCCCAATAAAAAAGCGCAAATAGAAAAAAAAATATTTTTGAAAATTTATTTAAAAAAGGCGAAACGTTTTTGGGCGTAAAACGTAGAGCTAATCTTTGGAGAATTCATATATCGACTAATTTAATCAAATATTTCCGTGTGGAAGCTGGCGAAATGTGGATAAATTTTGTTCAGAAAACAATTATATCCCAGTAATATAATTAATTCAAAACTTCCACAGATTTTACCTATCACTAGGGTATGCTATGCTTTATGTAGCTGTATTTACTTGTATCACATACTTCAGCTATTCCCCCTGTCCCCTATAAATTGAATTACAAACAAAAAGCATATTTTTCAAAACATATCCAAACCCGAAAGAATATTTTGAAAGTTAAATATTTAATATACAATAATTTTTTTTTCAGTAATCAAGATCGTAATATTTATTGAAATTTCAATCGGATTGTATTAGGTTTAATTATTTTTATTCCTCTCCAGAGAATTCAAGTGCTATCGAGAAATGACAAAATTGCAATCTTCTGAGTCCATCTTCCTTTGTTTACAATTTTTTTTTTAATTTATGACGTCTATTTCTCATCATACCAATAATCGAAATAAAACGTTGGACTTTATTTGATCTTTGCTCCACAAGGAAGAGATCTTTTATCGGAAGTTTTCTCTTAACAATTGTGTATTTGAAATCGCGTGGTTTGTTTTATGTTCAGTTTACTTCAAAAGCTTTAATAAATATAATAAAAGAGGCAGTAACTTTTTAAAAATACATTCAAATGTAAATTATATATACGCGCAAAGCAGAAATTTGTTATTATCGTATCCACAGCGGGGATTTGAACTTTTGTAACCAATTACTAAACAATTGTAAAAATACCATAATTTAAAACCCCATGATAATGCATGTTTAAAGGTGTATGCAGGCTGTAATTTAAAATATCTAAGTAATTTTTACATGTGTCAAATAATAACTACCTAAACTTAGGCGTTTCATGCCTTGGTGTATGCATAAAATTTGCAAGGGGGATATAGGGCTATAATTCCAAAAATGTATATATGTGTACAGATAGTTCTGGTTATACGAATTCTTTTAAATGATATATAAAAAATATCTTTCTGGACTATGGGAGTTACTTCAAACCTGGTGTTGAAAGGAACTCTACTATCATTGTATTGTTGTCGTTTCTGTTTTTTAGGGTTTGAGGTACCAATGACATAGCCGTAGATTTTTAAGGGCCCGTGGGGCCCCAAGACCCACAATAATTTGAAATAAATTGTAGTTTTACATATAAAATGTATAAATGCATATAATAAGTGCTTGAGGCCACTAAATAATCTTGTGTCCACTACGTCGATGACCAGTGGAGTTATATGACAGAACTTAAACGTGATATTGGCAAAAGAAAGAATTAGATATCTCTGCAACTGATGAAAATTACCTTTTGAAGCATTCTCAGAACAAGTATTTCTTGGCTATATTTTAATTTCTTAATGCCTATAAATCACTGCTTATATATTACATGGTCTATATTATGCTTCAGTTCATAATTGTCAAGTTTTCATTGGGAAAGGTAAATTCTCAATAACGGAAAATATAGTTATTTCATTGCGTTTGTAGGAAACGAATTTTCGCTTTCTGAATTCCTGCTTTACAAACAAAGACTCGGAACGAAATAATTCCCAAAAGTAAGAAATACTTGTATACGAAATTATGACATTTATATAATATATCTATTCTTGATGGACGTTATGACCCTATCAACAACTCAGCAACATCTTTGGTTACATTTGAACGATATCTTTTCTGTCCGCATTTAAAATCCTCACTTCCTCACTGCTTACTTGTTCTTAAAAGTTATAATTTGAATCATTATTTCCCCATATTCAGAATAGTACCTGTCATTTTGAATAAATTATTTAGCAAATCTTTGAAAAGTAACTTTCCTAATTATCAAATACGGTTTAAAAAGAAATATTTATTTGTCACAATGGTTGTAGTAACTTCCCATTTCACATAGAAAATACACACGTATACAATAACACTGCAATTCAAAAAACAAAAAGAAAATCAAATAACCACAATCCCTCGTGACGGATCGCTAGCAAAAATCATACGATTTAACAGGTTGAGGACTCTAAAACTAGTTTAATTAAGTGGTTTACTATATCTAGCTTTCAGAAGCTGTCTCCCTCCAATTCACCCGCTCTATTCAAATTGATTATTTTATCTCTGATAAATGTCAAATTATTCGATTCACCAAGGCTGGTTTATGAAATATGGTAATAATGGAACAGAATCTCGCGGACGAGATATCGCGTAAACAAAATATCGAACGAAAAAACTAATCGATTAATTTTTTCCATTTTTTTTAAGGTTTTTATTTGACAACTTTTAGTTTACAATATTTGTCATTACATACTATTGTTTAAATTGAGTAATACTGCGTTTGAATTACATAAAGCAAAAAAAAAGGAACCATATTAAATTTGTAACTCAAAGAAATAAAGTTATTATTATTATTATAAATTGTAGGCAATACCACAAAAATGATCTTGTACTGACAAAGTAGAATAATTTTCAAAAATAGCAGAGAGAGAGATTTGGGTGGGAGTATGTCAAATACAACAGGACCCATTTATAACAAGCCCGCATTTAGCGAATTTCCTGATGTAGCGACGAAAATATCGATTTTATTTGGTGTGTTGATAAAACGCAATACGATTTAAACGTTTTCAGCGAAAAAAATTTTTGACATCCGATTTAAGGAGCAATTAAGAAAATAAAATCTAAATTCACACTTTCGTAAAAATTTTCGTCGTTATAATTGGCTCTCGTTATAACCAATTTCAACCGCATTTTTAAGGATTTGGGGGGGGGAATTTCAGTAATTCCCCCACGAATATTCACCACTGATAACAGTTAAGATAAATAACTCAACAGTAGGTTGGCATCGTTATTTTAGCGCTTTGGTAGGAGATCATCTGCCACCTTTCTGGAACTTCTTGAGTTTTAAAGAAAGAACCACCGTTGAACAAAAATATAATGAAACAAACCATCGCTGGAAAAGTACCTAGACCTAGGGTAATCAATCTTTCCATACCTACAGCCCACTTTTATATTTTTGTTGATAATAAAATTTTCTTACCACCCACTTATTTTGTAGTAACCTAATGCAGCGCAACTACAAAAAGTTTACTTATTTTTTGAGTGGAGGTTTAGTAAAAATATGCAGTTCAATTTATCTTTTTATTTGCACATTGCCTATATTTATAATACACAGAAAATTTAATTTCATGCCGCATTTCTGCATCTCATGGATACAGCGCTTACTAGTACGGAAGCTGCTAAAATTGAAGAAAAATAAAATTTAAAAAACTATAATTATTAAAATTACCTTTAATTAATTATTAATGAGATCCTTGAGGCTGGCTGATGCCGCGAAACTAAATATTTGATATCTGGTTCAATTTTCGTAGGGTTTGTTCATCAGGTACAACATTTGACAAAACTCCTTCTGCCATGCCCGTATCCAGAAGGGGAACTTAGGAACCGACCCCCCGAAAATAAACTTTTAATTGGACTTGACTACGGCCTTTCATGCTGTGATTATATCGATACATGCTTTAAAGATTTTTGAACCCCCACCCCGAAAATAATACTAGTTACAGCCTTGCCTACCGCCCACAATGAAAGCTTGAATAGCCCATTGGTGGGTGGTAGAGCTCGGGTTGACTACCCCTGACCTAAACGAATAAAAAAACTATCGAGATGTTTCTAACAGAATCGTGACTCTTGTTGAAAACTATGCTAATCGATCAGTACAAGATTATCCTTTTGAATATTGCCCACAATTTACAGTTGCAAATTGAAAATGTTTTCTTTTTTTTCCTTATCTAATTCAAGTTCATTAATCTTTAATTTAAACAATATCGTGTAAGGACAGCTGTTGTAAATTAAAAAATATTGTCAAATGAAACCTTAAGAAATGAAAAAATATTAATTAATTGTTTTATCCGTTCAATATTTTATGCACGCGATATTTTACTCACGCGCCATTTTATCTGCGCTACATTTTGTCCGGCGAAATTTTGACCTTAAACCATGAAATATATTAAAATATATAACAATATATATTTATAATAATATATATATAACAATATATAAAATAACAATATCATAACTCCAATGCATGAAATGTATTCATAAGAGCACACAGAGAGAAAAGGTGAATTCTGCCTTCAAGTTATTAGACTTTAGAAGAGGCTCTCTTTCCTTCAATTAGTCCTCAGTCACGGGGAAAAATCGGAGCCTAGGTTTTATGACATCAATTTGGCTTAAGCCTAGCTTTTACCCCTTCAGTTGTCATGAAAGATGGAAAAACATAAGAAACATGTATGAAAAATGGCTAATACATGCATACGTTTAAGAGTTTTATAACAAACGATTCAATTTTAAATTCAATCGAAGGATAAAAATAAATTAAAATCTAATACTAGGGTTTCTGGTGCTTTCCAAATGTCAAATGAAAGCTCCGTTTCGTTATCTTTGAAGTGGAAATCATATAAATGGCCTTTATGATCGTTGGTAACGGTAAAATGTTTTTTATGACAGTTCGAGGGCCTTTTAGATTATGAGCTCAAATATTCCGATCCAAGACATCGCTGAAATATTGCAACCAGAAGTTCCGAAACATCCATCAACAATCTTTTGATCCGATAGACTTCCAAGAAAAAAGTGTGTGGATTCAACGGAAGAACACTAATTTCGGAATCATTGTTTAATACCCGAAACCACATGCTTGTCTTAAATGGTTTAACAGTATCATTTGTTGGTCGAGAATAATTTTTAATGCATTGCCATGTGGAAACTATTCACTTTAATTCCGTAAAACATGCCTTTGAAAGAAAACAAATGTTTTTAAAGAGACATAATAGATAGCCTAGGCCAAGTTAAATGAATACAACCCCTGCTGTGCCCATTTAAGGCAGATTTGAAACGATTAAATCGTTGTACTCAGAGACAAATTATGAATTGCGAAAAAGAAAATGAGACTAGTGTAAACTGTTAAAAATTAAACAACAATATTAATCAACGCTTATTGGCGTAGTGATGCCAGCGCCGATGTTATGGCGTGATTAGATGGTAAAACGTTCGAAAAAATATAAATATTTTTACGTTCGGTGGAATCTGAACCCACGGCGCGCCACTTGCCGGGCGGAGGCTCTACCCACTGAGCTACGAACGACAATATCTAATCTCTTACGAATGAAATTCCGCGAAAATAACCGGCTTTAATGAAGTGTTTATATACGTTCGTAAAGAGATTAAATATTGTCGTTCGTAGCTCAGTGGGTACAGCCTCTGCCCGGCAAGCGGAAGGTCGTGGGTTCAGGTCCCACCAAAGGCAGAAATATTTATTTTCTTTCGAACGTTTCACCATCTAATCACGCCATAACATCGGCGCTGGTATCACTACGCCAATAAACGTTGATTGACATTGTTGTTTGATTTAATCTGCGTAGTGTTCGATTTATATAAATACATATGCTGCAACGTGCATTTCGATCAATTTAATACCAGTCTCTTTGCAATTTGGTTTAAATAGTAGTCCATGTACTACACCATTCTGCGAAATAACCGGCTTCAGTATCTTTATATACGTTCGTAAAGAGATTATATATTGTCGTTCGTAGCTCAGTAGGCAGAGCCTCCGCCCGGCAAAGTGGAAGGTCGTGGATTCAGGTCCCACCGAGCGCAGAAATATTTATTTTCTTTTGAACGTTTCACCATCCGATCACGCCATAACATCGGTGTTAGTATCACTACGCCCATAAACGTTGATTGATATTGTTGTTTGATTTAATCTGCTTAGTATTCTATTTATATAAAGTTAAAAACTAGTCCATGTATCAAGGCAATGCACCTAATCAGATTCTCTGCAATATAAAATAGTTTATACACAGTATTAGACACGCGCGCGATAGTTGCAATACATACTTTCTCTTACATGAAGATGAAATATAGAACGGCTAGCAACAATTAGAGATTTGTAGTACGTTTCGTATGAAAGTACCT
The DNA here is from genome assembly GCA_006491805.2 of Dysdera silvatica. NCBI lineage: Eukaryota > Metazoa > Arthropoda > Arachnida > Araneae > Dysderidae > Dysdera > Dysdera silvatica. The sequence continues at coordinate 98,130,633 of QLNU02014176.1, forward strand.
TACATAATTTTATGGTCAAAATGTATTTGGTAACAAATGTGAGTGGTCACACTGACTTTTGCCAGAGGTTTTCGTTTTAAAGTTAGTGTCAACTGAATTTTATTAGCGAGATATATTATTTATTTTAATGGGCAGGAATAAATTTACATTGGCTTAGTAATATATATATATATATATATATATATATAACGCGTCCATTGTCAAAATTAAAGAAAGATATGAACGTAAGCATTTGGACATCGGAGGAACAATTCAAGAAACAACTTCTGTGAGTTGAGAACATAGAACGAGCGTAGTTTTGTTTACACAAAATGTACATCACACAGACTTTTCTCAGCATCAAAAACAAAAGGGAAGTGCAATCTGATGGACTAAGCATTAACTTGTGCAAAAGAAATATGTAAAATATGGCATAAAGCAATTATTTATTTTCAAGCAATTATTTGTTTTCATAATATTGTTAGCAATTATTTGTTTTCACAATATTGTTAGCAATTATTTGTTTTCATAATATTGTTAGCAATTATTTGTTTTCACAATATTGTTAGCAATTATTTGTTTTCACAATATTGTTAGCAATTATTTGTTTTCACAATATTGTTAGCAATTATTTGTTTTCAGCGCAAGTTCTTTATGTGGTCGAGTCAAATCTGTTTTTAATAAAAATTGGGCATTTTTTTCGAATGCACCCGCGCACACGTGCATGGCAAAATAATTGTACTTTAATGCACCAGTGCTTAAAATTAGAGCAATAAACATGCATTTATAAAAATGCACCCACTGTACTTTATTGCATGTACGAAATGGCACTTCATAATTACTTCGTTTACAATAAGGTGCTTTCCCCGCCCGACCCCCCCCCAACGAAAAAATAGTCGACACGGCAAAATTCTGCAAAATAAAAGGACATCAATTTTGCAATAAAATATGTGTATTCCATAAATTTGCAACTGTAAGACATTGACTAGCCAAGAGAGAAATGGTCATTTTCTATAACCTTCATTTTATCTTTCGGTTTTTCTTTTCTTTTTTTTTTTTATTTAATTTGAAACCCTCCGCCTTTTTTACAAGTAAAACAATCATTGAGATTATACACATTATCTTCAAACGAGACAATTTGGAGATAATTGGAGGTAGCAAGTGGTGAGTAGGAAAAAAGTTCCCTAATTAGCAATTTATCAGACATGATTATATGTTATCGGCCTTAATGAATGAATCGTTAGTCGGTTCAAAATATAACATTCAACGAAATTTATTTTTTAATCTACTCACTCAAATCACCACGATGCTTCTACGCTTAGTGATAAACCATCTGCATGGATTAGAGGGATTAAGGTCTAAAAATTGATTAATTACTTCGGTGATGTCCCCTATCTAATAAAAAAGACATTCATCACCTCCAGTTGTTGGTTTTAAGAAAGAACGTATTTTGAAATGTACCTTAGTTACTTGTGAATTTAACATTCTATTCAAAGCCTGTCGAACACTTTGTAAAACCATTTCGCGTTTTAGCACAAATTATCCCTATTTTGAAAATCACTGCTTAAAACTTTCAAAGTACATAACGATACAGTGAAGGAAATATCTTAAAGAGAGAGTTCAAGTATTACCTAAGCACCTTTGAGGTTATTGATGTGCTTATTTTCCTATGTTAGCCAATGTTAATTTTTGCTTACCGGGGTGAGTTGAAATGACTAAAATATTGCTTATGTAATACTTGAATGTTCCCAAAGAGTTATTTTCGAAATATGAGTTATTTATGATACAAAAATACCAGTCATAACATAATCAAAATGGCAGTAATCTGTATATATAATATATATATACGTGACATATGTAAAAAAATAATTATAAAACTTTCGCCCATTCCAGCGATATTTCACAACTGTACCAGAAATGAGTTTAAGAGGGACAAGACTTCTAGGTGACTTGAATTCTTCGAAACTAGTACGGTTTTTAAAATTCATTTTCTGAGATGCCATTTGCGGGAAGTTAATAAAAATTTTGCAGCACATAATATCACTTAGTACAATTAAAATATAGTCAATAATTCTTTCTGGGCATTATACATTTTTTTTTAAATACTATGTTTTCTTAAAATCACTCCTATGCGCAGTCACCATTCGTAAGATAACTTCATAAAAAATTCACTGAGAAACATAATTCATGCCTTAAAGGTAAGCATAGAAGCTGTTCTTTAAAATGAATTAGCAGCTTGATCAAAAGTTTAACGGTTGATTTTTGGAAGAAATAAAAATATAAGAAATGAAAATCGAACGAATATTTCGTACAATATATTTACATCAAAAATAATAAATATGCACGAAATAACGTAAACTTTATTTAGCTGCAAATGATGTTCCAAACAAATGTGCAAAATTTTATGGAAATCGGTTGGGAACTTTTTATTTTCTTACTGATAATCTCCAATAACGTTGAATGGAAATAAACGCATTTGAAGTTTAAAAAACGACACGCACATACTTGCTTAGTCTGCCACTGATTTCGCAACAGCTTTTGAACTACTGGATGAACGTTTATACTTTCGATATTAAAATGTTCAGAAATATCTAATTAATAAATCAAGTAAATGAAAAAAACATTTTTAAGGTTTGATAGTTCTGTCCCCACTTAAGCCGTTTAGTGCCGGCTCGCGAGAACCTTGTTGTTAACCCTTTAATACCTGAGAGTAAAACAAACATGCCAAAACTTATACCATGCAATTTCTGAAGTACTTAGGGCATAAAATAAATTTTAAAAAAATCATGAATAAAATTTATAAATTTTAATGGTCTTAACTTACATAGGTACATTTGTTCCATTCAGGAACACCAATGAGAATGAGCAAGACGTATGTTGGTATGTAAAATATTACTGTTGGGTATGATATTTGCAAAAACAGTTAATTCCTCCCATTATTCGCCGAAGAACCATGCACTTGACACTCTAAAATCTGCTCTTTCTGGAGCAACCTTCCAGTTGACAAACGCGGGGCTCTTGTGGTTTCTCCGCTTGTTTTAGAAAGTGAGATATGTTGTCAAATCTAACTGCTGTTGGCACTGGGGCAGGTTTTCTTGAACGGGTTGTTGGAACGTCATCGTTGCTTTCCTCAACCGAAGTTTGAACTGGTTTAGGATTATTTTCTATAGTGGATCCTTTGAGTAATGAACAGCAGATGTCCAACTTCAAGTTTTCGAATAACTCATTTCCGCCTGTACTTTGGTAGAGAATCCATGCATTCGCTGCAGCCAAATCCATTAAATGGAATGCGAGACGAAGATATTAATTTATTTGCTTTCAGTTTGATCTTGTTCATGGCCAGCACCATGTCATCTTTATCCACATCACCCATGTGTGGGTCGTATGGATAAAGGATGTATGTGTGGGTCGTACCACACCACTCATGTGTACGTCTGTGTAACTGCTGGGGTTTCAATTTCTGCCACTGCTCCTGTTTTCTTGTTTGGCCCTATGCATTTGTCAGTAGGTAAATCATTTTGATAATTTGAGGCGAGAATTACATGACGGTTATCTAGCCAGGCACAAATCATAACCTGTTTTGCTTGATCATGTAAGAATCAAATGATCCACGACCTTCTTTCTTCAACTCGGTCCCGCTTTTCAAAGGGCATTTCCTTGGTCGAGATTTATTCAAAGTTGATGCTGCGAGTAAGTCATTTTGGACATGTGTGACATTAGTTCTGGTGAGCTGAAGTAATTGTTGAAGAAGATCTTGTGCATATTAGGTTCTGACACAACCTAAGCATAACCAAACTAGACTTGCTCACATTGAAGTTGTCAAATCATATAAAACGTTGCCTATTTTTCTGAAAGGAACATTCGTAGCTTCATCATAATGTGATCCTCTATTCCGTGTAAAAGGAATTGTTGCTTTATTTGAGTGTTTATTTGTGATCTTGAGACATTCATTCGTAACTCTGATTATTCGATTTACAAAATAATTTGTATTTATAAGTCGATTCTAAGAAAAATAGACAATACTTAACTTTCTGATGTCACAAAAAAGAATGCCATTTCTAAATCTGAATATTTCTGCCTCGCAAAGACCTACTGCGATCTGTTGCCATTTTTCTGAACTAGGTAATGGAACAATAGTTCCTTTGAAGCAAATTATAGCTTGACAGAACTGTTGGCTTTAATAGAAAAAATTGTGACGTCAGAGGAACATTTGTTCTTTCTAGGTGGTAGAGGATTTAAGAAAATTTCAGAAATAAAAGAACCGATTTTTAAAACTTTTTACTACAAGTTGATGGAGCAGTTGGAATGTTATTATATGTCTGCGAACCGGTTTTTAAAATTTTTGGAAAATTACTAATAGTTATATGTTGCAGAAGGAACTTCTGAAAACTTGAAAAAGCCTCGTCGTTTTCGTTTGGGCCAGGAGTTGGCAAACTATGATACGAGCGCCACATATGACACGAGGTGTGATTTTAAAACAAAAAGCAAAATTAAGAATAAGACACAGGTCGACCTTTTTACTATTCTTACTTCATAAAACTCCAACCAATCAAAATTCAGTATATAGCTTTAAAATTCAATGGAATATTCTAGTTGATTCCGGTTCTGGTTCTCGGAGATGAATCCTCCTCTACTCTTCCTTTTTCTTCATTTTTTTCCACTTTTATTTTTTATTTTTTGCCCCTTCTTCGTCGCGACTCCAAAGTTACTGCTCTGGTTACAGCCCTTAGTTTTGCTTTGCATCGATGGATTGGATTTAATCGGTTTAATTGCTTTTTTTGTCCCACTCTCCGCCGCTTGTTCCTTCAACACTTTCTCTTGCAATGACCATGTGTCTGCTTTTAAAGAATGCATCGGAGTGCTTGGCAGCGTTTTTCTTTCGGGATCCGTGGCTACCTCTGCTCATCGTATTTGTCTCGTGTTCGTTCTTGCTGTCATTGGTGCCTCTGCTGTTTCGGCTCTGATGTTCTTTTCCTTCCATGCTGTGCTTTACCGTTTCCTCCCCAGTCCTCTCCGCGTCCACTCGTTCTTGCCTCTGCGTATCGTCTCCTTATATTTACATCCTCATTGCTCACCGGTTCCTGTCCTTCTTCATCAAATTTCATCTGGTTTCGTCCTGCCTTTTCTAATTCATGGAACTCCGCCATGTTTCAATTTACCCCTCATCCTTCATCACCTGGAGGGTAGGAACGGTGCTGCTTCAGTATGGCTTCGCCGTGCCTCTTCTGGAAATACAGTTCCGCTTAATCAAACAATTTTTCCAATTCACCTGTGCATGCACAACAACAACAACAGCAGAGAAATATTCTAGTTGTTTTAGGAAAAGTAATTTCTCTTTTTATACCGTTTAACGTAGACCAGTTAAAGTGGACTATTTTTGAAGTAAATCATTAGAGCTGACGTTAACTAAAAATGAGCGTTCTTCTGATTCCTTCCTTTCGAGCATAGATTCTAGACTTCGTTGTAATTCTTTGCCTTGGCCAAATTTCGAGTATTTCATTCTACTCCTAGAATAAAACACACCAAATCTGTATTATAGATTATTATATTGTTCCTTGGATTATGCTAACTCATAACTTTTATCGGTTTATTTCTATTAATTTGTAAAAATTTCGAAAACGGTTGAATTTTAAGAAATCTAAGTTTGCAGAAATTGCAAAAAAAATTCGGATTGAACAATATCAGCAAAAGTAAATGTTCAGTACCAGTGTAAGTGATAGAATTGTTAAATTGTGAGAACTAGGAGTGTGGGCAAATTGAGGTTTGATAATTATGAGTATTTCGAGATTTTATAATTGTGAAAACATTGTAGTCACATACTTGTGAGACTGTATGGAGATATCCTTACAATTGTGAGACTATTTGAATTGTCAGACTTGCTTGCGTGTGAATTTTAGAGAAGCTCTTTGGGTGTAAGATAGAAAAAAGGACCATCACAATTACGAGAATACTCTGAACGTAGGGATGAAAAGACAGTCAAATTGGGAAGATGAAATAAAATTCTCATCAAATTGAGATATTGCGAGAACCGTTAAGTTCGTGGTCACGAATGTTTGCCATGAACGAAAATTTTGTTCAGCATGTATTAATCATCTTTCACTTTGAGAAGGAATCACCACATCTTTAGAGAGCAAGAAGATCAATGGTTTATGCAACAAACATCACGCATGTATCCCACATAATGCGTAAGAATAAGGCACCATAAATCAGCAAAGTGCACAATGACTTACAGCACTGTTCCTCCGATAATTTCCAGCAAACCAGAAATTTCGAGGCCTTTATAAACAGAGTAACATCCATCATCTGCTACCTTAATGCATCCATGGATCTTAATCACGCGTCATATTGGATTGCATTATCTATAAAAATGGTGGTAATTAAATGCAGAGTAATTAGGTAGCCTGATTCCTACGTAAAGAGTTATAGCTTATAAAAGTTCTCTAGCAATGATTACCAGAGTACACAATTAAAATAGGCTATAGGGAGAGGACATTGTAATCTATGGATATCATGTATTAGCAACCTTCTCCCAAAATTTATTGAAATTTAAAAATACTATGTTGAATGATTTTCGGTGCATGTTGTTCTAATGCTAGGAAGATTCTCCATATTTTTATACATACTCCAGTTTTGAGGCATTTTTGTGATTTATTATATTGTAAAATGAGTGTTTGAATAAATGAATTGCTAATGACAGTTGAAATTTAGATTTTTGTATTATATAAAGTAAAAAATATCTGTGAAATAATTTGTTGGGCTTGTGTTTGTGCGTTTGTATGTATATTTGAATATTTGAAAAGTTGGCCGAACGAGCCGCTGTGTATTTCCAGGTAAGTTTGGATCAATGATCATATTTGGATCAACGTCCAATAAAGGGCAGATTTTCTAAGGAAAATCCGAAATCTTTCCGAAGTGGTTGTCGAACCCAGTCTGGGTTCAGTTTTAGAGAATCTTCTTAGAACATTAAGTTCGGGAAGCGGTTTGACAGTCAATTGGAACAGGAGGTTGGTGAATAGTGATTGAAGTTCAGGTGTAGAGTGATAAAGTTCGACTAGGAGCCAAGGAGAGCCAACAGCTGTGTAAAGTCGGAAAGTCCAAAAGTAAAAAGCAAGAAGATTTAACTTTGCCAATCGCCCGATTGCCGGGAAGAAAACAGTTTAAGCGTAACATAATGTATTAATCTCGTTTTCTGACCGTAGTATTAAAATTTAACACACGCACACAATAAATATTTACGTTATCATTCCATTAAAATCGTAGAACAATAATATAAAATTTCTTGGATTCAATCATGTTACAATTACAACATATGCATGATCTAATAAGGAATTTTAGTGAAACTTTTAACTCAAATTGCATACGCAGTATGACACATACATAACGCGGATTTTGAAACAAATGTAAGTGCCAGCTAAATCATTTTGGAATTTAAAATTCTAAACTTTTAAAATAGAGCATGTATGGGTAATGCATGGGCGTGCAGCATACATACAATGATATTAGGTTTTGTATTGCCTAAGGTTTATTGAACAGCATATTGTATAATTACCACTTGAATTCCAGTAGAAGTCAAAAATTTCGGTACTCTCGCGTGAGGTACTTTAATATTTCCTAACACATTAGTATACCTGACAACTTTTTCACACTCCTATTGATTTCTAAACTTATCTCAAAATAAATTTTAAGATACAACCAGGTATATTTTTTGTGTAATGCGTCATAAAAATAGAAATTAAGCTTCAAATTGGAATCCTTAGAAATACAGATTAATTTTTTAATTGTTTTCATCCTTCATAAATTCCTTTATTTTCTTGGATACTTTGGAATGTCTAAGTATGTATTAGTTAACTTACGATTATATTCATTGTATTAGTAAGAAAGTTTCTGAGCTTTTATGCGAAATATAAAATTTCCTGCAAATTTAAATCCTTGTAGTGCAGAATTTTTTGCGAAATATAAGCATTATTGTAAATTTCATTCCCTGTAATGCAGAATTTTATACGAAATATAAGCTTTCATGTAAATTTAAATCCATACACTGCAGATTTTTATGCGAAATATAATCTTTTCTGTAAATTTAAATCCATGTAATGTACCATTCACAAATGATATCCGCATCATTTTGGCACGTTTTAACACCCACCCCACGCTGCGCGGTTGTCCGATTTCACTCAACCCCCCCATCCCGTCGCAAACGTCCGACAGACGACTGCTCCCCCCACCCCCACCCCGTATACACATACTTTCTTCCAAATTCAAACAAAAAATTGTCCAGCATCTCGAAATAACGTAAAAAAAATTATATTCGACATCTTATACTATTCTTTTCAGGATGTGGGCGCGTTACATTTGCCCATGGGGGAATGTAACCAATCTACGCCACTTAATCAATACAAAAAATCTTTTTAGGATAAAACATTTCCACTGTATCAGTGCCTGCAATGTTTCAAGGAGGGAGAAAAGCCACAGTAAAACCTGTGGAAATCTATGGGCCAGAAGGGGGCAAGTGACCCTTTGACCCCTCCTTTTCGGGCGACAATATCCACCCCCACCCCATTATGCATTCCGGCTGATTATTCTCAGGCGTCTGATGGGAATAAAGTACATTCACTCGGCCCCTTTAGCTTCCTGCGTTTCCCCCAATGGCAATCAAAACAGTAATAAAACATGGGTGGTATCCATCTTCTGTACTTTGCAAAAACCCTCTTTTTCCTAAAATCCCAACACGTGCTTCAAATTGTCATGCAATTTACGTTTGAAAAAAGAAAGATGCATTTTCCATCAAATTTATAAGAAAAAATTGAAATAAAGAATTCACGTAAAAAAATGTTGGTCTTTTCCCTTAAATTTATAAGGAAAAAAAAAACAAAATGCGGATGGTCCGTAATGAAGCAGCTTGCTTCCCACTTCTGTCCTGTCGTTTCCGTTTGGGCTTGACCCCCCCTCCCTCCCTCTTAAAGCAAAACAGTCCTTTGTGAATGGTCCCTAATGAAAAAAAAAAAAGCCTTCATTTAATTTCTAACAACACATACTGGTGTTATTTCCCTTTATGTCATTGTATTTTAACCTATTCATTAAACTTCATACCTATACCCATTTACAATAAAAATACGTTAGAAAATTTCGTACTTGTTCGTTAATTGTCACTTCTGGCTTTTTTATTTCCAAAACATGTTTTGTTTCAGAAACATAAAAGTTTGGATTAATTTATTATTAAATATTACCAAATTATTTAATTCTTGATAGTGCATTTTCAAATTTTGAAAAATTTGTGTATTGAAAATTACGATTTTTTTTTCTTTTTAGTTTTAAATATTTCAAGTTTATAAATGTAATCCTGTAGTGTTAGTTTTTTTTTTCCATGAAGTATGTTTAATAAACCGAAACCATTACGGATCTTGCTTGTATTCCATTAATGTTTTAAATATGTCAACACAAATATAAAACCCACGAAACTTTACGCTTAATAGTAAAATGCATTTAGATAAAAAATATTGTTTTTGTATTGAAAATATAATGCAATTAAATCCATCATTTAACTTGTAAAAAAATCTCTTTGTTGCTTTCAGGAGAAATAAATCCCCAAATAAGGTTATGCTTTTGGCTTCAGACATTTTCAAAAGAATGTTTTATACATTAAATGATGTCAGATTGGCTTTGGTTATTCAAAACCAGGTCGACAAGATTTTCTGAAATTTAATAAAATATCTACTCTTTAGCAGCTGGCTTTAATTAGAAATATTCTTTATGAGAAGTGATGTCTTAACAGGCAAGCCAACGGGCAACCCAGACCTGGGTCCCAACACAAAAAGAGCTTCCCCAAGTTTGCAGATATAGGTTTGTTTGTTTTTATTATGTATTATGTTTTTCTTACCGCAATATTTGAAATTCGATAATTAGGTAAGAAAAAGACTTTACAAAATTGTAGCGCCAGTGCCCCAAATTCCTTCAAATGGGTATACATATAACATTATATTTAAGATTTTATTTGTAAAGTTCTTGACATTCTTTCTACTCTAAATATTTTATTTTTGAAATTTATTTCATTGATATACGTAGAAATACTGATTCCATTTTTATAATAAAATCGACTTCAAAACTGCAACAGCGATGTAAGAATAATTACCATATACAGCCCAAAACATACGCACTTCATTAACACCTCCAAATTTTTCATTCACTAATTTTGCCACAGTTTTAAAACTACTTTCATGCAGCGCATGCATAAACCCTCATACTTTCACTTAGAAACCACTAATCAGCCATTTATAATCTTTACGTCCATCGCTCTTTAAATTTTATTTTTACCTAAAATTATTAAAAATTATTTATTATTATTAAAAATAATAAAAAAAAATCTGAAGCTGCTCTTCGTAAACTACGAGCACAATAAGCAAAATATTCTCGCCCGGAACTATTTCTTAAATATCCTTTATAACAGGATGCGGAATCAGATAAATGTTTCCTGAAGAAACATGTTTTTTTCTCTCTTTCTTTGTTTCTCCTTCTCTTTAAGAAACAACTGAAAGAGTATAAACTAAAACGAAATTGTCTGAGATTCTGAAAATATTTGGGGATTTTCAATAGTTCTAAGCGGATTACTGCCAATGTTTCGTAGACAAAGAAAAAGTAAGGAACCCTTTATTTCTCGTCATCATGCAATAGGATTAGAGCAGTATGCTATCTCTGTACATTGGAAGTAATAGCGGAAAATATATTTTTACGTTTCCAAAATATAAAAATAAAGAAAGACATGCTACCTTTTTCCTTTACTCGCAAATACCTGTTCTTAAATGAAATATGCATATATATATAGGAAGAATTTATATTCCCTCTCTCTTTCCATTTGCATTTTCAATTGCGTAATAAGCACATGCTCTCCCCTTTGACTTGTTCTTAAATACAGTAGACTAACTCTTATATACACTAGACTAGTTCTTATATATACTAGACTAGTTTTTATATCATACATTAGACTAGTTCTTATATACATGTTAGTAAATAGATATATATTGAAAAAATACGGTAAAATATAGTATTCTTTAAATTTTAATCTTCTCTAGCCCAAATTATTTTAACGGACGACCATTATGTGTTAAAGGTATAGCCGTATTTAACGTTGTAAATTGCGTATGAAAATAAATTATATTCAGTTTTACTTTTTGCACAGACGCCTTTTTTAATAAGGAGATATGAGATAAGAAAATTAGGACGATGCAAGTTATAACCTGCAACTTGAAAGTAGATTTGGAGAGGTAACCTAAAGCTCAGTCACCTAATGTCAAATCCCGGCCACCACATTCGGCTCTTATTCAAGCTACATAGAATTTAGCACGTTACAGTATAAAGAGGACTTTTTCGAGCTTCATACCATGCCTGCTCAAAAATATTAATATGTAATTATCAATAAATAAATAAATAGATGGATGGATGGATGGATGGATGGATGGATGGATGGATGGATGGATGGATGGATATCAATATATCAAAAATAATATATCACTATATAATCAACAATATATATATATATATATCAATATATCAAAAATATAATTATAAATGCAGAAAATTTTAATACAGAGTTAAACAAAATGTTTATAGCGTATTTTAAATATTATTTAACAATAAATTATGTTTTTTACTAATTTACATTACTAAAAGATTCATGAAGTAAGTTACGATCATTAATTTGAATTAGCATGAGTTTTGGAATTCTGGTATTAATTTTTATATTAAAACAATGTAGATTATTTCAAAACAATTATACCCTTTACAAATAATCGCTTCACTTAAATTAAATATTGCAATTTATGTTGCATTTTATAAATCCCTTTAGATTTTAATTTAAATCCCTTTAAATTCCGCTTGCTATTTCCAATTCTTTAAAATTGCAGTGTGCATTATAATTTTTTTTTTTAATTTTATGTTGTGCTTTATTGTATTTGCTTTCATAACAATTAATTAAGCTGAGATAATATGGGTATTTCTTCTTGTTTATGCATTCTCGTACACATATATATACGTACATATTTATTGTATAGAATTACTGTAACACAGAAAGCAAGTCATGGATAAATACTTAAGGATATTTTGTTATAAATCCTCTTACAAGGAATATTCAATTTTAAATCCCTTCAAATTGTATATATTGTATTATTGTAAATCGCTTCAACTTGAATTTTATCATTAATCTTATCTCTCCAAGACTCCCTCTATCCTGCGTATAAAACATTGTATAGACTTTCCTTCAATTTGAAATCCGTTTAGCAGTAGAGAGGCAATATAACTCTGCATGAACCCAATCTCCTTAGGTAGAAAATCTTGCCATCACTTTGTCTTTTAAGTGAGCATCTCTAAAAGAAGTAGAGAGCTTCTCCTTATACATTCTCTCTCTCTCTCCCATGGTCTTGGTTAAAAAAAGATAGGCCACGTTCTTAGCATTTATCTTATTTCTTGGAAAACAGGTAGCCGTATCCTACAAAATTATTTTATTCCTTTCTTATAAGAAGGATAATCTTCTGTCTTGCGAAGATTAGGCGAGCAAAGGTTCGCATCTACGAGTTTCGTCCTTTTCTTTAAGAGCAGATTGTGTTTGCCTTTGAAGCGGAAGGCAAAAAGGTGTAATTAAAATTACCTGTTCGAGCGTGACATAACTATACCCCTTTCATCAAAGTTCATTGTGCGTAAAAAACGAAGAAATAGATCATCAAGTCTAAGCTAAATTCCCTATTGATGTTCTACAAGGACGATAAAATTCGACTAAGTGGCGTCAACAATACTGTGTTGATTTGTTTGTTTTGTGGTTTTACGGCTCAAAGACTACAATGGTCATGCTGCGCCGGGACCTACTGTTTTCCGAGGAATCCGAACCTCTTATGGCCTAGGGAACCAAACCCCGGACTACAGTGAGCAGTGCGATCTTTATGAGATCTCTGAGTAAGCGTTCTTTGTACACTGTTGGGAGTCGAACCCGGATTAACGGCGTACTAGGCGAACGCGTTACCACACTGCGCCACCAATATCGCGCCCAACAATACTGTGTGGTTAAGCAGGCACATTTTCCTCCTTCTAATTATGTTTATGCCCGTTTATCCCGAATTTTTTACTTAATATAGCAAACTCAACTTCACACTCTTTTCCAATCTCATGAAAATTTCTTTTAAACTGCCTCTAAATGACTTAAGAGGGCCTGCCTTCACATTTCTTATCTTCCTAAAATATGTATGGTGAAAATTTTGACCATTCTCTATCGCGATTTCTCCTTCCCTTTTCTTATTTCAATCAATCAATCAATATTTATTTCGCTAAGACTCACAATTGAATACAATTGTGTATTCAATTGTGTATAATTGTGACACACACACAATTGAATACAATGTAATAGACCAACACCATGAATGATGGCTTGACAGAAGACCCGGGAAAAAAGCCTATGTAATACGTCTTGACGGGTCGCTGCCCCCCCTCTGTTTTCCTTCTTGAGTCTCTGCCCCTATACTCTGCTTCATCTACCAATTTACGCCAAATAATGATGTTTTCATTATAAATGAAGTCAAATATCGATAGTCGACTCGTCTGAGCACATTTAATGATGCAAGGTTCTTCGTTGGAGATCTTCGAATAAATCTGAATTCGAAACACTACCTTTAAAAAACACGAGGAATAAGCTTCTTCCAATAAAATAAACATGCTGAACTGTAAAATAGAGTTACGCCAAAAGGTTAAATATAAAAATGTGGTAAACTACTTGCAACGCTCAAACTGATAGTACTATGGTGGGTGTTCGAAAAAAGATAAAACACAAATTTAAAGACTTACTGACGTCGTGGAACCACAAATTTGGAACCAGGAAAATCTGCTTGTGAAGAGGCATTGAACTATTACGATTTTGAGAAGGAATGACTGAAAGTGAAGCAGTTGAATATAAATTTGCAGGAGTAAATTAAAAATTCGCTGTTTATACGGAAATTTCTATTGATTTTATTTATATGTATTTTGCTTTATATTCTTCGTGGTTTTATTTCCAGCTGTTTCAGAATTCACTTTGCAACGGTCAATTGCTTTCCCGTTACAGCTTTTATCGGTTCTCTACCGTGTAAAATGATCTTGATACAACACTCATCTATTTAGCTTCTTTACATAATTTAACGTTTAATTAATATACAAGTATTTAAAGTATATCTGTATATACAGTAATGCATACTCGCTAAATATAGGTAGATATGGACAGTTGCGATTTTGTCACTCTTCGATAGCATTTAAATCGTTTTGGAATAAATGAAAAATAAAAAAAAATGATTTGAAATTTCAATAAATGTAAATATGCATCTTCTTGATTATCTAAATGTTTTAAATTACTAAACTCACGAAGAATGTGATAAAAGCTACCTAAATAAATTTCAAAAATAAAAGCTTATTAGTGCGTATTTGTTAAGATTATTTTACATTGCTTTCCATGTATTTATAGATTTAAAATTGGACTAGCATCTGAAACAAATCCAGGCCCTCAAATTTGCCTAACAGTATGAATTATTTAATTAAAATTCATTTTTCGTTGGCGAGAAAGCCCAAGACAAAATGAATTCAGTTAAATATTTTATTTCAGGTGTATTCTTTCAGGCTGTATATAGTTTGAAAAATACGCTTTGTTTATAATTAATTGCATTTAATGGTAACAGGAAAGTACAATACAAATAAATGCAACGTTAAAAATCCCATGATGCCATACGAATCCATCCAATGTATGTGAATGTGTTTCGAATTAATTTCGACGTTCTGTGGTAATTATTCTCTGGGCTGAATTTACTCACATCCCTCTAGCGCCTCGATTACGGCTGCATTTTATTAAATTACGCAATTTAAATTCTCTAAAGATTAGTTCTACGTTTTGCACACGAATCCGCTCGGTAATTTTTAAATAAATTTTCAAAAATAAATTTCTTTCAGATTGGGAGCCATTTTTTGTTTTGTTTATTAAAGCAAAACGCTTGAGTAAACATCTATGCTTCGCGATTAAGTTAATGAATTCTGATCTTTTCAATATACTCTCGTTTTAAAATTTCGTTTTAATTTCAGTCCAAATAAATAATTGTTTCTACGTTGCTTATAAAATGTGAAATAAATAGATAAGGATATAACTGGTGGCGTACAAATGAAGATAGTAGACACACCTACATATCAAGTTATCAACAGCAGCTACATTAAAATTCCTTTTATTAGCGAACACATAGCCACATTCGTTTCTTACTCTCTCTCTCTCTCTTCCCCTGATTATATTAAGTTAATAATTTCGCACGAGAATAACAGTATTTCTGCTAGAATTTGATTCTGAGATCTGACTTATTAGGTGTCGTTTCCCACGTTATGGATGTTGTTATGAATAGGCATAGAATATGGTTGTATTTACTATTGTTATCGAGAAAACTTGAGTAAAAAAAAGTAGAGTAGGACCCATTTATAACGAGCCCGCATGTTACGAGTGTCCGGATTTAGCGAGGAAACTACGGCTTTTGTTAGACAGAATGTTAAAGTCAAGGGCGGACACATGAGGGTTGTCACAGGGGACATTTTTTCACTGTAAAAAATTCCAACTTTCATGATAAATGAAGGGTGTTATTCCAAGACCATGGCAAATTCTGTCCTTGAACCCCCAAAATGAAAGTCTGTATCCGCCCCTGGTTAAAGTGTAGTTTAAAATTCGTTCACTTTAACTGAGTAAGACTTTTTATGGATGGATCGAGTAAAAATGGCAAATCAGCTTGTCATCAAAAAGAAAACAGTTGTCTACTTGCCACACGAGTATTCAATGAAAATTGCTTTTGCGCCATTAAGGACAGACAGATGGACTCCCTCTTATACAGAATACATTTTACGACGTATAAACAATTGGTTTAAACTAAACATGAAATGTGGTTCACCAGCTGCCTTTGGAGAACAGTAAGGAAAGATGCCCGAATCATACAATTGTTGTGCAAGAAGATGGGAAAAAACTAGCATAAAAATTTCAGGATAAACCTGGGTGTGGAATTACTCGGAGCAGACCAGAATGGGGGTATAGCTGCAGGACATTCCCACTTTCTCGACGCTTGGCTTTATAAAATGAACAGCAGTTATTGAAGTATTTTTATTTAGTTAGTTCTTGAAGTGTTGTGAAATTTTCTTATGCCGTTGACAAGTTTTTTACTTTAACCCTTTCCTCTCTTTCTTCCTGGCTTTCTTTTTATTTGGCCTTTTCCTCTTTCTCTTTATTTGCCTTTATTTACGTAAATTTTTCTAATTTAATTTCCTCCTTTTGTTACTATTAATATTCTTATTTCCATTTTACTTTCCTTCTTTAATTTTCTTCTTTTCTTCTTTCATTTTCCCCTTTTCTTTTTTAATTTTTTCTTTTCTTCTTTAATTTTCCTCTTTTTTTAATTTTCTTCTTTAATTATCCTCTTTTCTTTTTAATTTTCTTCTTTCCTCCCTGTTCCTTTTACTTCCGTATCCGGACCCCGGACAAAAAATTTTACTCGTTAATGTAGTGGAAATTCAAAAAAAAATATTAAGTTAACCTATTTGATGGCAAAGACCAAATATTATGTGTAAAAATATGACAACATATTTATATAAATTAAAAAATCAATTGAAAATATCAGTTGCGCAGCAAAGTCGGTTAGATCGGCAAAGAGACGATGAAAATAAATGCGAAAAGAGATGCGAGTAAAGAATAATCAATCGTCGGAGGATATCACCTAAATGAAGGAAGAAATTACAAGGAAGGAGAAACTACAATGGAAAAAAAAAGGCAAAATCCCACCATATAAATATAATGAAACTGAGACAAAAAATACAGATGTTGCCTAGGTTGAATTATTCAAAGACAGTTTCAACGAAATATTGTAGAAAACTGAAAGAAAGTGAAACGTTAAATTTTCCGTCTTAAAAATTTGAGACAAGCAAACAGAAAAATGATTAAAGATGGTGTAAGAGGTGCTATTTTAAACACACTGTACATCGTTAACGCATCTTGGTCGAATGTAGAACTCGACTGAGTGACTTAATCCTTATAAAAAATGAAGAATTTAGCTTTAGTCATCTATTTCTTCGTTGTTAACGCTTGATGAACTCTGATGAAAGAGTCCAAGGTACTTTATGCTCAAACGGGTAATTTTAATTGTAGCTTTTTTGTTCTCCGCTTCAAAGACAAACACTCTCTGTTTCTGAAGAAAAAAATAACGCTATACTTCGTAGAAGAGATTTAGCTTGGATAATCCTGAGTAGGACAGGAGATTATCCTTCCAGAAGAGAGAGAAAAGAAATGATTCCACAGAAGGCAACTACTTGTTTTCCAAGGAAGGAAATAAATGCTAAGAGAATGGCACAGCTGCTTTTACCTGAGAACATGAGAAAGAGTAAAGATAGATACTCCTTTTAGGAATGCTCATTAGAAAGATAAAGTGTTAGCAAGATTTTCTACTTAAAGCTGGTGAGTCTATGTCTAGATGCAGTGTGCCTTTTCTATTATTAAATAAATTCCAGATTTAAGAAACACCTCTTCCACGCTTTGTATATATTGTATAATGAAATTTGCAAGGACATATTAATTAAGCAAACATGTGCAATTGAAGGGGGATTAGATCAAACTTCTGGCAACTTAAAAAGATTTGGTGCAATGCATTTAACTTAAACGGATTGGTAATTTTGTTGTTATAAAATCCGAAGAGATTTGTAATATAGCTTGCAATTTAAATGAAGTTGCGAAAAATACAGCTTAGAGGAATTTATGATGCAATTTAATTGGATTTTAAGAAGTAAAATATAAAATTTCACTGAATCGGTTAACAATATCAAATATAAATTATAAATGAAAATAGTCTGCAATACTATAATACAAAAATTATTATTATGAATTAAAAATTAATTAATCCTAGTATATTTAAATAAACGCTCATAACTTACAGTATTAATTATTTAACGCAATTTGTACTAAAACTGACTCTTTTAAAACACGATTTAAAATACGTTACAAACGTTTTATTTAACTCCACATACAAGCTCTACGTACATGACTCTACATGCAATCTATACATACATAACTCCACATATATACTCCACGTACAAACTACATTCATGACTCCACATACAACTCTATATACATAATTCTACACACAAATACTCTACAGACATTTTATTTAACTCTATGCTGAGATTTACTATATTCAATATACGATTAATCTAATATATTTTCGTACACACACACTGTTCGTGATTCGAACTGCGTAGAACCTTTATTCTACTCACAAGCTGGCTTCATGTAATAAACTGGAGTCGAACCCGTAACCTTCGTTTTACCATCCCAACTCTCCATTATTGAGTCACAGATGCCATCTTTGTATAATTTTATATTCTAATCTGTATTATTAAATGGGTTTCTTATTTAAAAAGATAGAAAATTAAATATGATTAAAATATTTGAATAAGCAAAATACATTGCGCAAGATATGTTTAGTTGGAAATTATCACAGATGTAAATAAGCAGGGCCATTTGCAATTGTTTCGACGGATATATCCGCCGTCTTCAGAATGCAGAATATTACGGCCCTCACATTTGGAATACTGTTGAGAAGAATCAAACCTCTCAACGATGTTGCAACTGTGAAGAAAAGTATTCTACATTCTACATATTTGTAAGTAATATTCTACATTTTGCAGATGACGGATATATCCGTTGAAGCAATCGTAAACGACATTGTTATTTATAAATGCGATTAATTCTTATCATTTCCATTGTCATCTGAATATAGAGATATTATTGATTTTCGCAATATGCAACTCATTATTCTTAGGCTTTCTTTTCAACTTGCAAATGTCAAACAAATCATCAAAAAAATGCTTTGAGCTATATAAGGTTAAAACTTTTAAGCTTTAAATTTTCAAAGAAGGTAACGAAACGATTCTTCCCCTTGTAATTTAAAAATAATCAGGGGAAAGGATAAATATTTCCTACATACAAATGTCATTTCTAAAAACTTAAGAATAAGCGAAGAATATAACGTATTGCATTACACAATTCTGTACTTTAAAGAAATACACTTCCTGTTGTTATTGTCAATTTACAACAGCGGAATACTGTCGTAATCCTATTACATGATGGAAACAATAAGTCGAAGGCTTTCTTCTGTTCCGTATCCTACAGTCCAAGGCATTAATCCGCTTAGAACCGTTGGAAAATCCCGAAACAGTTTCAGAATCACAGACAATTCCCTTTTAACTCACATTCCTTCGTTGTTTCTTACAAAAAGTGAGCGAAGGTAGTAACAACACGCTTTTAGCGAAAACCTTTAACTGATTGTGCGCCATGTTACAAAAGTTATTTGAAAATTAGCTCCTAGTGTGAAAATTCGATTCATCGAGTCCATTATGTAATATAAAAGAAGCTTCATATTTTTCAATTACGTTTATAATTAAGAATAAGTTTTAAAAAGCGACGAAAGTGGAGATGAAAAGCTCTGTTAATTAGCAGTTAATTAAAATATGAGGGTTTATTATTTTGCTTTTTTCTGAATATCTGCTAAATTTAAAATCGTTCTTTGGAAGTAGATGAAAAAAATATGAGGACGTTGATAAAATTTTAATGTTATGCCCGCTAGCCTACAATATTACCTGTTGAAATTTTTAATGTATTTTTATTAAAATGTAGAATTGGTTTTTTATACGTAACATTAAAAATTATGCAGAAATCTGTATAATATATTTAAAATGGTCCGAACTTGCAAATAAAACCTTAAGCAGCAACGTAAAATTTTCAAAGCGATTGGAGAACTCAAACACCTTTTACTTACATTTATACATTACAATATATGTAAAATTGCAATTTATTTTAAATTATTGGAAGGGCCTGCGGAGGGGGCGGCAAGTAACACTATATCGTAAAGCAAAGGTCAGCAACCCATAGGCGTAGGCAGAAAATTCATAAGAGAGAGGTTATATGTATGATATTATTACCTTTCACAGGGATAACACAATTGCCAAATAAAGGTTAACACAGAAAAGCCTCCGGGGCGAGATTTTTGTGAGTTTTTCGTGGGGGAATTTATTATACAATAATTTTTGCCACCCACGTATATTTAGCTCAAACTAGAGCTTTTTTTATATTTGGAGAAAAAGAGGCGCCGTCCTCATCCTGGATTCGAACCAGGGTCCCCGCGTTGAGCCCGCGGTGTCTTGACCTACTAGACGAATGAGAACAAGAACAAACGCATTTTTCTCCGTATATTAGGATGTAAGATATTATTACCCTTCACAGGGATAACACAATTGCCAAATATGGTCAACACAGAAAAGCCTCCGGGGCGAGATTTTTGTGAGTTTTCGTGGGGGAATTTATTATACAATAATTTTTGCCACCCACGTACAGCTCAAACTAGAGCTTGTGTAATTTTGGAGAAAAAGAGACGTCTCTTTTTCTCCAAAAACAAAAATCTCTAGTTTGAGCTACGTGTACGTGGGTGGCAAAAATTATTGTATAAGAGGGATTGTAAGCTTAATGGTGGGGTTATAAAACTACAACTCACATATTCCTATGTTAAATACAAAATTTCACTGCAATGGGTGTTGCAACCCCCATCAACACCCCCTGCGCACGCCAGTGCGGCACAATTATTGGCACTCCTGAATAGTGTGGCACGAGGATCATAAGTGGGCTGATTTAAAAATAACAGAATTATTCCAAATATAGTCGCTAACTTCAAGAAACATTGTTTTATTTTCCAATGAAATCCATCCCTGTTTCCACGTTACTTGAAGAGGAATATTTTAAGATATTGATGAAAAAAGTTACAGTAATAGTAAATATGCATTCGAACTGACCTCACGAGTAATCGTTAGTTCTATTTCCGTCAATTTTCGTCAATTTTTCTTTTCCATCAATTAGGCAGTGCTCGCATATGGTTAGTGCTGCGAGCACTTAATACTATCAAAATGCCTGCTGTAAACAAGTAAAAGTTTGATTAAATTAAGAAACAATTTTTATCAAATTTTTTTCAGCGTAGTAATGGTCACGCCGATGTTATGGCACGTTTAAATGACGAAAAGTTCGTAAAGAAAAGAAATTTTTTACGTCTGGTAGGACACAATCCCACAGCCTTCTAAACTCCAAGCAGGTGCTCTTACCAACTGAGCCACAGACGACAAACACTCAATCTCCCTACGAACGTATTTAAAGCGTACTTTTCGAAACCGGATATTTCGCCGAATGAGGCAGTACATGGACTGCTTTTTAAACCCACTTGCGAAGAGATCGGTATTAAATTCATCGAAAAGCTCGTTGCAGCAGATATATTTATACAAGTCGAACACTACGCAGATTAAATTTAGAAACAATTTTTATCAACGTCTTTTCGGCGTAGTAATAGTAACGCCGATGTTATGGCGTGGTTAGATGGTGAAACGTTCTAAATACCGTCTATAAATAAATAAATAAATAAATAAACGTTTGATGTTTGTTCTTTTCAAAATCTTTGGACTTGTGAACACGCGTTGGTACAGCAAAAGTATTGCAATAACGGAGTTTTGTATCATTAAAGTGTTATAAATCGTACACCAATTGTACAATAGGATTTTCAAGAAAAAGAATCCCTTTACTGTATCAGGACCATAATAAAAGATTACTACCAATTCGCATCTACTTTAAATTTAAGGGGGCCCGTCCCCACAAAAATGATTAAACGTAAAAAAAAATATTTGCTTAAAAAATATATCTCTACAATTTTAACAGGACCAAAATTTTGTTTCTAGGTCAAGCGGAACACCATCATGTAGAAATTTTTACTAATGATGCATAATTATAAAAAATAGGGCGTTTTTAAATTTAAGTTCAATTTACTCGGAATTTCATTTTTTTAATTTTTTCAATTTCAAAATGCTAAAGCTTTTAAGCTGTTCAAGATATTGCCTTAATATTCGCTAAATATATAATATATAAAGGTACAAACAAACTCTCTGAACTTTATTTTGATATTTTAATTTTAAGTACACATTTTATTCTGTTTTATGTTTCTCACTATGAAATATTGTTAAAATATCAATTTTTTTTCTCTGGTTCTATGCAAGTTAACAAAAAATCCTTCAGTCGGATTTTTCTTTACTTAATTTTTAATAAGATAAAATATTAAAAATAGAGAAACGTGCAGAACTTAACCATAAGTATAGAAAATGGTCAACATCCTTTTTCAGCGCATTGTACATTCTTAAAAAGCAAGTTAGCTGCAAATCATTTTTTGCCTAATCTCAAGACGATATTCCCTATAAATGTACACTCTAAAAATTATATCATAATTTTAATGAATAATTTTGTTTTTCTAAAGGGGAATGGACTCCCTTGAACTTCTTTTCATGAGTAGTTCGATTGTATCAGGAACATTCGCAATCTTATGGATATAGGCTGTCATTCTGGATTTCATTTATTTAGACGTAACATCTTTAAAAGGTTGCAGCGCTGCTGTGGGGTAGTTGTAACGTTGGCCCGATTCCAATTGTACCGTATGACGCGTGCACTTTTCTACTCCCCGTATTCCAGGGTTTAGTTCCTTGATCAGCAGAGGTTCAAATTCCTCTGAAAGATATAATGTCCCGCGCAGCATTACCCTAACTATCCTTGTGCCGTCAAATTGTGCAAACAAATCCTAAAAGTTCGCTGACCCCTGCAGCAGTCCTAAAATTTCCAATACCATACGTCAGCGGTTCTCAATTAGTTTTCATCACGGACCACTTGGGATTATTTTTTCTGTCGGCGGGCCAGAAAATATGAAAACGAAATTATCTTACACGCTATATAGACATTGGGGGGCTTGGGAGCTTATACTAAATTTTATTATTCAATGAAATGCTGTTAATTGAAACTTTAGCCCCGAAAAAAATCCAGCTTCTCTCATCTTGGCCGGGCCAGTTTTAATTGTTCGCTGGCCGGTTCTGGCCAACTGACCGCTTATTGAGAATCGCTGCCATTCGTGATAACACTATATAAAAAGATACTTAATTAAATTTAGTGAACATGTAAATGTGTGCATATTCGCAAGAACTTTTAAATGCCCCTGTGGTTGCACAATGCATGGGCCCTCATCTGGCATACTGCTAATCCAGGACGTCCAACTGTGCCACTCCCTCAAACGACACTAAGAACGCCCTTTCGCTGCCTACTGTACTTCCGGGGTTGGTTCCATAGTTTTTAAGCGATTCATATTCTACGGGAAAGTGGAGATGCACTAACATACCGTGTCGTAGTGGAAATGCATTCGTTTGTCGTGCCATTACCCCGGACTTGAGTCCCCATGGTGTCGTAGAGCGAGAACCATTTTTCTGCTCACCGTAGCTAAAGGTATGATTTTCTTGTCACGGAGTGCTGGATGTCTCGAAAACTTTCGGGTCCCGTCTTCAGCATGACCCTTACTATCCATGTGTCGTAAAAAATAATTACAAATTGATTAAATTTCGTAAACGTCACGAAAAATCACCGAAAGTCATATAGCTACTAAACAAGGGCAATCATACATCGTATTAACGTCTCAGGAATTTTACATGGGGCGTTTTGTTTTGTGTTCCTGCTGCTCCCGTTTGTATAATTCGTGAAAGTTTCATATTTTAGTTGTTATATTTATAGCTGTAGGCAAAAAGTTCATAAGAGAGGTTATAGGCTCAATGGGGGGGGCAGGATTACCGACAACTTATATTCAAAATTTCATTGTAACGGGGGTTACAACCCCCATCAACACCCCCGTGCGTACGCCTGTTGTTATATTCCACCTAAAACTTCTATGGCCACTTCATAAGATGCTGTTTTCTTAATCACTCTGTGACCGGTAACGTTCACCAGGATGAAGCACTTGGTTATAAGAGCCCCATTGCGTTCTATCTGCCAGAAATTGCAATAATACATACATGGAGTATGTATACACTCTATATTCACCAACAATTATTATCAATCCACTACAGGATAGAGGCCTCTCCGTCATCACACCTGAAGTAGTACGTTGGAACGAACACGAAGAATTTGTACTTAAGCTCCCCGCGCTGGCCAGACGTTTTGGTAAGCTGTACCTACAATTAAACGAGGAATCCGAACGTCGGCTGCACAGCCAACACAATCCTGCTCTACGACGGGACTCATTGCGTCACCCTCTCATCGGGTGTCCCTTCTTCTCGCTGCTGCAAATTTAGTCCGCGAACAGAAGATGATATTTTCAGCTGAAGACAGCTGCGAACAATATGTGATATATGAGGCGTTGAAAACAACAGTTGTATAAGTCCCAAAAATTAATTTTTTGAGTTAAGTCCATGGAAGTACCCTCTGGGGTTGCCTTGTTGCCTGCAACACTGGTATATGTCCATAGTGTAATTAATTGCCACAAGATGGCACCACGTTACTGTTGGCCGAAACGAAACTGGCATTTCATTGGATGCAAACCCTTTCGTATTTCATTTTTTAAGCAAAAATGCGCGTGTACCACTGTTGTTTTCAAGGCCTCATACATGTGTTTATAGAACTGTAGCCCTCTAAATCCCTCCTACTTCCCCAGGTGAAAGAGATACGGATTCCTCGAAGAACAGTGGGTCCTAGAGAACCGTGACCTTAATTTTCCTTGCGCCATAGGACATGAAGGAACAAGCATTGTTGAAGATCATGTCCTCTGAAAAATTGATGTTGGTAGTTGTCTACTGAACACCTCTGCTGCGCGTTTTCACTCAGCGAGTGAGCTAGTTTTGTAAGCTGTGTGTAATCGAGACTCGCTGAGCGAGTTGCAACTAGCTCACACGTTGACTAGTTTACAAGCCAGCCAGGAGCGTGTAATTGAGGCTTCAGTCAAAAGAGATTCAGATTTCTCGGCAAACTGTCTGTCTGTTTGTGTGTGGGTTTTACGGTTCAAAGACTACGATGGTCATGCTGTGTCGGGACCTACTGTTTTCCGAGGAATCCGAACCTCTTAAGGCCTAGGGAACCAAACCCCGGACTACAGTGAGCAGTGCGATCTTTGAGTAAGCGTTCTTTGCACTGTTGGGAGTCGAACCCGGATTAACGGCGCACTAGGCGAATGCGCCACCGCAGGGCTCGGCAAACTGTAGGTCCTGGCATAGTATCATCTTGGGTGTCCTTGCTCCATAACGCACAAAGAAGCTCTCTGGTGGCGTAGCGATAAAGGCGTTCGCCTATCACGCCGTTAACCTGGGTTCGATTCCAATGACGCCCTAGACCGCGTGCCCTTTTTCTGCCTACCGTAGTCCGGGGTTTGGTCCCCTAGGTAACAGAGGTTCGGATTCATAAGAAAACTGTTGGTCCCAGCATAATATAACCTTATCTGCTTTTGCGCCGTAAAGCGTAATCGAATGAAATGCAAATAAAACGATTATATAGTAATCTACACATATCGTCTTTAAAGGTGTTATTGGAGGTCATAAACGATAAACAACGCTACCCTAAAGCCCAGCCATTCCAGACAACCCCAACATTTCCAAATTATTTATTTATTTTTACATACAAAACAACAGCTATCCTAAAGAATTTACTACTCCAATATCACCTGAATATTCTTATTTTTTAAGCTTCTCGATGACATATAAGTAACGTGTCCTCCCACACACGTCATATTGACCCAGGTTTGATTCCAATGTTATTATAGAACGCATTTTCATGCTCACCGCAGTCCGGAGTTTTATTTTTAAGGCAACAGAGATTAAAATTCTTTGGAAAGCTGTTTCCGGTATAGGATTACCTGAATTGTCCTTGTTGCGACGAACGCAACCAACTGCTTTTTTAAAATTAAAATATTGAAGTACCAAGCAGCAACTTTTTTGCAGTCTGGTGATTAAAAGTCTAATTGCACTTTTATCTGATGATATTGGAAACTTTCATTTTTTTTTAATTTACGTATTAGATTGCTCAGGACACCAGATGCCGAAACGTGGGCTTACCGAGACATTTAAAGCAAACTCAAACTTACGAATCGAAAAAATAACTTCAGTCCATAGCAGAGTTATCAGGGGGCGGACTGGACCCCCCGGGCCACTGCGCCCTCATGGACTATAGGACTTGCGCCCTCCGATAACCCAAGGTATGTGCCCTATGACAGGACCCAGCCCGCCCATGAATGTTACTCAAAGTGTGGTTCGTGGCAACGCATTAAGTGTTTCGCAAGACCTTCAGAAAATACGGGAAAAACAACAATAAAATAACGCATGTTAACAACACACGTTGAAAAGGTGCTATTAAAATCTTAACATCAACAATGAGACACCTGAAAGTGACACCCTGGCGAATGTTTAATTTATTCAAGAATTTTATAAATTGAATACAAAACTCTAATGCTGGATGCTTTCCATATTTTGAAAATGATGCGTAGGAAAAAAAATAATTATTTAGATCGCGCAAGGTAATGGTCAAGGGGTCCGTAAAGGCTAATATTATAAATCAAAGTATTAACGATCTTAATTTAAGCCAATATGTTTTTCAATTTTCTCCTAAGTAAAGTCGCAGAAATTCAGCCCGCCGTTGTTCACGATAAGCAATGGGAAGATTAATATAGTCTGTGAGAAACCAAAGTTTAGGAGTAACTGCCTACCCTAAAGATCTCCTCGACAAAGTCGACGAGAAGGGGCAACAGGGCTGGTACTCGGGGTCCGTGAAGTCTAGGGGCCCGCGCTGGCAAGGATCTATGGTGTGGGGGGTCTGGCCCAGGAAAGTGGTCGGGGGGCCAGTAGAAGTGAGCCTAGGGTTGGCCCGCTTTGGCTCTCAGCGCCCCTGCTCCTCTAGGCCTATGCTAACACATTGAGATAAACAAAAAATGTTGTTAAAAACCAGCTAAAGATCTTGTTTCCTTTGTTTTATGGTGCAAGGACAACTAGGACCCTGCTGTCTTCAGACGTAAAATGCAAGCAACAAATTTTTAGGTAGAGTCTCTTCCTTAAACATACTAAATAATATCATTTTTACGATGAAGACGGGCCCAACGTGATTATTACTGCCGCCTTCCTGGGTTCGCTGGACTGGGTTTGACTCTCAGTGGGCTTGGCTTTGTTTAAATGTGTCGTGGTTTAGATGTCACGTTGAGATGTCGGTTTGGATGTGCAATGCTAGTACATGGCGCACACACACAGCTAAATATAATGTGTCGTTCTAATCCTCCCTCTCTTCCCTCGTAACAATACCACTAGTTCTTTTTTAACCCTCATTATCATCAATTTCAAATGTACGAGGGCGAATCAGAAAGTCTTTGCCCCTATTTTTTATTAGCCAAAATAAGGTACATACAGGTAATTACAAATATACGTACTATTCTACGTACCTTACACTATTTTTCCACATAGTCCCCACACCGGTTCAGACATTTGTCCCATCGCAGCACTAAATTTGAGATGCCCCTGTGGTAGAATTCGTCCGGCTGACTGTGGAACCACCGTCGGACTGCTGTCTTGGCTTCATCGTTGCACGTGAATCGCTGTCCTGCCAGGAACTTCTTCAGCGGACCGAAAACGTGGAAATCACTAGGGGCGAGGTCCGGACTGTATGGTGGGTGGTCCAGACTCTCCCAGTGAAATGACCGGAGCTTGTCGGCGGTTCTGATTGCATACAGTCCGGACCTCGCCCCCTAGTGATTTCCACGTTTTCGGTCCGCTGAAGAAGTTTCTGGCAGGACAGCAATTCACGTGCTACGATGAAGCCAACGAATTCTACCACAGACGCATCTCAAATTTAGTGCTGTGATAGGACAAATATCTGAACCGGTGTGGGGACTATGTGAAAAAATGGTGTAAGGTACGTAGAATAGTACGTATATTTGTAATTACCTGTATATACCTTGTTTTGGCTAATAAAAAATAGGGGCAAAGACTTTTTGATTCGCCCTCGTATCTTGTATGCACCTCCTACTTACTTTGAATCACTTACCTAATCTCGGCTAGGATGTGCTTCTGTCGCAGCCTAACCTTTGATATCCTTGTGCCATAAAAATAATCTAATGGAATCTAATTGAATGGCAAAATTCCTAGACTCTACGCTACGAGTAAATCTCATGGCGCAGTCTTGGACACTGAATATGTAAATACAAGACATAAATGACAAAGGTTTCCTAAACTTGGTCCGTGTGTTGTATTTGTGTAAGAGTCTGGGAATTCTGTCATCCAATTAGATTCCATTAGATTATTTGTATGGCACAAAGACATCACAGGTTATGCTGCGACAGAAGCACATCCTATATGAGATTAGACAGTGATTCAAAGTAAGTGGGAGGTACATACAATGTACTTCTGAAATTGATGATAATGAGGGTTGATAAAGAACTGCTGGTATGGTTACGAGAGCAGAGGGGAAATTAGAACGACATATTATATTATATTTAGCTATATGTGTATCGTGTGCTGGTTTCGTTCTTTTCACTTTAAGGTGGTGAAGTGGTGACACACGTTTGTCCACCAAGTCGAAAATCCGCGTTTGAGTCCAAATGATATTAGACGCTTGTTGGTCTTTCCTACTAAATTGTAGTCCGGTATTTGATCCCCTTAGTGAAAAAATTTTAGATTCCTCGAAAAAATTTAAATCTAAGTGCAGAACATTCTTGATTGTCCTTGTGCCGTTAAATAAACAAAATGTGGTCTCTCCGTATGCATCACAAACCCTATAAACTAAAAAGTCTATCGAAACAAAGCTAGGTGTCACTTGGGTAGAGAACAGAATCTTCACAAAATTTAGTCTCACTTTTGAAAACTTGCACCATTTCCGAAATGAGTGATTCTGAATGACACTACACGATGAAAGAAAACAATATAAATCAAAATTGCGCCCAATTTTCAATTATAAAATTCATTTGCTGAAATGTTGTGGTTATCACCATAACGACGAAATTAAGTTCAATTTACTCACATTTCTTCTGTATATAATAGACGATCTCTCCTTCAAAACCATGGGATCAGTAAATGGTTAAGGTTTTATGACTTCATATATTATTTCATAATTGTTGAGTGTGTGCGATTTCAATTTTTGGTTCTGGTGAATCATTCGTCTTTAGACCATTTGAAACTTCAGCAGTTTCTACCCTTGCTTGACTATTCTGTTCCGACAGATGTCTGATTTTTTGGTTAATGATCCTACAACCTGTTTAATTAACTAAAATTAGGACAAGAAATCGTTTTAAGTCACAGGCA
Source organism: Dysdera silvatica (assembly GCA_006491805.2). Taxonomy (NCBI): domain Eukaryota; kingdom Metazoa; phylum Arthropoda; class Arachnida; order Araneae; family Dysderidae; genus Dysdera; species Dysdera silvatica. The sequence continues at coordinate 98,159,781 of QLNU02014176.1, forward strand.
TTCAATATGCAAGTATAGTTTGAAAATGACATTCTTTTAATGTAGCAGTGTGATCACAGGATCTCTACTTAATCTGCATAAATAGTTAAATAGTAAACTAATTATCTAGAATTTGATGAGTCTATGTTGGCACGCGAATAGATCGCAGTATTACTTCGGCACAACCAAAAAATATGGGTCGACCTGCATGCTTTATGAACTTTATAAACTTTGTTACTTTATTGCCAATATAAATATATTTTTATAACTTCATTACTTTATGAACTTTATGCTTCGGGAACCCAAAAACATTGCCGGCCCCAGTCTTTAATGTTTTATTATATGGGTGATTTTAATAAAATCCAGTCATTGAATAGCAAAATGGGTTTCTCTATTTTATAAGAAACTTAAAAAAATATATAAATTTTTTCCAGGTAAGTGAAGCCAAGTTGAAAGTATTTGATGCATTAAACATCTTCTTTTGAAAGAATTTGAAGTCAAAAAATTCTTCTTTAGCCATAAAAATTTGTTGAAGCCAATATAAAAATAGTTTTTCCCCAAATAAAATGATGCATGTAATCACATGATAGTTTCAGTAGATATCAGAGAATAATTTGTTAAGTTTGTGATATTATACTTCATTCACAAAAAAAGTAGTCCGATGGTACCGTTAGAAATAACGGGAGTTGACGTCACAAACGGCCTAGCCGATTACAGCAGAGGGGAGGACGTCATTTCAGAACAGACAAACGTTTGTTAAAAAACAGTTCTGAAATAACGTCCTCCCCTCTGCTCTAATCGGTTAGGCCGTTTGTGACGTCAGCTCCGAAAAGTAGTCCGACGGTACCGTTAATTCTAACGGTACCATCGGACTACTTTTCATGAATAAAGTATAGGTTTGTCTTTATCTTATACTTTTCCAATTCATAGTTCCTATATTTCAGAAAAGGGATACAAAAGTTCTACGTAGCCATATGATAAAATAATATTGCTGATGGTGAAAATAGACGCTGAAAGATAAAATTTTTACCAGTGAAGTTATTTTGTTAAATTCATTATTAAAAATTAGATAATTAAGTGTTTATTTTAATTATGAGTTCATTCGCATAATTCTCGGGATTTTTAGAATTTTACTTGAACTAAAATTAAGAAGCTGAAATCCAAGCGAATGGGAAATATCTAAGTATTTATTTAAATATCAAAGCATATCTCGTCTATTATATTAAACGTTTTCTTCTTTGTCTTTCGTTTTGGTTTAAGAAGCAGTCCAAATACTGTCCCATTAATTGCATACTTGTCCGTGGCGAAGCTTTACATTCGCTCGCAGAGGAGAGTTTGGCCGACGCCCGTAGCTCAGTGGGGAAAAGGTACTTATTTGGTTATTAAAGGGCTATAGGTTCGGTTCAACCCAGGCGCCTAGCTTGAAATCATTATTTTCTTTGTAATTAATTTATCATCTAAAGCTTTAGGTATTTTAAATAACATCGTATCCTAATATATTCGTAGAAATTAAATGCTAGATTTCTTGAATTAAAATAATTCAAATTTTTAAAAAAAAACTTGGTATTTGTAATGTAAATTTGCAAAAATGTTTAATAAAAAGTTTGAAATCGTAGGATAACTAACTACCTTACGCGAAAATTTTATCATATATCAAAGATGATGAAACAGACCATGAAAGAATTAAGAAAGCTTAAAACGAAGAAAGGAATCTACATTTCCATAGATTCCATTTTGACTCTTTGAAATATTTCTCGACGATATTCCGAGCGAAATCTCAACAGTCTTCTGTAAGCTGATGCGAAAACTGGTTTGAAGAGGTTAAAGAACGTTCATGTAATAGAAAATTTTAAATCATCGCAACGGATAACAATCACACGATAACCGAAAAAATTGAAATAATTTTGCAAGAAATTCTACAACGGCAATCGGAGAAATATGCCAAAAAATTAACATAATCCAATAAAATAGTCTTAAGTAAGATGGATATATAAATTTAGAAGCAGGTTGAGATGGCAGGACAAAAGACATCCCAAGACAGGGACGAATATGAAAAATAACAAAGATGTCCATTTAATCCATAATTTTTAAATCAGTAATTATGATGTAAAATGTGAACATATTAAATCACAATATTATATGAAGTTTAAATTTTAACTAACTTCACAATAAAATTTTGCATATTCATATAACTTCCAAAATCAGCATATTCTCTCTCTCTCTCTCTCTCTCTCTCTCTCTCTCTCTCACACACACACACACACACACACACAGAGTCTTAACAAACATCCTTTTATAAACAATTGATACAATTTCAAATATTCTAAAAATTATAAGAATACTTCGATAATTCCAAAATTACCGAGCCATAATATTTTCTGCTTCTGCATGGATTGCTCTGCTTCTGCTTGGATTGCTCTGCTTCTTCTGTTTGAAACGGGGTTTAATCTCAAAACGTTTGTGTGATGCGTCATCAAGTCGCCCAAGTCATCACCTCATGGGAATTTTGTGAAGGAGTCGGCTTGATTGCCGACTCCTTCACAAAACTTGCCGGCTCAAGGTCCATCAATCCAATGGAATGCGTGTGTTATAATAAAAAACGCACATTTAAATTTCTTCATTTTAACATGCATCCACAACGCACACGAAACGCCAAAATATTGTATGATTCCCATTAAGCATGGGTATCATGGATCGGATCTTGATTAAACTAGAATTAATAAATTAGCACTCTAGATGAATAAGTAATTAAGTAAATGAAATTTATTCAACCTGTGCACAATTTTTGATATACATCTGGTGCGTAATATTTAAACTGTCACATTGATTAATTTGTATTAAGAAAATTTTCTCTGATTATTAAATGTGAGATGATGTTGAGCAATAGTTTGCTCTCCTGCAGATAGGAAACGTATTACATAAATTACATTTTAAATTTCAATTTCTTCTCTTATCTACTGTCAAGTTTGCACTGGTTTACAAATTTTACGATAAGCAGTTCATTAGACTTTGAAGGATTTCTTGTCAATTTATTTATAGCCTCATTTGAGAAAAACACGCTACATTTGTAAATAAACAAAACAAATAATATGTTAAATTAATAATGATGGAAAATATGTAACGCTTCATGCTCGTGTGTGAAAGAGAATTTCGAATGAAAGTATCGAAATTCAAAGCATTTAGCTGATGCCATGCAAGTATTCGCAGAAGATAATTAACTCAACAAATTTCATGTCACTGAAACAAATGCAATTTTGATGCAACTTCCAACAACGTGAAATGTTTATATTCCCAGAACACGATCGTATCGCAAATATACCAATAAATATGTATAGCTTCCCAGCAAACACCAATAAAGGAATAAGCTTTGTCGAATAATTTCGAATCTCTTAAAGGGTTTTCATTTCATACCATTTCAATTTATTTAATTTAAGAATTTCATAGGAAAACTGGTTTTAGAAATTCTTAATGAAATTCAATGTAAGCGCACATGAAAATGTCGGAAAGAGGAAAATAAATTTAAATTGAGAATGGAATAAAGGACGTAAACTCCAGTTCATAACTCTCCATCTCTTTTAATGTTTGATTGGGTGGAGCACAGAAATACCAAACATTTGTGTAAAATTTCTGTTCAATGTTTGAAATGGTATGACTGCACAGAAATATTTATAATATGCATTACGGATGTACGTTTTCAACAGAAGATTATAAGCACTTTTTAAATCTAATAAACACAAAGAAAATCTTTCTAAAATAATTCGCGGTGTTTTTTACTTGTACATTATTCTTGAGTTCATAACATTTTCTTCTATTTTCGTAAGTCTACCGCGAAGCAACTGCGGTCTCCCTTGAGACTTCACCAACTGCCATTTTTAATATTAAGAATGGAGAAAGAGTTTTACACGCTCATTTAAAATGAAAATGAAGAGGAGGATAAGAAATTTTCTTCCTTCTTTTCCGACATATCAGCTTAAAATTAAGGAGAAGACGTTTATGTTCTGCTTAAAAAGATGTTCTTATAACATATAAAAAATTTTGTGGGGGAAGGTACCTAAAAGCGTTAAAAATAAATGCTTTATTCTGTTTAAAGTGATGTTAGGTACTTGAAGCTGAAAAACATAATGAAAAATCAGATTTTCAACAAAAACTATGCATTTAGATTAAAATTTCATACGTTCATTATCTCTTTTCCCTCCAAGAAAGTGCTTTTAAACCAAAATAAACATAAAATGCCATACAAAATAAACATAAATGCCAAAGCGGTGGGCGCGACTTGCTTTAGATTGGTTGCTGGCCAGGACTACTTGCAGAGACATTTACATAGACTTTAATTGGTAGAATCTCCGACATACCCACTGTATGAACTTTTCGTCAATGGACATAACCCACCTCAAAGTACGCCCAGGACTTAAGGATGCTCTAGACCGTGACAAAAACGAAAATGTCACTGGATATCTGGCTGAATCCAACTTGTATTGGGCTGCCAGAAATAGACTAATGGTGGAAAGGCTTTCGTATGGAGTAAAATTTTAAAAAAATTAAAGAAAGAATATTCACTGGTTTTTACAAATAAAACAAACTTTCTTTGCTGTAAAAAAACTCTCATACATTGTTATTATGAATGTGCTACACGGGTTTAAATGCACACAGCGTGGCTTCGATTGATGTAATGATTCACCAAGTTTGCGAGTAACGACTCGTGGCTTTGTGTCCACCTATCCTTACATCGTGAAATTATCAAATACTCGGTACGTTTTTGAAGCTTTTTGATATATTTTATATAACCACACTATCCATGAAAAAAAATGTACATTATCTGTACTCCTTTAAAAGAAACGAATATATTTTATCTCGACTACGTATTCATTGGTTAGATTAATATGATTATCGATTTAATGATATGGTTGACGGTTTAGCTTGATATAGGTCGCGATTCATTCATTCTACGTGAAACGGTATTATTTTTTCGAGTTCGGAAAAATAAACATTCGATGATGTCCCCCTAGCGGTGCGCGACTAAAAGATATTCTAATCGATTGTCTCGATTATTTTATACATCACGGAACCTCTCGATGGTTTTAAACGTGATTCGATGCATCACGTCACCATGTGTGACGGAAGCAGTTCTTGATTCGTTGGTTTGTTACTGTAAGCTCAGTAAAAAAATTACAAATTACGAATTTTTTAAATGAAAATCACAGCGTTTTAATAGAAATACAATAACAATTACTTATGCATACAATGTTTCTTACGTAAATGCACAGATTCGAAGCGATTCGAATCAGACAATTTATCTATATTCGTTTGACGTCACCGTTCCTTCCGGCTGAAACCATCGTAAAAACATTTTGCTTCGCCAGTACGCAACTATCTTATAAAATTAAAAGTCAATGGATCTTACGATAAGTCTTCATATTCAACAAGATTAAATTATATATGCATAAAAAAATTTATTGAATTTCGACTACCATCTCTATTTACTTATAAATAGCCAATGTTCGTTTTGAATGATAAAACAAAATTGTAATTGTATCTTTACCAGCCATGTTTTTGAATATAAATTCTATGTCATATATACCGTGCTTTTCTTATAACGACAAAAACAATTTAAATATTTTTTCTAAATAATTTTAAGATTAAACACAGCTTAGAATACCAGGGGACTGTTTTTGAATCATGCAGCGAGATGTCGTATATCACAATTTAAATCATTTTCTATGATTTTTATCCAAAATCGGCATATAGTAAGTAGATATTTTTAATTATACGTACAATGAATTAAAAATGTTCTTATGTATTTACAACACCAACAAAAGCAAATAAAATAAAAAATAAATATTCGTATTAATAAATAAAGTGCAGGTCGTTTGTATTTCGTTAAATCGGAGTTTTACTGTACAGGCTCTCTAACGCCTATATAATGACTCTATAAACAAATACTATGTACCTTTCATATGGATGTCAGAAAATGTAGCTATACCTATCTACTCACCAAGTTGGCAACGACGCCATGTGCATGACGGAAGCGTGCAACTGTGATTCAGCTATGTTTTCGCGTATCCGCATGGCGGTTGGGGAGCTGACTCGCAATTGCAATTGAAAATATCGATTGTTAAATTTAAAGACGAATGAATCGGTGACTCGATTGTAAATTTGAGCCGATTACGACTCTTTTAATTGTAAAAACATTTCGTAATCGTCCATCACTAGCTATGGCTGTGCTATTTTGTTTACAGGGCGATTGTCTAACGTATTTCATACTGTTCCTATTAAACAACTGAATGTGCGTACGTGTGTGAGCTCGAGTGTGAATAAATTTCCCACATCTCATATACATTTTTTATTTAAGCTGTTTATCAAGCCCGATGACAGGATTTTCAGGCCCCCGGAGAGCCTTGGGGCCCGAGCTCCGTTCAGACAGCTCCCATTTTGGTAAATTTGAACATTTACATGTTCGGAAGTCACGTTAAGTCATTGATCCCGGATGCTTATTAAGCAAATACTTCAATTAAAGACTTTTAATTAAAGCGAATAAATCTGTATTTCGCGTTGTTGGCTTGCCTCGCAATAATCTTACAATTCGCAGTAATTTCTTGGTCTCATTTTCAATTTATTTCATTGGTTTAATTTCATTGGGTAATTTCATTGATTTAATTTCATTGGGTAATTTCATTGGTTTAATTTCATTGGGTAATTTCATTAGTTTTAGCTATTTATCTCCATATTTGATACGATGCGTTATCCATGTTATAAAAGAAGTGCCGATATTTCAGTTGTTCAGACCGACGCGAATATCCTGATACTTTTCAAACGAGAACACTTATGTGGCTTTATAAGAAATGACCAAGTACATCTCAACCTGCTAAAGTGACCACCTTTGGAAATTGACCACTTTTTACGAAAGAGAACTGGTAGGGACTGAGTCATGAATATACCAAAGGCGGTCATGTATAGTGAGCCCCTGTCTATGGTGACCCTTGCAGTCCAGTTCCAAAGGTGATCAACTTGAGAGGGTTCTACTGTACAAGAGTCAAATAAAGAGCGAACACAAGTAACCAAAAACAACCTTTGATTAATGAAGAATAAAGTCTTGAGCCTTCAAAGTTTTTGAAATTTTTAGAAAACTTTTATGCAAATCTTAAATTAAGACCCGAAAGTTTGACATTTCTTTAATGAAATTTTCGCGTGCCATTTATAATATTTCTTTCTGAGTTTCTCGCGTCACCAGTTGCATTAACTTCTTCTTTAAATTGTATAAGACATTCAGTTATTATTATCATTAGAAAATTTTGCCGAGAAAACTATTATAATGACGTCACGAATTTTTCTCTCCCTCTCTCTCTTGAAATAGTTCTATGAAATTTCCTTAGAGGCATGAAACGGTCTTTAATTAAAATTCCATTGCTGGAAATCAATGTTATTTGAAGATAAGGTTTTAGTCATATAATTGACATTAAACTTCAATAAGTCGCTTATTTCATCGAAGGAGATTTTTCATTCCTTTATTTATTAAAATTTCTTCATTTTTTCTTAAATATATCCCTCCATTTTACTTAATTACTTATACGAAATTATTAAATATTCATTAAAAAATTAATTTCCGTTTTTCCTTTGCTATTGGATTGGATCTGAAATGAATTATGAAATACGTTTAATTTTAATCTTAAATAAGGACATGTTCTTCATTTAAGCTTTCGGTGAGTCACTCACGAAAATGATTTAAAGAAACGATTTTTTCTTAGTTTAAAAAATCGATCTCTCTGGGAAAGATGAACCCTCGTCTATTTTTTGTTTCAACCAAATTCATTAAGATATTATTAATAAGAGAAAAGTGTTTGTAAATTCTGATTTAACTAGATCAAACACGAATGAATGGTAAACAGATTAATCTAGAAATTATCTTATCATATTTCGTCGTAATTACCATTTTATTTATCAATTACTTATTTACCTTTTACATTTCGTAATAATTGTTCTAATAACTTAAAATTATGTCTTGTAATTTAAAATTAACACAAATAGTGTTTAATAGATTTTAAAATCGGAACAATACTTTAAATTTTTCAATTTATCGATTATTACAGTTACAGAGACAAAATCAAAAAATTACTTTGATATTATCGTATTTAATAGCTGGCGCTACAGTTATAATGAAGCAATGCAAAATTCACCTCGAAATTATATTTGTAATAATGATAATTGTGTTGTAAGGTATTATTACTCTTCTCAGGGCTAACCCAATTGCCAAATATCGGTCGAAACATAAAGCCACATGGTTGATTTTTGTGATTTTTCGTGGGGAATTTATTATACTCAGAATAATCACTACGAAGTTATTCTATTCATAATCACTACGAAGTTATTCTATTCATAATCACTACGAAGTTATTCTATTCATAATGACCACAAGTGACTATCATATCTGCAATGACGTTGCGTTTGTAGAGATGCAATTCAGAAATCATTTCGTGAGTGTGTTCGTAATAGGCTGAAACATGTTTAGGGTCCGAGTGCAAAGTAGTTTGTAAAAGGAGCGGTTGTATTACCGAACTCGCAGACAGAATCAACAATACATGAAATCGATTTAAAAATCTATGATTTCAAAGTAAATGATATTGACGTAATCTGTGGCGGATTTATAAAATTTCCACACTTGGGCTCAACCTGTACTGCCGCCGCCTCCCTCCTTTCCAAAAACAGGGATATTTATAAAATAAAATAACCCATAGCATACCCCTAACATTTTATAAGTAACGGCCATTTTGAATATAATTATTCAAACTAATAAGATACAACTCAAAATTATTGCTACCATAATCTCCGACTTCGTGAATTCGAGACATTTTTTGAATCCACATTAGTTTTAGTTTGGAATCCTGGAGCCTCTGATATTTTTGCATATGTTTGTGAAAAACATACTTACGCATGCATGCATGAATTTTGCTTTTAGTTATCAATTCAAGTTTTTCATCATTCATTTGTTTACTACTGGTATATTGTAGTATATAAAAAAACGTGTCAGTCCCGAATTTATAAATGGGCGAACTGGGACGGTTAGCCTTTTGCTTTCAATTCTGTAATTTGTATTCGAAGTTCGACTTAAAATAGTCGTCTACACTATATCATCACCAGCGTTTAAGCTGCAGTCGCATTTTTCGCAAAATGCGACGAGTTGCTCGAAAATGCGAAGAAAAAATTATTGCCCATCGCGAAAATGCGACAGGCATTTTTAACCACAGTTTATTCTCTGAAAACAGGATTCCTCGATTCCAGAATATCCGTTTTGCACTTCAGCGATCTTTTCTTGTTCCTTTTTGTTTCCTCTTCAAAATTCTTAACAGCACCTGTTAAGCATCGTTGATATAAATAATTTCATTGATACGATTTTTCGAGCAACGAAAGCAACTAATATTTTTTAGCATTTTGCTACAAATTATTTTCCCATTTTAGCATTTTTGCGACAGCATGTTTTGAGCCAGCTTAAACCGAATAATTAAATTAAGGGCAATAATTAAAAAGGAACATTACTTTCAACATTGTCGGATCTGGAAAATTTTGTTTTTAAGCTGTTTGACCTAGTCCTATGCTTTATATACCTACTTAGAAATCCGCTACTAAACGAAACTCATAGCAAATTATAAACGAAAACCAAGCTTTTTTAGTGCTGTTACCGTCTGAAAGTAAAAACTAAGGAATTTTTATATTTCTGGATAAAGTCAGTTTAAAAGGGCATTAAAAAGAGTTTAAAGTTCGAAAAAACATGTGCAGTTCGTATTAGCTTCTCGTGAGATTACCAATCTCTTTATAGTTGTATATTGCGGTTATTCTCGTGTCTTCTTTGTATTCTAGTGAAATAATTTTCTATTAAAAAAAAGTATGAAATTCAAAAAAAAAGATCTTTGAAATAAAATATTTGAATAAAATTAATATCATCCCATATATTTTGACCTCAAAAACTTCGTTTTAAACCAGTAATTCATTTATTTCTAAATATTAGAATTTTAGGGCAATTTTAAAAATAAAAATTAATAATAAAATTAATTTATTGAAAGCGAAAGAAAGAAAGAAAGAAAGAAAGAAAGAAAGAAAGAAAGAAAGAAAGAAAGAAAGAAATATAGCAATAATAATAATAACAAATTTTATTGATAGATTTTTTGCATACTTTATATTATACAGCATAGTAAATGGAAAAATATAAGGCATTAGATATATGTTCTAATACTAACATTGAGATTACACAGAGCGCAAAATTTGAACGATAAGGCTTCAATATCTTAAGCATCGCATTTCGAAAGAGAATTCCTTTCTTTGAAAAAACCTCAATTTGGACAAGAATTTGAGATTTAGATTTCGTGAGCTCAATTTGACCTAAGCCTAAGTGAGACTGCCTTTATCGCATGTAGAGCTGAAAAACATATAAAGCATGCATCGCAATGGCCAAATGCTAACATGTCGAAAGTGTACGTTAAAGTGATTTATTGCAAGTGATTCAGTCCTAAATTTGACTGCAGGAGTCATCGCTTTAAAATTCGGACTTCGAATGCTTTTCAAATGTCAAATGTAAGCTCCATCGCATTATTTTGGAGTTAAAATCTTATAAATGACATTCACAATCGCTGACGACAGTAGAATGCTTTTCGTAACAACTCGGGAATCTTTTGAATTGTGATCTCAAACATTCTGAACCATAAAATCGCTGAACGATGTAGGAACTTAGTGGCAAAGCATCCATCAAAAGCCTCTTGATCCCGTAAATTTTCGAGAAAAGAGAGTTTCCTCTCAGCAGCGCAGCGCTAATTCCAGCATCATTATTTAATACAAAAATCACGTTTTTATTCAAAAAATCTAAAATTTCCAGTTGATGAAAGCTCAATATTAATACAACGTGACATAAAGCTATTAATTTTTATATCGAAAAGCATTTATTTCAATGAAATTAAATTTCCTTAAAGAATAAAATTGATATGCAACAAGGGATTTTAAATTATTCACTGCATCCCTTCCTTAATAAATAAACGTTACTTTAAATTGGGTATTGGATAAATACCCTGTCCATTTACCATATGCGTATAGCTCATGTGCCATTGGGAGCAGTAGGGCGATGCTAGTGCTGGCGTTCTTCCCTGGAGTGACACTAACGAACTACCAACTCTTTGGCGAGATGTTAATCTGTGAATACGCAAGCCAACGTGCTGAGCTATGTCAATTATTCTATTGCCATTTCTAATAAAGTTCGAACTGCTGAGCTTCTTGGATATAACTCTGCTAATATCAATCATTATATATAATGATATATCTGATAATATCATCATTATATCTCTCATTGGGATATATATATTCTGCACTGAAAGAACTCATCGAGGAAATTGATATCTCAGAAGCAAATGAAAACATTGTTAAGACAATTTCGAAACTTCCGGGGAAATTGGTGGTTTAATATGTAAAAAAACATAATAGCAAACTATCTGAAAAGACAGAACAGCTCATGAACAGACAAAGAGATTTGAAGATGGATATTCGGAATGCCACTTCCAAGATTAAGTATATAGAACTTTATAAAATTTTGCGCAAGAGCATAAAGAATTACATGAAAAATTCAATTGTGAGTTATAAGAAAAGTCTTTGAAAACAGCAAAGAATCTTATAGACGTTAAAGGATGCTTGTCTATTGGGAAGAAACGTATCATTGTATTAAAAGAAGATTATGTCATTGTAACAAGAAATAGGGAGGAAATACTTAGAACAGTTGAAGAATTCTACAGAAAGCTATATGAAGGAAACAGTGGATTAAACGAAGACACTGAAATAGTCGAAGGAACAGCTCCTAAAATCTTAAAAGAAGAAGTTTCATTTGCAATAAAAAATATGAAGAAAGGAAGAGCCCCTGGTGATGATGGTATTACATTAGATATCCTAAAAGAAGCTGGAGAATATGTAGAAGACATACTTGCAAAATTCTTTACCAAATGTCTTAACAGCGGTAACATACCAAACCAATGGGATTCTGCAACAGTAATTCTTTTGCATAAAAAAGGTGATAAAGAGGATTTAAAAAATTACCGACCAATTAGCTTGTTACCTGCTATTTATAAAATCTTCACAAAAGTGCTAACACATCGCCTGCAGAAAAAATTAGATGCAGCTCAACCAAGAGAACAAGCTGGATTTCGAAGTGGATTCAGTACAGTGGACCATATTCAAGTATTAAGAGAATTAATTGAAAGAACACATGAATATGAACTTCCATTGTGTGTGGCATTTATTGACTATGAGAAGGCCTTTGACTCTATTAAAACATCAGCAGTCATCAACTCTTTAAGATCAACAGACATTGAGGATGTGTACATTGACATGGTGAAACGTGTGTATAAAAATGCAAGTGCAAAATTTCGATTATATAAAGGTACCACGAGTATCAAGATTGGTAAAGGTGTGAGGCAGGGAGATACCATTTCTCCAAAACTTTTTACTTCTGCTTTACAGATGATTTTTCAGCTGATAAATTGGAATAACAAGGGAATAAAAATAAATGGTGAATATTTAAATCATCTGCGGTTTGCTGATGACATTGTTATTTTTTCAACGGACCCATCAGAACTCCAAGACATGGTACAAGAGCTCTCAACTAGAAGTAAAGAAGTTGGACTCAAGATGAACCTACAAAAAACTAAGATCATGTTCAATAATTTCGTAGAGGAAACAAAAATACAAGTTGACAACATTGAGCTAGAAATTGCTGATTCATATATTTACCTTGGCCAGCTGATTTCAATGGATGGCAACATTATGAAAGAACTCAACAGACGTATTAAACTTGGCTGGAGTGCATTTGGAAGAAACAGTTTTATCCTGAAGGGGAAATTGCCTTTGTGTCTAAAAAGAAAGGTCTTCAACCAGTGTGTATTGCCAGTCCTCTCTTATGGATCAGAGACATGGAGTCTAACAGTTGGAGCAATACGAAAGTTACAGACAACGCAAAGGAGCATGGAGAGGTGCATGCTTGGAATAACTAGGAGAGATCGAAAAAGAAACACTTGGGTGAGAGAGCAAACTAGAGTAGAGGACATCATTGTTAAAGTAAAAGGACTGAAATGGCGATGGGCTGGGCATATTGCAAGAAGAACTGATCAACGATGGACAACGGAAATCCTGAACTGGGTTTCAAGAGACCACCAAAGACCTAAAAAACGTCCCCAAACTAGATGAGTGGATGAAATAAGAAAACAGGTTGTGGTAACATTGAAGCAAATTGCTTAGCATGGACTTGTGTAGAAAGCATTTGGAGAGATCTTGATCCAATTGTGGATATGTATATATACAGTGGAACCTGGTGAAGTGACCACCTGAATAAAGTGACCATTTTTTATAAGAACTGGTAAGGACTTAGCCGTGTCTGTACCTGGTAAGGACTTAGCCGTGTCTGTACCAAAATATGTCGTGTATAGTGTATAGTAGCCATCTCTCTATGATTGCATTTTCCGGTCCAGTCTTAAGGGTAGCCACACTAGGCAGAAGCTTTACTTTTATCATCATCATCATCATCATATTCAACCATTATCTATCCACTGCTGGATGAAGGTCTCTCCAAATGCTTTCCACACAAGTCTATCCTGAGCAATTCGCTTCCACGTCACCCCAACCTGTTTTCTTATTTCATCCACCCATCTAGTTTGAGGACGTTTTCTAGGTCTTCGGTGGTCTCTTGGAATCCAGTTCAGAATTTCTGTTGTCCATCGTTGATCAGTTCTTCTTGCAATATGCCCAGCCCATCGCCATTTCAGCCCTTTTACTTTAACAATGATGTCCTCTACTTAGAGAGCAAACTAAAGTAGAAGATATATATATATATATATATATAGATAGATAGATAGAGCAATCATAACAGACAAGACAGT
>QLNU02014176.1:98173754-98189987 GCA_006491805.2 Dysdera silvatica
CCATTTCGGTCCAGTCTTAAGGGTAGCCACTTTAGGCAAGCTTTACTTTATATACATATAATCCTTTCACGATTTGAATTTCTTCGTTTTTTGCAAAAAATTGATGTGAATAGTTCCAAATAAATTGACTACACGAAAAATTCCTTATTTTTAGTATATCAGTTTATTTAATTATTTATTCAAGCAGTGGAAAAATTCGACACAAAATCATTAAATAATATTACTTCAAACAACACCAAATATATTGGCAAAACCAGTAGGAATGAAAACAAAATTGAAGTAGAAAATAAATAAAGAAAATGAAGCCTATCATCTAGATACCATTCTTTTCCGATGTTTTGCTGAGCTTAACATTATAAAGACAGAAATTTGTGTAATCTTTCAACTGAATAAGACAAGAAATATTTGCACAGAGCTATTCATTAACTGCTTCGTAGGCGATATTCCTACAACGGAAAATTTTTAAGCGCTTTCTAATCTAATAAATTATTTCTGAAAAAATATTTCGCGGTGTTGTTTGCTTACAATTTATGCTTAAATCCTCAACGAATCTTTCCTTCTATTTTTTTTCCCGTTTCATAAACCCGCCACGAAGCAACAATGATCTCCTCTGAGACTCTAACAGCTGCCGTTTTTAATCTTAAGAATGAACAGCGCGTTTTTCAAGCTCATTAAAAATGAAGATGAAGAGCAAAAAGAAGAAATATTTCTTTTCTCCCACCTGTCACCGCAAAATTAAGAAAAAATTTCGGTTTTTCATATTCTGCTCGAAGAGGTGTCCCTCAGGACTAGAAAAAGATAATCTGGAGGAAACGAACTGAAAATGCAAATATAAATATCCCGTGTTATTTGAAACAATGTTGCTCAAAACCGAAGAAAATTCAGCACTGCGAAAAAAGTCAAAGCGTTGAAATTAAAAATACATGTTTACCAGCATCTTTCCTTCTAATAAATACGCTTCGGATGAAATGAACTCTTTGTTTCCAAAGAATGGAACTAGAGGCCAAGTAATTCGTTTTATGTTTACGTTCTTCTAATGATCGCCTCATAACCCTGATAGCAAAGCTCATCCTTTGGACGTCCTGAAGCCGTCAGGACGTCCCTAGGTGATCCTTGCTAACTGGGAAATAAAGTAGCTACACGTCAAACGTATATCTGAATATATACGCAAGTACTCCGCATGACTTACGGCAAATTTCTTATCGGTGCATCCATCCATCCATGAATGTTAGTAAGTCGAATACGGTAAAACCTCCGAATGGTGGACATATAGGAAATAAAAAATGTATTTTTTTTTTTTTGCCACCCACGCTTGTCCAAATTAGTGCTTTATGTATAGGAGAAAAAGAGGCATCTCCTTGATACGAACCGGGGACCCAGCGTATGTGTCTTTTTCTCCTGTACATGAAGTTCTAGCTTGACTTTAAGTTTGGGTGGCGAAAAAAATGATATCCATAAAATTCCCCACGGAGACTACAAAACAGATGACTCGGTGGCTTTGTGTGTTGACCATTTTGCAATTGTGTAAACCCTGTGGAGGGTAGCAATGTCTTACATATAAGACCTACTAACTGCAGAATCTGTCCGATAATCTGAAGTGGTAGGGCATAGTAAACATTGGGACTGGTAATTGGAAAAGTGGTCGCTAAATAGAGATTTCCTTTATTCGGGAATGTTTTATCATAACAACATTGGAAGTGATAATTGGAAAGATAATGGTAATCGTAATGGATGTAATCGGAAGATGACAGCCTATAATATGATGAGAAAAGCGTATGAGCAAAAAAAGTTAAAAAAAACACTTTGCCAAATAATCTGCTCACTTCTATACTGATGTGTATAAACATTGATGAATTTCTCATGTGAAATAAACAATCAAATGAGTCGAACTTAGAAATTAACCAATTAAAAGAATTGAGTAAAACTATGCAAATACAATGAACACTGAAAAATCTTTGCTTAATGAAAGACGAAGTTTTGAATCCCCCAAGTTTTTGAAATTCCTAGCGAAATTTCATTCAGATCGCAGAAATTAAGACCCGAAGTTTTGACGTCTCAGTAATGAAATATTTGCGTGCCGGTTAATATCGTAAGATTTCTCGCATCACCGGACGCATTAAATTATTCCACCCGCTAGATAAAGCTCCCTTATTATTATGATTAGAAAAAGTCACTAAGAAATCTATTATAATGATTTGAAATTTCTCTCTTTTCCAAAATACTTCCAAGCTATCATTTTAAGCGCAAGAATCTGTAATTAAAATTTCATTGCGGAATATAACGACTTCTTAAAAAGAAGTTTTGGTGATAAGATGGATTATTAAATTTCAGTATACCGTTTGGTAAGTCAACAAAGAATTTTTATAATTATTAAATTTTAAAGCTTTCCCGATTTTTGTTCTAAAGCTGCTTCCGTTTGCCCGTGTGGTGAACTAGTATCACGTTTGTTTCCAATGCTAACAGAAATTATGAAACTGGAAGTATTAATTCCTTGAAATGCACTTCTTTTTTATTTAATCATTATACCTGCCTGTCATTGACGTACGCAGGGGGGTGTTGATGGGGGTTGTAACCCCATTGCAATGAAATTTTGTATATTTAACATAGGAATATATGAGTTATAGCTCTGTAACCTCCCCCCATTGAACCTATAACCCCCTTACAAACTTTCTGCATACGCCTGTGCTGTCTGTGCAAGTACATTTCATTTCAACACTTTTGGCGCACCCAAGAGAATGTGTCCAATCTGTATGAAAGTTCGAATATGAAATAGCGCATAGGCGAAGAAATAATTCACTGCTTAAGAAATCTATTTCTGAGAGTTGATTATAATAATCACGCGTTAACACGTAGTAAATCTATCCTTGGTAAAGATATAAACCCCGATACATGGAGCAACATAGTGACAAATAGCAGTATGACGTTGTTCTATAGCAATTTCTACTAGATGTTGCGCAATTATTGGCCTAGTTCAACGATTCTTAACCCGAGATCCATGGACCTCTAGGACGACGTGATGTTCTCACAATAGGTCCGCAAAGACTTGAAGCAGTTCGACAATAATTTTCGGCACCCATGTACACTGAAGTGCCAGAAAAACTGGTACACCTACCTAATATTGTGTAGCGCCCCCTACCACCACCAGCACCACCACGAGAACGCGCGGGCGCAGAAGTGTCGCAACACGATGTGGCATGGACTCGACTAATGTCTGAAGGTATCCTGGAGACAATTCACACCAGGAATCCTGCAGGGCAGTCCACAAATCCATAGGAGTGCGAGGTGTTGGAGATCTCTTCTGAACAGCACGTTGCAAGGCATCCCAGATATGCTCGATAATGTTCATGTCTGGCGATTTAGGTGGCCAATGGAAGTGTCTAAAGTCAGAAGAGTGTTCCTGGAGCCACTCGGTAGCAACTCTTGATGTGTGGGGTGTCGCATTATCATGCTGAAATTGTCCAAGTCCGTCGGAATGCACAATGGACATGAATGGGTGTAGGTGATCGGACATGATGCTTACGTACCTGTCACCTGTCAGAGTTGTCTCTAGACGTATCAGGGGTCCCATATCACGCCAACTGCACACGCCCCATACCATCACAGAAGCTCCACCAGCTTGAACAGTCCCCTGTTGACATGTAGGGTCCATGGATTCATGAGGTTGTCTCCATACCCGTACACGTCCATCCGCCTGATGCAATTGGAAACGAGACTCGTCAGACCAGGCAACGTGTTTCCAGTCATCAACAGTCCAATGGCGGTGTTGGCGGACCCAGACGAGGCGTAAAGCTTTGTGCCGTGCAGTCAACAATGGTACACAAGTGGGCCTTCGGCTTCGAAAGCCCATATCAATGATGGTTCGTTGAACAGTTCGCACGCTGACACTTGTTGATGCCCCAGCATTGAAATCCGCGGCAATTTGAGGAAGTGTTGCACGTCTATCTCGTTTAACGATTCTCGTCAGTCGTCGAATGTCCCGTTCTTTCAAGGTCTTTTTCCGGCCGCACCGCTGTCGGAGATTTGATGTTTTACCGGATTCCTGATATTCACGGTATACCCGTGAAATGGTCGTACGCGAAAATCCAAATTTTGTCGCTATCTCGGAGATGCTATGTCCCATCTCTCTTGTGCCGACTATAACGCCACGTTCAAAATCACTTAAATCTTGATAACCTGCCATTGTAGCGGCAAGAACCGATCTAACAGCTTTGCCAGACATCTCTTGTCTTATATAGGCGCTGCCGACCGCATCGCGTTACGCTGATTGGTTGCAAAGCTCCGTTATTTGCATACGCACGCCTGTACCAGTTTTTCTGGCACTTCAGTGTATAAGTAGCTCAAGTTTCCGGGCTCAACGGATGGACCCCGGTGCAAATCCAGGATGGGGCGGCGTCTCTTTTTTCACCTAAAACAAAAAAGCTCGAGATTGAGCCATATATAAACGTGGGCGTCGAAAGTTATTGTATAATAAAACCCTTCGAAAACTCACAAAAATCTCGCCCCGGTGGCTTTGTGTGTTGACCATTATTTGGCAATTGTGTTATCCCTGAGAAGGGTAATAATATCTTACATCCTTATATACGGAGAAAGAGAGCGTTGTTCCTGCCCACGTTCGTTTAGCGATCAAGACACTTCGGGCTCAACGGGGGGACCCGAAGGGGCAATTGTGTTATCCCTGAGAAGGCTAATAATACCTTGCACTTGAAGCAATCTTTACCTGTGTTCTCGTTTGCCTTAAAAAAAATTATGCAAAGCCATTTTCTAGTCTTTCAGCCATTTATACTCTAGCTGTTCAATATAAAACTACTATAAGAATTTTCAGCGGAATTTTCGTTTATAGTATCATGTAGGATTGAGCATGAAAGGAGGTGGTTCCCTGTCATTAGATAAAGTTCACACAAGGGGCATGTAGATGAATTAGTCAGATTAATTCGATGGAGATGAAATGTAGGTAGTCATGTTCAATCGTAGATCTGGAGCAAGGTCCCCCACCTTCCTTATAAGCTCTTTTGATATAGTGCGTTTCAGAGAGATTCCCAACTTTTCCCAGTAATATTTTCAGTGTATTTTGTTTGACTTTGCCGTCTACTAGATTTACTGATTATTTTAATTGTTTGAAGTTCATCCCATAGGAAACACTTGGGGGTTAAATATGACGTAAGCCGGGGGAGGAATGCAAAAACCCAAAAATGTGTGGGGAAAAAAAAGTATGATCTTGCCTCTTTTCTAAGAGAACTGGGGGCGAGTGCCCGCTGTCCCCCGCCAGATTACGCTTATAGTTCAACTAGAAGATTAGATTGTTTCAAGGATCATTCCTGTTGCCAAGTTGGCCTGTCTTCTAATTACCAAACACATTACAATGACTTGGGATCCGTTGAATGTAATTGACTTGCCGCTGTCAATTGCAAAGCTTGTGGACTGTCAACAGCACTGTACTCTTGGAGAGTCATTGAAATAGATATGGAAAGCCGTAAAACGAAGCAAAAACTGGATTCAAATTTTAACTTTCATATAGGAAGCCCAGTTCAGGATTTAATATTTATAATATTCAATTCTGATGTTTTTAGCTCATTTCGCAATTTTTTTTCGCACTGAACATCTGCTGATAACTAATTAACAATAAAAAACAGGAGAATTTTAGAGCAGAGAGTGGAAATCCTAAAACTAAACGATCCAGATATGTTTCGTTGACTTAGCAAGCTTTTATTGAAATTTAATAGGTACGTTTTATCATGATATCTTCTAATAACAGTTATATCCAACGATGAAATTTTAATTAAAGACCTTTCGTTCTCGAAAAAATGTGATAAGTTGCGACTATTTCAGAAGAAAGAGAGAGGGGTGAATTTCCCGTCATTATATAATAGTTTTCTTGGCGAATTTTCTAATGATAATAATAATTGAGTCTTATCTAGTTGTCGGAAATTTTTAATAAGACCGGCGATGCGAAAAACCTCATGATTTTAAACGACACGCAAATGTCTCGTTAATGGTTTATCAAAAATTATGGTTTTAATTTGAGATCTGAATAAACTTTTGCAAAAATTTCAAAAACTTTGAATACTTATTCAAGACCTCACTTTTTGATAACCAAAAGTCGTTTCCATTAAGTTTTTTCAAAATTTAATATTTAGTATTATTTTAGTATTTAGTATTTTCAAATATAGCTCTTGCTTATTTACTTAATATATGTAGCATACAACCGTTTCCATAAATTATGCAAGCAGTCAACTTATCTTTTAATTTATTGTAAAACAGCCATACAATCATTATATGCAAACATTCGAGTTTTAAATCGAAAGATATTTTTTAACCAGTAGGTAAGGTCATTGGCGCCTATGCAGGTTTTCCAAAGGAGGGGTTGATCACTTTCAAAACACAGCATTCTATTATTTTTTTTTTATAAAAATCAACCTAAAAATATGCATGTACTGCAGGTCAGGCTCACGTTAGAGTCTATCTATAGGCATCCCCAAACAGGATCACTACTTTTAACATAATCCCTAAGCTTCAAAAATAGCCAATTTTCAAATCCTAACGCCCAGTTTAATTAACGTTTTTAATAAAAGATATTAATTTAGATGCATTTCATTTAGATGCATGTTCGTTTGTTATAGTGATAATAATCACTAAATGAAAACAAACAGCATGTGGTTTATTGTCCTGGATTCGATTTTCGGAGAAGAAATTTAATGATTCATTTGGTTGATTAAACTTGCACTCCCATGCCAAAAGATCCGCCTTTGAATATGTGTGAATAAGAACAAGATCGTTCATAATGGGATCGTAATCTAGATGTCAAGCCAAGTCTCGTCTTAGATAAAATTGTATACCACGTTGAAGTAATTAGTAATACGTTAAATATAACATAGATAGCCTTTTGAAATAAATGGTAATGTTAATTATATTATATACAACTTTGGAGTAAATAACAAACAGTTATTTCGACACTGGCGTAAGGTTTAAAAACACGACGTTTCGGGAGCCAACTGCTCCCTTTGTCAAGTGAAGGCAGAATGAAGAGTTCGTGAAAGTCCTAAGCTTATATACCCGCATGTTGGGAATCCCCATCTGATGTCATCTAGTGCGGGACAGTTCCGGTTGAGAACCTCATTATCAAACGCCATCAGATGATACCCGCAACTCGAGGCTTTGCAAAAATCCTGTAAGGTTCTGGTAGAGGTTTTGCGATGTTTATTGCACGACTCCTCAAACCGTAGGTTTCCCATGATTCCAGAAAAAGTCTACTCCCCAGATTCGTCACATTCTGATGTAATATTTTCATCGAATGCCAATCTGGTTCGTGACCCTCCCTGAAGACATGTTCAGCCAACTGGTTTGAATCGTCTCCCCTAGCTACCGCACGCATATGCTCCTTCCCTCGTAGACGTATCGATCTTCCCGTCTGTCCAACATACACAAAAGTGTTAGCAGCATGACAAAAGTGTTGGCAGCAATGCTTGCTGAGGAGAGCTCATCAGCGGAATAAAGGCTGTGATGTGAAATTCAAGGTGCAGGAATGCGAGGCAAAATCGGTTGGTTGTGCGAGAGGTTCGAGCTGACACAACAGCATCATTGTCCGCCATCCAACGTGCTACAATCTCTTCCATACCACCCGTAGCACCTTCTACCATCTCACTAGGCTTGGATGAGGTGGGGTTACACTCACAGCGGCCTTTAAGATGTCTGCCTTTAACCCCACACCATCGACAGAGTCGTCTGGAGTAGATAACCGATCATTATGGCTCTCAGTAGATTGGCATCGTATAATGCTCAGCGATGGATCCAGCTTCAGTCATGGAAAGGATGTCCATTGAATTCATGTGTGGATGTGCCAGGGCCAGCGGTTCCAACCACCCTTTGTTTTACAGAGGCATACAGCCATTACCCCTAGTGTGATGGTGTGGGGTGCTATCTCATACGACAGCAGAACGCTCCTAGTCATCCTGCGTGCAACTTTAACAGCTCAACGATATGTTGATGATATCCTGCCGCCATTTGCGTTACTCTTCATGACACGACAGCCTAGGGCCATGTTCCAACAAGATAATGCCAGGCCTCATACGGCTCGCATATCTGTGAGCAACCTTCGTGTCGTTGACACTCTTCCTTGGCAAGCAAGATCACCAGACCTTTCGCCAATCGAACATGTATGGGACATGGTAGGCCGCCAGATTCGGAAACAGATCTATGACAACAAGTGAGGATGTCCTGGCAGAATGCGTCGCAGGATGACATGAGGAATCTTTATCACTCCTTATCTAGACGTATAGAAGCATGCATCGTCGCGGGGGTGAAAGGGTCACCAGCTATTGATTTGAACATTCAATGTACAATTCCTAGCCACTGATGGGTCCTACGGCCTTTAATATTTTTATCATTTCCTTACCTGCGTATGTGCTGGATATATATTTAATTTCAATAAAAACAGATAATTTCTTCATGGTGTTTCGTGGTTTGTTTGTTTTCTTTCAAAAGAGTGTTTATATACAACCTTCGAGTAAATGATAACAGGTTAAACATATTTTTATAACATTGAGAAGTGATACGTTAAACATTAATGGCAACATCATAAACTTTAGTTACTGATGCTGCCCAGAACGTATCGATATCTTAGTAAACTGTCATAAACCAGTATATTATAGACATCGACGACCACAGTAATGCAAATTACTTGTAACACGTAAAATTTCCATAAAATTTAAACAAATTTATAATAGGATCTCATCCTTTCCGGATAAAAAAAAACAACTTTCAACACGAGCAAATTATTTGCCACTGTGAGTGTTCGGATTAACAGGGTTTGATTATATTATTGCATTGTTTTTCTCTAAGCATTAATTTAAAAATTTCATATTTATGTTCAAATAAAATGTTGGAAAACAAATAAAGATTTCAAACTCCTATTTTTAATTTAAATACAAGGCTTTTCGTTGCGTTACTAACTTTCGTTTTTTCAATCTTAAATGTCTTAGTTTGTTTCAAATATCATGAATAATTTTAAACATTTTCAGTCTGTTTCTTTTAGTTTTTTCTTACTCTGTGGAATTATTTATTTCTAAATAAGCTACGAAACAACCCACATTTCTTCCTTAGTTTTGCTTTGCATTATGTTTTACTGCTTAAAAAATGCAGAATATTTATTTTTACATTTTTAGTGGAGACGACTTCTGGAACATTTTTTCTTACTCCTGAGGGATATCTCTTTGGGTTGAGTGTAAAAGAAAATATCTCTTATTTATTTTTGCGATGGTAGGTGAGAAGCAAAAAAAGTTTATTTTCTTCTTAGTTTCCATTTTTAATAAACATTAAAAACGTTCTCATCTTTCTTAGGACTAAAAACGGCATCTGGTAAAGTCTTACGGGAGATAATTAACTGTTGCTTCGTGATTTTCTTCTCCATGTATTTTCTCTCATTCGAACGTGGACCACACTTCCCTATCTCTGCTCCATAGGCAATACAGATGTACCAACTCGTTCACTCAAAGAATCAATAAACATGTTGTGTATGTCCGTCTATGTATGTCCATATATGTGTCTATGTATGTCCATATATGTGTCTATGTATGTCCATATATGTGTCTATGTATGTCCATATCCATGTATGTCCATCTGTGTACCTCCATATCTTTGTATGTCCATCTGTGTCTGCCCATATATATATATATATATATATCAGTAACCCTTTCGTAGGCCATATGGACATACACACACACACACATATATATATATATGTGTGTGTGTGTGTGTGTGTGTGTGTGTATGGCCTGCAAAAGGGTTGCTGGTATCTAACTGGAAGGAGACCCACACGCTGAACGTATGTGACGATGTGTGGAACCGGCCAGGCCAGTAACCTAGTGTCCTACCCCGCCTTCAAGTGGTGCAGGCTGAGCTTTCTATTTATGTGGCAAATTAATATTTGCTACACGGATAGAAAGGCGGAAGGGGAGGGCTAATTCACCAACCCGTCTAGCCAGCGTGGTGAAATTATGGCTAATTCCTCCATTATGTTGACACACCAGAAACCATGGCCCCTAGTCTCCAGGTGCTGGAGTGCTCCTGATCAAGGCAGCGGTCAGTGTGGCATGAAAGCAGGGGGTGCTAAGAATCACTGGAATGGCCCAGGCTGCCGTTTGTTATTGACCTTGGCTACGTTTAATGGACGATCCCTTGCTTCTGAAGCAAAACTTCAGGAATTGGAAGAAGAACTTGACAAGATCAAATGGGACATTGTAGGACTCAGTGAAGTTAGAAGAAAAGGTGAAGAGTTGGTGGAACTTAAAAGTGGACATTTGTTTTATTATAGAGGAACGGAAACTGGAAGAACAAGTGGTGTTGGCTTCTTAATCAACAAAAGAATTAAAGACTACCTTCTTGAAGTCGAAAGCACGTCAGATCGAGCAGCGAGGCTCGTTGTTCAACTAACCCAGCGATACCAACTTCAAATAGTACAGGTATATGCACCAACATCAAGCCATACCGACGAAGAGGTTGAAGAATTTTATGAAGAAATCAAAGAGTTACACACCAAAGGGAAACAACATATCAAGCTCATCATGGGGGATTTCAATGCAAGAATTGGACAACAGGAACAAGGAGAGACATCGGTTGGTAAATACGGATATGGGGAAAGGAATGAACGTGGCGATCAACTCATCGAATTTGCAGAAGCTGAAAATCTTAGCATCATGAATTCATTTTTTAAGAAGAAACCGCAAAGAAAATGGACATGGAAACACCCAAATGGGGGAACTAGTGAAATTGACTATATCCTGGCAAACAAGAAATCAATTATTGAAGATTGCAGTGTACTGAACAGATTTAATACTGGAAGTGATCATCGAATGGTGAGATGTAAAGTGCACTTAAATACTAAACTAGAAAGGCAGAAGCTCATTAGGAAACAAGTATGTAAGAGGGTGGATTTAAAGAAATTAAAAGAAAATACCGAGGCATTCAAGTTGGAATTAAAAAATCGCTTTTCTGCACTGGAAGGACTTATTGAAGAAGTTGACATCTCAGAAGCAAATGAAAACATTGTTAAGACAATAGTTGAAACTGCTGGGGAAATTGGTGGTGTAACCTGTAAAAAGCACAATAGCAAATTATCTGAGAAGACGAAACAACTCATGAAAAGGCGAAGACTTATGAAGGTGGACAATCAAAATACCAGTTGCAGGATCGAGTATGTAGAACTTTGCAAAACTTTGCGCAAAAACATGAAAGAAGATATAAGAAAATTCAATTGTGAGTTAGTAAGGAAGGCCATTGAAAGCAACAAGAGCCTTAGGGTTGTTAAAGGGAGTTTGTCTATTGGGAAGAAACACATCATTGCATTAAAAGGAGAGGATGGCACTGTAACAAGAAATAGGGAAGAAATACTTAGAAGAGTTGAAGAATTCTACAGAAAGCTGTATGAGGGAAACAGTGGATTAAACGAAGACTCTGAGATAGTCGAAGGAACAGCTCCTAAAATCTTAAAAGAAGAAGTAGCATTTGCAATAAAAAGTATGAAGAAAGGAAGATCCCCTGGCGATGATGGCATTACATTAGATATCTTAAAAGAAGCTGGAGAACATGTAGAAGACATACTCGCAAAATTCTTTACCAAATGCCTCAACAGTGGTAACATACCAAACCAATGGGATTCTGCAACAGTAATTCTTTTGCATAAAAAAGGTGATAAAGAGGATTTAAAAAATTACCGACCAATTAGCTTGTTACCTGCTATTTATAAAATCTTCACAAAAGTGCTAACACATCGCCCGCGCAAAAATGTAGATGCACCTGAATCAAGAAAACAGACTAGATTTCGAAGTGGATTCAGTACAGTGGACCATATTCAAGTATTAAGAGAATTAATTGAAAGAACACATGAATATGAACTTCCATTGTGTGTGGCATTTATTGACTATGAGAAGGCCTTTGACTCTATTAAAACATCAGCAGTCATCAACTCTTTAAGGTCAACAGACATTGGGGATGTGTACATTGACATGGTGAAACGTGTGTATAAAAATGCAAGTGCAAAATTTCGGTTACATAAAGATACCAAAACTATCAAACTTGGCAAAGGGGTGAGGCAGGGAGATACCATTTCTCCAAAACTTTTTACTTCTGCTTTACAGATGATTTTTCAGCTGATAAATTGGAATAACAAGGGAATAAAAATAAATGGTGAATATTTAAATCATCTGCGGTTTGCTGATGACATTGTTATTTTTTCAACGAACCCATTAAAACTCCAAGACATGGTACAGGAGCTCTCAACTAGATACTTTTAATGGCTGCTTCTCAAGATGCTAATGTATTTGTTTCTAATACCAGTCGTAATTTATTTAATTTATTTCGCATTAAATATTAACTGAATATTGTAACGTAGCTATATTAAAATATAAAAGCGTTGGAAACACTTAGAATGAAATTCCATTTAAAAATAATTGCAACTAAAAAAAATAACTGCAACTAAAATGCAAAAAAAAAAATAATTGCAACTAGAAGTAGTTGCAACTACCCCCAAGAAATCAGTTTGCTACCCCCAGGTGGGGTACTGCTCGGTTATTGCATTGAAAAAACGTTTGAAATTTTGTCATTGGCAAAACATTTTCCACTGTAGTTATTTCTGCACGAATCTTCATTTCCGTTAAATTGTACAATTCTGCACAGTTTCGATATCTGTACTCTATCGAAGTATAATTCGAAAGAAATTATATAAAAGATAAGATTTTTTCATATTTCTTTTTCCATTTTCTATGCGTTCTTTGCTTCCTTATCGTGCAGCATCAAAAATAATATTTTGTGCAATGAATATTATTGAGTAGCTTCGAATTCCTTAACTTTCCGAATTCCTTAAATTAAAAGAAGTTGAAGTACTTGTCGCACTGCTGCGCCACAATTAATCACATCACCTTGAATACTAATAAGTTAATTACTAACGGTGCTTTTGTGAGGACATTTACAATGATGATAAACCACCTGCACTGCAGAGATTCCGGGCGCTGGAACATTATTTTAGTGCTTTTTTATTACGGCCGAAATTGTCTAACTTCATACGTTGTGTTTGTTTTGAAATAACCATTGTTTGGCTCACGCCCCTATCTATATGCCTTAAACTCGGGTATATGCATTAAAACTAAGATTGGAAATTCCACATTAAGTTAATACAAACAGAAGAACGTTATTAGGTGCTAAAAACTACAAAGAAGACATGGAAATGAATCTCCTCACTTGGCTTCTAATTAGCAAAATGTATTAAGGGATTTAAGACATTGATACGACTATTGTAAAACTATACGTCGAAGATAATTTACAAGATCATACATAATCCGAAAAAATTCTCCCTAGATTCTATCAGCACCTTTCTGTGAAGTGTTTACTCTTTCCGCTCTTGTCTGGTGGTGAACCTTGTCTGATTCCTTGAAATTGCTTTTACCAACACCAGAGTCTTTCCCATGCTAACTAATAACTCGTATGCTTAACTAAAATGCTCAACTAATAAACTGTAAATCATTGTCACCTCATGTAAATAATTGCATCCGTCCGAATAAAGTGTGATTTCGTTTAATTTGGTTTTGGTTTGAGACTTTTCTATACTGATTCCTGTAACTACGCTGTGTTGTGGTAATGGACCTTTGGAAAACCAAGTACACACTTGTTTTCTCTTGAATGGTCGCCATTTTAAAGTATGACAGAGTCCTATATTTTCTCATATCAAACGTTATTCACCGATAGCAAGGCTGCCAGTATATGGTTGCCAAATAAAGCTTTTTGAATCATATTTTCATATTCTGTAAGTAGCTTTGTTCTGTTGTTTTCGATTTCAAATTTTTTGTGGGGATTAAAAAGTTGCAACTCACATATTCCTATGTTAAATATACAAAATTTCATTGCAATGGGGGTTACAACCCCCATCAACACCCCCCCCCCCCAACGTACGCCAGTGAATTCCCCGATTGTATCCTTGACTGTTGTTCAGCCTTGACATCTTCATTTGGAGATGAAAATCTAAGAGGCCGAGAAACCAACCAACAAAACATGCTGGTTTTTTTACCACGTGGCTGTACAGAAGGTGCATGAGGCGGGAGACATCCTGCAAATGATTTCCGGTGAACACTTGTGAGGAAACCCTACTGAGTTCGATGGACAAGAACGCCAAGGAAAGGAAGCTTACCATTGCTCTGTTCCTCGAACGTGAAATGAATGTGTGGATCCAAGGAATTCGAAACATCAACGATTTCAGAAAGATTTGTGTTTCCATCCGGAAGACTGGCGAAAGTGTCGTTCACATAGCTGATCCATAATTTGGAAGGAATGCATTGTAAACACTCGTGGGAATCTGACCATACATTTTTATTTCATAAAGCACAACTTATCCAAAAAGTTTCCTCTCCACTGGACCTCAATTATATTTGAAGCCATACATAAAATCGGCAACGCAAATAGCGCCGATAATGACCAGCTGCCGTCTAATTTCATTTCTCCTTTTTGAACATTCTCCCCACTTGGAACAATAACCCTTCATCCAATATTTTTACTGACTCACATCGTATTCCATCTCACGCATAAAAATTTTATACTAACAGTGACGTTTCTTTTTTCAAACTCACGTTTTACAACCAGAGACGTTTCTTCAAACAGATGTTCCCTACCAGAGACGTTTCTCCTCACTCGCGTGTTCATTTATTTTACCGTTCATTTTCACTAGACCTGTAACTTCCGTTTGTAACACGAGTTGGCATTACACGTTATGCTGTATCAGTTACCGTTCTGACGAAAATAGCCCAGGGCTATTGAAACAGCTGTGAACGATTAAATTTATTATTCAACTGTGTTAATTTGTTACACTCTCAGGCATTTTATTAGTGCGTAGTATCGTCGTTAAATTGTATTGTATAATCACATTTAAAAACATTTATTTTCTTTCAAAGATCGAACTCACGATATATAAAAATAAATAAATATTTTATACCACTCCGCATTGGTATTTAATTTTACAAACTCGCAACCTTAAACCGCTTATTCAGACATGTGGCCTCTGATGCTAAATAATGGTGCTAGAATCGGTCTTTCTTCGCTCAGCGGAAACGCTTTTCTTGAAAATCTATCGGATCAAAAGGCTTTTGATGGATGCTTTACAATTTCGTTCGTACATCTTTCAGCGATTTCATGGCTCAGAATGTTTGAGATCACAATTCAGAAGACTAGGGAGTTGTTACAAGAAACATTCTACTGTCGTCAACGATTGTGGACGCCATTTATAAGATTTTAACTCCGAAAATAATACGACTTAGATTACGTTTGGCATTTGGAAATCCTTCGAAGCCTCGGTTTTAAATTTTAAAACGATGTTTTTTCCAGTTGGATTTAGAACTGAATCATTCGTTTTAAACTCTCTTTAACATATGCATTTGGCGTGATAGCATTAAACTCTTTCTCTATACATGTCTTATGCCTTTTTTCCGATTTATTATCGGACAAACGAAGTTTCATTTAAGCTTAAGCTAAATCAAACACATGAATCCTTAATCCGATGTCTCCTAAATTTGAAAATTTGTTGACAGAAAGATTTATTTTATATAAAAAAGACTCGTGGCATATAATTCATAGAAGAAACTGAGGTGATACCTCTCTACCCATCAATTATATATAATGAACATAAATCGAATTAACTAATTTAAATTACGCACATTAAATTTTCGTTACTATAAGATTTAAATATATCACACAGTAAATACATAATTATACTTTTAGGCATGTTTTATGTATTCTTTAAAAAATTAAGTTTCTTAAAAATTCTTGGATTCTTTAAATGAAATTCTGATGCGAACTCTGGGAATCATCCTTCGATGCTGAGATCATTCAAACATAAATTATCTGGAAATGTATTTTTAAATGGCAGACTTCAATATCTGACTTCTATTAATTATTAAGTAGCCTCAAATTCTGGGCTATCCTCCTTCGCTTGGTCACTCACTTTCTTGCTTGTTTGTTTGTTTGTTTCGTAGTAAAATGTATATCTATGGTTTTGCTCTTGCGCTTCTTAGGATGGGAGAGAACATTTGAATGAATATGAAAATAACATCGTGAGAACTCACATAATCAAATAACGGAAGAAATATACTTTTACTCGCCCTTATGTCACAACAGTCTAGCAATCTCCTGCTGAAAGCATTCCTGTATCCAGGGGAGGGTCATAAGCACCACTCCCTAAACTAAATTTTTAATAGGACCGCA
>QLNU02014176.1:98192624-98211448 GCA_006491805.2 Dysdera silvatica
TAAATATTCCCCAACTGTTTTGAGTGAGATTTATTTGGAATATGTTTTGACCTCAGCTCGCAAATTTATTAAATTATCCAATTTAAATATTTAAAAGACCGGTCCGAATACCAAGTAGTTGATTGAAGTTTGAAATTTTTAAATGAATGGTCAACATTATTTCCAGTTGCTTCAAACTTTGTGAACAAGCACTTGTTATTGAAGAATGATTAGAGGAATGTTTATGCACCGCAATTCATTTAAGTAAATATAAAGTGCATGTCTGATGTTATTTATAAAATTTAGTATATTTTATTATATGTGTAGCGAAAATAAATATTTTTACATTTGTCATAAAATTTGTGAAAATTTAGAAAAAAAAGAGGAGGAAACTTGTAGAAATCGCATAGGTAGTAATGAGTTTTACTTGTTTGACGTTCAATTTTTCAGTAGAAAGTACTTCTAATTATATTATAAATCACGATTAACTGAACGTTATTTAGCCAAATCCAGTTGATGGAAACGGTCTGCTGTACTTATTATTTTTTATTATTATTTTACATTCATCCTATGTTTTCGGCAAAAATCCTACCATTTTGGGTATACTCCGGTCTTAAAAAAGAACCTATTCCAACTGGTAATTATACGAAGGTAGGTATATGAAGATGTGCACACGCACACACATACACACTTCGTATATTTCGTATTTATACAAAGATATCCAGCCATTTCCAAAGCAATATATTTCTTAACATATACATTGTAACCAGGATCGCATTTCCCATTACGCTGACTAGACCCGTGTTCAGAGCGCAAAACTTTTAAATGTGAAAAATTTGAAAATGCAACGTTTTTTTAGTTAAAACTTCAAAAAAAGAGCGAAATAAAGGACCTTTTATATCGCTTCGAATCTATGCATTAATAAGAATACAAACAGCCTGAAAGTGAAAATGATGAGAAAGACTTCTATGATATATACATAATATATAATTTCATGAACTAAAAATCATAATCAAATATGTTTAACGCTATTGTAAGGAATCTAAAAGCGATTCAAAACATTTGTCCAATATGTGTGTGTGTGTGTGTGTGTACCGTACTTGTAGCAACCAGTAAGTAACATGCAACTGTAATAAATAATTTATTTACTAATTAAGCTTCATTTAGCTAGGTTTTATTTTTAATTTAGAGACGGGGGTGGGGTGGAAAAGGAAGAAACAAGCTGGGTGAAAATGTTGAGAGCGCCGACAGCAAAGATGTCTAGGGGCGCTGGGCTCCTAAATGCGACCCTGGCTTTAACCTTTTCACTATCTATGTAGAAATTTATTAATATTTAATTGAAGAATAAATAAATGGATAAATACAGTAAGACCTGCCAACAAGGATATACGGTATAACGATAAATCCCTCTACAACGATAATTTTTCTCGGTCCGTATAATAGTGTTGTAGAGAGGTTTTACTGTATAATGAACCCTCCCTATGACAATAACTCTGTCTACAACGATAATTTTTCTCCGTCCGTATAATATTGTTGTAGAGAGGTTTTACCGTATTATATTTTCTGTTTATTTTTGCATAGAAAATGCGAATTTTCGAGTTACCCGAAATCGATTTCTCCCCTTTAATTCAGATTATCAGAATTATACTGTATATCTTTTAAGCTCTTTTAAAATATGCAATCTAGTTCTATAACTATTCTCGAGATATATTATGTACACAGTTCAGCGAATTCTATTTCAATTAACAATTTCATATGATCTACGAAATTTTTAAGTTCAATCAATAAAAATGTGAGCTTTCATTAAATTTCAACGTATGGGAAACACTCGATTTCAAGCTGCTCATTCGGCGGCAAATATCTGCCCCAAATATATTTTGCTTCTTTTTCCAAATTCTTCGAAAAAATTACGTAATTCTTAACTGATAAGCTATAGCCCTTTGATGTGTTTGGGGAGGTAAACAAAATATTTTTAAAAAGGCATGTTTCGCTCAAATAATCTTAATTCGTTTCGCCGAGATATTACGAACCAAACACTTCAAATAAAAACTTACGTTTAAAACAAGTCGCGAAACGGTTATACATTTTAAGCTCAGTTTTTTCTCACGCTCCGTTCTTAGAGGGGAAGAACACTTAGCATTTGTATAGTTCTATAGAATTCGTTCACGAAAAGTAGTCCGATGGTACCGTTAGAAATAACGGGAGTTGACATCACAAACGGCCTAGCCGATTACAGTAGAGGGGAGGACGTCATTTTAGAACTGTTTTTTGACGCAAACATTCGCTAAAAAACAGTTCTGAAATGACACCCTTCCCTCTGCTGTAATCGGCTAGGCCGTTTATGACGTCAGCTCCCGTTATTTCTAACAGTACCATCAGACTACTTTTCGTGAACGAACTATACTTCAGGAGACGCGAGCGGAAGGAAGGTACGAAGTCGGAACACGAACTTACAGTTGCTATTGCATTTAATGTCGTACAAGTGTCAGTGATTTTATTCTTACTAAATAAGCATCGTGGCGCAGTATAGCCCAGATGCTCTTGCGCCATAAAAATCCAAACAAACAAACAAACAAACAAACATGTTCGTTATGCTTTCTGCCGTGTTCATTGAATGAGGATTCGGCGTGGACACAGCAAAAAACGAATAAATATTTTTACAAATAATGTTTCTATGGGATACGTTTGATTCTTCTGAACCAGAGTTCACTATCCTCTTTGGTATGAGTGCTTGTTTACTTTATTAGGCATTCATTAGTGATTCTTTATTCATTTAGTGAGCGCTAACAGCCCAATTAAGATTTTTAGTAATTCCCCTTGTAAACTTTACTGCAGTCGTACCTTTGAACACGAATTACCTTTAGCACGAACTGTTTTTTGAATCCTCGTCAAAATGTATAACTTATTGTTAGTGATATATGTCCCAACCTTTCCGGATAGCGCGAACAAATTGTCTGGTACCGTGATTGTTTGCGTTAACAAGATTCGAGTGTATTTTAAAAAAAAAAAAGTTTTTCTTACATGCGTGTAATAGGTGAAAACCAGGGCGGCCTAACTTCTCGTACAAAGTGTGACCCTTCCGTCACACTTTGTACGAGTGTAATTTGACATAAAACCCGCTGGCCGCACATCGAATTTCATTCCCACATTGTAAATTAAAATGTTCGCAATATATTTAATAGCATGCAGGCTAATTTGACATAGAACTAAGCAGATAATGCACTTATAAGTAAGCCAGCGTTAGAGCCTAAAATTAAAAAGTTGTTTTCAACGTACGTTTCGGATGGACTAATCATCCTTTATCAGAAAATGCCAATTCCGTCTGAAACGTAACGTCGAAACCAACTTTTTAACTTCATGCTTATACCGTTAATTTATGCATACAAAAATATTTAATACGCACAATTATTATATTCAATTAAATATGGGGTTAAATGCACCAATATGGAGATTTAATAAATTTAATTGAAGTTAATACATTTAAACTTTATTTTAAAAATTAATTAAAAATCTGATATATTTAAACAAACTTTATCCACAAACAGACCTATTTTTATTGACAGCTATTGATAACGGCACTTATGATATATTTGAAGATTTCTGTAATTTTTCTATTGTTGATACTATATTAATATTTATGTAAATAATTAAATATACTATATTAAATTATGTAAATAATTAAATATACTATATTAAATTATGTAAATAATTAAATATACTATATTAAATTATGTAAATAATTAAACATACTATATTAAATTATGTAAATAATTAAACATACTATATTAAATTATGTAAATAATTAAACATACTATATTAAATTATGTAAATAATTAAACATACTATATTAAATTATGTAAGTAATTAAATATACTATATTAAATTATGTAAATAATTAAATATATATTAAATTATGTAAATAATTAAATATACTATATATGAAAACAATAAGTAGACTTAAATATGATATAAGACTTTAAAATTTTGTTTCTGTGATTTGCTGCGAGCCTCTGAAACAGACTTCGCGGGAGCCGCTTGCGGCCCTCAGGCTGCAGGTTGTAAGCAATGCTAAGTTGCCAAATTTTTAACAAAACATTCACGGCCCTGCTAAATGTTTACAAACCATTTCATACAAACCGAGTGCAATAGTTAATGATTATTGTCATGCTTCAATAAATCAACTTGTTACACACGCACACACACCTACCGCGTTTATTGCAAGTACCGAATTATCTGTGATGTCGCTTATGAAATTTGCTATGCTAATACCGGAGTATGCTGAGGGGAGTAGAAATTACAAGTATAACAATCGCAATGTGGATCATGTCAACAGAATGCTGTAAATGTGTCCGCAAAATGCTGTAAATATGTTCGCAGAATGCTGTAAATGTGTCTGCAAAATGCTGGGAATGTATGTACTCGCATATACATGTTAAGCTAATTTCATAATCGTAAAACTAATTTCATAACTGTAAAACTAATTTCATAATTGTAAATCTAATTTCGTAACTGTAAAACTAATTTCATAGTTGTAAAACTAATTTCATAGTTGTAAAACTAATTTCATAATTGATAGTTCAATTAAATATGGATAGCCAATTTAAGAGCTATTTATAAGCAGTCACGGTGCGACTATATGGGAGAACTGGACAGTCGCCTAGGGCGGCACTACGACAGACACTTTTTTAAGTATTTAATACTGTAAGATAAATGCGATAAACGACAATAAATAAATAGAATTGAATGGATTGTTTTTGATTGAATGCCTTCACCAATATTTACTTTTCCTTATATACATTTCTCTATCCATTTTCCCTTGATCAATTTGCGTAACTTTGCATAATATATCATTTCTTCTACACCTTTCAATGGTGTAGCAATGCCATTACCACCTTAGAGACTTGAGAGATCATTAAAAATTACAATTTTCTCCTCTTTCAACAAAAAAATCCGATTATTTTTTGCTTTAGGTCATTTATTTTTGTGTTCTGAGCTAAACTGCGGTTATCATACTTCGTTTTAACCAGTGAGAGGATGGAATGTGCCGTATTTTTTTACGTTTCGATTGTTGCAAGACATATTCAGGTATCTATTTTTTTTACGTGGGAATGCGCACACGTCGTTCGCTTATGGCTACAAATTTGATTGCGCCGGCACTATTTATAAGATAATGAACACCAAACATTAGTTTGGTTACGTTTGGTTTCAGACTATCAATGCATGGAAGCTATTGATATAGTTAAGTAATATAATTAAGTAAAATTTATCTATGCAATTATAAATATTAAAATTAAGTAAAATAAGTGTATGTAATTATAAGTAATATAATTAAGTAAAATATATATGGATGTAATTATAAGCAGCACAATTAAGTAAAATATATGTATGAAGTTAATACAATTAAGTAAAATATACGTATGAAATTAATACAATCATCAAAAGTTTATTTACATATTTAAAATATCTCACTAAAACATTTTACATAAATTTGTTACTACAACCTTCACTCTGCATTTCCGACACTTTTTTCCCCGTATTTGAGTAAAGTATCATAAAGAGAAATTAAGCAGAATAAATTTAAAAAATGTGCCCATCAAAAATAGTTACTGAATTTAATATCTTAAAAGCCAGTTCCTTTCGCATTCAGCATTAAGAAAAAAAATTGCTCCTCAGTTTTCCCGATTTTCTCCACTTTTTGAAACTTAATAAATCTTTACTCCGAAATATTTGAACTGGACGAGAATTAAATTGAGTTACAGAGTAAAAAAAAAAAAAAAAGCTTAAAGAAAAATGCGATATCGCGGCTTTGAACGCTAATAAATCAGACTTAAACTGGAACGAGAACTCGAAACCGCAATTTGAAGATGAAATCAATAATAATTTCGGCTACTTTTTCATAATTAATGAAAAAATTTATAAAATAAAAAAGTCATACGTAGACTTAAATATGAACACTAAATAACATTTTTTTAAAAAGGTATGAGTAAATAGATATGCGTATATACTACTAGTTATGCTACAAGGATGTAAAAAACTATTGTAGGCACTTATTAAATACTTTTCTGAATACACTCCTCTAAAATTTTAGAACATAAAAAAAGTCATCTGGCTGTTAAATGTAATTTTTGCAAATAGGAAGAGTTAATTAATTTTACAAATAAAAATATTAAAAATTAGATAATTCGGTGGCGTGCTTTCAATCGCAGGATTGTCCGTAATTTTTAGTCACCTCGTAAAGCTGTTTCTAGCAGCACAATATATTATTCCCCAGTTACCTCCTAAGTATTTTTTAACAAATAGTAGAAAATGTTTATATATCGTTAGACGTTTTTGTTATGAGTTTGTCATACTGATTTGAAATAACCTGGTCCTTCAGTGCATTATATGCACAAATTCATGTATTTTATCTACCGCTTGATAGATCCAATTATATTTATTAGCGCCATCACCCATTTCCAGAAGCAAAAGATCGGGCTTAACTGAAATAACGCTATTTATTTCAGTACTAACTGCCAACCTACCTTTAATCTTTTAAATTAATAATTATAATAATGATAAAAATCTTTATTTATTCTCTATATCATTCAATCTATATTAATTTACATTTAAACACTGTGTAAAAATAAGATCTACAGCATATCAACCTCCTGTTCAAATTGACTGATCAAACCGCCTCACAAACTTACTGTTCTAAGAAGAAGCTCCAAAAGTCCACTTCTGTAAGAGAGCGGATCTTCTTTATAAAAGCTGACCTTTGTTCTCGATCGCTGAATATCCTGGAAACCTTATCTGGAAATACAGTGCCGCTCGCTCGGCCAACTTTTCCAACATTCATATATGCACACAAATACTCACAGTAAGGCATATAGAACAAAGTGTTACCGTAAGTCTGTTACGGGTTGTTTTTGTTTTTTATTCGATATTTACTTTTGGTTTGGGTTTGCAATGAACCTAAAGTGAGAGAAAATGTCAACGTTAAACATTTATTTTATTTTATTTAAACCAAAGAGATCGTATAGGGTGGATTTCAATTATTAATTTTTGCAAAAATTACGCGTTGTGTTAAATAACCTCTCTTCCAACATATAGTTGATAGAAAGGTTACCGCAAGTCTGGTAAGCAAAGGGAACCAGGGTGAAAAAACCCCAATTAATAAATTAACTTGGGTCCTAAATTGAGGCTGAAGCTAATTTATTCTATTTACTTAAATAAACATGGTTATGAAAAACTGAAGAATTATATAACTGGGAAACACAAATTATACAATAGAAATTTAGTAGCGAAATATAAACTTTATTTCTGGGTCACAATATTAATTTACTTTACAATGGTAGATCATACCGTTTTGCAGTAATTGACTTCAGTACTGGGACTAACTTAAAACCAGACTTTTTTTAGAAAACGTTTTACCAAACAAATTAATTATCAACCTATTGAGGTAGAACCCCTAACTTAAATTCTTGACTGACGTTACGAACATTATCAGATATAGAGTTAGATGAAACTAATAGTTATATTAAATAAATAAAATTAAACTTAGGTAGGGCACCAAAAATCAGTAATTAAATAAGGAAAAGAAGAAAGGGATGCTTACATTATTAGTTTGATCCATCATGAGGGGGTCCAATGGACGTGAGGAGGAAATACCAAATATTAAAAACTCAAGTGGACATCTTGATGTTGTAACAGTTTAGCGAAAGTGGGTAACTTTCTTGGTGACCAGCTTTGGAGAGAGAAGTACTAAGATGGCCAAAAATTTAATTACTGTGGATGAAATTGCAATTTTGTTTGTTTAAATGAAAAAATGTTTCCATATCAGTATTTTTACGAGCATGACCCATTGACTAGTGTATTCCATAAATAAAAGCACGATTAAAACTTTTTAGGAATCCAGAATCATTTATTCATTAAACACATTAACAAATTTACTAAAAACACTGATTAATTCATTCAAACTTAGTAGTGTGAAGTAATTTTTTGGGTGACTATAGGTCTGAGAAATTTCATACGTGGGTTAATGCGTTTTTTGAAAAAAACAGCAAAATTTTGTATAAGCCATGTGAAAGACATATTTTTTATTTCAAAACCAGAAAGACCAAAGTGTAAGCTTCAATTAAAAATAAAAAAAAAGACTATTGTTTTCATCTGCCTTTTAGTAGAATATTTTTTATACTATCAAAAATTTTGAAAATTTTACATAATTTCTATATTTGTAAAATTTTTCCATCCTTAAAAGTTAGAAATTACTACTCCAGCATTTTTATTTATAATTAGTACATATATACTGATTTATATTCTAAATTTTAAGTCCCTAAGTATTTCAGTTCCGGAGCAGCAATTTTTTGAAGACAAAACTGCAGTCTAAAAAGGAGGTTAAAAAATGACCGTCCGTGGAAATTCTCAAATATTTGACCCCCTATATCTTAGGAACTATGCGGTCAGGGAAAGAAAAATTTCACATGTGTTCTAACCTACATAGAGATAGTATACACACCAAGTTTTATCAAAATCTTTGTCAGTGGGTGTCGGGGTGTGGTTGAATTGACATGGAATGACCCAAAAACATTTTTAATTAACATACCCATTTAAACAATTCGCCCATTTGGCAATTACATTTCAATTTTTTTACTTTTTAACACATCATCTAGGGCACCAAAAGTTTAACTTTAATTAACCTAATCCTGTCACTGGCCTCTAGAAACTTCGATCTCCCCTCTTTTTTGCTATAATAAAATATATGTTCTTTAAACAAACATTTTTTCCTCCGGACACACATGATATGTTGTGTCGCAAAAATTATAAAAAAAATATACCTTTCATATTTTAAATAATGGTTGGCCATCTACATCATCGCATCTTTTCATTTAAGACATATTTCACATACAAAAGACCGTGAGACACAACAAATCGTAAAAATATAAACTGTGGTCAGATTCTGCCTTCGTCTTTCATTGTTTAAGGGAAAGAAACCAAACCAGGAAAGAGTACCCGTGGAACTATTTAATACAGAAGTGGCCCGAATTAAAACTTGGACAGCCGACTACAACTCCACATAGAATAGGACCTTGATACCTATGGCCATTAATGTTAATCGAAACACCCAGAAGAAATGGCCTCATGCATATTGACTATTCACAGTTCAAGAAGTGACTGGACTCCTTGTATGAACACTAGAGACTTCATTTTCCAAACTCAATATATCAAGCTTTCCCAATCCAGTGGACATCTTCAAACAAGAGCTTGGTTTTCTTAATAAAATATGTATCGAACTAATTCTCCTTTTTTCAGAGACAACAGGCATGACGGTGGACATAGCTACTAATTTGTAAAATTCTTGTTTCGATAAAAATGTTCAGTTCATTTTATTTATGTGTAATAATTCATGATATCGGAATTAGCTTCAGTGCATTAACTTGTTCATGCACTTATGCAAAATAGGGTAATTTAATATTCAGTGAAAAGTATTTGGTTTTTACTATTCACACTACTGGGCAACCCAGTTGAATTACATTTATTACTTTTTTTGTGTATGTGTGCGTGTGTGTGTAGCTAATGTCCACTACTATTTACCTTAATTAAATTCTTTATTTTTATTCATCTAATAGTCTTCATTTTATTTTTTTTAATCCAATCAATTATTCTATTTTTTATTTATCTATTCTTTCGTCTATGGTTCGAGATTAGAAAATTCCTTTATCCTTTTACTTCCTTTCTTTGGTGGCCAAGGCATCATCATCATTACAGCATCAGCCAGTCTACGTTTCTCACCCCTCGCAATTAGATTTGCAAACAAGTAAGGAAGGCAAGAAATAGATGTTGCTATGCACTTATGAACCGAAAGCCTGGTCAGTTCCTGCAGCGACGTAACCACTTTGCAACAGAGGTCAAATAGGTCACCTCTGGCGTCATCAAATCGTACACTCGAGGAAACATACCTTTGTCCAGTACAACTTTGCCGACAACAGAAACGTGAAAGTGATACCTGAAGGTAAGTTGTAAATTTTCGCCCAATTTCTGAGAACTGACCAGCAGTTTTGGTGAATGTTGGCGTTGGCGGGATATCAAAGAATTACGCCACTCACTTGACTCGTCCTGAGCTTCACGATAGAGTAACTCCTTGGTGGTGTGCTGGCACCATTTTTGGCGATCTCAGTACTTCTGTCTTCAAAGTTGGTCACCAAGAAGGTTACTCATTTTTCGCTAAACTGTTACAAGATTAAGAGGTCCATTTGAGTTGTTTTTTATATTTGGATATTTCCCCCCCCACGTCCGTTGGCCCCCCCCCCCCTTCATGCTGTATCCCCCCAATAATGTAAGCATCGCTTTTCCTTTTTTCCTTTCTCTTTCCTGAAATATAAATGGTAACTGGTATGTCATTACATCTTTCTTGTTCCGATAATGATGCGGAAGTATGAAAATAGAAGTGGGACTTCCAAGTCTCCAGGACTAACTGATTTCATATGAAAACCAGAAAGCCCAACTCACATAATTTATACATACCGGACATCACCAGTTTTCTTCTGTAAGTCTTCCTACTCACCCACCACCCCACCACAGTCCTCTGGAATCTCCAAAAGCGGCTTAGGGTTACGACTTAATCCGCACCATGTGTTCTGGGGAGGAAATCCATAATTCCAAGAAAGAATATTTAGGAGGGAAAGTGTATATGCAGCTGAGATATACAATACAGAACTATTTATAACTTGACACCACCTCGATGCTTAGTTAGCTAAGAGACTAACACCATGAGGTCATAAGAGCTAAACTACAAAGTGGAAGAACTTAAAGGAAGAGCCCCTCCAAATTTTCTCGTTGAAAATTTGGTTTTTGGTTTTTCTGTTCACGTCTATAAAATCAAAAGTAGACATCGGCGTGAACAGGGCAAGTGATAATCCATTTAGTTCCAATTATTTGTTGTTGAGTTTATTTTGATTATCATATAGTGATGCATTAAGCAACAAAAGGTCTATCGTGATGCCGCCCCACAAACACTGCCGCCCAACGCGGCCGCCCGGTTCGCCTTATGGTCGCGCAGAGCCTGGACAAAGGTATGTTTCTTCGAATGTACAACTTGGCTACGCCAGACGTGACCCATTTGACCTCTGTTGCTAAGTGATCATGTTGCTGCAGGATCTGCCCAAGCTTTCGGTTCATAAGTGAATAGCAACATCTTATTTCTTGCCTCCTTTACTTGCTTGCAAATCCAATGGCGAAGCATGTGAAACGTAGACTGGCTGGTGCTGTAATGATGATGATGATGATACCTTGGCCACCAAAGAAAGGAAGTAAAAGGATAAAAGGATTTTCTAATCTTGAAACATAGACGAAAGGGTAGATAAACAAAAAAATGGAATAATTGATTGGATTATAAAAAATAGAATAATTGATCGAATTAAAAAAAATAAAGTGAAAATTATTAGATGAATAAAAATAAAGAATTTAATTAAAGTAAATAATAATGGCCATTAGCCACATAAAAAAAATAATGAATGTAATTCGATTGGGTTGCCCAGTAATGTAAATAGTAGAAACCAAATACTTTTCACTGAATATTAATTAAATTTCCCTATTTTATATAAGTGCGTGAACAAATTAATGCACTGAAAGGTAAATCCGATATCATGCATTATTACACATAAATACATTGAACTGAACATTTTTATCACAACAAGAATTTTACAAATTAGTAGCTATGTCCACCGTCATGCCTGTTGTCTCTGAAAAAAGGAGAATTAGTTCGATACATATTTTATTAAGAAAACCAAGC
The DNA here is from genome assembly GCA_006491805.2 of Dysdera silvatica. NCBI lineage: Eukaryota > Metazoa > Arthropoda > Arachnida > Araneae > Dysderidae > Dysdera > Dysdera silvatica. The sequence goes on from QLNU02014176.1 coordinate 98,204,371, forward strand.
TCTTGTTTGAAGATGTCCACTGGATTGGGAAAGCTTGATATATTGAGTTTGGAAAATGAAGTCTCTAGTGTTCATACGAGGAGTCCAGTCACTTCTTTAACGGTGAATAGTCAATATGCATGGGGCCGTTTCCTTTGAGTATTTCAATTAACATTAATTGCCATACATGTCGAGGTCCTGTTCTATGTGGAACTATAGGCGGCTGTCCAAGTTTTAATTCGTGCCATTTTTGTATTAAATAGTTCCACGTGGTCTCTTTCCCGGTTTGGTTTCTTTTCCTGAAACAATAAAAGACGAAGACATAATCTGACCATAGTTTATATTTTTACAATTTGTTGTGTCTCAAGGTTTAGTGTATGTGAAAAGGTCTTAAATGAAAAGGTGTAATGATGTAGATGGCCAATCATTATTTAAAATATTAAAATTATATTTTATTATAATTTTTGCGGCACAACAACTCATATGCCGATTCAACGTAAATGCACAAATAAATCCCTGAGAACCAATATAATGTAGAAGGGCCGAGGAGAATACGTAAGCATAACGTGCTCCATACCTAAAAAGAAGGAAATTCGCACCAGTTTCAATCACGGAGGAATAAGTATACGCATAGGAGTTCTCTCCAGAAGTATACGAACTCTGTGTATTCATGAATTGCATTTCGAGGAAGAGATTATTGCATATTACGTTCATTTAACACAAATATTCTACGTCCCTTGCGACGCAGCGTATCAATTGCTACACGGCACGAAAGACATCCTCAAATCAAAAACATACGTGTCTGAAAATTTATCTAATTACTTGTCCATGTTCACCATATTCAGGATAGATTGACTTTGTTTGCCGAATTTACAAACTATCTTCAGGAATTTTCCTCAGAAGAGAATTGTTTGTTTGTTTTTTGGTTTTACGGCTCAAAGACTACAGTGGTCATGCTGCGCCGGGACCTACTGTTTTCCGAGGAATCCGAACCTCTTAAGGCCTGGGGAACCAAACCCCGGACTACAGTGAGCAGTGCGATCTTTATGAGATCTCTGAGTAAGCGTTCTTTTTGCACTGCTGGGAGTCGAACCCGGATTAGCCGCGCAATAGGAGAACGCGTTACCACACTGCGCCACCGCAGGGCCCCTCAGCAGAGAATACTCCAATGTATTGAGCTCACCATAAATATGATCATCAAATTTTTTGGGTTGTTCTTTAGCATGGCAATATAATCTCATTATCAAGATATTCAATCGAGTTAAATTAAACAGATATTTGTGCAAACGCGCTAATAATTTTAAATTAATCTTTAAATACTAATTTTTAAATTAGTTTTATTGACTATTTAGCATAAATCATCTCAGTTATTCTGGTTGTTAATTAAGAGCTTATTGCTCAAATATTCTCATATATTGAGTGCGACTGAATGGTTATAAACTTTTGTCCAGTATAGTTCCAAACCATAAATTTAATCACTAATGCAGGAATGTGCATATTGTGGAGCAACGTCGCGCGTTCATGTTAATTTGCTTAATCAGAGATCTCTTCGGTATGTTAAATAATTAGTTTATGTACGCACCAAAGCCAATTAAAGTAAATTTCATTATCAAACATTAACGTCAGCTATGATTTAATTATTAACTTCGAAATTAAAGTTTCTTCAATTTTATAACTCGCGTTGAAGAACGAGCTCGCCGTTGAATTTTAATTAAAATAATTAAGTTGGAAAATGCATCGTGTTAGAATTCGATTTACCAATTAAATCATAAAGGTAGGAAATAATAAAAAAGGCAATGCCTCATACTTGGATCAATCCAGCAGCTTATTCAGATTTTCGGCTAGCTATCAACTGAGACTTCCTCTTCCAACTATTAGGAGTAAACAAATCTCTGGAACAAAAGTTCTCAACTCTGAGGTAATTTGACGATTTCAAGGGGGATTTCTGATTCAAATTGATGAACTCAAACTACAACGATAAGCACTGGGCTCAGTCTAGCAACTCGTCCAGGTTTTCGGCTAGATGTTCTGGAAATTGAGTTACTGACGCTTCCTCTTCTGACTATTACTTGTCAACGGATCTCCAACACAGAATTTCTCAACCAGAGGAAGAATTTAACGGTTCCAGTGGGACGATTTCCAACTCAAATTAATGGACTCGAACTACAGCAACGCTGATGCTGATGACCAAAAACTGTTAGAATGAAGAGTGGCATCCTGTGTGGGACATGGCAATAAAAAGGGAATTGGCACAGAGAAAGCAGAGAATCATTGTTCCAGAACGTGCCATTGTAGGCTGTTGCCGAAGAGAGTTCTCCCACTTAAAATTAGCTAAGACTCTCAAATTTAATGTACGAGTTATAAAATTGATAACAGACGACTGAAGTTAAGGCCAAGCTAGCTGTACCTTAGCCATTCGGTTGTCAGGCCATCAAGACGAAAATTTGAGTAACTCAGTGGACCAAAACCGACCCAAACTTCTCCGATAGAGATGTAAAAAACCCGGGAACTTTAGACACCTTGGAAACTTTGATGGGAATAAACAAAGGTATCTAGAATAAAGGAAGTAGTTCCGTCCCACCTTTCTTCGTCGTCGTCGTTGTTCGCAAGAAGTGTAATGGGAAAGGTGGCCGCCGAATGGGGCAGCGCTGTATTCCCAGACTGGCTTTTGTCACATAAAATGACGACCAGTGGACCGAGAAGGGACACTGGGGGGGAGGGGGCATTGCAGGGGATTGTCGATCGAAACAGGCGTACAGAGACGCACAGCTCACATGATTGTCGTCATTCAACGTCGACCGGAGGCCATCCACGATCAGTCCGCCCCGAAGAGCGGCCGAAATAGATGGATGGCGCGGAAGAACACCCCGGGCCGGCCGGTACTCCTACAGGAGACCACCGGACACCGTTGAGTGGGTGTGGTGCCGCGAGCGGCAGCGAACAGGCGTAAAACATTCCCCGCAACCAGGGCGCGCGAGACCAGCATAGTCCGGACAGGCATTACATACCAAATTATCATCCACTGTTTGCGAAAGCTGGCCCCCAAGCGATCGCAGCGGACGAAGACAATGACGAACGCCCGTCATGGACAGAAGGCCAAGCACGGCCCTAGCGACGAAGTCCGAATTACGAGGGAGGGCGGAGTCCGGTCCCAGAATAGCAGAAGCAGGCATCCATCCACCGCCACCCGGCGGCCAAAGTGAATATCCCAAGCACTCCGTCTTAAGCGAGCTGGAACCAACACCCGCCAGCCCGGACAGACATCCGCACGCCACCAGAGCTGAGACCGAACTCCCGCACCTTTCTTCCTATTGGTCGATTCGACACGATCGATCAATAGGGAGAAAGGTGAGGATGGCACTATCTCCTTTATTCTAGCTATCTTGGTTTCTTCCCATCAAAGTTTCCAATGTGTCCAAAATTGCCGGGTTTTTTACATCTTTATTCTCCTATTCTTCCCAGTCAATGGAGCTCTAATACGAAGCACAATATGCAAAACAACATTATAAAATGTAGTTTTTGATATTGAGTAAAACGTATCCACGCGTTGCAAAGAGATCCTGCTGTTCTTCGTCGGGAATCAGAAGTAACATATTTTTACGTAATACTATATTACTTTTACTCTTAAATGAAATTCCAATCTTCCTTTCTGCAATCGCGTCATTTTCCATTTAAGACTGTACTTCTGATAGATCCACGGACACAAATTAAAAAGCGAAATGTATATATTTAGCAACGTGTATATTTAAAATACTTAAAACGCAAATAATTAAAACGTATGCAATTAGCAACGTGTTCTTTAGAAACGAAACGCATGACTGAGACTATCATATTGCTTCGTTTTAGTGTACCAATGTGCGTTTGTTTAAAACGTGGTGTATTGATATACGATTTAAGCAAAAATTGTGTTTATTATTGCATATATATATGAAAACGAACATAAATTTCCAATGCACCAATTTCTTAGATAAAAATTGTGTATTCTTTGATAAAAATTGTGTATTCTTTGATAAAAATCGTGCATTGGTTTTTATTGAGGCATTTTTTATTTAAAATATGTTACACTACTAGCTTTTCTGTGGTACGTTCTTAACAATAATTGACTTTTTATTGATTGATCTTAATGATTGATACCGATTGACTTAATGATTGATAATGATTGACTTTAATGATTGATAATGCATTGACTTAATGATTGATAATGATTGACTCTTTAATGATTGATAATGATTGACTTTAATGATTGATAATGATTGACTTTAATGATTGATAATGATTGACTTTAATGATTGATAATGATTGACTTTTAATGATTGATATAATGATTGACTTTAATGATTGATAATGATTGACTTTAATGATTGATAATGATTGACTTTAATGATTGATAATGATTGACTTTAATGATTGATAATGATTGACTTTAATGATTGATAATGATTGACTTTAATGATTGATAATGATTGATATGATTGACTTTAATGATTGATAAATTTAGGATTGATATGATTGACTTTAATGATTGATAATGATTGACTTTAATGATTGATATGATTGACTTTAATGATTGATAAGTTCATGTGAACTCCCAAATTTTTTTCCTGCTTTTTCTAAATTCCCAAAATGCTCTACAAATGGTTTTATTATATTTCTTACGTTATTGTGATTCTTACGATATTTCCATATCGATATTTTTAATTTCGCTGTTCGCTTAAGTGTTATAAATGCATTCTAATTTATCTGATGGCTTGATTACTTATTTAAAAAGTTTTTAATTATCTTTGTTTACTCTGAACTTTCCGTACATGCATCTAATACTGCGCAGATTAAATGTATGGATAGTCATTTATAACTCACCGTCACTTTTCTGTCCTTGAAATTCTACAGCTCTGTGGTCCGCGGTTTGATTCTTTAAGCAAAAGAAATTCGGTTGCCATGGAAATATGTAGGTCCTGATACAGCATTATCATAGCTGCCTTTCTGCTGTCAGACAAATACATAATTAAAAAGTAGATTCAGGCACTCCAGTTCATACGGGGGGTCACCGATTCATCTCCAGACCAAGGCGTGTCTCTTTTTCTTTATTTACGGAAATGGCTCTAGCTTGAGCTTATACGTGGATGTCAAAAAATTATTATCCGCATTTCAATTTTCCATGAAAAGCTTTAAAAATATGCCCTGGGGCTTGATGTGTTGACCATTTAGCAATTAAAAAACAATATAATATATCAGCGCCGATGGTATGGCGTGATTAGATGGTGAAACGTTCGAAAGAAAATAAATATTTCTGCCTTCGGTGGGACCTGAACCCACGACCTTCCACTTGCCGGGCGGAGGCTCTACCATCTACGAACAACAAGTCTAACCCCTTACGAATGTAGCTCAGATGGTTCGTCGTTCTTCGTTCGTAGCTCAGTGGGTAGAGCCTCCGCCCGGCAAGTGGAAGGTCGTGGGTTCAGGTCCCACCGAAGGCAGAAATATTTATTTTCTTTCGAACGTTTCACCATCTAATCACGCCATACCATCGGCGTTGGTATCACTACGCCAATAAACGTTGATTGATATTGTTGTTTAATTTTAATCAACGTTTATTGGCGTAGTGATATCAGCGTCGATGTTAAGAAGCGGCAAGATGGTGAAACGTTCGAAAAAAAATAAATGTTTCTGAGGTCGGTAGAACCTGAACCCACGACCTTCCACCGAAGACAGAAATATTTATTTTCTTTCGAACGTTTCACCATCTAATCACGCCATAACATCGGCGCTGGTATCACTACGCCAATAAACGTTGATTTATATTGTTGTTTAATTTAATCTGCGTAGTGTTCGATTTATTTAAACACATTTAGCAATTGTTGAAATTTAGTCCTGCGAAGGGTAATTAATAATATCTTACAAAACAAACAAACAAAACAATTTTTATTTATTTGTCATAATGGTTGTAGCAACTTTCCATTTTACTTAGAAAATACAAAATAGTATGAAATAACACTGCAATTCAAAAAACAAACACAAATAACCGCAATCCATCATGACAGATCCCCAGTAAAAATCATACGATTTAACAGGCTGAGGACCCTAACAATGTAATGGCGCAAAATCACCTCTTAGCAAATAATCTAATATTTTTTTTTCTAAATAGATTAATATTATTTATGTCGTTAAGAGTGTTTGGTATTTTATTCCAACTCCTTAAGCCCGAATATTCAATGTCCTTGTTATAAAATTCCGTTCTGATTTTTGGTAGTCTATATTGATCTCTTCTTCTGTAAGCTCGATTGTTTTCATAGTCTATTAATTCAATTTTCTCTATATATTTATTTCCTTTTATTCTTTTGAACATTATTTTTAGTATACTATAATCATATATCTTATCTATTAGTCGAATACCATATTTACTAAATAGTGTAATTTGATTTAAACTTTTTTTTTTTTCAATTATTTTTATAAATTTAATCTGTAGCGATTTAATTAGTCTGGTATTTTTCTTATTTAGATTTTCCCAAATGCTATTACAATAGGTCAAGTGACTGTATATAAATGGATAATATAGACCCAGTAATATATCTCCGGGGACTGTTCGCGACAATTTTCTCAAAATCCCTATTCCCAAACTCACCTCCTTTTCTACTCTTTCTGTCTGCCTATTCCAATTCAAGTCCTTTGCCAATACCACCCCCAAAAAATCAATTTCCTTAACAATTTCAATTTCTTTCTTATTTAAATAAATTTTTTCTGAATCTTCTGTTTCTATCACATTTCTTATTTTTTGTACTAAAAATTAATATTTTTGTTTTAGATTCATTTATTTTCATTTTATTTATTTTAAACCAAAGTTCAAATTTTTTAATTACTTCATGACCAGTTCTAGTTAACTCATATTTGTCTTCACATTGAATATACACACTTGTATTATCTGCATATAATGTTAAATAGCCATTGTTAGATGTTTGCGCTATATCATTTATGTACAATAAAAACAGAAAGGGACCAAGAATAGACCCCCCGGGGAACACCATATTTATTTTCAAGTGAAACAGATTTTATATCATTAATATGTACTATTTGATGCTTTCTTTGATGATAGTCTTTTAGAATA
>QLNU02014176.1:98211548-98237652 GCA_006491805.2 Dysdera silvatica
TTTTTGCGATTTTCGAAAAAAATTAAAAGGCCCGTTTTGGGCCAAATAATGCTCCTATCGTTCTGAAATCGATATTTTTGGAACACTCGCACTGAGCTGGTTCGTATAAACCCAACTTTGGAACAAAATGAGGCATTCGAAATTTTCGAAAATTTTCCATACTTTCACATGCAATTTTTTTCGATTTTCGAAAAAAATTAAAAGGCCCGTTTTGGGCCAAATAATGCTCCTATCGTCCTAGAAACGATATTTTTGGAACAATCGCAGTGAGTTGCTTCGTATAAGTCCAACATTTTAACAAAATGAGGGCATCGAAATTTTCGAAAATTTTCCATACCTTTACCTGCAATTTTTTGCGATTTTCGAAAAAAATAAAATGTCCCGTTTTGGGCCAAATAATGGTCCTATCGTTCTGAAATCGTTATTTTTGGAACATTCACAATAAGCTGGTTCGTATAAACCCAACTTTGGAACAAATTGAGGCAAAATAAATTTTCGAAAATTTTCCATACTTTTACATGCAATTTTTTTCGATTTTCGAAAAAATTTAAAAGGCCCGTTTTGGGCCAAATAATGGTCCTATCGTTCTGAAATCGATATTTTTAGAACACTCACAATAAGCTGGTTCGTATACACCCAACTTTGGAACAAATTGAGGCAAAATAAATTTTCGAAAATTTTCCATACTTTCATATGCAATTTTTTTCGATTTTCGAAAAAATTTAAAAGGCCCGTTTTGGGCCAAATAATGCTCCTATCGTTCTGAAATCGATATTTTTGGAACACCCACAATGCGTTGGAGGTTCTAAACCCAACAATTTTGAAACAAATGTGGAGCCGAATTTCGAAAATGCTCCATACACTCACGCAGCAATTTTTGGGATTTTCCAAAATTAAATGGCCCGTTTTGGGCCAAATAATGCTCCTATCGTTCTGAAATCGATATTTTCGAAACACTCGCACTGAGCTGGTTCGTATATACCCAACATTGGAACAAAATGAGGCATTCGAAATTTTCGAAAATTTTCCATACTTTCGCATGCAATTTTTTTCGATTTTCGAAAATAAAATGTCCCGTTCTGGGCCAAATAATGGTCGTTTCGTCCTAAAATCGATATTTTGGAACCAGAATGGAACTGGTTAGTATTTACCCAACTTTGAAAAGAAATGGGCAACTACGCCAATAAACGTTGAGTTATATTGTTGTTTAATTTAAATCAACGTTTATTGGCGTAGTGATATCAGCGTCGATGTTATGACGTGGCTAGATGGTGAAACGTTCGAAAAAAAATAAATGTTTCTGAGGTCGGTAGAACCTGAACCCACGACCTTCCACCGAACACAGGAACATTTCTTTTCTTTCGAACGTTTCACCATCTAATCACGCCATAACATCGGCACTGGTATCACTACGTCAATAAAGGTTGATTAATATTGTTGTTTGATTTAATCTGCATAGTGCTCGGTTTATTTAAACACATTTAGCAATTGTTGAAATTTAGTCCTGCGAAGGGTAATTAATAATATCTTACAAAACAAACAAACAATTTTTATTTATTTGTCACAATGGTTGTAGCAACTTTCCATTTCACTTAGAAAATACAAAATAGTATGAAATAACACTGCAATTCAATAAACCACAAATAACCACAATCCATCGTGACGAGTCACCAGTAAAAATCAAATAATTTAACAGGCTAAGGACCCTAACAATTTAATGAGACAAAATCATATCTTAGCAAATACTCTAATAGTTTTTTTCTAAATAGATTAATATTATTTATGTCCTTAAGAGTGTTTGGTATTTTATTCCAACACATTATGCCCGAACATTCAATTCCCATTTTATAAAATTCCGTTCTAATTTTTGGTAGTCTATATTGACCTTTTCTCTGGAAGCTCGATTGTTTCCATAATCTATTAATTCAATATTCTCTGTATATTTATTTTCTTTTATTCTTTTGAACATTATTTTTAATATACTATAATCATATATCTTATCTATTGGTAGAATACCATATTTGCTAAACAATATAATTTGATTTAAACTTTTAGTTTTTTCAATTATTTTTATAAATTTAATCCGTAGCGATTTAATTACTCTAGTATTTTTCTTATTTAGATTTCCCCAAATACTATTACAATAGGTCAAGTGGCTGTATATAAATGGATAATATAAACCCAGTAATATATCTCCGGTGACTGTTCGTAGCAATTTTCTCAAAATCCCTATTCTCAAACTTACCTTCTTTTTTACTCTTTCTGTCTGCCTATTCCAATTCAAGTCCTTTGCAATACCACCCCCAAAAAATCAATTTCCTTAACGATTTCAGTTTCTTTCTCATTTAAATAAATTTTTTCTGAATCTTCTATTCTATCAATTTTCTTATTTTTTGTACTAAAAATTAATATTCTTGTTTTAGATTCATTTATTTTCATTTTATTTATTTTAAACCACAGTTCAAATTTTTTAATTACTTCATGACCAGTTCTAGTTAACTCATATTTGTCTTTACCCTGAATAAACACACTTGTATCATCTGCATATAATGTTAAATAGCCATTGTTAGATATTTGCGCTATATCATTTATATACAATAAAAACAGGAGGGGACCAAGAATGAACCCCTGGGGAACAACATATTTATTTTTAAGTGAAACATATATTATATAATTAATATGTACTATTTGCTGCCTTTCTTGAAGATAGGCATTTAGAATATTGTTAATTTTGCCTCTCATACCATAATGTGATAATGTGTCTAATAATATGTTCATATTAATTACGTCAAACCCCTTGCTTAAATCGAAAAAAATACCCATTCCATTAAAGCCATTTTCCAGAGATTTTTGTTATTACATTTATCAAGGCAGTTTTCGTGGATCTGCCTACTATCCAAAATTCCAAATCTATTTGTGAAATCAATCTGTTATTTAATGAACGCTCAAATATTTTAGCAAATACTGATAAAATTGAGATGGGTCTGTAATTTGTTTTAATATTCTTGTCACCTTTTTTATAAATCGGAACAATTTTTGTAATTTTCATTCCATCTGGTATCTTTTCCTGTTCAATAATGTCATTATAAATTATCAATAATGGTTTTAGAAAAATGTTTGCATTTTATTTGACTAGTTTTGGTTTTATTTCATCTACACCTGCTCCCTTATTTATGTTTAAAGCTTGTAAAATTTTCAGTAATTCTGATTCATTTATTTCTCTGACATACATGGTCTGGTTATTTTCTCTTTTTAAATAATGTCTGTAATCAAGTTCGTTAGTTTTATTTTTATCTAATTTAGTATCTATTTCAGTATCAAAAATATGCACATAATATTCATTCGATAAATTCGCCATTTGACGATCGTCCGTTATTAGGATACCCTCATTCATTAGTCCTTCTAAATTTTCTTTTCTTGCCTTTGATTTTCCTATTAATTTATTTAATATTTTTCATTTATTCTTAGCATCTATATCCCTATAACAGTTTTTGTAGTATTCCTGTTTCCTTGTTAGTATTAACTTATTTATTTTGTTTCTCATTTCTCTATATTTACTCAAATAAACAAGTTTCTTCGTTCTAATAAATCTGGAGTATAATCTGTTTCTTTTTATTTCGTTTAACATTTTTTTTTGTGTCCAACCCTTATTGTAACATTTTTCTTTAATTTCTATCCATGGAAATATTTCATTTATTATTTTCTGTATCAATGTTATAAAAATGTAATATTTCTTTTTATCTTTACTTTAATCAATTTTAATTTATTTTTAAATTCGCTCATGTTTCTTGTGCATTAATTTCTAATTCTTATCTTTTTTCATACTTCCTTTCTCTCTTCCCTCTCAAAGTCAACTATTATCATTTTGTGATCACTTAATTGATAGTCATTAACTTCAACAACCACCTCATTAGTATTTGTGAAGCACAAGTCGATTAAAGTTGAAGACTGTGATGCAATACGAGTGTTTTCTTTTACTAAATTTTTCAAACCCATTGATTTCATGTTATTTATTAATAGGTTACAATTACTACTCTCTTTTTCTATGTTGATATTGAAATCGCCTATTATAAGTATAAAACGAACAAGCTTTTCTTAAATCTACCTAAAATACCATCTTGCCCATTTAAGAATTGATAACATTTGTGGGTAACAGCTGTGAGAATAAATCTTCTTTCATGCGATCATACATGCTTGATTATTTTTCATTCCGAAGTGCTTGGAGTGTGTTTTCTTTCTTCCTTCAATCCCTTTACAAAACATCTCCATTTGCCTTTGATTTCTTAAAGACTTTTGGACATCATGATATTTTTATTTTTTTTATATTTATTTTTTTTTAATTTCGTATATTCTTTCGAATTTTTCGCCGTGTGTTTCTTGTTCTGTTTTTCCATTTCTTTGCGTAGAGTTTCCAAGCCAATTGTCTGCTAACATTGTCCAATTTCTTTCTGCATGAATGTCCTTCTTAGCTTTAGTTTCTTTGTTATTATTTCTGACTCAGGTGTTTGGCTTCAAATAGTTCAGGATTCTATATATATATTATATAATTTTTGGCAAATGTACGTTCAAAATTTCGCGAAGGCAATTATTTATGAAACCTTTATTCTGAATTGTTATTTTCTTAGTCACTGCCCATGTTTGATATGCACAAAAGAGCACTGATTTTACGTCGCTTTTCCAAAAAATTTAGTCTGGTATCCGTCTTGTAGCGAGTTCCAAGTACCTTTTGGTGTAGAAACATACCTTTGGTTTTTCCTTTTTTTCTATCTTCCGCTGTTCCTTCTTCATTGGATTCGATGCTGCCGAAGTACAGTTTATACAAGATTACAAATCACGATTGCTTACGCCTCCAAGTATACATAAATATATACAAATCGGAAAATCACATACAAGCGTGTGAGAAAAAGAAAAAACACAAAACCACCGAGACTCGAACTTGGGACCTTCCTATTATATATAGGGGGTTATAGGAATCTTCTGAATTCGAGTTTAAGATTTTCTCTCTGAATTCAAATTAAGCTTTTTTCTCTGTTTGTGTATGATTTTCCAATTTATATATATATATACTTAAACGTGAAATCCAGCAACATTTTGTGCGAACCACATGATGTAATACAATATCTGCATTTGTTTGTCTTCCTCGTCCTCGGAGAAATAGATTACTTGGCATACAAGTCTATTATTAGCAAAACAATGAAAAGTTTCACCAGGAGATTGCGTAATAAGAGTTACTTCAGCACTGGCGCTTAAAACGCCAAACTACGTGCCAAGAGCCAACTGCTTCCTTTGCCAAGCAAAGATTCTGCCTTCACTTAAGAAAGGGAGCAGGTGACTCTCGAAACATCGTGTTTTAAATCTTACTCCAGTATTGAAATAACTATTTTTAAGTCTATTATCACTTCCACACAAGTCTATCCTGAGCAATTCGATTTCATATCACCGCAAACTTTACCTCCTGTATCCCCCAGCCCTAATACAAGTGTGTGTGTCACAAAAACATGTATGCATGTATATACTTTGGGTGATGGTTTTCATGGAATTGACATCTGTCCCGCCGTCACCGTGGGGTTTAGACAAATTGTTCACCACTAGATATATATGCTGAATCATGGCCTTTCACAAAAGTCGCGGCAAAATCTAAACATCTCTGCCCTCGGGTCGCCTATTTCTAGCCATATCAATAACACCCTCTAGAGCCCGTCCACACTGTGCAGTGTCTTTTTTTTTTTTGTTTAACTATTAGTTTATCCATAGTTTATGATTTTGTCTTTTTAGAGAAGTTGTAAACAGGAAGGGTGGCTGTTGGGGCTGAAGTGAGTTGCTACAATAACATTTAGCAGTGTCGGGAGAGGACACAGGGAAGAACTGAATTTGCAACCTAGGAAGCAATCGCTGTACAAAAAGAAACCAAAGTCGATTGTTCCAGCAGAGCTTCCAAGCATTTCCCCGGATCTTCCTACGGACACTTTCTGCGAATACATCTCATTACAAAGATAAACTGATTATATAACCTTTTTTTTCAACCTGGGAACTCCTACTAACACTGAACATTTTTTCCCTCTATCAAGTAAATATCACTCCAATATATAAAAAAGGAACGTTCTTCAATATCTTTGCGGATACGAAAGCAGAAACACAAAACTTTCCAACATAATCTGAACTCACAAAATGGCAGTTTGGGCTCTTTAGGTTTTTTTTATCTGCAAGATAATTGTTTTTGTTTTTTATGAAACTTTTATCCACTAAACATATTCCGAAATGTGCGCCGTAAATAATCAACGTTATTTGCATTTTTTTCCCTAAAGAAAAATTGTGACACCTGCTGGATAGAAACTCTCTTTTTCCTCCTTAAGCTATTCTGTATTTTGGATCCAAGTTTTATACTACTTTCAAAATATAATCTCTTATACAATAGTATAATTTCATATATGTAACTCTTAATAGTACAACTAACTTATTAATTAATATTTGTTGTACTAACATTTTAACATTTTTTGAATCAAAATTTCAGATAAGATATGTTGACTCTCAGATACACTTCTGTCTTGAATCTTGATAAACATAATTTCGTAAGCTTTATCCAGATGTGTGCCGCAATTTTCTCAAATGAGGCCCATGAAAAATCCCAAATAACAATAATACTTCTTGCTCATTAATTCGTAAAAACGACGCTCAGTCTGTTCTTAAGTTATTACAATGGTTTTCACGTCCTTCTGCCAAAGATATACAACAACTGAACTCTTTAAAATAAGCATAATTCAGAAATATGAAAATTTACCCTCTCTCTTGTCAACATCACCGCATTCTGGAGGAGAATCTCGGAACAAGCTTCGGCTTTATATTCTCTTCCATTTCTAACCTCAAAACTTAAAATAATTTAATATAGATCTTCTCTTACATTTCTATAATTTTTATACTGCTCAAGCTATGTATCACGAAATATTGTATATCGGGTTGAATAAAAATTTATTATTATTATTATTATTATTAAACACAGTGGGCCTGGCTTATCGACGATCCTTGCATTGTCAGTAGTATTAATTGTTGCTATTGTCAGTTGCTATTGTCAGTAGTATTAATTGGTTACAATTTCGTCGTTGCTATTGTCAGTGTAGACACTATAAGTTACTGTCAGTTGCTATTGTCAGTATATTAATTGTTGATACTGTCAGTTGCCATTGTCAGTGTATTAATTGTTGCTACTGCTCGCTGTTGTACCGGTATTAATTGTTGCTACTGTCAGTTGCATTGTCAGTAGTATTAATTGTTGCTATTGTCAGTTGCTATTGTCAGTAGTATTAAGAAATACGACAATTTTTATTGCATACTGAAATAAACTACTTGACTTAAATCCGTAAATGTGAAGACAATTTCTCACCCATGATGCTTGTTGAGTCGTATTTCAAAATAAGCACTCATGTGCAAATCCACTGCCAAATGCTAACGCGTTTCTTCCTGTTAGCAGACTATGAATTAATTTTAATGCCCCATTAACAATTTTAAAACGATGCCTTCATTTATGCAAAATGAATCTTTTAAATTAGAACATTGCTTCTACTTAAAATCAATCTAAGGGACAAATCGGAATAAGTTAATTATCGCCAACGTCACAAAATCTCGCCAGTTTCTCGCTTAAGCGAACTCGACTGAAGCAATATATATATACACACAGGTTCAAAATCAGAAAAACAGATAAAGCAAATACCTCGAGGTGGAAGGAAATTTAAATAACAGGGTATTCGAAAATTTAAATTTAAATTCCATGCAACACACGGTATTTCCGTACCCAGATGCTATTTTGCTTTCTGTAGGCAACACATTTGTTTTATAAATGTGGCTTTCGCCTTTTTTTTTTGCCCTGATTTGGTCATCGAATGCGTCACATAAGCAAAAGACAATGGCTAAAATATTCATTTCTCTTTTTATTATTTTTTTCTAAAATCCTTATTCTTGTAGCCAAAATCAGCTTTCTAAATTTGTAATTCAAATTCCCAACTGAGTTTCTCTTCTCTGATTTCTGATATTTTCCATTGGACTGAACAGAATGCAAAATAATAATCAACTTGCCGGTAGAAAGGTGTAATATTTTTGTGCCTCGGCAATCCCAAGTTTAAATTTTGGACTTCCTATAAAACAATAACTTATTTAATCCATAAATCAAGGATTTTCAAACTGTTGTTTTACACACTGATTTCTTTACCTCTAATAAAATATCGACGACTCCCTTCACTTCACATAAATGGCAGACGACTCCCAAATACAGAAAAAAATATAACAATTACAAATAATTTTATATAACATGTTCAGTGCCGTTCTTAGGGATTCAAGCTGAATGGCGACCCAGAGCCGCTAAAACAATGCAGTACAAGCAAAGCACGAAAAAATAAATTTTTAACGGTCCTTATATACCTTCCCAGAGTATTTCATCAATTGACCTTTTGTGTGTGACGTTATATTTCCCATGACGTTGATGAAACTTCTAAATGGTGGTTAAAATAAATATACACGTTATTAGTCAAATGCGTTAGCATCAGTGGCGTAGGCAGAAAGTTCATAAGGGAGAGGTATAGGCTTAATGGGAGGGGTTACAGAGCTACAACTCATATATTCCTATGTTAAATATGTAAAATTTCATTGCGATAGTGGTTACAACCCCCAAAACCACCCCTGACTACACCTCTGGTTAGCATCATTTTATCATTCATTTTGGAAGAGAATCCCGTAACAAGCTTCGGCTTTATATTCTCTTCCAATTCTAACCCACAGCTTAAACATAATAACTAAAAGATTTCTTCGATATTTTCTCAAATTGTTTATATGTACTTCACGAAAATTGTATAAAAAAAATTAGGTAGAATAAACAAATTTTATTATTATTATTATCAGTAGACTATGCACATTACCATGTTTATTGTGGTGGCCTTGTGGCCACTACAAACAGATACCCCCGTTTCCAACAAAAAGAAATTATCACAAAGTTCTAAACGCAGAAATTTATAATTACATTGTATTGGTTTGTCTTTGTATTTATATGGTGGCAGTAGGCCTAAGTAAAACCCTTTCATTTATCCACAACATCGAAGTTAAGTAAAAAACGCCAAGTGATTGATATATCCTTAGTTAACTTTGTTCTGAAATATCTATTTTTATTTTAAGTTCATTATCTTTTCTTTACTGTTGACATTCGGACCAGAGAACAACTGTATTTTGTAATGCTAAACCCCGGTCAGGTTGGTTTGTATGTTTTGTTTTGTTTTTTTTGCGTTATAACATTTTTGTGGGTCCCTAAAAGCTGTTTCACCTAGGGTCGCTAACTCCGTAAACATGCTTCTGAACATATTACATTAAATTTTAATCGCAACGCCCCAAGAAAACGTTTAAACGTCTGAACAATTTTCAAAATTTGTAACAAGAATTTGTAACAAGATAAATATTTTTTCGTGGCGAGTCCATTTTTGTCATAATATTTTTTTGATGTCATTTTTACTTATTTTATATGCAGTCAGGGTAATTCTTGACACAGATGAAAGCTACTTACGCTATGAAAGCTATAGAAAACCCTATACTGACGTATGGTGGCACTAAGCACTGGTAGTGCATGTAATGACGTCATGACTCTGTGCCCATATAGAAAAATAATATCTTCTTATGTATTGGTATGAAACTGAGGTGCTACAGATTTGCACTATTATCATTCTATCATCTGTTACCATCAAAAAAATCGTATAGAAGGTGTTGAAAAGTTTATAATATCTTCGAAGATCCATATATATATATATATATTAGACCACTAGCCTAAATGAAAGTTTGTAATAGTCACGGTCACACCCTCTAAGTTTGTTCATTTTAATAATAGAATAAAACACAGAAAATTTGAAGACAATTTGTAAATATTTACCAGTGGAGCGATACAGCAGAATAGTTCAATGGTTTATGAATTATTTTCATGATGAAAAGTGGACTAAGACTGCAGATTACGCTGACTGAAGTAATTTTTATCGCATTCTTTGGACAACTGTTAGTTTATTTGAGTTGGGGTACTGCTGGCGATGCTTTTAAACTACCCGAAGAAGGTACTGTTTTTGTTTTTCGTTGTTAGTCGATACAACATTGAAGACTGTATTTATGTTAGTCCCCGTTCTGCTGCACCATTAACAAATTTGAGGTTCCAGACCATGAATTTGTCTTTAATGAATTCTTCGTATTCGTCCCAAGTGGTAAGATGTTCTTGTAGAAAGTGTCCGAAATATGCAAAGCGACGAGCAGTTTTTTTGGTGTTGTTTGTCACAATGTTTGAAAGTTTCCTTCCTTTTATCTGTTTGTCACTAACCTTTATTCTTCGAGGAACGGGATCCTTCCCCCCCCCCCTGTTTGTCTAAGGATGTGTCGCCACTTTCATCTGCACTGGCACCACTTCATCGAAAAATGCAAGACCGATTAAAATTTCACTTCAGCACCACGAATGACCAGAGAATATTTTGCTTGCAGTATGTGTTATTTTTAGATATGCGTTATCGTTTCTTTGCATTTAAAGCTAAGTTTCCAGATTGTCCGAAATTAAATCCACTCACTTCATTTCGGATTACTGGGGTTCTGATGCAATGATAATGAAAATAATGTGAATGTAAACATCGTTTCCATTGTAATAAAGAACATTTGGTGCAATTTCAAAACCCTTGAACACCATCTCAACACAACAGGAATCGATAAAACAAAGGACTACCAGCGACAAAAAGACTTTTTTCTTGGAAATACTCTCATACTAAAGGAAATGCCACCTTTTGGTATTTAAGATTCTTGAGAAGGTCCTCAATTTAAAGAGTAACTTCGGTCATCAAAGCACGATTCTCTCTGAAACTCTGTCTGTGTTTGTGTGTGTGCATCAGAATAATGATAATATATATCCGTTCATTGGACCATACATTTCTTAAATAGGAACCGCATGCATTTTTAGACATCTTGATATATTTTATAAAATTCCTGACTTAACAAGTCGGGAAAAGGGAGGAAAGTTTCAAAGTGATGATTCTTTATTTCAGTAAGTATTCGTTCAATCTGCCAGATTCAAAAATTGAAGCTTAAAATTTTCCATTGGCGTCTTTTTCTTCCATTTCTGATAACCCAGCTGATTAACTTCATAAAGGGCTTAGAAGAATTTCAAAGTAAATTTCATATTCGAAACGAGCGAGCGTTTGTAGATTGGAGACAAAAAAAGAAGTCTTCAATTAGTTGCTGCTGGAAATCTCCTTCTTTCCTAAGACGAAGCAGAAAATTACAATTTTCATGCAATTGGAACTGCTTATCTATATTCTTCTTTTCCCCGGTGGAAATTTCAATAAAGCAATTTTTCGAACTCTGTGATTGTTCAACTGCGGTAAGCGATTAAATGCGCAGAGGCAGTCTGTTGATGAACCGTTTTTGTACTTAGCAGTTCTGGCTCGTTCCTTTCCTAATCAGTGGCGCGTAAAATTGCTGGGGGCTTAAGTATTACGATGAAATAAAAAGGGAAAAGCTGGCATAAAAATATGCTAAATTACTTTTCGTGCTCTTAAAAGCACAGTTGATGGCAGCATCCAATTTCTTCGGAAACGTTGTTCAGCGGCAGAAGTTTGGTAGGCTCCCAGTTTTGAGCTGTTCTTTTCCCCAGCCGACTGAGTCTTTCACCCTAGCCTTCTACATCAACTTAGACTGCGCGCGAAAAGAGAATTTTGATGCAAATTTTAAGAAGACCGAGAGTCAAAAATCTAGAAAACTTTTCATAATTACATTTCTTCCCGGACATCTGTGACGGCGCTGAAGAAGGATTTGCACGTTGAAGTGTACCCTGATTTCCTCGTATTTTATCGTGAAGACTTACTCAGAAGCCTGCGACTTTGAAGAAACGAAATTTATGAAACGGTTTTGCAATCTTTTTGGGATTTCATCTTCCGTTTTCATAATTTTAGACTGCCTTTTGGATTAATCGTAGAAAGGATTTAATTCAAGCTGAGAAAATATCAACACAAAAAAATACAGTTAATTAAACTTTTTTAACTTTATACATGCTATTTTTATTAAGATACTGTCAAGAAATTTTATTTTAAAATGAATTATTTAATTAAGTTACTTGTAACAACCTAAAATGAAACTACTTCTTTCCTACTCGAAAAAATAATAAGTAAGATGCTTTATATTCCGCGTACCTACTGCAAGCAAATTTATGGTTTAACTTTCCTATACATCTCCCATATTACATAATAACTGTCATTTTAAATTACCATTCTAAAATGTCATACGTATCTTTTAAGCAATTTACTTTAACATATTTTCAATTCTATAAGGAGCTCATCTAATTATTTTCCTATTTTTCTCATTCCCCAACTCCATGCATTCTTCTAAATATGAAAATTTTATTTGAAGTATTTGTTTGTCATTTGATCCATGAAATTAAACTCGCGAGGAAATTAGTCTTCAAACATTAATAAAAACAAATCCTCTGATATTAATCACTCTGTATAATTGCTTCTTAATATCAACTCTACTTTAATTTTCCATATTAGACTGATTTTTTGCATCTATCAGTTTAGTTTCATGTTAGAATATCAATAAAAATTGGTGTTAAGATATCAGTTTTAATATACGTCACTTAATAATTTTTCATTTTAGCTATCAACTTCATTTTATGTTAAGATAATTACAATAGTCATAAACTTGCATCCTAAATTACAATTAAAAAGACAATTTTTTTTGCGAGAAGGGATGGGTAGGGGTTATAAGAGGTAGAGTACTCATATATATATTGCCTAATCAAGGGGTAAGAGAGACAAAAGTAGGTTGGGAACCGCTGCTCTAGAGCAATTTTCATGTGTGTGTGCGTGTGTGTGTGTATGTATGTCCACAACCGGCACTCAGCTGAACTCTGCTTCGAAGTAGCCGCGGTAGAGGTCACTCAGTAAGAGGGTGACACAACGAGTCCCGCCTTTGCGATTGAATTTCAGCTGTAGTGTTAAAGTTCGGCATCTTCATTGAACTATAGATCCAGCTTGTCTACTCGTCTGACCAACTTGGTGGGCTTTAGGCCGCTTCCTCTGTATTTCTTTCACCGAACTACGTATGTGTGTGATAACAGGGAGACCTCCATCCTCCGGTGGATTGAAAATGAATGATGATGATGGTGGTGGTGATGAGGATGATGATTATTATGATGATGATATATGAGTTTACGTGTCGTATTCATCTATCTCAGCAGAAATTTATCACCAATCCTGGGCGTCAGTATTTACAAAATAATTGTCGCTTCTTGATGCAAACTATATTCATTTTCACTGCGAAGTCATCGTCAATACAAAAGGTAGTTGCTAATGTTTTAGAAAGTGGAGAAAGCTTAGTCTCTCATAATTAGAACATGCTGTACTCACCTTTGGGATAACTAGCAAGTCATAATCCCTAATTATACTTCCGGGCGATATCGTCTGGCATATCCAATAACTCAACATTGAAATCGCAAGGAAAGAAAACATAATTCTAACTCATAAAACCTTCAAAAATAAGTTCCGCTCGTTCATAATTGAAACGCATTATTTCAAATCTAACTCCTTGATTTGAACATAAAAAAAAATATTAAATTTCCTTATTTAATTGGTTTTATGTTTATTTCCAACAATCGGTCAGTTTTGGTTTTCGTGCTCCGGCGTCGTTGCACGTGTTATATCGGATTCCGGATATTCCATTGTACTGAAACATAATCGGTGTTCTTCCTTAAGTATTTTATATTCATTTCGAGAAGGTTTTCGAAAGAGGCAAATGCACTAAGCATGAAAACTAAAATAAAAAAATTTTAGATATACCTTCCACAATAATAGAAACACGCTTTGAAGAATACTTATTCTTGGAAGTATGAAATTGGCGAAACACACACTGTGAAAAGCACACAAATAGGTAAAAAACACGATAAGTCGTAGTTGTCCTTTATGTCGTTTCTCGCCTTGTGGCGCTTAACACGTAATCCAAAGATGAAGGATATATCCTTGAGAACAATTTTTAACAATTTTTCCAATTCACAACCGTGATTACTTGTGCTTTTACCTATTTATTATTCTTGAAACGTGTAAATACTAACGCACATACATCTCTGGAACAAATTCGATAGAAAAATGAGATTTAAACGTGAAATAATCGAAGAAAATAGGGAATATCGTGTAATCGATATTAAAATCGATAACAGTAAATACTCTATTGTTAGAAAGGCTTATGGATATCGGAGCGAAAATCGATAAAATCGCAAACATTTGAATGGAGCAGAACAATAGATAACCTCAAAATCTGTAAGGGCAATATAATTAGGATAAGGGCAAATCTCGACCCCATAAACTTTCTGACGTATAATAAATGATGTCATCAATAATCTCGACATCTAGAACCGCCTGGATGAATGCAGCAACCTGCTAATGGCCATGAAAATGCTTCAGATTTAATATGTCGGCGTTAAATTATTAAAAAATAAATGGGGGAGTCAACTTGAATCACTGTTAACACAAACAAATTTTGTCATTTTCGTTAAAAGCGTGTCACGTTCGTTCGAATTGTATTTTACTTATTGAATTTATGCCATCCTGTTAAATTTGTATCATTTTGCTGAATTTGTATCATTTTGTTAGATTTTTATCGTTTTGTTAAATTTACTTTTTTTTTAATTTTAAAATTGTTTAGGATTTGTTGAAATTATATTACTCGTCTAATTTAACAATATTCGAAAAATTAGAAACGCTTATGTGTTAAGTTTGGTATCACTCTCAATCAAAGCTTATATATTACTCTCAGTCATGCATGTCATATGCCCGTGTACAGAATAACTCCCCAATCAATCGATCAATTTTATTTCCAAACTCAATTGTAGAACAAAAAGCAAACAAATATAAAAAATTTGGGGAGTTTTACATATAAAACTTTAAAACTTTGTGATTGTCATAATTTTATAATTATATGTTTTACCTCCAAAGTCTGAGCTATGCTCAGGGCCGGATTATCGCATAAATAAACAAGACAAATGTCTAGGGGCCCACTTTTTTGAGCAACCCGGCGCAGGTAAGACTCAACGCACCTTCAAAATCGTTGCTAATCAGACCTCATCACTAGAGTAGTAATTTTATCGCGGCACGAATTTCCGCGACGTTTGAAGCGGATTTTAGAAATTTTTGTGTCTACGTTGCATACAAATATGTTACAAGTACCGACTTACCTTCGAAGTTTAAAATTTAAATCCCAGAACGGATTTAGTAAACGAGCGTTCGGATATAACAAGCATTTTCATTGGAACTATGTTTCTCGTTGTAATTACACAGGGTATTGTTGTAATTACACAGGGTATTTGTGTGATTACACAGAGTTTTGCTTTAATTACACAGCTAATTTCTTACTGCAACTACACTGGAAATTTCCTGCTTCGATTACACAAATAATTTCCTACTTCATTTACATCAGGTAATTTCCTACTACAATTACACCAGCTTAATATATACTACAAGGAGCCCGGAAAAGATTTTGTCTAGGGTACCGCGCAACCTTAATCTAACTCTGGCTAATCATCATTTGGAACGAGACCTGAGATTTAACATGAACTCCGAACTACAACAATATTCATGTTCTCTGGCAGCCATACCCTATTCAGTTAGCTCGAAGACAGTGGACCTAACTAATAAACCACCGGGGCACTCATATTTTTGTATTTTCCGGCGAAATTATTATATAAAAACCTAAATCAAAATATAAACTTTTTAAAAAAATCAATGTTCATTAACTGTTTTAAACATTTTTTATTTACGTTTGCCTTTTGAACGAATATCAGCTCCATATTTTTTGGACAAGATTTAAAATATAGTTTGAATTTTAAAATAAACTCTTCCACATCCATTTAAACTTGCATCACATCTTAAAAAGTCAACTACTTTGTTTACCTTGTTACCAAACAAAATAAATAATTTAAAACGAAAACGTGAACGAAAGGTAAAGTTATTCTTGAAACGTATTTACCAGTAAATCTGTAGAGTACAATAGTAAAACAGTGGAGTATTCAACAGTAAACAATGGAGTATTCAACAGTAAAGCAATGGGAAACTTAACTGTAAAACTGTGATTTAGCAGTAAAGCTGTGATTTAAAAACACAGTGAAATGAATAGTAAACAATGGAGTATTGAACAGTAAAACAATAGCGTATTCAACAGTAAAATAGTGGAGTATTCAACAATAAATGGTAGAGCATTTAACAATAAATAGTGGAGTAATTAACAATAAAACAATGGTGTATTCAGCAGTAAAACAGCGAAGTATTAAACGGAAAAGTGCTCTGTTCCAAACTTTCAAATTCTTCTCTGATATTCCTATTATCCCTTTTAAAATGAGTTTAAAAATCTTCTTTTACAAATTAACAACCGTTAAATAAAAAATGCCTTTAATCGCATTTTTAAATTTGCACGCAAATATTTAAAAAGTGATTTTTGTTGTCTTTTTTGTTTATCATTTTTATTAATATAAATTCTATGTCTCATTTTCTCGTAATTAAGCACGATTACCCTAAAAAAACTAGAGCACGTCAAATAGTTTTTTATTTCTGACATTTTTTCATCTCTGTTAAAACTCAAAGCCCCTAATCTTTTTTGTTGAAAAATTATAGTTTAAATTATTTTCTATATGCATTCATGCATATATATTACATCAAAACTTCGAACATTATTTTAAACTTATAGAAATATGGGCAATGGAATTTTCATTACAGATTTTCACCGCTATTTTTATTTTTGTTTCCTATACTTATTGGAACATGTTTATATTAGCGGACGTTCGTTCATTTTTAAAACTATCTTAACGCGATGTTAGTTAATTGTAGAACAATTTTGAATTTTTGTGCTTTCACAATTTCCCTCAGCAACGTCTTTCTCTTATTAATGTCTATTTCCATTTAGCGACGGCGTTTTGCGGTTCAGGCAAACACTTCATGACATTGCATACATTCCAATTAATTTCTTCCGTTTAAGAATAATTTTTCTGTTTAAGAAAATTTTTCTATTTAAGGAAAATTCTCTCCTTCCCGTGGAATTCAGTTAAGAATTTCAGATGTCTAAAGTTCATCAATTCCTCTTGAGATATACCCAGCTCATCGCTATTTCGTCCTTTTTACTTTAACAATCATATCCTCTACTGTTTGCTCTCTCACCCAAGTGTTCCTTTTTCGATCTCTCCTAGTTATTCCAAGCATGCACCTCTCCATGCTCCTTTGCGTTGTCTGTAACTTTCGTATTGCTCCAACTGTTAGACTCCATGTCTCTGATCCATAAGAGAGGACTGGCAATACACACTGGTTGAAGACCTTTCTTTTTAGACACAAAGGCAATTTCCCCTTCAGGATAAAACTGTTTCTTCAAGGAACACTCCAGCCACATTTAGTACGTCATATTTTATATACTGTATGTAATATATTACATACAGTATATATATATATATATATGCTGCGTATGTACTATATGTAATACATGCAGGAGACATTATCCATGTGAGTATAAACAGAAAATGGTATTCCATATTATATTGCCAGCCAACCTCCGAATCGGAAAAGGTACTTGATGATGATAATGTCATACACTATATTGTATCATATATATAATTTATTATGTAGCAAGAAACACGTAATCAATCGTTTTCCCTTTTTTTATTTTGTTTTTTAAATTAATAATCAAACGAAAGAAATTAGGTAAGTTTCCTTTATCCTCCAACTCCTACCCTTTGGCCTTTTAACCTTTTAATGTCCAAAAATCAAACTACCAAATATGGTGAAAATCTCAATTGTTCATTTAATCACTATATTAGGCGATTGTTATTACTACGGCCCATAGCCTGCAGTCAATTTCGAGAGTAGTCATCCTCTCAAAAACCGGCCACATCCAATATTGCTCAACTTCTATGATCGGGCGGGAATTGGTGTTTTCAACAGTGGACGACCATGAGCCAATTCAATAAAATAAAAATTGTTCTTTATTCAAACAAAACTAATAATCTGCAACTTAGACTCTTGACCTTAAAATTAAATATCCAATTTATTCTTCTGTATACATGTCAGACATCAATAATGGAAAGCACGCTGTATGAACGAAGTCAGAACTTCCAAAATGTGTACTTGAAAAGAATTATGAAAATAAAAAAAAACTGGCTAGATCCTTTGACCGAGAAGTCGGCAATATATCCACTCAAAAAAAATTATTATGAAAATACTAAAAAATATATACGCACTCCAAAAATGAGATATTGTTGATGCAGTGAACTCACCCTTGCAAGAACCTTCAATTTATGAACCGCATATTTTTCGTACTATTGAGTCGATTGCGAAAAGTATCCCATAGAATTGCTCTTAGTTTCCAACTGAAGAAACTTTCAGTTTTAAAGACTTGTTTTAGGCCTTAAAAGTTCATAAATTGAGAATCCACTGTATAATACTCATAAAAAAGTTCACGCATTATAGACGCATAGGAGGGGGGGGAAATAAAAAATAACTTAAGTAACACTAGCGGAAAATACATAAGAACACTAGATCTAAATCCAAAAAAAAGAAAGAGTGATGAATGATTCAAAGACGTCGACGTAATCTAGTAACGAAAACGTCATCTATAGCTTCGGAAATAGACAATTGGTATGTACTGGCCGCCGATCTCCAAATCGAAAGACACCCCTGAAAGATACAACATTTGTCTTAAACTTTCCAATGTTTACATCTTCAACGTGTGGGTTTATATGTGTATCATCGTCGCCATTTTAATGGAACATTATCTATTCACGTATATATTCATATATAATAGAACGCCGCTTTGAGTTTATTTGTATTTAGCGGTGTAGCGGGGGTTGCCAGCGCCCGGGGAAAGTTAAGTATTGCACCCTCTAAAACCACGTAAGTACTCCCTTTCACCAGTCCAATATTGAAATTCTGCGCCCTGAGCGAAAGCCCAGGACCCAGTCCAGGCACAGACGACGTAAGCAGCTGCCCAGGGCGTCGATTTTGGGAGGGCGCCAGGAAGACCTTTTCAGACAAGATCAAATCATCCCATCTATATTTTGCTAAAAAAATTCAATATTGCAAGGTTAAACTTATTTTGTTTTGAATTTTTTTTTATTTATAGCGCTATTTAAGACGGGAACAATTTTTCATATTTTGAATTTGCAAAAAGATTAATATTTCCAAAATTAAGCTTTTTTATTCCCAGGTTCGGTACATAATTCGCTAGACCACCGCAGCTCCACGTTTATTTAATTCCTTTTCCTTATAGAGGGCAAAGGAAGTAAACCATTTTCCACAACTTAAATACATTGCGTTTGTAAACAAATCGCCATCTTGAATTTTGCGAAATATCGTACACCTGCAATTAGGATTTTAACGCTTAATTTGTGTTTCGTTTTGAGAAAAATGGGAAAAATGAGAAAAACAAAGGCATCAGGATATGAGTATAGAAAAAGAAAGGTTAAGGCGGAAGAGAAACCAAGAAACTATCTGGTTCTCTTAATAAT
This sequence comes from Dysdera silvatica, assembly GCA_006491805.2. Taxonomy (NCBI): domain Eukaryota; kingdom Metazoa; phylum Arthropoda; class Arachnida; order Araneae; family Dysderidae; genus Dysdera; species Dysdera silvatica. The sequence goes on from QLNU02014176.1 coordinate 98,231,074, forward strand.
TTTTTTAAACGTGAAACTCTTGCGGAAGCAGGGACTTCTAAAAGTCCGATGTCGGAAAGTTCATCACACGTAGAGGAAGTAGGCAATATACATGTTGATAATGCACTAATGTTAGAACAGACTGAGCAAACGTCTGACCCACGATCTGATGAGACCCAAGCATCGGTGCTTCTTGCCGAAACTAATCTTCAAGTTTGCCAGACACAAACAGCCGATATAAGTAACGAGTCCGAGTCTGACCCATCCAGTGCACAAATTGAAAACCATAAAAGGGATCTACAAGATCCATCGGCTTGGCCGTTGCAAATGGATGCTTGTACTCTTGATTATTTAGTGGTTTTAGGACCAAAGCAATGGAAATTCGATAAATACCCACATGGTGCAAACAATCGCTGTTTCTCTGAAAATTTGTTTACTAGAGTTCTACAAAACGGTGAAGAAGTACCACGCCGACGATTAGTGTATTCGCGGAATGTTGATGCTATTTTCTTCTTCTCTTGCAAATTACTTGGAAAAGACAATTGCGGTAGCTTTATAAAGGTCGAAAATTGCGACTGGAAAAACATACATCAAGCCCTCAAACAACATGAAACAGCAGCCAATGGATCGAAGCAAAAAAAGGTTAGAAAAGAACAAGGATATTGATGACGCCATTCAGAAACAAATTGATGCAGAAAGAAGGCATTGGAAAGATGTTCTAAAGAGACTGATGGCAATTCTTCAATATCTTGACAAAACTAATGTTGCTCTAAATGGAACCTCAAGCAAGTTATTTGAAGAACGCAATGGAAATATCTTCACCTTGTCCAGCTACTGGGACAGTTCGACCATGTGTTACAGGAACATAACCGTAGGATCACAGCAGGACAAATTTGAAAGTCTCATGGGGTTCCTGAATGTCAAAGACCCCACTGGCCAAGAATTGATAGCATTGTTGTCAGATTTTTTGCACCAGAATAATCTGCAGCTTAATAACTGTAGAGGTCAGGGATACGATAATGCATCAAACATGAAAAGGAAGCATGCTGGCGTACAGCGGCAGATCTTGTATATGAATAATACAGCAGTGTACGATCCGTGTGGGTGTCACTCCCTAAATTTAGTACTCAGTGATGCTGCTAAATCGTCCGTCGACACAGTGTCTCTATTTGGAATCCTCTAACGCATCGACGTTCTTTTCTCGGGATCAGTGAACATGTGGCAGATTTTCCGTTCTCGAGTTAAAGATCTAACTGCTAAACCGCTTTCCGTTACAAGATGGGAACCCAGAATTGATTCTTCGAAAGTGCTTAGGTACCAGAAAAATGATGTTCACGACGCGCTGATTGATCTTTCAGAACGTAAGTCTCAAGCTGACGATGCACGGAGTAGTCTAGCACATCACATAGCAAATTACAAATTCCGTACTTCACTGGTGATTTGGTACAATCTTCTTTTCCGTGTCAATCACGTAAGCAAATTAATACAATCACCTACGTGTGACATATTCGAGTCAGTCAGGCCTTTAAAAGAAGTGGAAACGTTCTTGACTCAATATAAGGAGAGTAAACTTAAAGGCGCCATGGTTGACGCTCGCGAGTTGGCAGACACGTTGGATATTGAACCTGTGTTCAAAGCAATTACAATTCGGCGGAAGAAACGAATGTTTCATTATTAACATTCCGACGAAGTTTCAATAGATGCAGATCCAGAAAATATGTTTTGAATAAATTTTTTCAATCCACTTATAGATCAAGCGCTTTCTTCAGTAAAGGAACGATTTAAGCATCTCGACAAAGTGAACGTAAATTTGTCTTTCCTTTATGATTCTGAGAAATTGGATAGGGACTCATTAGTGGAGAACTGCAAAAAATTGCAAAATGCTTTAACACAGACAGCAACTGAGGGTACGAAAAGTAGTCGTCAATCTGGTATCAATGCTGAAGAGATGACAGTAGAATTATGCAGTTTACAGGATCTCATTTCCGGAGTGGCAAAAACACCCAAAGAAGTTGCTTCCTACATTCACAGATATTTTTTACAAAACACATATCCTAACGTGTGGGTAGCTCTTCGAATTTTTTTGACAATTCCTGTATCAGTGGCCAGAGCGGAAAGATTTTTTTCGAAGCTTAAATTGGTGAGAACTTATTTGAGATCGTGCCTAGGCCAGAAAAAGTTAAATTCCTTGACATTTTTGTCAGTCGAAAATAACGTTGCCCAGGAGTTAAAATACGGTGATTTCATCCACCACTTTGCCTTACGAAAGGCACGTGGAGTTCATTTATGAGTCGGGGGCTGTCGTTGTTTGTATCTCGTATGGCTTTTTTCTATTTTTCATTGACTTTTTTCGATTAAAAAAAATAAAATGTGCTTGTGTGAAACAACTCATTTTCCAATTTTTTTTTATTTACCCAATTTCTCAAAATGTTGCTGGAATATAGAGATATGATACCCACTCAGATTTCCCCTTCTCCACGTCTTGCGAAAAGTGGTTAGATTTAATTTACAATAGGTCATCATATGCTGCAGAGTGGGGCGCCAGGTGTAAGCTACTAGTCGTCTAGGGCGCCGAAAACTCTGGATCGGGGCCTGCTTTCGCCCCGGCAGCACCCCAATTCTATGCCACTGTCTGTACTTGCTTATTCTCTGGACAAATCGTTCTAGAGCTATTCCAAACTATTGTTTTTGTATATTCATCTATCACATCTCGGAGCTTTTCCTCTTTCTTTGGTAATCTTTGGCATCCATTTGAGGACTTTGGTTGTCCATTGTTTGTTAGTTCCCTTTAAAATATGTTTAGCGCATTACCAGATGATCCCTCCTAATTTGAAAGCGATCTTATCAACCACTACTTGCTCTTGCTTTGTTAAATAGAACTGTTTTGTAATTTAGATATCTGTCGATTTGGCCTAATAAAACATTTACTTTTAGAATAAGCCAATTTATTTACACGATGCTTCTTTTTCATTTAAAAAAAAGTGTAATTTGTTTAAAATAAAAAGCCTTTCAACGCAAGATTTTAATCCGGAAAATGTAAAAATTTAGAACCCCTTTATTTTATTTTATTAGGGGCTACTAGCTTTCAATTAATTTACGTGTTAACGGTAAGGTGATATTTGATGGAGGTTCATGCTAACTTTATTGATTTTCAATAGCGAGAATTTTAATTTTCGTAATTTTTTACTTAAAATTTAAAAAATAATCTCTCATCTTCATATATTTTAAAGTCATCAATAATGATTTTAATATCAATAATAGAATTTTAATATCAATAATAGAATTTTAATATCAATAATGAAATTTTAATATCAATAATGGAATTTTAATATCAATAATGGAATGTTTACGTCAATAATGGGATTTTAATTTCAATAATGAATTTTAATATCAGTAGTGGAATTTTAATACCAATGATGAAATTTTCTTATCAATAATGGAATTTTAATATCAACAACACAAGACAAGTATTTGAGATAATTTGACGCAGCATTACGCAGATTAGATTTATAAGCAAAGAACAACATTATAAGCGTAAGTAATGTTGTTAAAACGTTTTATTTCAACGTACGTTTTTAACGGACTTGGCCGTCTTTCGTCAGGAATACAAAATGAGAAAATAAATATTAGAAAACTGGAGATGGTGTTATTGCGTGACTATTGTGTTGCCAGTTGTGGATGAATAATTAATGTGAAAATTTTATTAAACATTTCCAAGCTTGACTAAAAGTAGGAGTAGATTTTGGTCCATTAACTATGATAGAAGAATTCTTATTGATATGGAATGCTTCTAAAAAATCTAATTCATGTATTGATCTTGGTTGGCAGATAATTGTGAGTTGGTTGAATTTGAATTTGTGGTTATGTGACCAGCAATGAACCGCAATGGCAGACTTATAGAATTCTGCCTTCTCTACGTATTTAGATTGTTCCGTTAGTCTGTGCTACAAGGCTCTTTTAGTCTGGCCTATGTAGGACAAGTTGCATTTGCTGTAGATTTGGTAAACACCCCAACGTTTTAAAAATGGTTTTGTTTGTTTGTTTTTTGGTTTTACGGCTCAAAGACTACAGTGGTCATGCTGCGCCGGGACCTACTGTTTTCCGAGGAATCCGAACCTCTTAAGGCCTAGGGAACCAAACCCCGGACTACAGTGAGCAGTGCGATCTTTATGAGATCTCTGAGTAAGCGTTCTTTTTGCACTGCTGGGAGTCGAACCCGGATTAGCCGCGCAATAGGAGAACGCGTTACCACACTGCGCCACCGCAGGGCTTTAAAAATGGGATGTCGTCCTTAAGTTTAGAAATATGGATTTTGTTGAATGGGGAAAGAATTACTCTGAAGTTTGCCTTTTTAAGAATTTTGGAGAGAAGGGAGCTAATTTATGAGGAAAAAGGGAAAAACAATGGTGCCGGAGAATTCACAATTGGATGTGTAAGAAAGTGTAGTGCTAGGAACTGATTTTGTAAATTTTTGGACAGCAAGATCAATTATATTTGGGTTACGGCCTCCATTGATGGCAATTGTTTTGAGAGCAGAGAGTTTGTGGGAAAGGGTAGAGGATGTTGAAAAAATTTTCAATGCACGAAAAACATATGTGTAAAAAGAAGCCATTTTTTGTTTAACGGGGTGGCAGGATTTGTTGTGGGGTGGAAGGGAGACAGAAAATGGTTTGCTGTAAACTGAAGTGATAAATTTATTGTTGTTCTTTTTATGAGAATGTCTAGAAAATGAAAAGTGTTGTTATTTTCAATTTCAAGTGAAAATTCTAAGTGGTGATCTATTGAATTAATGATGGGTAGAATGGATGATATTTTATGTGATGGACCTTTCCCAAAGAATGAAAATATCATCGACATATCTTACTCAAAATTTAAAATTAATTTTCTTGAAAAGTCGTTCTTCGAAATAATACATGTAGATTTTGGATAAGACGGAGGGATAAAGGGTTTCCCATTGCCAATCCCTCGGTTTGTTGGTAGAGGAATTTAAGAAATTAAAATGATTACATTTTATGCAGAAGGTTGTTAGCGAAATTAACTCCTCTATTTATTTCTGGTGGGGCAAAGTGAAATTCTCTTAAACAACGTTAACGACATTTAAGAGCACCAGTAACTGGAATATTGATGTACATTGATTTGATATCTAACGAAACAAGAGTACAATTTTCAGGGTTATAGGAATGAAGTTTGTTTGTAAAGTCGGCAGTATTTTTACAAGAAAAAGTATTGGAGGTGGTCAAGGAGGAAAAAATTGAAACAAGATATTTCTAAAGTTTGTGAGGAACAAAACTTACATTATAGACTATTAGGCGGAATGAAACGTCAGGTTTGTGTATTTTTGGAAGAGCATAGTATCTGCCAGGATTGGTGTAAAAATTTGAAAGATATATTTACTGTTTTCCATTAAGAAGGAATGAGTCGTGAATAAGTTTGTTATAATTCTTGCGAAGTTTTTCAGTAGGATTATTGGAAAGAAGGGCCTGTTTCTATCATCTTGGTTGCTTCTTCTAAATATTGGCTTTTGTTAAGAACAACGATTTGTCCTCCTTTGTCTGCTTTGGTGACAGTCAGATCTTTATTCTTTTTGAAGTCATTTAAAGCACCTTTCTCTGGTTTAGATAAATTAGGAACTACCTTAGTTTTAAGGTTGGTTTGGATATAGTGGCTGAGAAGGTGGCGGAGGGTTCCTTTTTGAGAAACAGAAATCTTGCTGAATTTGAAAGATCTTTCGATGGGAGAAACGAGGGTTGGAATGGGAGGCGAGCAAGTTTGAGCAAAATTAAAATTGTAGGAAAAACCTTATTTATTTTCGATATTTGAGAGAGAATAATCAGAAATATTGACAACATTTTCACAAAAGTTATGTTCAGGATGTAAACCGTTCACGGAAAGTTTTTGGAATTTTTTCTCTTGAGTGTGTTTTTGGCGTTGAAGTTGAAGTTTTGAAGTTCACCATTACATGAAGTTCCTGTTAAAAATGCGCATTTCTGAACCGTTGTCATTCGTTAGTGGTACTTTTTGCTTTCTTGAAAATTCTCGCTGGTTCCAACAAGCCTTCATTGTGGTACCTTCCTTTTTTTTCTCCCACCATCGGTTTTTACTCAGATTTTAGATTTCAGGTTTGCTCCTACGCCCCTTCTGAGTATGCTTGACTGCTTTTATTTTGCTTTTTCGAAAAATTTCCGAGAATTCCATCTTTCCTCGTGTCTATCTTTTTCTGAACAACTGGTTGGATTAAGTTCTTTGACTATAAATAAAAAGGAAATGTTTCAATTATTGGTGAAAATTAATTCGCTACAACGAATTCTTGAAAAGAATCAGTTTGTTTTCTTTCTAAAGTCTGGGAAATGAAATGTTAGATTTTTATTTGATAAACACTCGCCAGAAAACTTTTTTAAAAACAAGAAATCTCAGGTGATTGACGGCCGTTTCTGAAGTTTGAATACATTTTTCATTCTAACATTTTCGATCCAATTTATTTCGTCAGAAAATTAATATATTATTTCATAGCTTTCAAATTAACGTATCATTTTATATTTATTTCCGTCGAATTAAAATATTATTTTATTGCTGTATAACTAATTTATTACTTCAGACTTG
>QLNU02014176.1:98237752-98266209 GCA_006491805.2 Dysdera silvatica
CTGTTGTTCGCTGGCTCTCAAACCAAAGTCAGCCATGTCCATAAATGCCCTCATTTCTATTGGTAAGCTTGATTTTTCCCTTCCCCCCTCTTGCCCTATCTTTCTCACTGTTTGTTGTAGATCGTTCTCTTCGCAGAACATGTTCATCATCCAAGCCTTCTTTCCTTGATTTTCTGTATGATACCCTGTTTTCGTATGTCTTTGCTGTGTGCTTTCTCTCTTAAGGTTACCACCAGGGAAATTCTCAGCATGTGCAGTTCCGTTGTATTGAGCATTTTCTTCTCCCTTAAATTTAATGCCCAGCAGTCATATCCATACGTATTACACAATGTATAATAACTTGCTTGTTTATTCTATTTTTAAGTTTCTTTGGAGTTTTCTAGTCTATTGACAAATTCTGGACACCTCGCGTCTTTTCAATTATCCTGCCTTAATACTACTTCTATTGTCCTTCTCACGGTCTCCTCCTTCTTTTACGTAATACAACTCTCAAATACATGAATGTGTATACTTTCATTGTTTATTCCATGTTGCTTTTGCTTTTCTTTTGCGTCACTAAGTTCCATGGTTCTTTCGTTTAAGTTTCAGATTTTTTCGATATTCGACGTTTATTTGTTTTTCAATAAATAAAAAATCAACATCTATCATGCGGAATCAGAATCATAGATAGAATATAACAGGCACATTATTTTCTTGGTGTTTAACAAACCCAGCACTAATTTCATGATGTGACAATAGCTGCTTTTATCAGGATCATTTCCCTACTAAGATGTTGAAAAATTTGCTTCTACAACAGATCCTGCCTAAAATGACCACCCTTAGGACTGGACTTAAAGGTCACATATATACAGGTGGTAGCTATATACGACAGACTTTAGTATAGGCCTAACTAAATCCCTACTAATTCTCTCTTATAAAAAGTGGCCACCTTATCCAGGTGGCCAATTTGCCAAGGAAGTCACTTTATCAAGTTCCGCTGTATTTGATAGCACAGAAACAACGAAGGTCATACTGCGCAGGAACCTATGATTTTCTGAGGCATGCAGGCCTTTCTTTTGCCTAATGAGTCGAACCCCAGATAGCGCATCTGCAAAAGAAAAGATAAAGAAAGAAAGAAAGAAAGAAAAGAAAAGAAAGAAAGAAAAGAAAAGAAAGAAAGAAAGTTAATGGATGCCTTCCAGAATCATACCAGCATTATCGGCGTGGTATTTTTTATAAATCGCATAGTATTTTATATACCTCGTAGTATTTATACCAAACGCGTTTAAGTTTTCAAATTAGGTTACTATGGCATTGCAGAGCTCATATTAAGCAATAGTTCCATAGATAAAAAAAGCATCCATAATTTTTGAGCTACGCCACTGACCTTACATAAAGACTAAAAATATACCCATTGAACTTCGTAGCTCAGTGGGTAGAGCCTCCGCCCGGCAAGTGGAAGGTCGTGGGTTCAGGTCCCACCGAAGGCAGAAATATTTATTTTCTTTCGAACGTTTCACCATCTAATCACGCCATACCATCGGCGTTGGTATCACTACGCCAATAAACGTTGATTGATTGACATTGTTGTTTGATTTAATCTGCGTAGTGTTCGATTTAATAAATAGTTTAATTTATATAAATAGATAATATAAAAGATATAATAATATATATAAAAGATAATTTATATAAATTTATATAAATAGAATATATAAATTATATAAATAGTTTAATTTGTATAAATAAATGGTTACCCTAGAAATAGAAAAACTGCTCCCCGAAAGGAATTATTTTGGAAAGAATTAATATTTAGCGAGTGGGGGCGCCAAATTTTGAGCCTTCACCAGGCGTCATATGACCTAAGTCCGTCGCAGTGTATTGGTACCGACTACCATTAATAAAAAAAAAAAACAATTACGTTTTAAAACGGTTGCAGAGAAGTTCAATGAACAGTACGACTGTTGTTATTCAACGTCTGTCTGGACGACGTAATGTGGAAAAATAACAGAATAGCAACACTAGCAGACAAATTTACCAAGGAATCGAATCATAATTTTCCTCCATGGAATGACCCTTGTTGTCGTTGCGCCGTAAAATACAGCCAATCAAAATTCCGCTCGGTCGCCTATCTCAATACTGTCGGTACAGTAATAACTTTAGAAAAATCGGCTCTTCCGATGCCATTATTTAATAGCAAAATTACGAACGAACAGGAACCAACCTTTCTATAAAAGCTAAGTCCCTTTACATTTATTTTCAAAAGTCTCTTCACGCTTATTAGAAAATCGCCATGAAATACCTTTTCCCAATGGAGTAAAGTATTCAACGAATTCGAAATTTGAATTTTCAGAAGACGTTCCAACTCCATGTAAAAACGTAGGAAAACGAAAGAAAGCATGCAGTCGGCAAATGAGACATGTATGTTTTTTCCCTATTCGAAACCACATCGCTATAAATAACTTAAAGTAAATAACCTGCAGCATTTTTGAATATTGACAACATATCTTATCGCTGTGCGGCAAAGTCTACGCTTTTTGTGATCTGAAAGGTAAAATCGTTTGCATGCCCCTTTCACTTCAAGACGTTTTCGATTATACGTTTAGCCTCCAGGAATGGGTATTTTAAAATGATTTTCTTATCAAACGGAGTCAGAATATCCCTGAATACTTTGAATAAACTTGAACAATATGCTTATCTTTGAGACTTAGTCTGTATTTTCCATTTAAAATGCAAATGCGTTGATGGGAAGGGGTGACAGCTTACTTTTCAGAGGAAGAAATGGGATTTCGAAGATTCTTCGGTTGTAAACAATTCACCCGAAAATCTTGTTTCTAAAACCGTTCTTATTTCTTCGGTAAAAATCCAAAAATTCATAAGGGAAATCAAACAAACGGTGCTGGTTTTCCTTGCTTGTCATTTTTCATTTTGATGAAGGAAAATCTGATTTCCCTCCGTTTAAAAACAAGATTTCTGAAATCATTAAAACTGGAGTTAGCTTTCACTCAGTTTGTGTACGAGACGCAAAAGCAAAAAGATTAGCACATAAAAATTCATTTTAAATGGCGAAGTGTTTTGTCAATTAAGAAAATTTAAGAATTCAGCAGTTATTTATATAATTAAATAAAGATCGTTGCTTACACGTTTTATTTTTTAATTATTTCCTATATCAACTCCCTTCATATTCTTCTTCTATACTAAATTAATTTTATTATCTTCCGCAAAAGAAGTGCAATTTTTTATACCATTTTTAAAATACCGTACTCTAAACAATTCTAGTCATCTTTAAAAAAAATAAATCCCTCAATTTTTACAGCATAAAACAAGTAAATGCTTCTGAAAGTATTAAAACTTTTAATTCAATATCTTTTACAAAATAATTACATTTCCCAAAAGAGTAGCTAAGAACAATATATTCACAATCTAAGAAAAAAAATGTATTGTTTCATCAGCAAAAAATACGCATCTTTATCATCTTTTAAGCATGGAACCTAATGAATTTATTTCTACAGAAAATTCGATCAAAGCTAATTACATTCTATATACACAAAGGTACTTTTCTTTTTTTTAAAAAATTACGAGAATATAATGGGTAAAAAATAAATTGAATTAGTGTTTTAGAAAACTTGAAGATAGTGATTATCAAAATATTGAGAAATGGCAATTAATCTGATTGTTTTAGATAAGAAATTAAACGAAGTGTATCCTAAAAATAGGAAGATGCCCAAAGTACTTAAGGTATTACTATTATTGTGTGCAGCAATTGTTATACACAGAAATATACGTCTCAAAAGTTTGATCGTTTAGATTTCTTAAAATCAGTATAGTCGAATAGTTTTACACTCTTCAATGTAAGAATTTTCAAACTTCAAGGGATAAACTGGTAAAATTCACGATTTCAGCTCTCAATCACACTTAAATTCTAGTAATCTTGTACGATGGTCCCAACTTCCTATGACGAATAAACTTTTTTCTTTATTGCAATTTTTACAAAGAAAATAATGCATCCGCTCTATCTCTCTTCAGAGGAGTTTTTTCTTTGTCCATGATTAAAACCATTTTTAAACCTCATTCCCAATATTAATTTTACTAACGGTTGGAAATACAAACTGTACTATAGAAAAAACTGCATACCAAACAATTGCACCTACTGAGTACTGAAGTGGGTGATGGGTGTATTTTCAGTACACCCTGCATACTGAATATATATATGCTGAGTCGTTATGATTATGGTGATTGTTATAATCTAGGGATTCGTCATCTATGATAGCCGATCCAATATAGTTTGCATTACAAAACAATTTAAAGAACCTCATGTAGTCTATCGCTCTATACTTTTTTTTCTCTTTCTCGGACTTTTTCTCTCTTTTTCCTCCCCTCTCCCTCTCTCTCTCTCTTTCTTTCTTACTCCCTCATCTGGATTTAATTATTTTTCATTTTTTACTCGTTTCTGTGCTCTAACCGTTTTTATCTCTGTTTCATTCTTTGTAGATTTCCAGTTTATTTATTCTCAGCTTCAGGGTTTCCTCTAGACTGAGCAGCAAGTTCCCGTTTAGAAACATTTCAGTGCAACATTTTAAATCAAATATATAAAATTAAAAAAAAAAACTGCTGAAAATTGTGATTCGCATAAAGTCTTCCATTTTCTGTGCAAATAAACAAAATCCTACTTGTAAAATGAAAAATCCTAACAACAATAAGCGCACTTGAAACGCTGAGGAGATTATTTTTAAAAAAGACGCATTTCATGTTTCTGAATTGATATCCTATTTATTTATTTTTTATTCCTGCGAACTCGAGCTTAAAAGGAATATTTTCAAATCAAACAGCTACACACAAAAAAAAGAATATTTTCTTTCATGAAGAAATATGCATAAAAAATATTTATGGAAACGTTCGTTGGAATATTTTCTGTAGACTCTAATTCTCTGTATTATTCTGTAGTAATGTTATTCAGTGCTCTTCTCTAGTCGTATTCTATATATACTATTATTTTATTGCTATATAATAATATTATCTATTATTTTTTTTTTTTCTGTAATATTCTAAATACGACAGAAATTAAGTTTAGAGGCACATAAGAAGATGAGCTTCCTTTCATTTCTCTGCTTTTTTTTATAGTTTGAATACATTTACCCTCTAGAGCAGAGATTCTTCAACTGTGGACCGAGGACCCCAGAGGGTCGGCATGATTCTATTAGGGTGTCCATGGGACCTTCCCAGTGTTCCATAAAGGTTCGGGAAAATATTAAAAGAAAATTTACTCCTTAATTAAGAATAAATTATGAGGGGACGAAAAATTCTTTCCTTAAATAGTGAAAATTAGTGATGGAACACTAGAAATAAATATATATGATGCAAATTCCGGGCTTTAAACTTTGAGTTAATTCTTGGAAGATCCGTGAGGGTGAGTGATCTATAATGGGCCAACCTAGGAAGTTAGAGAACCGCTGCTCTAGTCTAGAATATATCGTGCATTTCTCATCAGGCAACTTTTGATAATGTTAATTACTTATGTCAATTTATATAAATTTCGATAATGTTGATTTGCATAAATTTTAATCATGATATGATTACGATGATCTTTCTTTTCCGCCAAAACTTTTCGTAGAATGTGCATTCCTAAATACATTTAATAACATGATCTTTCAAATTTTCATCATTCCCTCTCTCCATTATTTATTTTCCCTCTCATTTATTTTTTACTTTGTTGATATCTTTTAGTTTTAGTTTTTCTATCTAAAAAATTTACAATCCCCTTTGAATATAGTTTGCAAGAATTTGGAAAAATAACGTTTGACTTTGGTTAATTTAGAATAAAAAAATATGCAAATGTTTAATGAGAGAGAGTAACTTCGTTTGCATTTTTCGTGTAGTTGGAAATTTCAAATGTATTTTAGTTCGTCTTTATTTTCATTTGATGCCTCAAGGTATAATGCCGTTAAGAGCATGACGAACAAGAGAAAAAATGTAATCGAATCCTCGCCCCCAGAACAGAATCAAATCTCGAACTAAAGATCATGTGAAAAACGAAACACGTCCACTACAAATTTTATTCAAATCTGAAAATTCTGCAATGTCCACAAATTCGATGCCACTATGCCGGCGTAGAAACAAATGTATTCTGCTTTTCCGAACAAACTTTTATACATATATATATATATTCCGAATAAACCTATGCAATAGCCATACATTTATCATGCACACGCAGCAATGGATTTCTACAAATGAAGTTCATGTCTGTCGTGTTCAACTTTATCGTTTGTCATTTGCTGTAACGCATGAATATTTTATTATCGCGATGGCAGACTATTCCAGATAGCATAGATTTATATTATCACGAGCAATTTTTCTAGTAGAGCCATTTAGATTGTATAGTCTTACTCTTATTCTTTATCTGAATCTTTTTTCGTCCCTTTGAAGTGTGAACTGTGCAACTGCTTAATATACAACTTCTGGTGGCACCAATACTAACTGTAACAACTCTAATTGCTGACTACACAAATGCATATACACATGGAGTTAAGAGAGCTATTCGCATTGATGAGCTATTGAAATTCTAACAACCTATTTGTAGAGATGCAAAACTCCTCTCTTCAACGTATGGTCCCAAAATTTAACCAGTTTTTATTTTCGAAAACACTTTGTCAACCGAGTTGCTGGAACCGGTATGAACAAAATCCAATTTATAGCAACTTATGAAAATGTAATACCCATTGACTGCATACACTCATGCAAAAATATAATGAGGAAGAAGTCTATGATACCTGGAATGAATATGCAGTAGTTAGCAATCTCTGGTGTACGAAGTGGGCCAATGGGGTTATGAAACCCCATTACATTGGAACCTTTTATATATATGCATATGAATATATGAAGTTGCAGTTCTGTAACCCTTTCCATTTTAAGCCAGTCGCACCCCACTTATGAATTGCATATGCATATCTGCATATGCCTGTTAATATGCAAATCTGCATATTCCTGTTAATATGCAAATCTGCATATTCCTGTTAATATGCATATCTGCATATACCTGTTAATATGCATATCTGCATATGCCTGTTAATATGCATATCTGTATATGCCTGTTAATATGCATATCTGTATATGCCTGTTAATATGCATATCTACATATACCTGTGTTAGGAATAATTGAAAATTAATAATTCGTGTTATGTCAGTGGTGTAATGGAGTACTTATTTATAATTCCGCAATCAAATTAAATCGTAACACGTAGTTTATACTCGTATTTATATATAAAAACTACTATAGGTGTGGAGGTATTTGGGACCCGATGGCCCCCCAATAATTTAAAATGCAATTTTACATATTTCGTAATATGTATATATAAATGTATATGCTATGTTCTTAGACTCACACCCCCCACCCCCACCCAAATAATTTTGAAAGCTCTACGTTGTTAACAGTCTCCCTGTTGCCACTGGCGTATGCAAGGGTTGTTAATAGAGGTTGTAGCCCCCGCATTGCAATGAAATTTTGTATATTTAACATAGAAATATGTGAGTTGTAGCTCTATAACCCCCAGCCTCATTTAGCCTATAACTCCCCTTATGAACTTTCTGCGTGCACTTACGTCTGTTGCTCAAAATTTGTAGACACCTATACAGCCATGTTGTATCTAAGGACAGAGTTAAGGGGCGCAATCCCCCGCCCCCCGAAAATAGCGAATTTTCATTCAGGGGCGGCTTTAGGGTAATGCAGGACGGGCGACCACCTAGGGCAACACACTGTCGAGGGCGTGACGCATTACTTCATTAGTTGCATTGATTTTTCTAAACTCTGAACAACTTTATACAGAAATTCCAATATCTTTCCTATTAAAAAATAAATAAAAAATAACTTTATCAGTAACAATTGCAAATAATGTAAAAATTTCTCTGCTAAAAGAAAGCAGAGAATTGCTACAAAGTATTACCGCTCTGCAACAAAAAACGAAGTTTAATTTATAGCCTACAAATAGGAAAGAAGCCTGACAGTTAACGTAAAAAGGGAGAAGAAATTGTTAATAAGGTGGAAATGTGGTTGAAAAAAAAAAAGAGACAATTTTTAGGGAATATTTTCCATACTGTCACTAAAATGAATCTTAGCAGTTATAACAAGTTTGGATTAGTTTAGTTATTATTGAATTTCGAAATGGATGAAAAAAATTAGTTATAATGAATATTACTGATTTTGTTATTAGGACCTACATGCAAACAAATTTACTTGGAGGTTTCGTTAAGCCACTAACTCCATCCAAAATTAACTAACGCACTATAGTAGTATAAAGTAAGTAAATAGCATGAAACATTTGCGAAAAATTTTAGTTAGGAATAAGCTTATGTCGAACGAGAATATTGTGAGCTTAAAAGTGGATGTCAAAATTATTATTCATAATAAAATTCCCCACAAAGAAACCAGAAAAAAACTCGCCCCGGAGGCTTTGTGTGTTGACCATTATTTGGCAATTGTGTTATCCCTGAGAAGGGTAATAATGTCTTACAACCTCATATACGGAGAAACAGAGCATTGTTCATGTCCTCGTTGGCTTAATGGTTAAGCTACTCCGGGCTGAACGGAGAGACCCTAGTTCAGCTCTAAGACGAGGACGATGTCTCTTTTTCTCCTACACTAAAAAAAGCTGCAGATTGATCTTAACAGTGGGTGTCAAAATTATTATTCATGAAAATATTATGATTTGAGCAATAATTTATGTATGAAGCCAAAGTAAGCCTGTAAAAATAAGTCACAATGCTCAAATTAAATATTGATATATTCAATTACAAACGCTCTAGCGGTCCAAGACACTCCGGGCTAAACGGAGGGACCCTGGTTCGAATCCAGGATGGGGAAAGCGTCTCTTTTTCTCCAAAATTACATAAGCTCTAGTTTGAGCTAATTAATACGTGGGTGGCAAAAATTATTGTATAAACGCTTGAACCAATGATCAAATATGATCTGTATGTAATATATTTCATTTTCTTTTAGTAATTTGCTTCTCCCCCTCTTAATCAAAAACATTTAGAAAAGCTTTCAAATACAATAGGACCCATTTATAACGAGCACACATTTAGTGAATTTCCGAATATAGCAAGCAAATGTAGATTTTGTTTGGTATAATGATTAAGTTCAATAGAATTCAATTATTTTTAATGACCAAAGTTTTTGAGGGTCGGATATAGTGCACATTTTGGTTTGTGTCCCAAGCTCCTCGTTATATGGGGATCCTCTTTTATAGAGTTTCGTACAGTACGCCCTGCCGCGGGTCTGGCACACTCTAGTGCAGCCTCTGTTTACGTTTATTATAAGTCTTTGGGAATACGACTACATAAGTTTTCAAATTTTGCGCCCCTCCTCGAAAATATTTTTTAAATCCGCCCTTAGCTATACCTTTGGTTTGTCTAGTTAATTGCTACATTTAGGTATCCCAGTACATTCTGTCAGATGTACTTAATTGGAAAGCACTTTTAATTGAACGAAAAGCAAGTAAAACTTTTGCAAAGAACGAATTTCAAGATTTGTGATCCAATCGTAACATTCAGATGGAGATACTGATCGATACTGGTGGTGCCATCTGTTGCACAGGTCCAAAACGCATCTAACCCCAAAAAAGGATGATTTGATTTCTCAATCAAACTTGGAATCTTGAAACTACCAATCATTTGTTCACACATTTTCAATTAATGGAAAGTTTGAATCTATATGTACAGTAGAGTCTCTTTATTCCGAACCATGCTTATTCGAAAATCCGGCCAATCCTTTTTTTTTTTTTTTTTTATGTGATATGACCAATACCTTCTGAATACCGAAAACATGGCATCTTCACTGCTTCATTATTTTCCTTTGTAAAGTCTTGGTCATGGACTGTTCTGCTCGGTAATAGGATTTGAAAAAAAGCTAATATGTTTTTATGGTGTGCAAATCCTTCATCAAGCTGTATTAGGAAATGATTTATAAAAGGTACAAAAGCAGCTCTCCTATAATATATCTCAGGAATGTCGTAGTCGACGTAAATTGAAAAGCTTGATATTTGACAGTTCTTGGTATTGATATGGGGATTTCGGAATTTTCACAAAATTTTTCAACGTCTTTAAAGATCACATAGCGTACTTTTTTTTAGAATTGTCTTTTAAACGCTGTAAAACTTCTCTTGTGTCTTCATAATCAATGACTGTGGGAAAATCATTTTTTTTTTCATATTATAAATATTTCGACAAAGGGGAATTATATGAAAATAGCTTTTTAACAATATGTAAGGAAATAACGAATTCACACTTGTTAATTGCATTGTAAAAAATGTTTGCATTACTTGAAGAATCCCTATATGCCCATGCAGATGATATTTCTGTAAGGGCCTTCACAACTGAATCTTATTTTTTAGCGAAAATGTTTATTGCGTCATGTCATTGTATCCAACTAGTTGGGGATGGCTGCTTGAGTTTCTTGAACAATTTTCACTGAATTTTATTTAATACAGCTTGATGTTTAAGCGTATGGAAATAGTGATAAGCCTTACCTATCGTCCCGATAGAGATTTTGATAAGAGTGCTCAAGTATTACGTAAGCACCTTTGGGGGAGTCGCCGTTATGCTTATTTTCCTATGTTGGCCAATGTTAATTTTTGCTTACCGAGAAAGAGGTTAAAATGGCCAAACGCTCCCTAAACGTTGAAGAACATAAATCAGATATAGCCAGGTTTAAGAAATGGCTGCTACAATGAACATTCAGAGCATTTGTAAAATGGTTCTTAATATGTATTTGTACTCCATGGAAATCGCCGCTAATGGCTGATGCAGCATCGTATCCTTGACCACGCAAGAATTCTGCGACACCAATTCGCTTTTTCAAAATAGTTTCACTTATGCCCTGTCCAGATATGTTTGGAATCAGAACAAAATATAGAAAGTCCTCGCGTACTATATTTTCCATATCAACATATCCAGCGCATAAGGACAAACGTTCGGTACGTGAAACACCAGTTGCCTCATCGAGCAGAATGCTTAAATATTTCGAGTTATTAATTTTTTGATGTTTTTCAAAATTACTACATGGTATTCTGTAATGATGTCATTTTGAGAAGACCAACTTAAGTAAGTCACGTTTTTTTACCGCACTCACTAAATGTTTTTTTTAGGATATCATCTCCACTCTCAAGTCGCATTCTTAAAAGAGCGCGAAAGCTCATTTCATTTCATATTGTGCAATTTCTTCAGTAAGAAAGTAAGTAAGTAATACTTTATTCCTTATTATTATGTACATCAGGAGACCATACAAACGATTTGCTTGGGAAATGGAAAGAGAGCAGTAGCGATGCTAGTAACGGGGCTCTCTTTCCGGAAGACAAAGCAAGGGATTTCTCGTATTCAACAAGAAGAATCAACGTCAATTGCCACCATCCCTATAACCTTAAGAGTTAACCCTTGCCTACCACGAAACTTCAGTTTTTATCAGAGAAGTTAGCATAAGTCGATTTTCAATAATTTTCCTATTTATAGTTTATCTATATCATTTAATATGTCATTTTTCTTGCCTGGCTTGATTGTAAGGAAGTTTTCAGAATCAAGCTTGCATTTGGCATGATAATTAGTAAGTTGGTGTTTGTTGAAATCTTCTATTGCATGTCTCCAATTACTGTACAGTACTCTCACTAGTTTTCTCAAACTTAGGCCTTGTTTTTTAGCTCCCGATGGTGAGAAATGAACGCAATATTTGCAAAATGAACCATCACATCTCTTTGAACAGACAAGCCATTCACAATTGTTAAACCAACTATACTGAAACTTCAGTTGCCGCTTTCCAAAATTGGTCGATGGAAAAACAAAATTTTCAGTCAGTTTCCATACATTCAAAAGAGGATTTTCACGTTCGAGGGGAGTAATATGAAAAAAAGCGATATGTTATTAGAAAAATGTATTTTTTGTATTTCTGGTGGTCTGTTTTATTTATTTTTTTAAATGACAGGAAAATGGTCCTCAAAATGTATCTTCCAGTGGAATACGACGTGTAACATCAAACTTCCTCAAAATTTTATTTTATTATTACGATATTATTCATGAAATTTTATAACTTAGTAAAAATGCTGTAAAGCTAATTATATTTATGATCTATTATGACAGCTATATAAGGTGTCTCAACACCAGGGTTATAAACATCTAGGAGGGGTAGGGTACACTTAGACGAACAATATTTGTCATAGAACCTAGGGTCGCAAACCACTCACAGCGCTAGTTCTAAAACCGTCCAGCACACAAATATTTACAACCAGTGCGTAAAAGCGCCAGATAAAACTCAGGTCAGCTGCTCAAGTGCATAGATGATTAGGACATCGCATTTTGCGCTTCTCATGCACTGGTTGTCACTATTTGTGCATGCTGGACGGTTTTAGAACTGACGCTGTGAGTGGTTTGCGACCCTAGGTTCTATGACAAATATTGTTCGTCTAGGTGTACCCTACCCCTCCTAGATGTTTGCAACCCTGGTGCTGAGACACCCTGTATAATAAAAGCCCTTCCCTTTTTCCCTACCAATAACCCAATATCATCAGGATTCAAGCTGATTTTAATTGGTGTAAATAATAATTATGTCTCAACATCTATTGTCTTTTTTGCTGCACTGTCATCTTCAGCGCATTCAACATTTTTGAACTTATTTTCATTACATTCACTATTTTTTTTTCTATCTTTTAAAGAAATTGAATATGCTCCACTCACATGACTCACGTTTGTTTCTGTTCATTATACAATTATCAGAATAAAAGAACACATTGAAGGTCCCTGGATCGAAAAACGTGGAGGTTTAATTTTGCAATACATGCTTCCGAAACAGGACAAGACCTACGACATCAGGCAATTCGTTTTAAACTTATCTATCGGAAATTTTCCTTTCCGGAGGATTTTTCCCTTTCGATGGGAATTTTTCTTAAACCAAAAACCAAGTTTTCATATAAATCGAACACTACGCAGATTAAATCAAACAACAATATTGGCGTAGTGATACCGGCGCCGATGTTAATGACGTGGCTAGATGGTGCAACGTTCGAAAGAAAAGAAATGATTCTGCGTTCGGTGGGGCCTGAACCCATAGTGGAAAATGTGGTTTCAGGTCCCACCGAACGCAGAAACATTTCTTTTCTTTCGAACCTTTCGCCATCTAGCGCATCATAATATCGACGCTGGTATCACTAGGCCAATAAACGTTGATTTGCATTGTTGTTTCAAAAACGAAGTACCAAGTAAAAATTAAATTTGTGTGGAGTGAAATTTACTTCAATAAAGTACGAAAAAAAGTAAAAATATAAATACCAAAATAAGAAAAAGTAGATATTTATATTTTATATTTTAATCAATATTTTTAGCTTGTTAAATTAAGACTCAGTGGGGGGAGATTGGTCCCCTTAGTCCCCCCGTAACTACGCTGCTGGTCCCTAGAGTTATCATCAGAACACCAGCCGCCATTTTCCTGCACACTTCCGGTTTCATTTACCTTGGCGAAAAAGGTTTTCCACTGCTGTATAACAATGATCGCTACTTTGGCATAAAAATGTGCAGCAATCCGCGATTATCCGGCAAATATAAACATTGGCGCAAATTTTAAGATGTCGCCAATAAATACAATTTGCAACCCTAGCTTAGTTTTCGATTAATGTAAAATTAAAATAATCAACACATTCTATGTTTATTCCTCGAATGATTAGAACAATTCCCAGCGGAACACCCACCCATTTCACCTTATTTTATTAAAAATAACACGCTTGTAAATCACTCAACTTCAACACAGCAATGAATGGGATCATGTGATACGCTGGCAGGAAAATGGCGGTTATGCGCCAGCTCTCTTTTCTAGGAAGCTTAGTTCATCCGAGCACCACCAGATGGCGACAGCGTCTTTATATTAAATGCACATAATTTAAGTTCGAATAAGTATGCGTATATCTGATCTGTGTCCCAAAGGTAATAATACCCATGCCTCATTTTATGACAAAATGAATCTAAAACAATGTTATTTTCGTGCACATTTTCAATTTGTTTTCTTCAATTTCAAAAAGGCTAGCGATATTTATGCGCTTGATATACTCTCGGTCTGTCATGCCTCAATATCGAAAACGGTTTTCATCCTATCTAAAAAGCTGAAATGCTTTTTCTTTCTATTTCAGGTCGGAGCCAAACATCAATGTCTATCAAAGAAAAAATGTAAACCACACCAATACCCACAATTACTCAATCCTAATAGTTTTTCAGCCATGAGATGTTGTTTATCCCCAGAGAAATTGTGGATATTGACAACTTCTATTCCGAGCTCCCAGTGATAGAAACCGGAAAATGGGGGGATAAAGGACCAAACATCGATTTTTTGCTTCAAAAGTACCAGGGTGGTTTGGCCCATGAAGGTTTTTCGTATTTTTCTTCCAAGAAAACTTTTTCAATACCACGTAAAACTGATGTTCCAATACATATTTACCCCCCACCCCACAATGTACTACTCCAGTCTAAGTTGCCGGGGAAGACTTCTCGCTTTTTAAAAGACGTATTGGCGAACCATGAAAGAAAATGAAGAATTTGGAGATCGTCCAAGTGCATTTTTTTTCGTGATAAAATTATAAACGAATTCGAACACTTTTATCTGGAAGCGTTGCGTTGTTCTTTCTGACCGACGTATCAGTAACCTGCGCGCTCTTCTAACCTACGTATCAACAACTTTGACGCCTTTATAACCTACGTATCCTCAACTATCATTTCTATTTCTATTTCAATCAAATATGTTAATGTATGCAAATCAGTAATCTTCAGATATTTTCACCACCTTATATTCAGGGGCGGACTGGGTCCTCTCAAAGGGTGCATACATTAGATTATCAGAGGGCGCGAGTCCTATGGCCCATGAGGGCAAGTCCGATCGCCCATAAGGGCGCAGCTGACATTTCATTTCGGTTAAATAAAAATAAAAATCTTCAATATGATACTTTCCTTTATTATTATGAGGTGCACATGCGCAGTTCATCTTGAGGTTGACGACTGGTTATACCCTTTAATATCGAGCCATTCCTAAAGGCCTGAGATATCAAAGGTACTTTCTTAAGATGTGTGCAGTTCTAAGCCAAGCAGCCTTTTGAAGTTGGTGCATTAGCGTTTTCTGAATTCCTATTGTATTTAGATGATTTTCAAGATTTGATGGGATTGCTCTTGATGCTCCCATTACTATGGGGATGGCAACTGCCTTTTTTCCATAACTTTTCGACTTCAATTTGTAGATTTTTGTACTTGGTGATTTTGTCAAATTCTTTCTCCTGAATTTTTGAGTTATCAGCAACAGCCACGTCTACTATCCAAACTTGCTTCTTTTCCACAATTGTTAGATCAGGTGTATTATTTGCAAGATGTTTGCCAGTTTGGATACGGAAGTTCTACGAGATCTTGACTTATTTCAATAATCTTCCCAGCTTTGTGGTCCCACAAGTGTTGTGTTTGTTTGTTGTTGTTTTTTTTACTATAATATTATAGTTTTGGCACAGGCGCTAGTGAATCATTGAAGCTACATTATTATGTCTTTCCAAATAGTTTTCATGTGCGGTCTTTTTGCATCCACATATCAGATGATCCATTGTTTCTTTTGTTTCTTTGCAAAGACGACGTTTGCGTCATGAGACGTTTTTTGATTTAATTACGTTCATCCTTGATGCCTGTCTCCATGCAGCCATTAACAACTCTTCCGTTTCTTTTTTTTCTTCAATGTACATTTTCGAAGCCACTTCCAAGTCTGCTCCTCATTGACTTTTCCCATAGTGTTCCTAAAATGTTGTCCATTAAGAGTTTTATTGTGCCATTGCTGCTTTCGTCTCGAGAAAATGTCTTTTTTAAGTTCTTCCTTACATTCTTTTAATTTCTATAATTTCCTTTGGATACTTCTATCAACATTCTTTCGGAACTTCGGTTGATACGTTCAGCCGGTCCTTTTTTTCTTCTTCTATTACCTGCTTGACTTGCATCAGACCTCGGCCACCTATGTCTCTTGGTAAATAAAGTCTGTCTACATCATTTCGGGGATGTAAGGCTCAATTTATTGTCATAAGCTTGAGAGTTTTTCGATCAATAACATCTGGTTCAGATTATGTCCAGTCAAAAATAGTTCCTGCGGTGTATCTAATAACTTATAATTATTATTTTTATGTCCGTTATTGAGTAGAGTGGAATAAAAGTGCCCAGTACAGGTATTAGTTGTTTCCAAGGACGATAGATTGACCACACTGGGTCAGTCTGCAAGGTATCACAGTGGATTGATAGTATACGTATTATTAGCCGGCTTGTGCGAAGATGGTTGAAACCGGGAGGTGAGATTCATTTCCCGTCTTCCTGGTGTAATATTTTGATTTCTTGTAAATTATATTTCATGTCTAGATAAAAACTTAAGTAAATAATTCTCAAAGCGTTTTGATAAACATGTTTCTGTTGTGTGGCGTGGTTTATTAGACTATTTAAATTTTTCGGCGTTCGTGGCATCATTTACTGATAGGTAAAAAAAGTGCCTCATTCGTCAAAAGTTCGCATGCGAACTTTTACCCCAAAAATGCGCACTTTTACCCCAAATTAAAATTTTAGTATTGGCTGTTTCAGGAATTATCGAAGGAAGACCGAGCTAAAAATGTGCACCCCAAAATGTTAGAGACAGCTCGGCAAAGGCTTGCAAATGGCGATTCGAAACGTCATATCGCCAAAGATTTAGACATATCAGAGGATGCTGTAGGTCAGAGATTAAAAAAAATATAAAAAAAAGTTCTGCTGGGAGGGGCAATTTAGTTACTGTCATTTGTTCAATGAGTGCTGCAGGAGATTACACACCTCCTGCACTTATCTTCAAAAGAAAAGGACAAAAACCAGAGAGATGAATGGTGCTCCACCAGTTTCTTCAATATTTACTATATAATTATTACAAATTAATATATGAAATATTATTGTTAATATATATCTTCTAATGTAAATATTATTTCTTCTATTTCTTATTCTTATTTCTTCTATTATATAATATATATTATATCTTAATCTTATTTCTTCTATTATAAATATTATTAATATAAAATATTATTATAGTTTTAGTATATAATACTTCCTATATAATTTTTTAGTATATATCTGACAGTGGATATGTGTGCTCTGAACTCTTATTTCAGTGGGTAAAACATTTCCAAAAACATATTGAAGAAACAAAAAGCATTCCAGCTTTGCTTATACTTGATAATCACAATTCTCACTTGTCCTCAGAGGCTGTTTCGTTTGGTCAAGGATATGACATTCACATGCTATCGATTTCTCCTCATATTGCTCGCAAAATTCAACCACTAGACCGTTGCTCTTTTAAAGCACTCAAAACGTACTTCGCGGAGGTATGCCATAAATAGCTACTAAGTAATCCGGGGAGAGTCATCGCACAATTAACTCCAAATAGCAGAAAACTATTTAGCACTTCCTACTGTAGATATACTTCGGTAGAAAATGCTGTCAGTGCTTCTAAGATGTGTGGGATTTTTCCCGTTGATCAAGGAGTATTTACGGACGAAACAAATATGAGTATTTTCGCCAAAAATTCTCAACGAGTGTTCACTTAACAAATGAACAACAATTTTTTGAAAATAATGCCACATCATTCCGATTAAGCGAAATTCGGATGAGTGGATTCTACTGTATTTAAATTTTTATATTTTTATGTTACGTTAAAAACATAATTTAATTTAAGATTCTATTCTCTTTCCGCACCCCCCATATTTCCAACTCCCGAGCGGCCGCTGTGACATGCCAAACCGATCATTTACAAGGAAATGTAATTTTCAAAAGCGTCTTTACTTTTTGCGCAAAGCGTCTTCACTTTTCGTAAAGTTGATTTTTGCCATTCTTCAAACCACTTTTCAATTTTTCTACTATCTATTTCGTAAGTTGTTATTTGTTCTTTTAACTAAAACGTAGTTTAAAGTAGTTTCGCAGTTTTATTTATAACTAGAGTATACGGCGAAATTTTTGATCGAAGATTAATGCTTTTCGTTTTGATCTCGGTACTAAAAATTTGATCGGAAAGCCCCGTTTTTTAATATGCACGAAAGGGAAAGCAAATTTATCAACCTTCGCACCCACAGAATGCGTGTTTATATCACTCCCAGCTGATGCAGTTTTTCGAAACTAGAGGTTTTCGTAGAAGTTTCTGAATCAACTCTCGAAGCTTTAAAGAAATTCCCCGCCATAATCTTTTTTGAAAGGTTTTTCAACCCAATCATTTTCTAGTTCGCGGCAGAAAACCGCAAAAAAACTTAGGTTTTAAAAATTTGATATTGATAGCACTCGTTGCTTTTTTCTTCTCCCTCAAATTGTTCAATTACTCTTCGAAGGATAAGCTTAATCTTTCTTTTAATACAAGAAAATGAAACTGTGAAATATATCCGCAACCAAATCGCTATAATACAAAACTTCGTTCAGCCCAAACCGAAGAGTAAAGGTCATCGTTCTTTAAAATAATTTCACATTTCTAACGAAATACTTCTGTAAAAAAGTACTTCTGTCCAGAGTATTGCAGCACAAAATATTTCACACAGAGTACAAAATACTCCTGTATAAAATAGTTCTGTGAAAAGTACTTTTGCACAAAGAAAACAATGATACCTTTAATTAAATGAATAATTAATTAAAAACTTAGTTTAGAAGATTAATGAAACGTTTAGTTACATTTGTTCATCAACTTAGGATAGAAAATGTCGTTACTGTAACTCATACAGCTTTAACGCCATAGTGAAATATCACATCCCACATATTGGCATTAACAGTGTTTTTTCTTTCCTTTTTGGAACGTTTATAATTTATCATAAAAGTATTTTTACTTTTTTGTAAAAAAATTTTGCAACTTTTATAAAAAAAATACTTGTAACTGTTTATGCATAATTTTTTATAGAAATCTCTGTAACAACGTTTATAATTTTTTTAGATGCTTGCAATCTTTTGTAAAAAAATTCTTTGAATTTTTTAGTCCGAACCAATATGTTCTTTTGCGACCTGCCAGACAAAATTATATTGCTCTTCCGCCCATATTATCCTCCCCCTTTGTCCATTAAATGCTGTCCCTGGCGTAGAATGACCTTTATTGTCCTTGCGCCATAAGCATTCAACCAAACAAATTCTATCCGCTCAGCTCCCGGAATGAATAGTGTTCTGTAACGTGCAATAAGGAGGCGCTCCACTGTAAACACTATGTAATATGCTACTACGGAATTTGATACTATAAGTGACATATACGTTATGAGCCCCAAACAAACAACTTAGTTCTTCAAATTATAACATTAGCAAATCTCAAATTAAATATTTTAATTATTTATTAAACCAATCATATAACACATAGCAATTATTCAGTTTCTACTATATTATATACTATATAATATAATAGATTATCTACTGTATTATATAACAAGCAAGGTCGGAAGTATAGCTTTGAATTCGAACCCGGAGAATTTCTTCCGTATTTGAACATTAACATTGTTTGATGTCTAAAATTCATTCTAAATCACTTTTTGTTTTATTTGTTAAACTAAGTGGCAGCACAACTGCTAAATGACTTTAGTAGTTATTTACTTCTTTTATTTTCTACTGTTTAATTTATTCACGTTCTTTTTACTTTTGCACGAGGGAGTTTCAGAATCGGTTATACGGCAAGTTCGCCATTTTATATCTCAAATGTATTCATTCAAGGCTGTGTATAGCACAGATGATATCTCCTATCCAGTATTCTCGTAAAACGTTGCCATCTGGATGTCAAATAAAGAGTTTATTTACAAATTCTTCATAACCGTTTATTCTCAAAGCAAAGTAAGAATATTACAGTATTATTCAGTAAACTTGCCCATCTAAACATCAATAATCAAACTACCATAGAAAAGAGTGAGATTTCACGAAGAGCCCAATAGCACTCACCGTCCTGTTACAACGCAACCGGACCAGGACAAGGTCTCTTTTCTTTCTCGACAATAAAAGACAAAGTTTGAGCTTAAATTTGTGTATCAAAAACATCAGCCAAATCTTCGAAATTTATATATTAGCAAGTTAACTGAAGTTAATCAGGTCTTACTTCTATATGCATAGAAGGTTCTATATGCATAGAAGGTTCTATGTGCATGGAAGGTTCTATATGCATAGAAGGCATTCAGGTTAACTTCTATATGCATAGTAGAGATAGGGAGAGCTCCTTTGTTAATATTAGTTTCCTTGGCTTGCCCTCTGTTCCAAGTGTGCAGAGAGGAAGAGAGAGGAGGAGGAGAAGGGGAGGAAGAGCATATTTTGAAAATCTACATGCTTCTTGCAACCAGGAATGATTCAACCAATCGGTAACAATTTCGGGGGCGTAGTTAACTTTGACGTCAGATTTTAGTCTCCCCCAATAGTAAATAAACATGGAGGAAGATGTTGCTTAACTCAAATTTTGTCATATTCCGAATTTTAATTTAAAAGATTTGGGAGATTTAAAAAAAACTACATTTTTTTAACAACAACGTACAAAGATTGACCAGGGCTTACCATAACTAGTAAAATTTGACACTGGTCGGAATATACGAAATACAAATGAAGAAGGTAAAAGATATTTACCATCTGCAAAAATATTCGCAACGTTTCGAGAACTACTGTTCCCTTCGTCAAGCGAAAGTGTAGGTATTCGATATTTGTACCCCAACTTTGGTTTTCCCCAAAGCTATCCAGATCCAGAAGAGAGGAGGTGGGGGGGTCCCGAGTGCGGGATAGCTTTGGGGGAAAAACCAAAGTTGGGGTATAAATACCGAACACCTACACTTCCTTGACACTTTCGCTTGATGAAGGGAACAGTAGTTCTCGAAACGTTGCGAATATTTTTGCAGACGGTAAATATCTTTTACCTTCTTCATTTGTATTTCGTATATTCCGACCAGTGTCAAATTTTACTAGTTACAGCTTTTTCAGATGATCACGAAAACACCGTGTATTCCTTGAAACTCTGCAACTCCTGAGAAATCAATGTTTTTGGAAAATCTGCAACGGTATGAAACGTGCCGAACGTCAAAATCTGACGTCACAGTTAACCCCGCTCGCAAGATTGTTGCCGATTGATTGAATCATCCGTGCAGGAAGTATGTAGATTGTCAAAATATGCTTCCAGGACCCCTTAAGTCTAAGATAAGTAGTGGCTACGAAAACAGACGTGGGTTGCTAGAGAATTCCGGATAAAAGGGGGACGGATAATAGAGGTTATGCTGTATTGTAAATTATATGTGACTTTGTAGATTATTCTTTAATGTTCAGTACCAACACGTATAAGCGTAAAACCGAAATAACACTATGTAACATACATTAAATCTTAGTAAACCACGGCGTGGAAGCTAGATTTTCCTGTTTGGTAGAGTTAGTCGACGCATTTCAGATACACTTCGATGTTCTTCATCAGAAATAAACTGAAACCAACTCCAAATGAACAAGAAGTGTTGCCAATACTTGTAGTAGTTATATATAATATATATAACTACTGTTACTTGTCTGGCAAAAAATAGTTTGGAACTAAAAATGTATAGGAAAAAGGAGGGGGTGAGAGT
This sequence comes from Dysdera silvatica, assembly GCA_006491805.2. Classification (NCBI taxonomy): domain Eukaryota; kingdom Metazoa; phylum Arthropoda; class Arachnida; order Araneae; family Dysderidae; genus Dysdera; species Dysdera silvatica. The sequence continues at coordinate 98,259,310 of QLNU02014176.1, forward strand.
ATTAATATATCCTTCCACTTGTTGGTGAAACTAGGCGTAGGTTTGTAATCATTAACAAGACCGTTAAACTGTTCGTGAATATGGAAAACTTACAAAATGGCTAACCGTCTAGATTTATAAATACCTGAAACGCGTCCATTAGGATTTCAAACATCAAGAGCTATGCTCCACGACGTTATTTACATATATTCAACTAGTGTATATCTTTAGTGGTGTCACAAAAATTTGCTATTTTAGGAATGCCTTTGTTGGTTTAACTTCATTTCTAGGTAACCCGAAATGTAATTTCCATCACTTCAGTTTAAAACAGTTTACCTGTCGTATAATCGTAGGCGTAAGCAGAAAGTTCATAAGGGGAGGGTTATAGGCTCAATGAGGGGATTACAGAGCTACAACTCATATATTCCTATATTAAATATACAAAATTTCATTGCAATGGGGGTTACAACCCCCAGAACCACCCCCTGGCTACCCATATGCATATAATAGTCTGCTATATATAATAATTTACACATATAATAATGTGCTGCTGAATATAATAATTTACACATATAACCTACCCACGTAAGCAATGAGCTAAAGTTAGGAAATAATACAGATTGCGAAATTTACAAGACAACTTACTATTGATCGTTTAATAAAAAGCTGTTATAAACAATAAAAAGCATTTTAGGTTCCGCTGAGAGCAAGCCCAGATGCTGATAACTTGAAAGGCAATTAATTTTGCGGAAAACTTTCGAGGCTTCTTTTAGTTTCCGAGCTAGGAGAAATGGTATAGAGTTTCCTATTTCGAGTGAGTATAATGCTTATTAACCGCTTAAGTTGTAGTTCAAAACAAACCGAAAACTACGTATTTTGATGGGTGTATGCTGTTCTGAAGCGGGTGTCGGTGATTATCTTTTTAAAGTTTGGTTTGCCTAACTAATTTGCAATAGATGGATTTGATGTCCACGGTTCTGGAATGTTTCTCAAAAATATCGATGCTTGTCATAGACTTTTGTTGACGGGTGACAACTTTGAACTCGCTATTGTTATGATTATTTTTATATTATAGTTATTCTTTTATTTTTTATTACCATTTACTTTTTATTATTGTCTATTTTATTATTTTATATTATATTTATTGATATAGTTATTATCTCGATATTATTATAGTTACCGAAAACTTTTTTATAGTAATTTTTGCCACTTATTAATTTAGAATGTAAAAGCTATGCATTGCCCGAATCAACTTCAATGCAAATGTAGAGTGTGTTGCCACTGATTAACTCGAAATAGTGAAATTACGATGATTTTATATTTTTGATTGTTATAATTGTTGTATCGTTGTTTTCCTTTATTTCAATTTGGCAACGATAATATAACGAGTTCATTTTTATGGCGCATACTTTTACGCTTTCAAAAAAAAATAGAACCAAGTTTAGTGTTCGATAAAAAAAAAATATACAGGAACTTGGAAGTAAGTTTCATCGAACTCCGACGATAAAAAGTTTCGATATGATGTTTTCATTGCCGCTTTAATGGGAATTTTAAAAGAATATTAGTCAACCAAGGAAGTTGCAGGTCAGCGGCCATACCATGCTGAAAACACCGGTTCTCGTCCGATCACCGAAGTTAAGCAGCTTATTATTATTATTATTATTATTATTATTATTATTATTATTAGTCATTATTATTAGTAATTAATTATTAGTAGTAGTAGTAGTAGTAAGTGGTAATTATTAGTAATTATTATTATATATTTATTATTTTATAATCATTGTTTTTAGTAATTAATTAGTAGTAGTAGTAGTAGTAGTGGTAATTATTAGTAATTATTATATATTATTATTATTATTAAGTCATTATTATTAGTAATTAATTAGTAGTAGTAGTAGTAATTATTAGTAATTATTATATATTATTATTTATTAGTAATTATTATATATTATTATTTATTAGTAATTATTATATATTATTGTCTATTAGTAATTATATATTATTATTTATTAGTAATTATTATACATTATTAGTAATTAGTAATTATTGGCAATTGGCATTATTTTTGGGCCTTGCAGTCACACATTAGTAACGCGTTTGCCTAGAGCACCGTTATTCTGGGTTCAAACCCTAAAAGTAAAAAAAAAGGTCACTTACCGACTGCTTACTGCTTACCCAGACTGCTTACCCGAACTATTTACTGCAGTTCGGGCTTGGTTTCCTAGGTCATAAGAAGTTCGGCTTCTCTTGAAAACTTGCAAACGCTTGCTGTCCTTGCGCCATAAAACTCACAAACAAACGAAGTTGTTGTTGAGCAGTTAGAGATGAGAGGGGCGTGCGTCATAAGCGGCGCTATCTTCTTAGAAAATGAAATTGTAAAAGTAATAGAAAGTGAATGTAACAAATAAAAAACAAACAAAACGCAACAATCGACGTAATATTTTCAAACCAAAATATTAACGATAGTGTATTCAAGTAAACGCAGTTGCCACAAACCTTTATACAGCCTTTTGTATTTTGAAAAAAAAAAATGAAACCGGCTTTTTTTTTTTTTTTTTTTTTTAAGAAAAATAAATATGGACTGTTTTTGTGAAATGATCATTGATGGTTGCTTTTGTGAAAAATATATTATTTTTTATAGCGTTTCAAAAACGTTTTCTTTATATCTTGTATATATATACAAGATATAAAGAAAACCTTTATAACAGTATTGCACTGTATATAATATAGTTTATACTATTTACTGTATAGTACTGTATACAGTATAGTTTTCACTATTTACTGTATAGTATTGTACTGTTTATGTTATAGTATGTTACAGTTCATGTTAGAGTATACTGTTTACAGTACAGTACTCTATACTATACTGTACTACACTGTACTGTATTATATTGTACTATACTGTACTACATTGTAAGTAATAGTATTCGTTGTGACTTTCGTTTTCCATTAAATAAGCATTGCGCCCTGCAATGACGCAATGATGACGCGCTCACCTAGCCTGTTACTTATCCGTGTTCGACCTGCAATGGTGTCAAAAAAAATAACGTTTACTGATTAACTACTCCCTGTAGTTCGTGAGTCGATTCTCTGGGAATTAGAATGTTTAGATTTCTCGAAGGTAGGCCTGTGTAAGTCCCAGCACCATAGCCAGATGATCTTACTCCCCTGACGGAACCGTCCATATTGCGTCCCTGGTAGAACCGTCCATATTGAACTCCTGGTAGAACCGTTCATATTGCACCCCCTTGCCAGGACATATTCCTCCCTGTGAATTATTTCAGCCAATTTGCGCCCCTGACATGGGCCTTCCACGCCACCCCCTAGCTACGGCCCTGGTAGGTCCACTATCGTCTGACGGTTGTATAGTAGTAACACATTCATCTATAGTGCCACTAAATCTTGTTCGACTGCAACTCAACCTTAATGCTGTTGTTGCAACCATACGCCCGTCCTAAGCCCGGATAAATGGGGAGAGTAAGCCAATGTGAAATCGTGCTGATATCTGACTGGCACTGGGATTTGACCATACGGATGTTAAGGTGAAAATTCAAAATTCTCTTTTTAAAATGACTAATTAAATTTAAACACACATAAGCACATAAGTGGACAATTAAATTAAAAATAATAAAAAATATATATATATACAAAAAAGAAAGAAACATCACACACTCGCTCTCTCTCACTATTGTGTATATATATATATGTTAAATGTATTAAGTGTTGTGTTTATTTTCGAGATTCTGCCGCTCTTGTTTCTTGTAATTTTTCAGAAAAAGAATGTAACTCCAGACAAGTTTACCTTAATCCTTTGATGACATTACGCTTTTCCCTTCAAGACGTCAATATTAATTATTGTTCCCCTATGGTCAACTCCGTGGCGTCAACTTAGCCTCTTCATCCTGAAGCCAGTGCATCAGACTGAACAACAGAACTATCATCATAACACTGCACCAATAAGACATTATTTAATGGACTATCAATGGAACAGTATAGTTTTTTTTTATAAAAATCGGAGTTTGATTAAATTAATTATTTCTATATCTAAAATGTCTATATCATTTTCATAAATTTGCTCGTAAGTTCATGTTATATTAATTGAAAGTGTTGATATACATGTTGTACAATAGTATGAGATTAATTCTAAAAATTCCCCATTTACCCTCTTAAACCCTTAAAAGCGTAAGGTTCTTCTTTTTTCTTTTTTTTCTCAAGCATGTTACCCTCGTTAATCCCCCCATTCTCACCATTTGCAAGATGCAGCTGGGCCATAAGGCCGTTGAAATAACAGACTAAACATTCCTCTCATTCGTATAAACAGTCCATACCAGCTTGCACCATTTTCTTCTCAACAACTAAACGATACCGTGGGAGCACTGGACCCTTTTTTCGCCTGTGACCTTTCAAGTCATAAAACTGAACTTCTCAGGACCAGTGAACAGAAAAAAAATCAAAACAACTTCCACGAAATCCCTGGTCGAGGGAGAAGTTGTATGACTCACACTGAGTAAATAGACGAACCACCCACAATGTCTCTTACGCCCATAGGGTTCGGCTCTCTCACACAAAGGCACGTCTGTCAATAACGTATCAGTAACGACAACCAGTTTCTTGGAAATGCCACCAAGAACGTCTCATAAACTCACAGTTTTATGGGCAAAAGCTGTCTAGAAAGACAGCTCGAAGTTTAACAAAAGCCAGATGCTTGCTTCCGTCCGTGGGGTCAATCTGGCCAATTGAAAATTAGGAAAAATTTTACGTCAGAATTCAATTGGCCAATCACCATTCACAACCATCGTCGATAAGAAGTGGTTTTTGATCGTTTTAACCAGAGAGAGAGAAAAGAATGAGCGAGAGTGAGAGAGAACAGAGATTCCGAGCCCGCTTGCTAATAGCAATGTAACCAGACGAAGAGAGGTCTTGGCCCCATCATCTATATGAAACTAATATGCCATAACTGCAATTAAACTTAAGGGCCAAGGCTCCTGATCCCCTGGAGACACCCTAAGGATGATCTAAAAGGAAAACATGTGAGTTAACTTTCCTTTCTTTCCTTTCCTTAACCTGTAATTACCAGTGCCTCCTTCTCCCCCCTTAAACCTATAATGTAAGATGTAAATTTTTTCTGGTCGGTTATATACCCCCGCATGATTTTGTTTTGAGTTTTTTGTTGAGGAATTTTGTATACCCGGTATACCGACTATGAATAACTATATGTCCTGTGACAATTGTTCGTACGTTAATAGCTCTAAATGTTATTTTCCATTGGCACTGTCTAACTACCTGATTTATAATTAATAGTATGTTAAATTTTGTCATACGCTAAATTTTAAATGGCACTGTGAAGGCTTAAAAATTGAAAAATTATATACATTCTCTTGTTTACCATAAATTTAATAAAAAGGAAATTAATATAGAAAGTTTCATGTTTGTTTTGAAGAACCTGGTGTTGTTAATCTTTTTATTTTTATATTATTTTGGGTTATGGGTTTTTATTATTTGGTTATTATTTGATTAATAAACACACGCAAATGTATTACCAACAACGAAATTTTAAACTACTATTTTGAAATAATAATTTACAAAATAACACCATAACAAGTGGTGCCTACTATTATAGTATTATAGTATACTATTTAGATTACCTGTTTTTATTATTGTAGTTATTAACAAATACAATCATTTAAAAATAGTTAAGAATACTACTCTCAAAATTTCCCCATAACAACTTATTGCCAAGCAGTATCAATTATTTTTGTAGCGTTTTGGTATCTTGTACATTCACTAAAATATTCGACAGCTTTGAGAAGGAGGTAATAATTTTTCTCAGGCCCCCCCCCCCCCTTGAAGTACTCGTTAATTTTTCTCAGCCCTCCCCTTAGAAATGCTCGTATGGGCGCCCATGGCCTGTAACAAGCGTCTAGCTACGGACCGAGGTTACTATGCACGACAGCCATTGGTACAGGCGTAGCTAAGCCCTTACCAATAAAAGAAAATAATAAAATCCTCTGTACATTCTTACACTGATATAACTCTCATACAGTTCACAAAATATATACATTATGTTGAATAAAATTATTATTATTATTATATGTGCATTTCTAAACATTAACCTGATAAGTTATAAATGTTTTAAATGTTATTTTTATATCAAACAAATCTTAATAAGGCAAAGAAAGTTTTAAATTGTGGAGAGACAATACTTCTGTTCCATTCGTTTCTTTCCCTATGAAGTAGATGAACGTGTTTTGCTTGTAACAAAGTTTTAATGAAAGACATAAGTACTGGTCGCTCTTTCATTAGTTCAGACGAAATTGAAAGTGGAATTGAAAAGACTTTTTTTTTTTTTTTAAAAAAAAGGAAAAAAACCACCGGATGGAATTAAGGTGGATAGAGTTAATTAAAATCGAGAACTTTTGGAGCAAAACGGAGAATTTCTCTATTATTCTTTAGGAAAAAAAGTGAACACATTAGCATAATTACTGTTGAAATATCATTCACCTTCGTGACTAGAAAAAACTTTACTTTTTTTTTGTGTGTAAAAGTACACTTTTTTTTAATTTTTTTCAGTGGATAAATGGATATAAATACGAAGTACAGTACATATACAGTAAACTTACCCAATAAGGACGTTCTAATTAATGTCTATTTCTTATTAAAGACTTTTTCCGTTCCTAGAAAGCTGTTACTGGGAGAGATAGGCGGCCGCCCAGGGCCGCTAAGTAAGTGAGCGTTAGTATCCAGAAATCGGTTTTTATAGTAAGCCTTATATAGCTTACTTTTGACGGATTATTTTGTCAATGGCCTTTCGCGCATGATGTCATACTTCCCATGATGCGTACGCAACTTCTAAATGGTGGTCAAAATAAATACTCGTGTTGTTACTCGAATGCGTTAGCATCAGTAGACCAGCGACGGATC
>QLNU02014176.1:98275536-98289501 GCA_006491805.2 Dysdera silvatica
CTGGAAGTTCTAAACGCTGTGCGGAATTCATAGAGATATAAGACTTCCTTCCTGAATATAGGATGAAAAAACATTAAAACCTGCATTTATAAGATAGTTATCAATGCACCAATGTCTTTGTCGTATCCTTGAGGTCTGGCCCAAATTGCAATTTCTTTTCAAATAACAATTTTTGAAGGCAAGTTGAAGAGTATAGACTGGATTTTATGAGAGCAGAATAATATGTACACTAAAACATATTTGCTATTCTTGAAGTACACATTAAATTTCATAAATTCGTTCAATGCACTGCTTTAAGGTTGCAAATTTTTAACGAAAATGCGGTAAAATATCTTCAAGAAATTGACCAAAACTTCTTGACAGCCAAATAAATGTCGAAAATAAATGTTTCATGCCCGAACAATTTTGTCAACTTGGACAAAGTATACTTAGGTCCGGAGTGTGAACATCTGTTATGAGAACTGCTTAAACAAGGTGTAGATGAAATTCGAAAACGGTGCTTAGATGTCAATATTGCTGCAGTCCGTGAAATTCAAAAAAAGCTCTCGACCAACAAACCAGTTTTTAAGGAGATGAAATTTTTATCAGCAGATGTGGCACTAAATTCGTCATCGAAAAATGCATGCAAGATTACATTTATCCTTCGATGTAAAACGGTACGAAAATTGTACCATACAATTCCTACACCCGTACATTGCGACTAATAAGCGTGAAAAAAAAAATCTTTTAAATGTAGAGTTTTTTCTGTTATTCTATAAATATTAACGTTGCAATATATCCTCTTTTAACAACGACTGTTTCAATTATATGTGTACTTATTTCATTCAACCAATTAATAAGTTCTATGTTCATTTAGTGGCGCAGTATAGCCCAGATGCTCTTGCGCCATAAAAAAGCCAAACAATCAATCAATCAATCTATGTTCATTTAGAAAACTGTTGCTCCCATTATACACAATACAGATCTGTCTTTTGTAACGTCTTAGCCTAGAGACTTGGTAGCGTGTTTATCTAAGAATGAGGCGTTTAGGTGCTTTTTAATATTTATTTACACTCACAGCTATATATACACTTAAATTATACGAAATTGAAGATATTGGTCGAAGACGAGAATGCCAAAATTTTTCAAAGGAGGGTCTTCGATCCGCTCCTTAACTAAATAGAAAGCAGAGGGACTATTTATCTCTCTGTATTGATAAGTTTCTTAGTCGCACGGAGAGCTAAGATTAAAACAATATTTCTGTTCACACGGCACGAAGCAGGGTGCCGCTATTCAGCCTCAGGGCGAGGTCTTGAAACACACAAAAATTTTCGCGTTCCACAGTTTTGTTGCAAAATTTTAGTAGGAGGAATTACTTGGAAGTAACGCTGCCATTGGATTAAAAGGTTTGCGCAAGCGCATAAAAGCGAATTTCAGGTGCAGTTGGGGCTGCTGGACATCATTCGGCAAAAGGAAATAAAAGAGCTTAAAGCGTTGACGGGTCTCGAGTCCAGACCATCCGTACTATCAAGCTTTGGAGTTTTACGACTTCTGTAGTGTCAAAGTATTACTTGAGTAGCGATTTATGCTTCCGGGAACAAAACCCACATAGCATTATATGTGTGGTCCGCAGTTGATCTTTGAACTGTTGCAGAGGAAATCTTGAAATTTTAGTAAAATGGTGAAAGATTTGAAAGAAAAAGTCACACAGGCATTGTCGATTCGAAAAGAAGAGAGGTATTCCGAACTAATCTTCGAGGGAAAGTATACAAATTTAGTTCGCTAAATTTAAGGTGTAGCATTAGACACTACACTTTTTGTCTAGTTTCAAATGCTTGTTTTTGACAGGGAAATTGCAGCAATGGACATCTTTTGATTGAAATGACGAGCGAATTGCTGCTACCGCGTTTAACGCAACATTACCAATTCTGTTCCTTTCTCTTCACGTCATTCACTATAAAACAGATATGTTCAGATTCTGCATTTGAATGCGGTAAGTTTATTTAGATACTTACATTGTAAGTAACTAAATGGGAACACGTGAAAATTCATTTTATTGTAAAAAAAAAAATGAGAGAAATTTCGAACTTGTGTGGGAAATTTCCTGCCAACGGGTTAGCAACACTGCTTGTGTTCCTACTTAGAAATCCGCCACTGTATCATGATGGAACAAGGCATTTGGGTTTGTTTATATTCCGTCTACGAGTGAACTCAATTTTTAATAGTTTATTTACATTTAAGCATGTATCGTATTCAAAAGAACGGCCAGAAACTTAAGTTGGGGGGAGGGGGGGCTGAGATTGATTTACTAGTTTAGTTTCAGAAGATCTGGGACTTAAAACTTTTTAAAACAATCCATAAAATTTTCCTGTAAACTCGTTAACCCCGTAGCTTCGCGCTAGTTCGCGCTTCAATCAGGGTCGTGCTTAGGAGGTGGTGAGCTGGATGGCCGCCCAGTGCCCTAAAAGATTGCAGTGCAAGCACCAAAAAATGTTTTTAGCGACGCTTATATATTTTCCCAGAGTATTTCATCAATTGACCTTTTGTGTGTGACGTTATATTTCCCATGACGTTGATGAAACTTCTAAATGGTGGTTAAAATAAATATACACGTCATAAGTGAAATGTATTAGCATCATAGACTATGAACGTTATCATATTTACTGTGGTGGCCTTATAGCCACTACAGAGACCCCAGCTTTCCCACACAAAAAAAAAAGGACTTTTAGGAAGAAATCGAAGTTCTGAAAAGCAGAATTTTTATAATTACATTGTATTAGCTTTTCTTTGTGTTTATAATGCGACAATATACCTAAATAAAGCCTCATTTATCCTCAATATCGAAACTATTGTGAAAGAAATGCCAAGTAATTGACATGCCATGGTTAGCCTTATTTACAAATGTCTATTTTTAATTTAAAGTCATTATCTTCTCATTACTTTTGGCATTTGGACAAGTGGAGATTTTATTTTGTAATGCTAAACCCCGGTCAGTTTCGTTTTTAATCGTTATGTTACGTTAAAACATTTTTGAGGGCCGCTAAAATCTGTTTCGTCCAAGGCCGCAAACGCCAAAACTAAACTGAAGCCTTATGAACTGTGAAGCCAGGCTAATGCCTGCCTTCAGTTCATAACACTGCATGATCTTTGCAGACTGGCGCCACAAAACAAAAACCATCAATACGGACCTTTGCTAATAAAAACATCTTCTGCCCTTTCAATATCCTTTTAATTTTAGGTTAATACCGCCGCACCTTTTTAATGAGTTTACCTTACACAGATAATGCGCGCCTAGGGACTACAAATGCCGATCATAAATCCCATTGTAAGATATTATTACCCTTCACAGGGATAACACAATTGCCAAATAATGGTCAACACAGAAAAGCCTCCGGGGCGAGATTTTTGTGAGTTTTTCGTGGGGGAATTTATTATACAATAATTTTTGCCACCCACGTATATTTAGCTCAAACTAGAGCTTATGTAATTTTGGAGAAAAAGAGGCGCCGTCCTCATCCTGGATTCGAACCAGGGACCCGCGTTGAGCCAACATCTCCTATATTGAAAGCCTTCACACTAAACTGTAATGGCCGACGCCGTGGACCAACGCCCTACTCCCATATCTTTTATATTGAGGGCATTTCTACGCGCATAGTGTAGTTTGCATAAGGGTTTAAGCTGGCTTAAAAAATTCTATCGCAAAAACTCCAAAGAAGATTTGTTGTTTTCGTCGCTCGAAAAGTCGTATCAATAAAATTATTTACAACAACGATGCTTTGAATTACTGTAGGAAACATACTTTAAGTTTAAGAAAAAATAACAGTGAAACATAATCAAAGTTTTATAAGTGTAAAGACAACGTTATAAGCGTAAGTAAGGTATAACGTTGTCTTTACTTATAAATCTAATCTGCGTAATGCTACGTCAAATTATCTTACATAAATCAAAGTGATTAAAAAAAAGGCAAAGTTTGTTGCCTGGATATTAAACAACTGTTGTTTTTTGAGACGGACACAATTTTCTTTCTCGCATTTTAGATTAATTCGTCGCATTTTGGGAAAAAAGCGACCGTAGTTTAAACCCTGGTTTGCATGGAAATTGTGTTTACAGCATTTATCACTGCCTTTCAGAATCTTTTTAAATGCGTTAAACCCCCCTCCCTCGAGAAAAAGCATTATTTTCAGAAATTTTGTTAAAAAAGACAAAAACAAAACAAACACTTGTACAATAAAATAAAACACTAATCTCACAAAGGTAACTTTTATTTTATGTAAATTATAACCATTTTTACACAAATTAGGTTTATTGGCTAGAATACATAAAAAATATAAAGCCACTCTCTACTATCTCAGACTCACTATTATCTCACAGAGTGTGCATAATGGTAAACAACTAATAATTTTCTTTACATAATTTCTTTCCTTATAGTAGTTTTTTAAAAATGTATTTGTGACAGCCATAATAATATACTTAGTCACAACAGTGGTAGAATGACCATCAGAGCATTTGTTCGTTAAGAAAATTTCTTTTTCTCTTAAAACAGAAATTGCTGAACTAACTACTAAGTGTTGTTGATTGCTAACATTTAAGAAAAACTTTTCAAAAGGAATGGAGACCAATTTTTGAACAAGTATATATACATGAATTATAATGCACAAAATTTCAAGGTGAGGGTATACTAATCCACCTTTTCTATAAATGAACTTTCACAAGATTCTTCAACAGATTCAACAACTAAATTTGATTTACAAAAAGTACATTTATGATGTTTTTTTAATAACAGCAAACACACAATATCCTGCTACATAAGCTGTCACAGGGATTTTATAAGTTATGCCAAAAATATCATCATCTGAAATGGTAATGCTTTGAGAGAAAGTTGGAAGTTCATTGAGTATTTGGGAGGTTTCTAATTCTATTTCATTATTATTTAAAATTACTAGGGATTCACCATATTTAAAAGATTTTAGTTTTAAAGGACAAATGCTTTGAAGGCGTAGTTTATTTTCCGTTTTAAATACTTGTCGCAAAAATGTCAAATATTGAGGACCTGCAAATTATCTGAACCTGCCAAACCTTCGCTCTAAAGCATCCGTTGGATTTTTCCAGTCAAAATATATGAGAATCCTAAGTTATTTACACAGTAAGTAACAAGTTTCAATACACAGTAAATTTCAAAGCAGTACATGTTTCTTTGGCCAATACACCCGTTTTATAATTCAAATTTTTTCATTTTTCTAACCAGATTAGGAATTTATTCAAAAAGTATTCTTCTCATCACTTTCACACATGTTAAGTGGTTCTTGAAATACATTTCTTTTGCACTGTCCTTTAAAGAAACTTTTGACATTCATAATAGACCACCAAGTATATATCAGGCGAATGTAATCACTTGTATCTTGATAATGTTGCAAGTCATTTTTTTTTCACTGAACTGGTATAAACCCTCAACAACATGATCATTAAAAATTTGTAAAACAAACTTCATATTCTGCCGCTCAAGGTTTGTTGGCATTAATTCTTTTAAGGTTATTCCATAAGCAAATGTCAATAAATGTTCCGTTTCAATTGAATGCAGCTTTTTTAATGTCCCAAAACAAGCAGTTTCTGTAATGTGATTATTTTCGAAATTAGGATAATACATACACTGACCTATGTTCTTTTGGTTTAACCAATTATTTCTGATGCATTTTAAAATACGTACAGTGTCACAGATAAAAGAATAATTTCCTACTAAAATCTGCTGGGTGTTCATAAACAAAGTCATGTTTAGGCTTTGAAATCAATTTCTTCCAAGCCTAGTATTACTTTTTTAATCACAATAAATGAATTTTCAGCATTCATTTTTTTGTATTGGCAATATGTGTGCAACATCTTTGTATGTTGATAAAAAAACTTTGCACCATGTAAACATATGCACTAGTTGCATATTTTTCACTATCGTGTGCATGGCCAACAATATTCCCTCCCTTTAAAACCATGACAGGTTTAATGTGAATTTCATCAATCATTAAATAAATAGTTAAATCTTGGGACTGCAATGTTTAATAATGTTGCTTAATGTAAGATGAAAAATTATGCTAAAATTGTTCAATATCTGGGTTTAAGAGGAACGAGGAACATATATTCTAGATATTGTGTACGGATGTGGCAAAATAATATGATTAGAATTTCTTAGAAACTTATAAGCATGTGGAGATATAGAATAAAGTAAGCTTGAGAAAATTAAAAATCAAGTATTGTAGCTAAATTGGTGTTTCCCATTAATGGTCAATGATAGTTGTTCAAGCAAAAAATCTAAATTTTCATTTAAAGATAACAATGGTTTTAACAAAAGTGCCGAATCTTGTATCACATCGATTATTGAGTCTATTGAATTTTTTTCGACATTTCGATTAACCGACTCTACTTTTTGCAATAATTCAGTCGCGTCATTGACATTATACAACAAAAAAGGAAAATTAAATTGTTTACCTTTGTTAGTGGTATGTCTCGATAATATGCATTTGCATTCATTAAACTGTTGACGATAACACATTTGTGAATGATTGGAGTTGGAGTAAGTTCTATCATTAAAAACATCACATCATCCGATGGTACTGTTGCTGTCCATCCTTTTGTAATACTGATGAGATCGATTTTATCTTTAAGTTCTTTAAAGTTTCAAATGCTCGCTCTTCATCATATGAGGCCTTGCTCTCCATGCTTTGCTTAATTGCTTTTTCTACATTTTCAAATTCAAGTCGCCTTCGTTTGTCATTTGGCGCTTCAAGTGAAATACTTGGCTTGGAAAATTATTGTAGACAACCAGTTAAATAAGATGGAATAGAACCTTCTTTTAACTTGAGGGCTGCTAAGGGAAGAGTTACTCCTGAGCCGGTTTTCTCATCGTAATGAGTATTCTTCCTTATTACTTCCTCTGATGCAAAATGTTCACAAAGCTAAATAAGAATGATAAAAAAAAATTCTTACATGTACACACACAACTCCTACTTCAAAAGTAGGTACATGTTCGCACGTTTCGTTTAATGATCACCAAGAAATTATAGTAGAACGGAATTTGCCTTACATCATCATCAGTTAACAATAGGAAATGTATACATATATAAGCCTGTATGTTTAGAAAGAACGATACTTACCCTAGAACTTTAGGTTACTTGGAATCCATCCCTCTTTATAAAATTTATCCACTTCCTTCATAGTTCTTCATCATGGAGAAAATGAAAGACACACGTGGGCCGTTTCTATAATTGCCGCGGAAACCAGGAGCTGAACAACGATATGGCATTGTTTTTCCAACACTTCTGTTGACAGAAAAATACTCAAGCAAAAGTTTACAACACGCTAATGCAAAATTTTACAGTAAATTGCGGCAAAAGCATTCAAAGACTTTTCACGCGATCACAACACAACGCGAAACATGGACTACAGAAGCCGCCATGTTGGAACTTCCGGTTTTCAGCATGTAGGCTTTCAATACAGGGGGCGCTGGTTGAGCCAGCGGTATCTTGATCTATTAGTCGAAGGAGGACAAGAACAAACGCATTTTTCTCCGTATATTAGGATGTAAGATATTATTACCCTTCACAGGGATAACACAATTGCCAAATAATGGTCAACACAGAAAAGCCTCCGGGGCGAGATTTTTGTGCATTTTTCGTTTTTGTTTTTGTTTTTTGGAGGAAAAAAAAAAGCTCTAGTTTGAGCTACATACACGTGTATGGCAAAAATTATTGTGTAATAAATCCCATTGAAGAAATTTGGACACCTTTGAGGAAAGGAAAACAGTTTTTCGCTCAAATCTAGAAATACCTGCAAGCCATTCTTTTCCAAAGTAAATTATCCGACAGCAAAAAAACGCAGAAGGAAATTAAATAATTATTCTTAAAAGAGGTAATCATTCATACCTCTTGATCAGCCATTTTAATTTAAGAATTGGATTTGTCTCCAAGGAAAATAAGATAGTTCAATTGAAACAAATAAACATTTTTCTCTGCCACGTGTTCTTATTGTTTTCAATTAAATCGTAATGTTTAATATATTATTACTTTTAAACTTCGTGTGTTTGAGTTTTCCGATTAGTCCTACCGTCGTCTTACGCACAGACCACGGCATAAGCCCTTAGGGATTATAGTTCTCCCTTGTAATTGCTCTAAAGCAAAAAAGTTTCCAGATTTGACTTCACAAATGACTTTGTAAAGCAGAATCGCTAAGCAAGTTTTAATTACTTCGCATTGAAACTCGGATGAAGAAAACAAATTCCCTCTGGTAATTACTGAATCCAAAAACCAGAGAATGCGACATTTCCATAATAAATGTAGGAACGAACAAATACTAAAAACCCTGTAGATCTCTTGGCTGGGTATTGCTTTTACCAATACCTCCTTGTTTTAGTGCAATTAAAAATTCCTCGGATCTTTTGTTTTCCGCGAACGAAAGTTGATTTGAAATTCTAAGATGGCGCCGACAATTTCGGGGGAAGATGAGGCGGAAAAGGAAGATTCATTAATTGCTTATTTACGTTTTAAAGTTCTATTTTACAGTGATGCTTCCAGAACACCATCCAGTCTCCTTTGTTCCAGAATTAAATTGCGGGAATTGCTAATTTCTCAGACTAACTTAAATTTCTAAGCTGGAAATTCTCCTCTAAATGCGTAAGCTTTTATTTAGTGGTTCTTAGCTGGCAAGCATTCGTAGAAATTAACGTCGTTGACGATCAAATATAAAATTAAAATTACAAAACATCCTTTAATTTATTCATTCATTTGTCGCGTACTACAGTAACTGTAAACCGTTTTTTCAACATATTCCTCACAAAAATGGGATATGTAAGTTAGCTTTAACAAAATTCATAAAAAATGCTAATTAATTGGGAGAGCGTGGCAATATCATCTAATCTAGTTGCAGCACTGAAAATTATCATCGTCGTCATCTTGAGAGGTGAATGAATGGCAGAGTTTTCAAGTCGCAAAAACCAATGCGTTTATTGTATATGCGTATATCCATGCAAGCAAAGTGTCGCACTAGTAGCAATAGTAACCTTAATGTATTATTAGCAATGAATAATCTTTGTAGATTATTGGCAATAAACAAACTTAATATACATTACTGATAAATCATAAATATTGAAATAATTCAAAACATTAAAATAATTCACTAAACATTAAAATAATTCAACAAACGTTAGAATAATTCAATAAACGTTTCAATAATTCAATAAATGTTTCAATAATTCATTAAACGTTAAAATAATTCAATAAACGTTAAAATAATTCAGTAAAAATTAAAATTATTCAATAAACATTAAAATAATTCAATAAATATTAAAATAACTCAATGAACATTAAAATACTTCAATAGACATTAAAATAGTTCAATAAACATTAAAATAATTCAACAAAGCTTAAAATAATTCAATAAACATTAAAATAATTCAATAAATATTAACATAATTCAGTGAACATTAAAATAGTTCAATAAACATTAAAATAATTCAATAAACGTTAGAATAATTTAATAAACTTTAGTAATTTTAATAAACTTTAGTAATTTTAATAAACTTTAGTAATTTTAATACACATTAATTTTAATAAGTAATCTTAATGAACTAATGGTTCTTAAACTTTTTCAGACCACTTCGCTATAGCCTGCGTAAATTTATCATCCATATGCCAAAACTCATACCGTTCCCGTTACAATCCTATCCAATAAAGCCTGTTCAGAATTGTAATTAGCATAATAATGATTGGTTGGTTGTATTTTTATGGCGCAAGGACAGCAAGTCTCATTGCTGTACCAATCAAGGTGCATAATGATAATTTGATTCGCTTCTGACATATAGAAATAGGTTAACTTAGGTTACTTCACCAAATACTTAGGTTCAACTTGGTTCTTCTACCAAATCTCATTATGAACTCTGATCCCCAAATGGACATTCTATCTCTTCTTTCTTTCTTTCCTCTGCTCTTGGACTCCCCTCTCTTGGAAAGGCAGTGGAGCTGGCTTGGCCAACATTTCCAGAATATTTATTTATTTATTATTTATTACGTTTTGGATACAAAACGACAACAACGACATATGGAAATATACTGTAAAATTTTATATATACTAGCAATTTATTATTTAATATACAGCAGGACTCACTTATAACAAATCCACATGTCCCGAATTTAACGAGAAAAACTGTGTTCGGTGTAATGTTAAAGTACAATAGAATTTAATCACTTTTAGCGAGCAAGATTTTTGAGCTATCCGGATTGAACGAGAAAAAATGGCCAATTTTATTGATGTCTGAACGAAAACATTCGACCGCTTATGGCACAAAAATTTTAGCAGAATATCTTTTGCATCGTCAAAACATACAAAAACAATTTCTAGATGTATAAGGAATTGGCCTAAGTAGAGCCCTAGAATTGTAGGCCGACGCATCAGCCGCCATTTTTGTATACTTCCGGTTTTATAACGCCACGTTCACCATTGTGAAATTAATAATCCATTTTCTTCTTCTTCTTCTTCTTCTTCTTCTTCTTCTTACAGGATCTATTGCAAATCTAAACATTCTATGTTTATTCTTCGAGTGATTTGTACAATTTAGAGCAGCAGACCCACCCATTTCGCCCAATTTATTAAAAATAGCACACTTGTAAATCACTCAACTTTAACACAGCAGTGAATGAGATCACGTGACAAGGCAACGGAATGGCGGATGGCGCCAGCTGCCATTTTTAGGAGCCTTAGGTCTAAACAAGAAATGTCGTTGACCAACTTCCGTTTTAGAACTTCAAGGAACGACATGAATGCCATAGCGCATTAGTAATAATAATAATACGTTGTTCATTAAATTTTAAGCGAATCCGAAGTTTATTGCATGCACATTACATTCACGTATATTACTTATACAGGCTTCATGTCGATAGTTTAAAATTTTAAATTCCAAAACGAATGTAGCGAGGACGGGATATAACGAGCATTTTCGTTAGTCTCAATCTCCTACAGATCTCTACTTATATACAGGTCCTGCTGTGCGTCCACAGTGAAAATATTTCAGTTTATTAACACCTGTTTTATTACTCTGACGATGAATAATCCTGGTGGATTTATATAGCAATTTTCAGAGGTCAGAGGTTATCGCAATTGGGAAGAGTAGATTTGTTTGACATTAGCACAGTTGAACAAGCATACTGTATTTATTTTCAACAATATACGAAGTTGGAAATTCAATTAGGAGTTTCTAGATCCCATTCAAGGTAAGAAATATTTATTAGAAATTACTTTCTAAAGCCGAAGTTTTTGATATGAAGTTTTAAACTTTAGTTTCAGCCCGATCTAGTTTGCAGCACAATATATATATACAGGGTATACAGAATCGACCGTTCAATCTCCTCACAGCTGTATTCCTTGCAAAATTCTACGCAAAAAGTTGGAGAGCGAAAATTCTCAAAAATGCATAATTATAAACAATAAAAAACCATTCAATTGCCGTCGAGGTAGCTTTTGTAAATGCCTCATACAGTTAGTTTAAAACCAGTTATAAAACACTTGCATCTAAAAAAGTGTGGTTAAATAATCTAGCCGTGTTATTCGATAGTTTCACTTCAAAAGTAAAACACATGTGCAAATTTTTCACCTCAACTAATGTTTAAATCATTTACGTTAGTTTGTTTGATAACCCTTAATTCTCGCCAACATTCATGCCAAAAAGTTAATGTATAAAATACTAAATTTTTATTGTACTATTTTATTATATTACTTATAAATTTTATTGTTTTATTTTGTTTTATTATTTCTATTTTATTATATCGTATTAATTTATTACTAATTTATTATTAATATAGCATTTATAACATATCAATTATCAATATTCCACATCGAAGTTCAAATATGTATGGCCGTGCTTGTAAAATTTAGTGTCCACACAGGGGAAGTGTGAGACAGTGATAGCGATGAACGGCTTTAGCATCTCCGAATGCAAAATCTGTTTAACATTTTTTCAATACAGCTTTGGGATTAATTGCGTCGAAATATAATTCAACAAAATAAATTTGTTTGACAAATGTTACGTTGCTACTGAATTAAAAAGAACGTAATAAATACTTTTGAGCATCAGCAGATCATTCACCAAAACTCACGTACATGACATAATATTTATTTTCGTTTAACATTACCAGTACAGAGGCCAGTTGAAGGTGCGGGCGACAGCCCGGTGCGCTATTTAGCGAGGAGAACGCCGAAAGTAAATTAACATTTATTGGTTTTTCCTAGTATTGCTTTTATTAGAATATTGAAATGAAGGTCATGTAAACAACTCAGACTGATATGAAGAATTAAGACACAGTTAAAGGAATGTTACACAATTTTAATACGTTAATGACAAATGAAAATTACACCATGACAGGTACTCAAGATTATTTATGATCACAGTGTGGACGACGTTTTCCCTACCACACGGATAAACATACGAATTTTGCTAACAATTCTTATGACTATTTTAATTACAGAATGATCTTTTAAGAAATTTGAACTAATAAAAACGTTTACGTTCCACTACGATAGAAGAAAGGCTAAATTCTCTTGCCATTTCATTGATGGAGCAGAACATGTTTAAAAAGGATATTCTGCGACTAATGCAAAAAAAAAATTCTTTAAAACATATAAAAACACGGGAGTCCTGCAGTAGCTCAGTGTTTTAACGCGCTTTCCTAGTTCGGGTTTGACTCCCAACGGTGCAAAGAACGCTTACTCAGAGATCTCATAAAGATTCCACTTCCTACTGTAGTCCGGGATTTGGTTCCTTAGGCCTCAAAAAGTTCGAATTCGTTGGAAAATTGTAGGTCCAGAGGTTCGGATTCCTCGGAAAATTGTAGGTCCAGAGGTTCGGATTCCTCGGAAAACAGTAGGTCCCGGCGCAGCATGACCACTGTAGTCTTTGAGCCGTAAAACCACAAAACAAACAAATAAAAAATACGGGAGAGTTCAAGTATTACGTAAGCAATATTTTGGCCATTTCAACCCCCACAAGTCACACAGGAATGGCAATCGTAAGTTCATAATGGTGTATCAAGGCCATTTAACGAAATTTGTCTTCGATCTTTGAAAACTAAGACAGCTGAAGAAGTAGCATCTCACCTTCTTCAAATATTTTTTAGATTTGGTACCCCCAGTTATATTGCATTCAGATAATGGTAGGGAATTCAGTAATCGCGTCATATCCGAACTATGCGCTATGTGGAAAGATGTTAGGATAGTTCACGGAAAGCCTCGCCATAGTCAAACACAAGGCTCAGTTGAAAGGGCCAATCAGGATATACAGAATATGTTAACTGCATGGATGAACGATAACGATACAAGTAAATGGTCTGCGTAGTGTTCGATTTATATAAATAAATGGTTAGATGGTTTGCCCTTTGTTCAATTTACCAAGAATACAGAATACCACGAAGGAATACGCCAAAATCCTTATGAAGCCGTGTTTGGCGTTAAACCAAACAGAGGTGTAGCATCGTCATCGTTGCCTGGAGAGCAAATCGCAAATATCGAAACCGAAGAACCGCTTGAAGAAATTGTTAATACTTTTGAAGAAAATTTGAGCAGTGACCATATCGAAAACCATATTCCAAAGGAAAATATTGAAGAGGAGCTTCAACCTACCACATCTTCATATCCAGCCCTGACTTCTATGGAAAGAACAGCCGCGAAAAAGAATCTTCTACTGCAAGTAACGAAAATGTTACGAACCTCAAAAAGAAAATTTCCTCCTGCTCAAGTTGGTGATACTGTACGAATGCAAGTTCCTGATGTCGACCGTAGTCGTACAGATGCCCGACACATGTTGGTGATTGTTGTTGGAATAGAAGACTCCGACTTTTATAAATTAGCAAAAAAAATGGTACCCTCAAGCAGCTTTATACCCATAATCAGTTCGTAATTTGTAAAAAAAATTTGCTTTCCATAGATGAGATTTCTTCTCAAAAAATGTCGGTGAGAGAA
>QLNU02014176.1:98301610-98331847 GCA_006491805.2 Dysdera silvatica
TTAAAGTAGAATTCCAGGCGGGTGCGCATACGTTATTAGGGGGAATAGTAGCTCCTTCATAAAGAATTTTTAAGGCAAGGGATCCTATTCCCCAGGTGAACTTCGCCATTTTGGATAAAGCATTAATAGTATTAAAAGATTTTTCGCAGATGTAATTGATGTGCGTATTCCAATTCAATTTATCATAAAAAAAAATACACCAAGGTACTTCAATTCTTTCACAATTTCTAGTGTCTTTACGTCCAAAAAAATTGATATTGGGTGTTTTATTCTCTTGCGAGTAAAATGCATTGCCTTTGGTTTATTGTCGTTAAAAACAACTTTATTCCTGTATGGACATTTTGATATTTGTTTTAAACACCCATTTCCAAACATTTCCAATTCCAATCCCGTTTTTTCTGCCACAAGTAGGAGAATGTCATCAGCAAATGTAACTATTTCTACATTGAGGAGGGAACTTTAACTTCAACAAAGAGTCGAAGTAAATGATCCAGAACCCAGGACCACAACACGATCCCTGAGGACATCTTTTCGCCACAGTTTTACTACGTGCAAGAGTTAAAGTTACTATGGTTGCATTTCGCTCACTGAAGTAATTCTGAGCATGCCTGTAGAGATTCTTAGGGTACTGGAACGATCTTAATTGTTTTAGAATTGCAAGCCACCAAGCAGCATCGAAAGCGCCTTTGATAGCCAAGGAGACCAATAGAATCTCAATTTTATTTATTAGGTTAGTTTGAATAAAGTTATTAACCCTATTAATAGCATCAACAGTACTTTTTTTAGCTGTAAACCCGTATTGATTCTCGCTCAACAGTTTATTGCTATTTAAAACGTGCATAATGCGGTTTATCAATAATTTTTCAAGTACTTTTCCACTAAGTGGCAATAAACTGATAGGACAATACTGGGAGGGTCCTTCAATATTTTCTTTACCTGGTTTAACAAAATATCTGATGTTACTCTGCTTCCATATCTTAGGAAAAAATTCTCGGGTAAGGCACTCGTTATGTAATGTCGCATAGGAAAAAGGAAGAAGGCAAATGGTTTTATCTAGAATTTCACTGCATATTCCATCAACGCCCGGAGATTTTTTCGAGTCCATACCTCTAACGATAGTTAGTACTCCATTTAAAGTAAAGTATAGGTAGTCCTCCGTGGGGATTTCATCATTCACTATTTATCTACAATACTTATGATAATTTGTATCTGTCGTCAATTTGTCATCTTGAAGTAGTCCAAAAGAGTTTCAACAGTTTCGTTTAGACTATTAGTATAGTTTCGTCCAATTTTTTAATCGTTGTAAGATTTGCTGCAGATTTCATTTGTCAGACAATAATTTTGTATAACGCGTTCCACGGCTATGCACATTCAGCAGAACAAAATTCTTTGAAAGACTGAATTTTCGAAATTTTAATTTCTTCAACATATTTTTTTTCCAATAAAAGTATTTTTTTTTTCCTAATTTCTCGACGGTTAGTGTTGTTGTATGTTCGTTGATATTTTCTACGTTTAGTGTTAGCTATTTTTCGTAACTCGGTTAATTTAATGTTCCACCAACGCATCGTTTTATGTTTTTCAAACGTATGGATACGGTTGTTTTTAATCATATTCATAGATTTCTTGCATGCCGCTTTCAAACTTCGATTATACAATATCAAAAAATTATCAATGCGATGGTCTTCTTAATTAGGTTACTGAGATTTGCGTCTAATTTATGTATGTTAGGAGAATAAAAAACCGGAATGTCAATGAAAAACGTTTCGGACAATTCTTCATGCCGAATTTTTTAAAAATCTCCCACTTCGCTGTTTTTGAGTTAAATCGAAATCGTTTTGTTTTTCTAACATCAGGGTTATTTGTAATCTGAGTCGTGCAAATGCTAAAACCTATAATTCTATGGTTAGAGCAGCTTTCTTCGTCCTCAATTCTCCAATCTTTCAATAACGGAAGCAGAGAATAAGATAAAACGATTAAGTCAATAAAACTTTCACCGTTTTGTGTCAGGAAAGTCGGAATATCAACATTATTGTTTGATATCCAAAATGATTATGCAAGCAGATATGACTCAAACTTTTTACCACGAGAATTGGTGATACTATGGAACCAGCTTCTTGAGCGTGAATTGCTATCAAACGTTAAAAAGCAGTTTTTATTAGAATTAATCTGCGAAAACGAATCGATGCTTGCAGAAAAGAGTTAAAATCCGTGAAAATAAGTATTAATAAAAACCATATTTTCATTAGAAATATAAGAGAGAAGGACATCTATATCCTTGTTTGTAACTAAAATCACTGCTCTAGCCCTACCTTGGCCTTGGCCTGTCTCGCTGATTCGATAATCAGTCGTTGTGTGGTATAACAGCGTTGGGTTTGGGACCACCCTTCCCAATGTTATGTATATGTATATATTTGCACAATTTAAAAAAATCAAGGCACCCTATTGTAATATAATGTTGCGCACCATTCACGCCTGTTAGACTGTCTTCCTACGTTACTTGGAAATACAGCGCCGCTTATTCGGCCAATTTAGCCATTTCTACAATTTCACACAACAGCAAGTGCTGCGCGCCATCTACAGCCAGTTTTGGAAAACAAGTCGTTCATGTGTTTCGATAATCTTCTAATGTGGTCTTCGTCACGTTGCTCAGTATCTGGAAGAAGTGATTGGGGAAATTGTTGATTAGGAAATATGCCTGTCCGCACGGAGATTGTTCCACCTCCACCGGCGAATTCTTGTCAACCTGGAGTTACATGTTCACTTCTCTACAACGGCTCTAAATTCCAAGGACACCAAAAAAGCAAAGGCAACTGCTATGATGTGGAAGTGGTCCTTCAGGTCAGTGTTCCCGCGTTTTGCGAAGCCTAAACTGTTTACTTTCTGAATGATGCAAAAAAAAAAGGCAGTGGTGAAACCAGAAATTAATTTTTGTGGCATATCGCCCTTTCATACTTGCAAAATGACGTCGCAAACAATTTCTAAGTTTTTGGAGGTGCATATTGCCCTTTCCACCCCCATTAATACACCACTGATAAAAAGCTATATTTCGTATTCTTACTGTGGAAAATATCTCGTGATTAGTTCTAAACTTCGCATAAGTCATCAAGATTTCAACATGAAAATATATAATGACGTGCAAGTTTTCTATCGCATGTTACGTGCTTTTCTTTCTCTACTAATTGCACTCACTCATGTGCCTTCGGAGTGGATCACCCTTTTCCTGGAACATAAATTTTCCTGTCCTTATGAACGACTTTTCTATACAGCTTTTAGAATAAAACATTTCTCCATTTTATGAGCAGTCACAATTTAAAAATAAGTAATCATCACCATGATTTTGAAACCTTTTCTGCATAAAACTGTTATAAAATTGGTAACCCTAATCCTGGAGGAATATTGTGGATGGAAGTTCGGAACGGGTACCGCACTCAACTAACTTCCGCAAACCCTATATTTTACAAGATGTCACTTAAGATTTGAAAAAAAGTGTGCATGCGTTTTTTGAAAAATATAGTTTCTTTGAATTTCTCCTTACTATTACGTCATTTACTTGCAGATATATTTGAGAATGTTTTATAACAGCATTAATCGACATGGGTAGTAATTAAGAACAACACATTTGTATGAATAAAATTCAAAATATTCGCCAGTTTGGCTCTACTTTACCGTTTGCAAGCGCCTTAATGTTTTTCTCTTGCTGCTACATCAAATAGGTTTCAAGATGTGTTTCATTTTTGAAAGTTAAATTGCCCTCCTTTTTAAAAATTTCAAGACCTTACTTTTCCAGTAATTACTAACTCAACTCTGCTATAGTGCCAGTTTCTCAAATGTTATGCATTTTGGGCCATCTCAGCCTAAGGCTGAGAAATACATTTTCCCACATTTCAAGGAAAGAGTAATGCCACGTAAAAAAAAAGAAAAGATTTTCGAACATTACAGGCGCCTTATGTACCATGATGTCAACCACGTTGGAGAGTTTGGAGGAAAGTCAAAAATTGTATTTTGCAAAATATTACTAGGTTACCGTTTATAAAAAAAAAAATTCAAACATGCTATTTTTGAGTAAATCCTCAAAATGGATGCCAACGACTTTAGTGACTTTCCGCTATAATGGAGTGTTTTTTAGGCTTTTCATTCTTACATTTATTATGCATGCATTACCTCTCGACTGTGTTTTATTTGAAAAAGAAATAGTGAAATCAAGTTCTACTGTTTGGTGGTAAAAATCGCTGGCCTTCATGAAGAAATGCGTTAGCCTAAAGGAACTTAATGTTATTGGGGAACTATGTAAAGCTAAGGGAACCTCTGCTGAAGTTGAAAGGTTGTATTCCACATTTGGACTTGTACGTAGCAAATTACAAAACCAATTAGCAATTGAGAGGGCAACAAAGTTGGAATTTTTATTTAAATCCTTAAATGTTGGTTTTTAATAATATCATAATTGCAATCTCTAATGCATATTTGTTGTCTCCCTAAACAAGATATTGGATGTTTATGTTATCAAATACATTATTTAGATATTCGCTTAAAGTAAATTGAATGTTAAAAGCCGAAAGGAAAATCTGATTTATTTTGAGATATGCAATCTTAAACAAAAAAATCTGTGAAAAGTTTTTATTTTTTTTTACATCCTGGATTTAGCACAAGTTCGTAAATGGTGCAAACCAATATCAGATGGCAAAAACAATTATGATGAAAAAATGCAAAAATATTTGCCTTTTAATAAAATGAAATTAATAACGTTTGAATACTAGTTTATTTTGAGTTTTCTTTCAGATTTTCAAAGAATTTACTAAGCATTTCTTTTTTTTATAAACTTTATGTGGTTTTTGGTTTATTTCAACTCACTGCCTTGGTATTATGTGTTTTTAGAAAATTACGAAATATATATCTAATTTTTCGATGTAAGTTAAGGATTTTTGGTTTTTCCGAAATATGTCGCCGAGATAATGGGTGAAAATTTTGCCAAGTATTCTTATATTAGCATGGTGTTGCATTTTTGCTGAGGCTATTTGGTAAGGTTCGTTTGCTAGGAGTTTCAAATTTGCAATGTTTTTGTACATGAAGATACTAATTCAGGCAGCGTACATTAAATATGATCGAAACAGTATGAGTCACGAAACAACGAGCGGGAGGGGGGGGTCTCCTCCCCAGTTCGGTCTCTGTGATTCAGGTAAGTACTGATTCATAATCAAAATATTATATTAACGGAGATACAAATACGGAGGTGTGCTATTGCCTGATATATAAAAGCTGCGATCTTGGCGAAATTTAGAAGTCGCCAAATAAAGTCAGACGTCGCTATAGTACGGAAGTACAGGATTTTTATATGTGATTTTCTGAGGAATGTATTAAAACCACATAAAAAGAGACCCGACTGTATATAATTTATGTCTTAATGTTTTATACTTGTTTT
Source organism: Dysdera silvatica (assembly GCA_006491805.2). Classification (NCBI taxonomy): domain Eukaryota; kingdom Metazoa; phylum Arthropoda; class Arachnida; order Araneae; family Dysderidae; genus Dysdera; species Dysdera silvatica. The sequence goes on from QLNU02014176.1 coordinate 98,307,027, forward strand.
ATAGCATGTGGATGAAGAAAGTTCCTACCTCTGTGGTTACCTGAAAATAAAGGGTTTAACGGAAGAATATCCGACATTGACAACATTTTTTGATGGCGAAATCATTAGTAAAAAGTATCCATTTCTCACAAGGAAATGGGATGCTGATGAAGAAGTAGACAAAAAACATTGGGTAAGGTGATTTTACACAAATTCACCGATATATTTTCGTGTGGTTCTGTGCCAATAATTATATATAAGTTGGGATTCCCATTCAACTTGGAATTGTCAAGGAGTTTTAAAGTGTCCCTTAAAATCAGAGATAAATGAAATTTTTTAGTCAAATCTGGGAAAAGTCAGTTAAACTTTCCTTACCTGTTCTGAATAGCTAAATTTCACACGAACATGAGGTTATTTTCCTTGAAATCGAAATTCAATTCAAAGTTTTGTTTGCAAACAGTCGGGGAATAAACCTGGAAAAGTCTGAAAATTTTTATTTCCCACTGTGAGTGGGAAACTATGTAAGTACAATGCTTATAATCGGTGCTTTTGCATGCAGCATGCATCTGTAAAGTTCACTTTGCCTATTGACAATTGAAAACGTATTTCATCTCCATTGAAATCTTATTTACTTCTACTTTTCAACATCGTTACTGATGTACTCACGCTACTTACCATATCAGAACACTCATTTTTGAAATCGACCACCAACCCTGCTCCCTTCCTGCATGTCACCACTTCCTTTATTGAGCATTCTGTCTTAATACCATGATTTTTATGGTAAATTTTGTATTAACGAACATTTTTTTTACATCCAAAAACTGGCTTATGAACCATATTTCATGATTGTCTGACAAATAGATGTTTGGTATAATTATCAACTCATAGTGAACAACAAGTAACTGAACTGATTCATTCTTGGGTGCTACTGCATAGCATGTTACCTACTTCTCTCTCTCCCTCTTTCTGTCTTGTTGAAATCATTCTAAATTTTAGTAGATCGGCTTGTAACATCACACACTCTTAACATCATATGCATCTGAATGATACAGTGAGAACTGGTGTGATATGCTGTTTTCTTCTTGCTTCATGTTTGCTATGTTTTGTTCGTTGCAGTGAAAATATCTGAGCATCTGACTTTTTTTATGAATTACATATGCAATTAAGTCTATTTTCCTCCTGTAAACATCCGTCCCACAAACTACTGGCTTCTTGTCTTCCTGACTTCGCAAGATTTCTGTGATTCAATGTTATTCGCAGGTACTCAAAGACTATGTGAATGATCAGCAAGGGCACAGCTCGAAGCGTGGGGGTGTCTCCCCACAACCTCTTCACTGATTCATGAAAATAACAAAAAACACTGTAAACAACATGGCGGCTAATCACTTTGCTTGTTGCCAGTCATTGTTTGGCAACACTGGAAAAAAATTCAGTAGGTAGTGCAGTGACACCCATTCTTGAGTGCAATAAAGTAACTACATTTGCATGGACAAAAAACATTGCCAAATGTTCAAGAGATTTTTTGTAATTCACCTTAGCAATAGAATACAACAACTGATCAAGGTTACCATAACTGGTAAAATTTAATCGCTGGTCCATTATAAAAAAAAAAATTCTGCGATGTTTTGAGAACTTTTATTCCCTTCACTTGTTACAGGGAACAATAATTCTTGGAATGTTATGAGTGAGTGATTTGTGCAAGAAGGGTAATGGGAAAGGTGGCCGCCGAAGGGGGCAGCGCTGTATTCCCAGACAGGCTTTTGTCATATGATATGACGACCAGTGGACCGAGAAGGGACACTGGGGGGGAGGGAGCATTGCAGGGGATTGTCGATCGAAACAGGCGTACAGAGACGCACAGCTCACATGATTGTCGTCATTCAACGTCGACCGGAGGCCATCCACGATCAGTCCGCCCCGAAGAGCGGCCGAAATAGATGGATGGCGCGGAAGAACACCCCGGGCCGGCCGGTATTCCTACAGGAGACCACCGGACACCGTTGAGTGGGTGTGGTGCCGCGAGCGGCAGCGAACAGGCGAAAATCATTCCCCGCAACCAGGGCGCACGAGACCAGCATAGTCCGGACAGGCATCACATGCCAAAGTATCATCCACTGTTTGCGAAAGCTGGCCCCCAAGCGATCGCAGCGGACGAAGACAATGACGAACGCCCGTCATGGACAGAAGGCCAAGCACGGCCCTAGCGACGAAGTCCGAATTACGAGGGAGGGCGGAGTCCGGTCCCAGAATAGCAGAAGCAGGCATCCATCCACCGCCACCCGGCGGCCAAAGTGAATATCCCAAGCACTCCGTCTTAAGCGAGCTGGAACCAACACCCGCCAGCCCGGACAGACATCCGCACACCACCAGAGCTGAGACTGAACTCCCTTCTCGGAATGTTGCTTAATCTTTTCCTACATGGTGAACCTTGGCAGAATTTTACTAATTATTTTAATGCACTTGTTTCTGAAATTCTGTAATTGATGCAGAATTATGTATATAGTATAGCTGATGCATTCTCTCTTATTTTTCTTATAGAATAAGTTTCATTCATTTTATCAATACGGAAAAAGTTTCAATTCAGACACATTCAACTATGATGACCTAAAAAATACAGACTATGTTTTTATGAGATGGAAAGTAAGTGTGCTCTGCTTTTTATTTTCTAAGTAAAAAATTATGCAAAAAAAATTTCAGAGTGTAAAAGACTAAAGATGTAGTGTTTGCTTTATTGGCAATACGCAGCACTAATCAAATGGAAGCAAAGATTATACAAAATTTTGATGTAATTTATAAAATGTTGTAATAAAAACATCGTTGCTAATAACTATTATAGTAATATGGCTATCATCATCAGAGCATGGTGACTTCTGTTTATGTCAGTGATGTTGGTCGAAATTGCCATCACATTGGTTCGAAACTTGATTGGGTTGATAAGCATTTAAGCGTATTGGTGGTGGTGTCTCTGGCCATGAGACACAAAAGGTTTTTCCAAGTGGACGAAATGGTTAATCAGGGGTTGGTCGTTAATTGTGATTTTACCATAAAGCACTAACAGGCTTTGCTGAATACCCAATTGCACTTTAGCATATAGCAACTGGTTCTTCTGTTCCAAATCGTAAATTTGCACAGACTGGATGCATTGTGTAAAAGTGCATAAAAATTTCTCTCTACAGACTGAAGTAAAATATTTTATAGTTACAGATTTACTTGCGGTTTAGGTTTTTTGTTTCAGTTGTAGTTTTCTTTTGTGTGATTGAAGACAGTTCCAGCATGGTTCTTGAAGTATGTTCTTCCCTCTTTTGTAGGAACATTTTTTAGTTCCTGACCATACTATAAAGGACATTAGTGGTGCATCATTTGCTGGGTTTTATTACATTTGTTTTCAAAAGTCAACAGCCACCATTGAAGGTTATTACTATCACAGAAGTTCAGAATGGTAAGTAGTCACCTAAATGCTCACTGTAAGAAATCGACTACAATATTGTAGAACATGATGTACATTTTCAAAATTAGTCTTCGAAAGGTCTATACTGTTCTTACTATTTGTTACAACATTTAAATCCACAGCTTTTTCCTGTTTCTATTGTTTGCTTTACAGTGGCTTAATAATATAATGTCAGTATGTCTGACCATGTGTAAGAAACGTTAAAATCTTGGGGAAAATGATTTTAAAGAGATTTTAAGTGGTGCAAAAATCGAAGTGCAAAAAATGTAAAATGCAGTATTATTGTATACTTAAAATTTTAAAAAGCATGCTTTTGACTCAACTGCCTTTAAAAATAAACTTTTGAACACACACCAGGGGTGTGGTTGAGGCATACCGGGGCTGTGGCACTTCTTTTGGAGACATATGGCACTAGGGCAGAATTTTAGGAACCCATGCATTTTACCAACAAAATTCTGTTCAAGTTGTAAATAAAAAAAAAAAATGTGGATTCTGCAATTGCGTTAAGCAAAAAAAAACATTTTTTAGAGCACTGATCCTAAAATTTTGAATAAACCAAGCAAAAATCGTAGGAATCTAAGCGAAATTACAGCTTGGAACAGGTATCATAAACTGTTTTCCAAAAATAGAAAAAGCCACGGTGCTTTGTTTGACACAACAAAGTCAGCAAGGGTGAAAAGGTTGGGCATTGAAAATGCTGAATATCAGAACTTCCCTCCTATGGTATTTCCTCTCCTGATACATTTAGGAATGGGAAATTAGCTCCCCTTCCTCCCGAAGGCGATTTGAAGACACGTGTATGTGTTAGTCGCATTGGGACTGTCCTGAAACTATAGGATATTTTTTTTAATAACTTTCAAAGGCAGGCTTGCTTTTTTTGCCTCAAAAGTCATGGGATTGGGGGGGGGGTTTTCCGGTCTGGAAAAATCATGGAATTTTAAAAAAAAAATCCCATGGAAGTCGTGAAATATTTGTTTGCGAGAAATTCTTACCTAAATGTCTAAAATTCTACATTAAAAATGTTACCCTTGAAGAAAATCGTGTTTCCAGAACAAACCATTTTGTGATGCCATCGTGTCTTCTAATGCATGCTGCCATGTAACTACCATGATAGTGGGGGGGGGCATGTCCGTCTGCTCTTTGCTTGAAGTGGAATCAGCCAATCATCTGCTACGTCTGACCTCACCCCACGCATGACCATGTGATCGCACGCTTCGAAATCGGATAGTTTTGTATCGTAATATCTTAGATAGAAATAGCTCGTAATAGTCTGAGAATTTTGTTTGTGTTGTTGCTTTCCATTTGCATGATAATTCTTGAAGTTTGTGAGATAGTTTCTTTTCTAAAATACCTGATGTATATTTAATGAATTATTGTTTGAAAAAAAAAAAGTATTTAAAAAAATGGTTGCGAATTTGTGAAAACAAGTATAAAGCATGTTGCTCCATCTGCAAAAAGTCTTTTGATGTATCTGATATGGGAGACGCTGCAGTCTCAAGTCACGCAAAATCAAAAAAGCACAAGGAACTATTAAATACTGTGAAAAAATCCATAAATATTGGCAATTTTGATTCTATTTCGAGCGTGTCATCGGAAAACTATTTTTTTAATATTGCGACTGTTCTAGATTCTTCTAGGAATGTTGAAAGTGAAAATAAACCTTCAAATAGTCTGTGGTCAGTGAGAATCAGATATTATCAGCTGAGATGTTATGAGCTCTGAAGATTAAGGATTCACAGTTTTCATATGTGATAATATTATTCAGCTTTTCAAGCACATGTTCCCTGATAGTATTATTGCGAATCAGTTCACATGCGGTGGAAAAAAGGAGTGCCTATCTGATTTGTTCTGTAATTGCTCCTTATTCCAAGTCACCGTTGACAACATCTGTGAAAGAACAAAATAGTTTTGTACTTTCATTTCATGAAGCACTGGATCGTAAGTTACAACAAAAACAATTGGATTATCATGTTCAAATGTGGCAAGGTTACAAAATAATTACTAAATACGTAGACTCCAGTTTTTTAGGCCACGCTATGGCTATTATTACATTAGAAAGATTTACAAATTGTGCTTCTGTAAACTCACTGCTATTTAGTAAGATTTTAGTTATCCATGGACGGTCGAAATGTCAACTAAAAGTTTTATAATTTGCTCCAAATTTTTTTTAAAAAAAAGAACTATAATTGTAAAGCTTTCGACGTTGGTAGTTGTAGGTTGCACATTATCTATAATGCCTTCAAGGCTGGTTCTGAAGCATGTGGATGGAAGATTGGTAGACTGTTATCAAACATATGTTATCATTTTAGAGACTCGCCAACAAGGTGAGAAGATTTCGTAAAGGTAACAGGGTGAGAAACCTTCAATCTAAAATTTTATTCTCGTAGATGGATAGAAAACATCCCAGTTTCTGAACGAACTCAGCAGATTTGGCCAAACGTTTTAACGTACATTATAAAGATGTTAAGTTGAAGAACCCACAGAGTCGGTCTTCTGAAATTTTGACAGAATTTATTAATACCAGCAAAAATAGCTAGTTTTCAATTTGTTGCCAGACTTATAGACCCATTTTTGGTAAAATACCAAATAGATCAAAGCTTAATCGTGTATGTGTATTGCATGCGCATGTTACCTATATAGAGTGTATTTTTAAAGTTCATACTTTAAATTCAAAACTGGTTTACCAAGTGACTAGAAACAGTGAGCACTTATGTGGGTCTCGGGCTCGTTGTGTGTGGGTCCTGCTGTATGTAATCATTGTATATTTAGTACAGCGTTGCCTAAATGTTTTTTGAGCAGTGTAAATAAGTTCAATTTTAGAAACCTTCGTAAACATACTCAAGGACCAATGCATGTTATTTCAAGGTTAATTCTCTTGAGCTGTCAGATATTATTTCTGATACTGTACTCACGAATTGTTCATTGTATGCGTAAGTTTATACAGCGACATTTGTCTATAACAGACCCTAAAGCATCGTTATTGAAAAGTTTTTATTCCCAATACCTGGAGAATCTTTACAGGCAGATTGATTTCACAGCATGTGTGTTTGTTTATTTTTAACATTTTAACATGACAGTGTGTCCACAACGATGGGTGTTTAACACATAAAAATCGTCACTTTCGTTGGCAACAAAAGTAATGTTTTTTAGTAAATCACCTCATAATGACATTTTTGGAAGAATATTTGATGAACAAAGATTTTGGTATATGATCTGTTTTCAGTTTGCAGTTATATAAATCAAGAATGTGACAAATGAAAATCATGCAAATAGTTTTAAAAATACTTTTTTTTTTTCCAGGTACCAATCCTTGACGCTGATGCATGTTCCGGAACATAGTATACAGATATATGAGTTCCGTTGAAATCACTGTCAAAGGAAAACACTATGCTGGAAGTCTCCAGGATTTTGCATGTAAATTGTAAATCTCCGAGATATACTGTATGTAAATTGCGAAGTTGTAAATACAGGAACAACTGAGGATCTACAGCTCAAGAAAGAGACTGTTGATCGCAACGTGATTGTTTTCGTTTTATTTATATTTCGCTTTCTCGAAGTCTTCTCACAATTTTAATATTAAGTTGTTTTCTTTTCTTAGTGTTTGCCGCAGTAATTATATATATATATTAATCTGTTAATTACAATAAAAAGCTTATTGCCAATCGAGTGTTCTGAATTTAAATACAACCTATAATCAGTGTGCAAATAATGTGCTAATTTTGTCCCGGAAGAGATCGTGCAGATACGCCGTTAAAAAAAGAGAGAGATATATATGTTTCGCTTTAACAAATAGTTTCTATGTTAATGCTTTTCAATAATTTACACTGCTGTGCAAATAATATATGAAAAGTTATTCATTGATTATATTATATAACACATTGGTAAGCTATATTAAATGTTAAATTACTCGTAAGGAAAGGGATTATTTTCCAATGCTTGGCGGGAGCCAAACCCACAACCTCTTGATTACCAGTCAAATGTTCTACCAACTATGAGTAATTTAACATCTATTGTTGCCACATCATCGGCTAATATAAAAAAAATATTTAATTATATTAAATGTTAATTTGACCATAAAGAATAGATTATCAGTTGTATCATAAAACCCCATTAATCCAAACTAATTGAGTATAAGGATAGTTCATATTTAAAACACCAAGTTTTTTTTTTTAATTATGGTCGTTGTCATAATGTACATAGAACAGACATATATGACTGTAAAGTAGCATAGAAAGTCAACACATATTGTTTCTATGAAGCAGTAGCGAAATCAGTTCCTCTCTCCATTCTAACCTCCGCCAAAGGACATCAATGAAGTTTAGAATTAAAAAAAAGCAGAGATTTAAAATATAATGTCAATGTGTACTTCATGAAATCACTCTATCCTGAGAGAAGTGTAAACTGCATACATTCTTTATTTCTTAACCAGTTTGGATTATTGAGAATTTACTGTTTCAATTTATGTAGGGTGAAGCTTGATTATTTTACATACAGAAAAATACATAATTTAGGGACTGTTCCCAAGTATTATGTGTTATACCATACATACTGCGTCACCTTGATTGCCGCAGAATGACCCTTGCGCCATAAAAAACAACCAGCCAACCAATCCAAATATTATGTAAGCACATTCCTGGCCATTTTTTACTCACCCTTACCCTTCAAGCAAATGCCTGCCCCCCCTTCATGCTTACATACGATTTCAATTTTTTTTTTAAATGGTGATCAAATTATATTACTAATTTACGTTTTTGTTTCAATATTAAGCACCTATTTCCCTGTTCGTTATAATTTTAAATGCTTATTTATAAATGGAGAGCAATCGAAGCAGATAGTCACATTTAAAAATTGTCATTTAATATACTATTCATAGCTGTGTTGGTGGCATTGTAAAGGATTTTAAGTAGTTACATTTTTATCAACATTTATTATAAGCAAACAGTGTGTAATAAATAAGAAGTGGGTTTCGGAGCATTCAAGTATTACGTAAGCACCTTGGAGGGAGGGGTTGCCGTTGGTCTTATTTTCCTATGTTAGCCAATGTTAATTTTTGCTTGCTGGGAGGGTGGTTGAAATGGTTAAAAAATATTGCTTACGTGGCTATGTCTTAATTTAAAAATGTGGGGCATAGGGAGCCTAGAAGGGTGCTCTTAAGCAAAAAAAGGCTAAAGAGCCATTGGTTTAAATGATCAAATACAGTCGAACCTCGTTAAGACGAACACCAAGGGGAACAAAAAATCTGTTCGTATTAACAGTAATTCGTCTTATCCGGAAAGGATAGTATGTTATACAATCTGACGGAACTTTAAAAAAAAGCAGTTCGTATTAGAAGTAATTTGTTTTGACAAGGTTCAACTGTTTTTAACTGTGATTTATATATATCTTCTATATACAATATGTTGTACATCCAAGTATGGCAGTTCTATCAGAGCAGTTGTCATTTTGTTAGTTTTATTATTTTCTGTCACATAAGCATGTTTCATATCCCCCCTCTTCCCTGGTGTCAGAAAAAATAAGCAAATTTCAACCCCTTCCCCGAAAGTTGCTCATGTAATACTTGAATGGTCCCTTAGCATTAAAGAAAATAAACTTTTGGGAGTGATTTCATATGAGAAAACAGATTATATGCATGAAAAAACAATTTATTTATAACCATTTGAACATAAGTTTATCTCAGGCCTGTAGCCCAAATAAAGGGTCAACTGGGGCAAGGCAGAGGTCATATAGGGCACCCGGGGATTGTTCTGTATGTAGTTAAGTAGCTCAATGAGGCAACTGGGGCCCATGCCCCACCTTGGCTACAGGCATGTTATGTTATTAAAAACCACTTCCAAGGTTAACATGAATTCTATACTAAAGTAGTTATAAGTTCTACTTCGGAAACATCCGAACACGCAGATTGCATTGAATGAAAAATGTTTAAAACTCTGTAAAAATCAGGACATTTATGTACCGTCAATTTCAATTATCTTGTATTTGAGATGACATTATAATATTCTGGTGTTTTTATATTATTAATGTGAGAGTAAACCTATTAACTTTATGTTTTGTTTCAGCAAGAAACACTCCTTTCTATACTACGTCGGTCAATTAAGTAGGTTTTCTGTGACTTTCTTATCTACTTCAATCTGAAATTTCCCCCTTCATTGTACCAACTTTTAGTATATGTGTAGCCAATATTCACCGTAAACTACGTCATTTAGCAAAATTTGTTTTCTTATCCTTACTAGTGGTTCATTGGTTATAGCATTAGTAAAAAAAAACATTTTTGTGAGTTCAAATTTCCATAAACTTGGGTATGTATTAAAACTCAAGTCTTTTATTTTTTCTTTACTTAAACGTGTTGCACCATCTGTACTATCACAAATGACCCTCCTTACACAATTTTGAGACATTGTAAAACTCACAACTGAACATTTTTTGTTTTACAGGACTGTATTACATGCATGAGCTTTCAGCTACACTTTAGAGAACAGCATTTCTCATGTGATAAATAGCCCATATAGGATACATATAATGGTCTTAATACAAACACAGGTTTGAAATCACTTACCGTACTCAATGCAGATATCTTCTTGATTTGATATTCTTGGCAAAACATTTGATGGATTGCTAGCAACCTTGATTCACAATAGCCAATGGCTGCCTATTGCTTTTCAGATCTTCAAGATTATTTAATAAACCGGCTCCGCTAAATCTAGTAATTCCTGCACCCATCTTCGTAATGTTATGCTACTCAGGAAGGTGCATTGCATGCCCTCGATTGGTATGATGATGTAGTTAAGCCTGAGTATTATAATCGATGATAATGATTATTATAAAGAACTCCGGGGATCATAAAGATTGCTGCTCCCTGTAGTCGGGTTTTGGTTCCTAAGACGATAAAGGGCTTGGATTCTCGAACAATTTAGGTCCTGGTATGACCATTGTAGTCTTTGAGCCGTAAAACCACAAAACAAACAAGCATGCATACCCTACGATCCATTTACCAGAGAGGGTTCTCACACACCTGAAATCGTCAAAGAATTTGAAAATGTCCCCAAAAGTCAAGAAAAATTAAAATTTCCTGGTCAAATCTAGAAAAGGAGAAAACTTCACAGACTCCTATATCAAATAGAGCTAAATCTCTCATGAACATAAAGCTGTTTTTCCCCACAACCGAAATTCAGTTTAATCCACAAAGAGAGGTCAAAACAATTAGTCTGGGAATTTCTTTTTTTCAACATGAGCGGGAACCCTGTTCAGGTTTGACTCCCAATAATATCATAGAGCAGCGGTCGCCAACCTTTCGGACCTCATGAACCACTAAATTCATAATTTTAAATCCCGCAGACCACATTTCGTGAATTTAGTGCAATATAAAGGCAAAAATTGTCATTCAGAATATGAGAATTTCTTAGAATATTATTTTTGTTTTATTATTAATAAAATATTAAAAATGCACATAATGTCCAGCTTTTTCTGCAGACCACCAAAATTTTCTCGCGGACCACCGGTTGGTTACCACTGTCATAGAGTGTGTGCTGTTTTTCTGTCCATTATGGTCCGAGATTTAATTCCTTTGACAGCAGAAGTTCCGACTCCTGGGGGAAAACCATAGCTCCTAATGCATTGTTACCCTCTCTATTCCTGTGCCCTAAAAATACGAGCAGAAAAGCTTGTGCGTTCAATTTCCCCTTAGAAAGCTTTATTGGGTTCGATAATTGGATTCCAGTATTCCAATGGCTTCGACCATGACCTTTGAACCCACTAAACTTAGTTGCATGTAAATGTATCGTTGTACTACAAATACTTTCAGCTGTTAATCTCATCCTGGATAACCCTTCAATCAAATTTGGAACATAAAACTCTAAAGAATGATTAGGCGTATCTAATACGTGGTTTGTTTGTTTGGATTTTTATGGCGCAAGAGCATCTGGGCTATACTGCACCTATCTAATGCCTGGACTATGCTGTGACATACCTAGAACTCCTCCTCTTACATCCAGTTTTGATAGATCCAGGGCTTTGGCCAGTCAATTTTGAAATTGGGTTGCTCACAGAAAAAGAGTGGTAAAATTGGGGTGTTATAATAACTACTAAATCAATTGTTTTAAAATGGTTTAATTGTTCTTTAAACAAGAAAACACATGCAGCAGCAAAATGGTGTAGCATTGTTTTAAAAACTATTGCTAATGAGTAGGTGTTCTTCTAAAAATGAGAGAATTCAGCGACGGGGCCAGTTAAGGGAGTATCTACTGTAATTGAATTTTGTGCTGCGATATTCCATACATTATATAATAAGACTATTATTGTATCTGATTCCAATAATCAAATTCTCCAATAAATGTCAGGTGAAAGAAGGGGAAAACCCTTGGGTCCCAATTATCGAAATTCCAATAAATGCTGTACTATTGTATTTAAATATAATGTAAGTGCATCACTGGTCTGCTTAGAGATCGTTGTAAGATTATTTTTTTTTAATCCAAATATTTTTCAAGATAACGAGGCTTCATGGTATTCTTCGTAATTCCTACACGCCTTGAGAACCTGAAATTGTCAAGAAATTTTAAATTGTCTCTAAGAGTCAGGAAATTTTTGTACGAACCTCGAAAATTCTGGGAAAACCTTTATAACTTCTTTTCTAAATAGCTAAACTTCGAACGTAAAACTATTTTTCACTGAAACTGAAGTTCAATTTGAAGTTTTACGTGCAATTAGTTAAGGAACTTCATCATGAAAGTCGGGGGTTTGTTTTTTCCAATATAAGTAGGAGCCCATATACAATATGTCAAACAAATAACATTAACTTCATTGGAAAAGTAACTTAAAGAAGCATTATCCTTTTACTTATGCAGTAGAACATTGGTTATCACAACTAATGTAGATTGAACCTGATTCTTATAATCCAATTAAGTGTTAAAGAAATTAAGAAAAAATCTAATAGATATTACTTTGTGTTTATTTCTTAGCAAAATTTTACATAATTTTTAAGTCCCTTGCAGTTTTTCTAAAATACCAACTTTTTCTCTGTGACGACGACAGCAATTACTTTGTCACTGCCAGGAACGAATATGGAACACCTAATGGAATGAGCCCTGCAATTGCACCTAATGGAATGAGCCCTATAGTTGTACCATAGTAAAACGTTCGGCTACCAAGCAAATAATACAGGGTCACACGTTCGCCTAACATATGGTTATACCAGTTGAACTCCAAACGTGCCGGAACAGAGCACTTGCTAACTGCTCACCATAGTCGAGGGGTTGGTTCTCCTAGGTCTTAGTGGTTTAGATTTCTCATAGAACTGTAGGTTCCGGTACACCATGGCCTTTGCACTGTAAAACTCGCGAACAAATAAAAGCAAGTATTCCAGGTTCAACTTCTAGGTGAAAGTTATTCAGTTGCCTCTGGAAACTGTAGGGCCCTCATGCAGTATTACCTGGCCTGTCCATGTACCCTAAAATTCAAACTGCCAAGAATTGTTTCAATAATCAAGATTTTACTGTAATTGTGTTTGTTTCGTTTTTTCCAGTATATGTTTAAAGTTGTGAGTTTGTATAAAGTTATTTATAATGATGATATTTCTTTGAGTTTGTAGAATATTTCATATATTTGAACTATGTGCAGAAAGTCATTGTAAATTTCTTATATATATATATATAAATATAATAATTCACATTTGCAAAAGGCTTAAGAGTGAACATGCTGTCAATAATTGTGTATTTCTCTTTACTGAAAGTTTCATCATATTTGTTCCCCTGTACATATGTGGCACTACTAACAGAAAAGTTTTGTCGTCATTCGCTAATTGTTTCATTAATGATAAAATGTTACAAAGTACCTTGTTCTTGTAAATTAGTAATTTATTTTGTACCAAATGAACTTTATGTGATCCTACTTTGTGTGTTCTTGTCACCTGTGGTTTTGACTTTTCTAATTAAACACTCTTTGCTTATATTCGATGGAGAAGTCTACTATGTACTTACTTAGTCTTTTCCACTCAATCCCTCAACAGCTTCTGAAGCTAAAGGCTGATGCTTTGTTAAAATAATGTTCAGTTTCTTAATACAACATGAATATTATGCAGTGCTGGGTGCAAGCATTGGCTGACCGAGTGGCCACTCGATATGCCAGAATCTCGAGCTGGGCAACGATTTTTACACAAAATGCCGACAAAGTATTTGTTCAATACGAAAAGGGGAATTCCTTTGTGACCATGCAGTATTCCACCTAGCATGCTGCTATCCCGGGTTTTACTCCCAATTGTGCCGGAAAAAAAAAATCGCTCTTTGACTACTAACTGCTCACTTTGGTCCAGGTTCTCAAGGTGTGGAGAGATTTGGCTTTCTGGGAAAATTGTAGATCCTGGTGCAACGTGGTCCTTGCACTGTGAAACTCGCTGAATCACTTTGTGTAGCACTATTTGCTAATTTTATTTACCTCTAACTACCACAATGGTATAATAAACAGAATGCTAGATTTCTGTTGGGACTTGATTGCAATTTCCAACTTTGACCTGTTTTTCACCATTGCAATCATGCAATGTTAAAGTCTTTCTCTGTCATATCACAAGTTATATTTTGAAAATTGTGAGTTTTATAGCTCAAGGACTGCAAGGGTCATGTTGCTCGAAATTACTCAGTGGCTTGATTCCCCCCCCCTAAAAAAATCTGTCTGAGCGTCCTTTCAAACCTCCAATTTTTTAATTTTCCCCCTGCAAACAGCTGAAATATTTCCATAAATCCCAATAACATGGATTTTGTGGAAAATAAAATTTTAAGAAAAAGTAAAGGGAAAAATATATCATGCTCTTTATATGTAACAGTAGAACCTTCCTAAAGTAACTACCATTGGGACTGGATTGCAATGGTCACCATAGACAGGTGGTCACTATACATAGACTTTGGTATGGGCATGAATGACCCTACCAGTTCTCCCATATAAAAAATGGTCAGTTTACCAAGATGGTAACTTTACCAAGTTCCACTGTATATATATACAGAGTGGTCCTAAACGTTACCAGCACAATAAGAATGGTCGTTGGGGACACCAAATAAGGCATATTTGCCCATGTCTGCAAAAGGGCCAGTTCGGCTGTAGAGCGTAACTGTGTACATATATGACTTGCTACGTAGCTAATTACATGAATTAAGCATAACTTTTGATGCATAATTTAAGTGATTGAGCTAATAATATAGTAGAGACAAAAAAATTCGGAATTCAGTTTCCTGATCTGTGTTACTATATAGTGAAAATAAGCCTAAAACTGCCTTTTTTAACATACTAGAAAAGAGTTGTGAACTGCCAAATATGTGTAACAGGTGAAGGACATCAAAATAAACAATTTTTATTCAGTGCCTTTTTGTCAAAAATTAGCCGTTCAGGCACTACAGTGAATTTAGTATTTGCATCCTGCATTTAAGGTTTCTACAAATGGCTACAATGCGCCATTTCAAGAAATTTTTTAATGTCAATGGACATCTGGCGACTTTCCAAAATCAGTTAAATTCACCGGAATTCTATGTGTAGAATTCATTCAATCGCAACTGAAGCGGCGAATTCTACACATATCGTTTTCTGAAGAATCTGAACTTCTTAATGCCTTGGGAACTAACCCCCAGACTACAGTGAGTGGTTTGTCAGTAAGCATATTTTTTATACCATTGGGAATTAATTTAACCCAGGATAATGGCACGCTCAGTGAACATGTTACAACTGCGGGGCCATATTTTGAAAGCTGTGAAGCCCATCCTGTGCTGTTTTCACTGCTACTTTTGAAACTGCCAACTCAGAAGCGAGCATCTTAACTATTATGTTTATAAATAACGTAGAAACCGTAGCCTTTGGCCTCTCTCTGAAACTTATTGTGTATACCTTATGACTCTCTCTTTCTTGCTGTTTCTCAGTCATTAAGTTAGTACAGAACAATTGAATCGTTTATTTCAAAAACTCGCTAAGTGTATTTTTGCAAATTTTCAGGAAACGTATCTTCGATATTGATATAGATTTTGGCTTTAAAAAATTTATAGAACTAGTTAGCATTTTCTCGAAGTGAATGTTGTATTTTTCAAGCCAAAATCTATATTAATATCAAAGAATGTTTTTCCTTTGTTTCCCAAAAATGTGTAATAGTAAACTTAATGGGTTTCTGAAGTAAACGATTCAATTAGAAGTTTAAGAAAATCCGTCAATACGTGAAAATATGTAAAAGTTAAAATGATTAATGAAATTTGTGATTTAAGGAACCATTTTTTACAAATTTATCCATTCATTATCTGTGCTTTTAGCTTCATCTTCCTAAATGAAGTTATATATTAGTTGTCCCTCGCTGTTCTTCATTTCGTTTATTCATGTTTTTTGTTTTTTTAATAAGAATTTTAGTAAAATTAGAAGTTTTTAAGTCAAAACAATATTATTTATATACTATTACATATATGCCTATGGTGTTACCTACTAAAAATAGAGTATATTACATATTATATTTACTTCACGTATTAGTATTATACATGAAGTATAATATTAGCTTCGTGCAATGAAGTATGTAAAGGGCTGAAAATAAGCAAAAATTGAACTTTTTTTTTTAAGGTTAGGCTTTTCTTTAAAAAAAACAAACCACCAATTGTTTTAAGTGAACATTTTGAGTTGTTACTATGTACTATTGTATGTAGTTCCTAAGCTCTTCTGATTTGTACAAAAATAAGATATAAAAATAGCATTAAGTAAAACATATTTATTTTTCCTTAAATATATTATAATGTACAGCATTTAATATGCTGATAGTTCGTGGAACATTACCTCCATGAATGGCGAAAGACTATGTTATATAAAATGGAATTGTGATCTGTCGATCATTGGAACAAGTTGCATCTAAAGCCTGTCTTGATAATTGAATGCTGTAATAAATATTAACATTGAATATCTAGTAAAAAATCTATTCATTTCCAAAGGTATGCAACATTTATAGAATTGATTAGAGTTCTTTGAAATATACATGCATTGTTATTGTGACAATAGTAACTTTACCGCTGCCAAGAATGCTTCCAGTAATCAACATTTTACTGTGTTTCTCCATTATTCCTCCTTTCATAGATATCTGTACATTATAAATGTAAAGCAAGGAAAATCTCATAAATGTATTTGACGTAGAAAACGACTCTCTAGAAATTATTTTTAAAAAAATCCTCTTTTGTGTTATTAACTTTCCTAAGTGTCAAGAAGATTCTCTTGGCATTCACAAAGCAACCCGAGCGATTGATTTCAAATTGGAGGCTTCGAAATTTTCCGAAATAGGTCTTATTTTTGTGTTTATTTGTATTTTGCTTTTATGAAGCAATAAATGAATGCCAGTGTTTCGTTTTATTTATTTTGCACTGTATTCTATATGTTTCTTTTACATAATTTATGTTTACCAATTTTTAGCTTTAGGGATTCTAACTTTTGAATAACGGGAATGGGAACTCCTTTCTTGCTAAGTCTTTTTTTTTTCATCTGTCTCTAAAAGTCTCTTTTTTTTAGGAATTTATTTGGTCTCTTAAATGTCATTTTTTAAAGAAATTACTCCTTAAAAAAAATTTTTTAATATGAATTTTAAATTTTAATTATTTAACAATGAATACTTTGCCAATGTTGTAAATTACACATACACCCTGGCACTTTTCTTTGCTATGTTATTCCATGTAAGTTGAACTACTGTAATTGCAGAATTTAATATTTTGATAGCTAACACCTTTTTGTCACATTTCCTCATTTTCATGTTTGCTTTTAGATAATATAATGGCTATTGGCAGCTCATAAAGCTTAAAATCAGGTATTTGGTTAGCAGGAGCTTCTTTATTAGAGGCCACTTCATTGAAGTTAGTGGCCACAAAACACTTAAATACTGCAGCTTAGAAGGGTTCGTTTGATCAACATTTTTCATAAAAAAATAGTAAGTAGTTTGCGGTTTCAGAATGTAACCTCCCTGCAGTCAAAACAGACAGGATTGCATTGGGAAACAATAAAGTGACGAGTATGATGGTGACTGAAGTCGTATTTTTAATCACCATTCCCCAATATTTAGTTGCCCTGGGGCTCGTCGTGACTGTGAATTTTAACCTTTAGCAGCTCGTTAGGTGAAGTAGCTTTTTGCCAGTACCTCGATATAATGTAAGATCGCATATAGCGAATTGTTGGAACTTGAATATAGGGTATTGCGAAGTTTTATGTTCTGGCAAGTAAACAGAATCTTCAGAGGGAGGAGAGGCGAGAGAAGGAAATATCTAAGAAACGAGGGCGTAGAAAGTTTTGGTTATTTATTTGTTACTAGGGTCACGTGTTTTAACCTTAAAAAGATTGTGAAAAGAGAACGTATTTATCCCTTGAAACTAAAATCGAAGCAATAAAATTAGTAGATGGAAGTCGTAAGAAAAAATGTGAGGTAGCGAAAAAACTAAAGCCTGGATGACTTGCATAATTTTTGAAGAATAGCCAAAAGAGTTTGATGACGAAGTGTAAAAAAAGGGGGGTAGATGAGAGTACGTTTTGCTTTTGCTTGATAACTGCACTGCTCATGCTACGAATATCGAACTAAAAAACATTACAGTGTATTGCTTTCCACCAAATGTTACATCAAAACTGCAGGCTTTTGATATGGGCATAATAAAATGCATGAAAGTGTTTGGCAGGTCACAGATTTTTTAACGTGTGCTTTTGAATCTAGAAACTGATCTGCATTTTGTTGCGGGCATTAAAATTGCTTGCCAATTTTTAAATGATGCCTGATATTTGGTTCAACCGAAAACTGCTGGAAACATGCAAGATTTTTAGAAGGACTTGAGGACTCAGGTTTCATTTCTGATCCTGAAAAAAATTCTCTGTAAGTGGTGGAATTCCAAAAAAAGCAGCCTAGCGCTCTTCTAAATCAGGGGTGGACCCACGGGGGATGTCTGGGAAAACCTAACCCTTCAATAGCCCATTAATCTGATAGGAGCAGAAATTATCATTATATATTTGTTGTCGAGCTGGCTTTGCAAACCCCCCTCCCCCCCAAACACCACTCTGGATCCCATACTGCCTACAGCATATAAGCGTAAAATAATAAAAATGTGATAAAAACGAATGTGCCCAAGCCAAAGTAAACCAGGAATGAATGACCTCTGAAGAGAACTAATAAAATAAAACAATTGAAAAAGATAGCCTTTTAGCCCTTGTCACCTTTGTGGTGTCAAACAACGCATTGTGGCTTTTTCTATTTTCGGAACAAAATTTGTGCTGCGTGTTCCAAGCTATGATTTCGTTTAAATTCCTGCGATTCTCAGTTAAATTATTCATTTCGTTCGTTTTCGCCCTTTCTACCTTCGTTATATCAAACAACGCATTGTGGTTTTTTCTATTTTCGGAACACAGTTTGTGATACGTGTTCCAAGCTATAGTTTCCTTTAAATTCCCACGATTCTTAGTTGATTTATTCAAAATTTTAGGGTCATTGCTCTAAAACACAATTTTCTTAATAGAATTGTCGAATCCACATATTTTTTATTTACAGCTTGAACAGAATTTTGTTTATAAAATGTATTTCTTAAATTTTGCCCTAACGCTGCTGGGCTGCACTAGGCCTCGACTACACCATTGTTCCCTGTGAAAAAATTTACGGGAAAAGGGAATTTTGATAGAGATATTTTTTCTGATTATGTTGCTAGCGATTGCAACGCAGAAATTAAAGCACAAAAAACAAACGCTGACATTATTGCAGCAGTGTTACAAAACACTTCTAATTATTCCGAAAAGGAAGACATTCAAATTGAAGTAATTAGTAACATCAAAATCTGTGGTGTACAGTTTTCAAAATTTACGTGCTTTCACCGAATTCCGTAACATTGACTGCCGTGGTAATTTAAGTGCACTTTAAAAAGAATTATGCAAATGCGTTATAAATTCAACTGTTCAAAAGCAAGTTGCCCACTTATGTAATAAAGTTTTATCCTTCGTGTGAAAATTTGCTTTAAAACACGCGGGTAAGTATATTTTTCTATTAAATCGGATATAACAAATAATTTTCAGTGTCCCGTGCAACTTCGCTATATGAGGGCTCGACGGTATATCGAATTTTCTACTCGTCAGTTAATAATAAATCTATTTGCTTTAAAATGCAAGACAAGATTTTTAAGCTTCAAGAAAAATTTAAATACATATTTATTCGTTTTAGTTGCATGTTTATTCATTTTGAGTTCATATATATGGATGTTTTGAAGATTCTAGTGCACATTTTGGGGTTCTTTAGTGCATATTTTGAGGATTTTATGCATATAATCCGGGCTTTACTCAGTACTTAATCATTTTACCAAATCACTGCTGAAAAAAGGTACCAACGTAAGCTACTATTTATTTTTCAATAATCGAGAAAGGCTAATGAAGAATAATTAAAAACGTACATTAAAAGTGTACAAAATCTTATTAATCTGGATTTAGAGAACAATTTTTCTGGCCTTCCGATTAGCAAGGGGAACTTAACCCCCACAGCATAAATTTTTATAAGCCCAGACCCCCCCGATGCAGCCTCCCTGTCTCGTCAGCCCTGGATTCACGTTCTGAAAAGTGTTCTCGTACTGTTTTTGTTTTTTTTTCTTTCCTTTCAAATAAGAATATTATCTGTTTTTGCATGTATTATAGCAACGGTTTTGCACTTTTATTAAGCCACGGATCCTTTTTAAACTGTCTAGAATTATATGGGTGTGGGCCCCCAATACACATAAAACCAACACTTTTTATGATTTTTTTGGAATGGAAAATATCTAAAAGAAAAAACATCCAAGCTGCTAAAGCAGGCCCCTAACCAGACTCTTATTGCGAGGGGGGCTCCGGGGAAATCTAAGTAGAACTTAAAATTCGTTAATATTGATGATCTGTTTTAATAAAATATTTTAATACTAAATATTCAAACAAACTAATATATTTAACATCAATGGATGAATATCTTAGTAAATTTTGCATTGAAAATTTAGAGAGGTATACTAATATTTAGAATTTCCCTTATCATTTACTGAAGTAGATAGAAGACAGTGGCGTAGCTAGATATTTTGACGCGCCTCAGGCGGTGGCTTACCATTGTCCCTCTCCAATGGGAATAAAACAAATAAATTTTGTTTTAAAAGCAGCTAACTGCCGCCCCCAGTTATATGGCTCCCGCGGCGATCATCGCCTTGCCCCTCCTTAGCTACTTTACTGGTTACATTGCTCAACGAGCGTTTCCCGACGTGTATCTATCCGGTTATAATGAGAATGATGGATATAAACTCGGTTATAACGAGCATGATATATACCAGTTTGGTTATAACTAGCGTGCTCGGTTATAACGAGGATTATGTATATGAGCTTGGTTGTAACAAGCATGATGTATATGAGTTAGTTTATAAAGAACATGATGGATATGAGTTCGGTTGTGACGAGAATGCTCGCCCCTCCATGATGCTCGTTATAACTGAACTTATACCCATCATTCTCATTATAACCGCGCTCATATACATCGTTCTCCTTATAACCGAGCATGCTTGTTGCAATCGAACTCATATCCATCATGCTCGTTATAACTGAGTTCATATGCATCATGCTTGTTATAATCGAGCAGGTAACGTGTTGGGCAAACGACCCGCTCCCTGTAAACAACATGATGTATACAAGATGTACCTCAGAAATATATTTTGAACGTATTTTTAACGTCCAAGAATAATTTTCATTGTAATGTACAATTACATATGAAGCAAAAATTTAAAATAAAATTCTGCAACAATTTATTTTGAGAAAAAAAACCAATAAAACGAAAACTTATTTTTAGGGGGAGGATCGAACCCCCTTGGCCACAGGCTGCTTACAGTTCTGTGCTTAAGTGAATTAAAAATTGAGAAATTAATGCAAAAACAAATGTTTTACAAATTACCAAAATATATAAAAGATCACACAATATTAGATGCAACAAATTTCAGACACTTGCATTAAAATATACAGTAATGTAATATATAACGCCATAATCATTGAGCCCAGATAGCGTCCAGGTAAGGGAAACTGGAAATGACTTTGAAAAAGCCATTAAAATTATGTTTTAAGGTGAAAAGAAACGTTACTCTTTTCATTTTTCTTTTCAAATAAACAACGAAGTAATGAATAATACTAACAAATATATAAAATAAGCAACAAAAAACACTATCAAATATTAAAAATGAAATGAAATTGAAAAACGAAGAAAGGCAAATGGAAACGCACGTTTGAGAGGCAAAGCAGAAATAAACAGCCGCACCAATGAAGTCACAACCTTCCTCCCTTATAAGGTAAAGTAAACTCTCCCACTCGGGTAGACCTACCTTCAGTCCAGCTATCTTTAGTTGTAACCATATTTCGCTTGCAGCTGGCAACGCTGTGTATTAGGTTGGTGACGTCTGCAACGAAAGTGTTCGGGATGTTTTCATCTCTCAGAAGTATTGCGGTTGGTGTAATATTCAAAAGCAGCGACTCTCAGAATGCTGACATAGCGATTTTCTATTCGGAATAATGCCCGAGGGCGTGAATATAAAAGAAATGTTTATTATTCGAGCTCTGGAAAAAATAATTTCCGATCGTGAGATCAAGCGATCCCACCATTCACAGCTTCGAAAAGCATGTGAAGTTGCTCTTGGTAAGACATAATACCGATCTGCCATACATCCGCTTTTGCATGTTTACTATGGCTGCTTTTTGTCTAAAATACAGTAATGCACGCCAGTGACCAATTGCATGATACATTAGACGTAGGGTTATATGGACTCGTGGGGTCCCCCCAACCAAACAATTTGCCCTTTCCATGTATTGTAATATGTGTTCACCCCCCCAACACACATACACGCAAAAGGATAATTTTGAAAACTACATTGATGCATGTTACCCAAGTTTGTAAGTGGCTAGCAAACATTTATTTTAATGAATTATTTTTTTTATAATTGTAGCGATTTTAATAAATTTTAAAAGTCGGCGCATAATCCCTTGTGTAAAAAAACGTGGTAGAATCGTAGTTATAATCTATTTTCGCCAATTCTAAATCTTCGCTAACGTAGCATAAACAAGATGCAAAAGTTTATTTGAAAATGTTCACATATGTAAATAAAAACATTATATGTAATTGTTACATTTGTTAAGGTTGCGTCTATGGTTGCATTACTGAAGTGAAGGAATATGGAAACGTGGACTTTTTTTTGCAAAAATTCTTTATGGTAATATTTTTGTCAGACCGAAAGGATACTTGCTGAACGAAATTAATGGTCAATGGGATGTATTGATTTGCTTTATTTAAAAGCTTGTTTCCTTCTACACATAAAATGTTTGAAATTTATATCTTCCTAATATTTTTTACTTTCAAGCCAAGTTAAATTTATTTATGGCATTAATATAAAATTGAGATGTTCACTGTTCATTAACAATAAACATCTCATATATATATATATGAGATGTTTATATGTATACATATGTATAAGAGATGTTCATTGTACATATATATATATATATATATAACCAGGGCCGTCCTTAGCTAATGCGGGTCCCGGAGCAAAACATATTCCTGGGCCCATATATATTATACAAGTAAGAAAATAAAAAATGGAATAATGTATGAGCATTAGATGGCACGAAATGCAAAAGCAGAAGCAAAAATATTTTTGGGGAAATTTTTAATATTACAAAAATTAAAAATTTGAGATTTATGCTTTGTGAGGCATGGACCCCACTCGCCCATGCTTTAGGATGGCTCTGTATATAACAATGAATATCTCATATTTATGTACAATAGAGTTGCATTTTTATGAACCTCCAATTGACAAACTACAGGTTTTTATATACTGTTACATTAAACTCAAATAGTATACCCTTGAACTAATATAAATTCTTATTTAGAGATTTCCGTGAGGGATCCGTATGCGTACTTAAGATTCAGAGTCCACTGTATATATACGTCGTAAATTTTCAACAGAAGCTTACATATATATTCAAAAAATTATGCAGTTTCGTTTACTCTCTTTGCATGTTCAAAAGATTAGTTGCCATTTGTAGCCACCTTCAATCAAACATGTAGTCAGGGCCTGATTAAGACATATAAGGGCTATAGGCACTGTATTTGTTTGGGGCCCCTTGGTCCACAGTGACAGATTTAAAAGGGGGGAGGTCTGAAAGCATATAAAAAATGAATACATATACTCATTCTAAAACTCCTCAGATTTGTAGTAAACTCTCCAGAACGTAAGTTTTTACACAAAATTTTTTCTAGATACTGAACAAAAGTTAGCTTTAAAAAAAAAAACGTAGCCTCTTCCAACTGGGGGCCTTTGGTCCTGACCTAGTCGATAATCAGGCCCTGCATGTAGTTCAATGGTGGCAACTAATCGCAGCCATTTAGCGCACACATTTGAGTCTGATTCTATGTTTTCTTCTTGATTGGTTGCGGGAATCGTGGCATATTCGTATAACCCAGTGGTTCCTAACTGGTGGTCCATTTGGTGTAATTTAAAAAATTAGAAAAAAAACCACCTATAAAAATTATTTATTAAATATTAAAATTAATTATAAAAGTGAAATTGATTGTACATTTGTAGTATTTTACAATCTGATGGAATGTCAGAAAACGGTTCGTATTAAAAGTAATTCGTCTTAAGCGTGTTCGTTTTAATGAGATTTAACTGTATTATGATTAGATGGTTTTTTCTCTTTATTATTTCTTTTATTTTCCTCCAAAGAACGATTTTACAGACACGTTTCCCCCCCCCAAAAAAAGACCAGGCTCCCTTTTTTATTCAGGTCTTGCAGTCAACTCATGAGAATTTTTCAAAGTGGTCCGCGGGTACAATTGAAGTGGAAAAGTGGTCCGCGGCTTAAATTGAGTTGGGAACCACTGCGTTAGATCAATCGCTATACTTAAATGTTATAATGATAATAATAATGATTACGATCACGCCACTGTTACTCTAAATAGATCATTCATTTTGAAGACTAAATGGTTGGTCCGCTTTGGAATCGTTGAAAACACGGAAATTAAAATGAGCTATCTTAAAACCAGTCGTTATGGTTGAATGTGAACGTTTAGTCAAATTTAAGTCTTTTAAAATATATACGAAACCAACTGGCTTTCTCTTTAACCTTCGGTCGGGCGCAACTGATCAATAAGTACGGCTCTCAAATTTTATCTCATTTTTTCCCCTCCCCTTCCCTTCCTACATTGCAAAACCCTTTGTATTATTGAATAGCTGTCTCCCATCTAATGTTGTTTGAATATATATATATATATATATATATATAAATTGTCTTCAAACTTCCTTAATTAAATGTAGTGAGAATAGCCATCTAGCAGATGCATTGCGCCTGATTTATTAACTTTTTGTACGATACATATTTTCAAAATCTATTCAGCAAGTCAAAATTATTT
>QLNU02014176.1:98331947-98361541 GCA_006491805.2 Dysdera silvatica
TTTTTAGGGATTTAGTCTCTTAAATCTCCTTTTTTTAAAGAAATTACTCCTTAAAAAAAATTTTTTAATATGAATTTTAAATTTTAATTATTTAACAATGAATACTTTGCCAATGTTGTAAATTACACATACACCCTGGCACTTTTCTTTGCTGTATTAGTCCATGTAAGTTGAACTACTGTATTTTCAGAACTTAATATTTTAATAGCTAGCACCTTTTTGTCACATTTCCTCATTTTCATGTTTGCTTTTAGATAATATAATGGCTATTGGCAGCTCATAAAGCTTAAAATCAGGTATTTGGTTAGCAGGAGCTTCTTTATTAGAGGCCACTTCATTTAAGTTAGTGGCCACAAAACACTTAAATACTGAAGCCTTAGGAGGGTTTGTTTGATCAACATTTTTCATTAAGAATATTAAGTAGTTTGTGGATTCAGAATGAGACCTCCCTGCAGAGTCAAAATGGACAAGATTGCATTGGGAAACAAAGTGGCAAATGTGATGGTAACTAAAGTTCTATTTTTAATCGCCATTCCCCGATATTTAGTCGTCCTGGGGCTCGTCGTGACTGTGAATTTTAACCTTTAGCAGCTCGTTAGATGAAGTAGCTTTTTGCCAGTACCTCGATATAATGTAAGATCGCATATAGCGAATTGTTGAAGCTTGAATATAGGGTATTGCGAAGTTTTATGTTCTGGCAAGTAAACAGAACCTTCAGAGGGAGGAGAAGCGAGAGAAGGAAATATCTAAGAAACGTGGGGGTAGAAAGTTTTGGTTATTTATTTGTTACTAGGGTCACGTGTTCTAATCTTAAAAATGTTGTGAAAAGAGAACGTATTTATCCCTTGAAACTAAAATCGAAGCAATAAAATTAGTAGATGAAGGTCGTAAGAAAAAATGTGAGGTAGCGAAAAAACTAAAGCCTGGATGACTTGATTAATTTTTGAAGAATAGGCAAAAGAGTTTGATGACGAAGTGTAAAAAAAAGGGAGTAGATGCGAGTACGTTTTGCTTTTGCTTGATAACTGCGCTGCTCATGCTACGAATATCAAACTAAAAAACATTACAGTGTATCGCTTTCCACCAAATGTTACATCAAAACTGCAGGCTTTTGATATGAGCATAATAAAATGCATGAAGGTGTATTGCAGGTCTCAGATTTTTCAACGTGTTCTTTTGAATCTAGAAACTGATCTGCATTTTGTTGCGGGCATTAAAATTTCTTGCCAATTTTTAAATGATGCCTGATATTTCGTTCAACCGAAAACTGCTGGAAACATGCAAGATTTTTAGGACTTGAGCACTCAAGTTTCATTTCTGATCCTGAAAAAAATTCTCTGTAAGTGGTGGAATTCCAAAAACAAAAAAAAAAAAAAAAGCAGCCTAGCGCTCTTCTAAATCAGGGGTGGACCCACGGGGGATGTCTGGGAAAACCTAACCCTTCAATAGCCCATTAATCTGATAAGAGCAGAAATTATTATTATATATTTGTTGTCGAGCTGGCTTTGCAAACCCCCCTCCCCCCCAAACACCACTCTGGATCCCATACTGCCTACAGCATATAAGCGTAAAATAATAAAAATGTGATAAAAACGAATGTGCCCAAGCCGAACTAAACCAGGAATGACCTCTGAAGTGAGATAATAAAATAAAGAAAACAATTGAAAAAATAGCCAAAAGTCCTCCTTTTCGCCCTTGTCACCTTCATTGTGTCAAACAGCATTGTGGTTTTTTATATTTTCGGAACAAAATTTGTGCTGCGTGTTCCAAGCTATGATTTCGTTTAAATTCCTGCGATTCTCAGTTAAATTATTCATTTCGTTCGTTTTCGCCCTTTCTACCTTCGTTATATCAAACAACGCATTGTGGTTTTTTCTATTTTTGGAACATAGTTTGTGATGAGTGTTCCAAAATATAGTTTCATTTAAATTCCTTCGATTCTTAGTTGATTTATTCAAAATTTTAGGGTCATTGCTCTAAAAAAAATTTTTAACAGAAGTGTAGAATCCACAAACTTTATTTACAATTTGAACAGAATTTTGTTTGTAAAATGTATTTCTTAAATTTTGCCCTAACGCTGCTGGGCTGCACTAGGCCTCGACTACACCATTGTTCCCTGTGAAAAAATTTACGGGAAAAGGGAATTTTGATAGAGATATTTTTTCTGATTATGTTGCTAGCGATTGCAACGCAGAAATTAAAGCACAAAAAACAAACGCTGACATTATTGCAGCAGTGTTACAAAACACTTCTAATTATTCCGAAAAGGAAGACATTCAAATTGAAGTAATTAGTAACATCAAAATCTGTGGTGTACAGTTTTCAAAATTTACGTGCTTTCACCGAATTCCGTAACATTGACTGCCGTGGTAATTTAAGTGCACTTTAAAAAGAATTATGCAAATGCGTTATAAATTCAACTGTTCAAAAGCAAGTTGCCCACTTATGTAATAAAGTTTTAGCCTTTGTGTGAAAATTTTGCCTTAGAACATGCGGTTAAGTTCATTTTTCTATTATATCGGATATAACGAATAATTTCAGTGTCCCGTGCAACTTCGCTATATGAGGGCTCGACGGTATATCGAATTTTCTACTCGTCAGTTAATAATAAATCTATTTGCTTTAAAATGCAAGACAAGATTTTTAAGCTTCAAGAAAAATTTAAATACATATTTATTCGTTTTAGTTGCATGTTTATTCATTTTGAGTTCATATATATGGATGTTTTGAAGATTCTAGTGCACATTTTGGGGTTCTTTAGTGCATATTTTGAGGATTTTATGCATATAATCCGGGCTTTACTCAGTACTTAATCATTTTACCAAATCACTGCTGAAAAAAGGTACCAACGTAAGCTACTATTTATTTTTCAATAATCGAAACAGGCTAATGAAGAATGATTAAAAAACTGTACATTAAAAGTGTACAAAATCTTATTAATCTGGATTTAGAGAACAATTTTTCTGACTTTCCGACTAGCAAGGGGAACTTAACCCCCACAGCATAAATTTTTATAAGCCCAGACCCCCCCGATGCAGCCTCCCTGTCTCGTCAGCCCTGGATTCACGTTCTGAAAAGTGTTCTCGTACTGTTTTTTTTTTTACATTTCTTTCAAATAAGAACATTATCTGTTTTTGCATGTATTATAGCAACGGTTTTGCACTTTTATTAAGCCACGGATCCTTTTTAAACTGTCTAGAATTATATGGGTGTGGGCCCCCAATACACATAAAACCAACACTTTTTATGATTTTTTTGGAATGGAAAATATCTAAAAGAAAAAACATCCAAGCTGCTAAAGCAGGCCCCTAACCAGACTCTTATTACGAGGGTGGGGGGGGGCTCGGAAATCTAAAGTAGGGCTTAAAATTCCGTTAATATTGATGATCTGTTTTAATAAAATATTTATACTAAATATTCATACAGACTAATATATTTAACATCAATGAATGAATATCTTAATGCAAATTTGGCATTGAAAACTTAGGAGGTATACTAATATTTACAATTTACCTTATCATTACTATAGAGTAGATGAAGACAGTGGGCGTAGCTAGATATTTGACGCCTCGGGCGGAGTGACTGCCATTGCGCGTCCCTCCAATGGGGAATAAAACAAATAAATTTTGTTTTTTAAAAAGCTAACTGCCGCCCCACAGATTGTAGCGACCATCGCCTTGCCCTCCTTAGCTACGCTACTGGGTGCATTTGCTCAACGAGCGTTTTCCCGATGTCACCTATCCGGTTATAATGAGAACGATGTATATGAACTCGGTTTTAACGAGTTTCATGGATATAAATCGGTTTTTAACGAGTTTCATGGATATAAACTCGGTTATAACGAGGATTATGTATATGAGCTTGGTTGTAACAAGCATGATGTATATGAGTTAGTTTATAAAGAACATGATGGATATGAGTTCGGTTGTGACGAGAATGCTCGCCCCTCCATGATGCTCGTTATAACTGAACTTATACCCATCATTCTCATTATAACCGCGCTCATATACATCGTTCTCCTTATAACCGAGCATGCTTGTTGCAATCGAACTGATATCCATCATGCTCGTTATAACCAAGTTAATATGCATCATGCTTGTTATAATCGAGCAGGTAACGTGTTGGGCAAACGACCCGCTCCCTGTAAACAACATGATGTATACAAGATGTACCTCAGAAATATATTTTGAACGTATTTTTAACGTCCAAGAATAATTTTCATTGTAATGTACAATTACATATGAAGCAAAAATTTTAAATAAAATTATTCAACAATTTATTTTGAGAAAAAAAACCAATAAAACGAAAACTTATTTTTAGGGGGAGGATCGAACCCCCTTGGCCACAGGCTGCTTACGGCTCTGTGCTTAAGTGAATTAAAAATCGAGAAATTAATGCAAAAGCAAATGTTTTACTAATTATCAAAATATATAAAATTGCACACAATATTAGATGCAACAAATTTCAGACACTTGCATTAAAATATACAGTAATGTAATATATAACGCCATAATTATTGAACACAGATAGCGTCCAGGTAAGGGAAATTGTACATATAGAAATGACTTTTAAAAAGCAAATAAAATCATGTTTTAAGGTGTAAAGAAACATTACTCTTTTCATTTTTCTTTTCAAATAAACAAAGAAGTAATGAATAATACTAACAAATATATAAAATAAGCAACAAAAAACACAAGCAAATATTAAAAATTGAATAGAATTGAAAAACGAAGAAAGGCAAATGGAAACGCACGTTTGAGAGGCAAAGCAGAAATAAACAGCCGCACCAATGAAGTCACAACCTTCCTCCCTTATAAGGTAAAGTAAACTCTCCCACTCGGGTAGACCTACCTTCAGTCCAGCTATCTTTAGTTGTAACCATATTTCGCTTGCAGCTGGCAACGCTGTGTATTAGGTTGGTGACGTCTGCAACGAAAGTGTTCGGGATGTTTTCATCTCTCAGAAGTATTGCGGTTGGTGTAATATTCAAAAGCAGCGACTCTCAGAATGCTGACATAGCGATTTTCTATTCGGAATAATGCCCGAGGGCGTGAATATAAAAGAAATGTTTATTATTCGAGCTCTGGAAAAAATAATTTCCGATCGTGAGATCAAGCGATCCCACCATTCACAGCTTCGAAAAGCATGTGAAGTTGCTCTTGGTAAGACATAATACCGATCTGCCATACATCCGCTTTTGCATGTTTACTATGGCTGCTTTTTGTCTAAAATACAGTAATGCACGCCAGTGACCAATTGCATGATACATTAGACGTAGGGTTATATGGACTCGTGGGGTCCCCCCAACCAAACAATTTGCCCTTTCCATGTATTGTAATATGTGTTCACCCCCCCAACACACATACACGCAAAAGGATAATTTTGAAAACTACATTGATGCATGTTACCCAAGTTTGTAAGTGGCTAGCAAACATTTATTTTAATGAATTATTTTTTTTATAATTGTAGCGATTTTAATAAATTTTAAAAGTCGGCGCATAATCCCTTGTGTAAAAAAACGTGGTAGAATCGTAGTTATAATCTATTTTCGCCAATTCTAAATCTTCGCTAACGTAGCATAAACAAGATGCAAAAGTTTATTTGAAAATGTTCACATATGTAAATAAAAACATTATATGTAATTGTTACATTTGTTAAGGTTGCGTCTATGGTTGCATTACTGAAGTGAAGGAATATGGAAACGTGGACTTTTTTTTGCAAAAATTCTTTATGGTAATATTTTTGTCAGACCGAAAGGATACTTGCTGAACGAAATTAATGGTCAATGGGATGTATTGATTTGCTTTATTTAAAAGCTTGTTTCCTTCTACACATAAAATGTTTGAAATTTATATCTTCCTAATATTTTTTACTTTCAAGCCAAGTTAAATTTATTTATGGCATTAATATAAAATTGAGATGTTCACTGTTCATTAACAATAAACATCTCATATATATATATATGAGATGTTTATATGTATACATATGTATAAGAGATGTTCATTGTACATATATATATATATATATATAACCAGGGCCGTCCTTAGCTAATGCGGGTCCCGGAGCAAAACATATTCCTGGGCCCATATATATTATACAAGTAAGAAAATAAAAAATGGAATAATGTATGAGCATTAGATGGCACGAAATGCGAGATCTGAAGTAAAAATATTTTTGGGGAAATTTTCAATATTACAGAAATTTAAAGTTTGAGATTTATGCTTTGTGAGGCATGGACCCCACTCGCCCATGCTTTAGGATGGCTCTGTATATAACAATGAATATCTCATATTTATGTACAATAGAGTTGCATTTTTATGAACCTCCAATTGACAAACTACAGGTTTTTATATACTGTTACATTAAACTCAAATAGTATACCCTTGAACTAATATAAATTCTTATTTAGAGATTTCCGTGAGGGATCCGTATGCGTACTTAAGATTCAGAGTCCACTGTATATATACGTCGTAAATTTTCAACAGAAGCTTACATATATATTCAAAAAATTATGCAGTTTCGTTTACTCTCTTTGCATGTTCAAAAGATTAGTTGCCATTTGTAGCCACCTTCAATCAAACATGTAGTCAGGGCCTGATTAAGACATATAAGGGCTATAGGCACTGTATTTGTTTGGGGCCCCTTGGTCCACAGTGACAGATTTAAAAGGGGGTCTGAAAGCATATAAAAAATAAGTTCTTACATATACTCATTCTAGAAAGCCTCAAATTTGTAGTAAACTCTCCAGAACGTAAGTTTTTACACAAAATTTTTTCTAGATACTGAACAAAAGTTAGCTTTAAAAAAAAAAACGTAGCCTCTTCCAACTGGGGGCCTTTGGTCCTGACCTAGTCGATAATCAGGCCCTGCATGTAGTTCAATGGTGGCAACTAATCGCAGCCATTTAGCGCACACATTTGAGTCTGATTCTATGTTTTCTTCTTGATTGGTTGTGGGAATCGTGGCATATTCCTATAACCCAGTGGTTCCTAACTGGTGGTCCACGAGACGGGTCATAATTTTAAAAAAAATTGAAAAAAAAACCACCTATAAAAATTATTATTAAATATTAAAATTAAATATAAAAATGAAATTGATGGTATATTTGTAGTATTTTACAATCTTCATTGTAACTTCAGAAAAGGGTTCGTATTAAAAGTAATTCGTCTTAAGCATGTTCGTCTTAACAAGATTTGACTGTATTATCATTAGATTTTTTCTCTTTATTATTTCTTCTTTTTTTTCCCAAAGAATTATTTTGCAAACACATCTCCCCCCCCGCCAAAAAAGATCCGGCTCCCTTTTTTATTCAGGTCTTGCAGTCAACTCGTGAGAATTTTTCAAAGTGGTCTACGAATCCAATTGAAGTAGAAAAGTGATTGTAAGTCTAATTGAAGTGGAAAAGTGGTCCGCGGCTTAAATTGAGTTGGGAACCATTGCTATAACCCATTGACTTTGAGGGCTTGATGCATTTGTTTACAGATTATATTAAGCTGTCCATTCCAGCATAAATGACCCAGTGTACAGATTTCTGATATAAAGATATGTAAAATTTTTACTCTGCTGCTAAAATTGCCATGACAGGTTTTCAGTATTGCAAAACAAGCTTCGGTTTGTGGTGTTTTGACAATAAATTCGATTTTGATGACAGAAACTGAGTTAACTGTTTGTTTTTAATCATAGGTGTAGCTGGCCTTGAGGTTTAAGGAGCTGTAGTCCCTACCCATATGCTATGCGTCTAGCTAGAGCCCAGATTATATGCACTAAAAAAAACAGCAAAACATGCACTAAAGAACCTCAAAATATCCATGTATATGCACTTAAAATATATAAACATACACTTAAAATTTTTGTAACGCTTGAAAATCTTATGTCCTGCATTTTAAAACAAATAGATTTATTAACAGCCAAGTAGAAAAACTCGATATACATTAAATCATATGTTTTATATATCACAAATCCTATGACTGTATATCGCAATGTATCTCTCGTTGTTCTAAGCAGTTAAGCTTTATCTTCTATCATGTAATGATGTATGTCATTTTTATGGCCAAAAAGGTCCTTTCAGAGTTACAAAAGATATTGGACAGCACTTATAATTTTTTGCTGATTGTCTATTATGGATCGATGATAGACAAGTGTCTGTCTCTGAGAGAAAATTATGTGGAATTTTAGAATAAGTGTTTGTTTTAATCTGGCCTTCAATCACCCTAGCATAATAAAACTAATCTTAGGGTTTCCTAACATGAATAGTAGCTATAATTCATCATGATAACATTTTTACCAGCCTAGAATATGATTGAACATGTACATTTACAAATTCCATTGCCTTTCCGCTCAGATAAGAAGTAAGAGGAAAGTTAAACTTTAGCATTGTGGTGAAATTTTTTTCATAAGGGAGTAATATAGTTTTTAAAATTACACTAATACCCATAAAATATGCCTTTATTCTGGAAATTCATAATTTTTATGCATTTATATGCACAAATGCTAAAAAGGGCTAAAATATGCAACTGCATATTTCAGCAAACAGATTAAATGCATTCATTAAAGAAAACTATATCCTCGAAAACCACCAATTCGGGTTTAAAAAGTTGCATTCCACCATACACCGATTGATTGGAGTGACTGACTTTATTAGAAATAATCTGAATGAAAAAAAAACAAAAAAACATTGCATTAGCTCTTCTAGATGTGGAGAAGGCATTCGATAAAATTCGGCATGATGCCCTGTTAAATAAATTAATCAAATATGGTCTTCCCAAGCATTTGATTCATTTAATCAACTCTTACCTTAAAGACATGAAATTCCAGGTGGGAGTTGTAAAAACTCCACCATCAGAACAATGGAAACGTCCGTCCCACAAGGAAGCACCGTAAGTCCAACTTTATTTAATTTGTACGTTAACGATATACCAAAAATTAATGAAGATAACCACCTAACAGCTCTATTTGCGGATGACACCACAGTTGGAGTGGCCCATCGTTGTCATAAAATGGCAATAAATAGTTTACAAATCGATCTAAATAAAATTCATATGTGGACTATTGAATGGGATATTAAAGTCAATCTCACTAAAACAGAAGTCGTACGCTTTTCTAACAAATATAAATGTCTTACAAAATATAAACCAGAACAAACCCTCATTTACTGGGTTAACAAAGTTATCAAATGGACGAAACAAGCAAAATAGCTGGTCGTTACTTTGGACCAAAAACTAAATTGGAACAAGCATATTATTCAAACTATAACAAAAGCACAAAAATCTGTTTCCTCACTGAACCCAATTCCCCGCAAGAAAAGCAAACTGAACTTCCTAAACAAACTAACGGTCTACAAAATGGTCATTAGGCCAGTCCTAACCTATGCAGGTGGAGCCTGGGGTACCACCTCAAATACCAATATAAAAAAATCGGTACGATTTGAAAGCAAATTACTCAAAAGATTAACTCCAGCACAGTGGTTCATATCGAACAACATTATTTACAGTGATAGCAAAATTATACCCTTTGAAGAATACCTTACTACGCTTCAAAACAGTACATTTACCAGAATTGATAACCATCCAAATCCTACCCCGTTTTCGAAAGAGTTCCCTACAAGTAAATTTCTGGCTCTTAGACTATAACACCTTATCTACCACCTTCTCTACTACGAAGTATGTTCAACGGTATATGACAGTGATGCAGGACTGTAAATATGTCTTCTTAATTTTTATTGAACTATTTCTAAAGCTTCAGGTAAGAAGATCTTTTCTAGACAATTGTTCTAAGCCAGGGATTATACAGTTTTTACCATAGTGCACAGAGGTGCATTATAACTTGCAAAAAAAAAACTATAATTGAGTTATAAACAGATTTGGGGTTTGTGTGTTAGAGGATTTTATTGTCTTGAAACTTATTTTGATTATGTAGGTTTTAATTCGTTGTAATGTGTTGTTTACTGTAATTAGCTATCGGAAATCAAGATTTGGTGTAGTAAACCTTGAAAAGTTAGGAAAGTTTGAAACAAAATTTGGCTAGACACCATGTCTGATTCAACTCATTATAATTCATCTAACTCAACTCATAATAATACGTCTAACTCAACTTCATAATAAATTCATCGAACTCAACTTCATAATATATTCATCAAATTCAACTCATCATGAACGCATCTAACCCAACTCGTAATAAATAGCTGTATCTGACTCAACTCATATAATGAACTTTAATGATGGAAGTAATTATTGTTAGATTAAATACAATTGCCAGTAACAATAATGATGGAAGTAATTATTGTTGGATTAAATACAATTGCCAGTAACAAACATGGAATTTTATTCCTCTGCAATAAAAACTTTTTAGAATGATAGTTTTAAAAATGTATATGTATAAAACTAAATAAATAAGAAATATAAATTAAAATAAAAATATGTGTAAAGTGTATGTATAAAACCATTCTTCTGCTTGATTAAGGGTCATTTTCCTAGCTGTGCTTTTTTTAATTGCTTATTGCATACTGCCTTTTGGACCTGCGGTGGCGCAGTGTGGTAACGCGTTCGCCTAGTACGCCGTTAATCCGGGTTCGACTCCCAACAGTGTACAAAGAACGCTTACTCAGAGATCTCATAAAAAGATCGCACTGCTCACTGTAGTCCGGGGTTTGGTTCCCTAGGCCATAAGAGGTTCGGATTCCTCGGAAAACAGTAGGTCCCGGCGCAGCATGACCATTGTAGTCTTTGAGCCGTAAAACCACAAAACAAACAAACAAGCATACTGCCTTTTACACAATTCTAATTGTATTGTCATATATTATGTTGATGCAAAACATAAACACTCTAATAATACACTTCTAATGTTTTTTCTAATATTTATATAAGTCTGCAACTAATTCCACCGACAGTGTGGGCAGATACACGAAAACCCCACCTCTAGTAAGAACTTTGTCTGCCAAGCAATGGTTAATGTTTAAGAAGAGATGATTTGTTGACAAAAGGTTTCTGTTAAGGAAGGTGTATGGTACATTTACTGCCTGATTATTTTGTAAATAATGATATTGCAATATGGTTAACTTAGAAGAAATAAGTTTATTCATGATGAATTAAGAACTTAGCCATGAAAGAAAAACAGACAGGAAAGCAGTCTACATTAGTCGCCTACCAAAAGCACTGAGCTGACATTTATTTTGGAATTGTAGGCCCTGCAATTGTATGATAGTAATGTCTTTGTCTAATATGCCATTAACCCAGGTTTGACTCCCAATGGTGCCAGAAAAGAAAGCCTGTCGACTAACTTTGCCCACTGTAGTCCAGGGGTTGGTTTCCTGGGCCTTATGAGGTTCTGATTCCTCGGAAAACAGTAGGTTCTGATGCATCATGACCCTTGCACCGACGATATTTTAGAATTCTAAAATAAATCCCTATCTTTCTGTTGCCAAATTACATTTTAAATATATCAATAAGAATTAATGATTATGAAAATTATATTGATCCATCAATCCATGTGGCAATAAGTTCAATTTCTGGAGTATCTGGTGTAGAGTATGTGGATGTGGTTATTGCCCAGAAGCAAGGGTTGGTTGCTTTAATTAACCAACGCCAGTGGTGAGCTGAAACAGGTTCATGCAAACATGTTAAAATGTCATGTAAATAAGAAACAGGGTTGTTTTTTTTTTAAAAAAAAAACTCTGAAGAAAACAATCGAGGTCACTGGTTATAAAGCTTTTGGCAATTCTACAACCCCACCCAGATATTGAAATTATGGCAACTCATTACTGATCAGTTTGTTTTTCATTCAATTTTCATTGCATTTCATATTCTTGATGATACTTCGTAGCGTTGGGACTTTAATTTGGATTAAAAATGTGGTAGCCAATGCATTATCAATTGTGGTGGTGGTGTACTGTGGTAACACACCAGACTACCCTGCATATAATCTGGGTTTGATTTTAATAAGTATGTAGCATTTTTTTCTCCCTGCAATACCACACTGTATTTAATTTCCTGGGTAAAAGGGACCTTGGGAAACCACAAGTTCTGGCATAGCATGGTCTTAGCTGTCCTTGCATCATAAAATACCATTAGCAAATATAATGGTTATAGTCCTTTTTTTTTTAAATGAATAAGACGTTTCATCATGGTGTAACATGCTATTGATTATCATTGACTTATATATGGAATCTACATTTCATCACATGTTGCAATTCAGTTGTCAGGAATATCTACCGTTTTCCACAGTATTGTCTCCAGTACTATAAGGTAAACCTAGTATATATTTTGCTGTTGCGGTGCTTTCTGTTTTCATTCAATATATATGTGGAATCAGCTGTATCCGAACTTTTCAACCTTCTTAATTTACGTGGAAATATTCGACGAAACAATACGCAATATAAATAAGACAACTCAATCTTGACATAAATACGCTTCTAAAACGTTGTTTTCTGTGCCTTACTTCTTAATGTATTTAAGATGACATGACATAATCTCGCAATGTGAAGTTGGTGTGTTTGTGATAGTGTCATTTCTAAGGGCAAAATGCTACCTTTACCTTGGACACATGTACAATAGCATTCTAATGAGATTAAAAAATTCATTTAACATTTTTGAAACTCTTTGTGCTTTGAATTTCAAATGTTATGAAAATTTTTTTTTATAAAAAAAATTTTTTTTTCAGAGGAAATACGGACAGAAATTAAAGAAGTGAAGTAAGTATCTCTTTTCAATGTTGCATGTATTTTTTGTACTTTAGTAATTAATTTATTGAGACTTCTGGTTCTTTACTTGCCTTGTGATTGTAAAGTGGTAATGCATTTGTCTACTATGTGAAAATTCTCAATTAGACTCCTTGTGGTGCATAACATTCTCCATTTTTCTTACTTACCTGCTATCTAGTATTTGATTTCTTGAGAGAGACAGAGAGCTTCAGCTCTCTCAAAGACTGTAAGTTCTGTCACAAATTAATGTTAGCTGTTTTTATGCTTTAATCCAAAAATAATTTAATTGTTGTGCATGTGCTGTAACACCAATGTTGTTGATAGTGCATAGGTGGGCCCGGAGGTGGGGGCAATGCCGCCGGTAACAATAGCTGGCCTAGTACCAATATTGTCAACGGACCCTCTGATAAAAATGTATTCAGCGTCATTGGTCTTTTAAAGCTCCGGGCCCCGGTACTGCCGTATCTGTATCCCCCCAAATGGTGAGCTTGCTGGGAAGATACAGGAAAGTGGTAAATTCTCCCGCTTGCAACATTTTTACCTTAAGTGGCACCTATAGGTATACATTTCCTTCACAAACTCTGTACAATACCCATCTGGTACCTTTTATCCCATTTCATAGTAGATTCCAACTACACTTCTAATCCTATAGTGGTAGCATGTTCATCTCTATTGTACTTTAAATCTGGGATCGATTCTAATTGTGGTCTAGTTGTTTGTTTGTTTGTTTTTTGGTTTTACGGCTCAAAGACTACAGTGGTCATGCTGCGCCGGGACCTACTGTTTTCCGAGGAATCCGAACCTCTTAAGGCCTGGGGAACCAAACCCCGGACTACAGTGAGCAGTGCGATCTTTATGAGATCTCTGAGTAAGCGTTCTTTTTGCACTGCTGGGAGTCGAACCCGGATTAGCCGCGCAATAGGAGAACGCGTTACCACACTGCGCCACCGCAGGGTTGTTCTAATTGTCATTCAATTGTTTCGACTTATCCATATACCAGGAAATTTGAAGCAAGCTCTTTGCAAATGTTTTAATGTCGATTTGTGTGTACACATACGTATTGGCAGCTGTAATCATGGTTTAGATTTAGACCTGTGAATACTTGTCAAAAGTGATCAGAAATGAACAAGAGAATTTTAAATATTTGATGAAATTTAAAATAATTTAGTAAAAACGTAAGATCTATATTTTAATAGGATGCATAAAGAAAACTTGATGTTCGCGAAGACTTCCATTTTATATAACTTTCCGTTACGCATACTTTCCTTTTTGTGAGAGGAAGGAAGGTTGTGTGGAGAGGAAAGAATTATGATTATGTTATGAATGACCAATTTTAATATTTTCAATATGTATCTAATTTTTGCTCTTACACTTCTTAAAATTATATACATACATAGAGAAAGGGAGAAGTAATGATATTTTTAAAAAGAAAAATGCATTTGTAAAATTTGAAGACTAAAATTTTCTGAAAATGTTTCCCACCCACATCTCTATTCAAGAAACACAGGTTCAGTTGTATTAGGATTTTATTCCCTAGTTAATAGAGGTTAGCATTCCTTGGAAAATTGTAGATTCTGGTCAGTGGCAGATTAAGAGGTCATTCAAGTGAGAGGCGATTAATGACTTGATTTTTGAAAATGATACCTCATTGGACCTTGTATCTTTCGATATTAAAAATTTCATGCAAGGGTAGGGGTAATCACTCTCACCCCCTAAATCAGCCCCTGATTCTGGTGCACTCTAGCGGTCCTGGTACTGCAAACGCACATTTTTATCGCGTGGCTGTATGTCGCTTTCATGGTCCCGAACTGGATTCATTTCCTTATAAGCACAGTTGTGTTCAACTGTATCATGGCTTACATGTTAAGCTTCTGATCTCATCCTTGATGAACTGCAGCTCAGTTTTGGGGTTTTAAAATGTGCAAATATTGCACGTTTACTATGTTTTATTTTGACTTTAGTAAGTTCCTTTAAGATATCGTTCAATAATTCGTTGTGTATTAACATGAGTACATATTTTTTTAAACATAATTTACATAGGCCTTTATGCATCTAAACATAATAAATATTTAGCTATCAAAAATTATATGCATATCTGAACCTGCAAACCACTTTTTTTTTTTTAATTCTTGCAGCTGCTTTCTAATTGCTAATTTTATTGTAGCTCACACAATAGCAGTAGTTCTTCTGCACTTCCACCTCCTAAAGCTAAAGCCGGTGATCTCGAAGCTGAAAAGTACTTCTTGCCATTTGAATTAGCTTGTAAATCTAAAGCTCCACGTATAGTCACCACAGCACTCGACTGCATACAAGTAATTATAATTACTTATTTTTAATTATTAGGAAATTAATTTTCTGCATTTATACTATTGCATAACTACCGTATTCTCTCCCTCTCTCGGTACCATCGTTTTCATTGCGACTAGTTCTGTGTAACACTGATATTTGGCGAATGCTTCATTCCATTAAACATATTCTTATTAGCAACGTTTCTTCTCCGTCTATTGAAAGTATTTAATGGAAGAGATTACTGTATTAAATGGTAGTGTGATTAGTATTGTTTGAGAGTGGCTGTTCAGTTTTTGGGGTAATGAAACTAAAATTGTCGTCAATACTTCTTGCATTTTCCTATATGGGAATGACAACAGATAATGAATCATTTCCTCATTAAAAGATTAATAAGTATTATTAATTAGGGAATGTCTTAATCACTTACATATAAAATACAGAAACAAAGCTATCACTTGTTTATTTACTGTCAAAAAAAAAAAGTATTTGATTCCCATTGAAAATGGACATTTGCATTTTTGTTCTACCGATCTATGTGCCAAGTTTTATTCACTAAACAAAAGAGATTTGAATTCTTCAAGAAGTTGTAGTTCTACTTGCCGACCCACCTAGCTAACATGGTGAGCTTATAATTGACTTCCCAATACTTTCATATTAAACCTATGGAAGACCATTGAAAAGACCTCTCCCCCAACCCTGTAGAGGATTGATAATGGTTGATGATCATGGCTTGACAAATCACGGCAAATTTACTCGCTGACCCTCCTAGCTAATGTGCTGAGCTTATGGTTAACTTTTCTTTTATATTAAACCTATGGAAGAGATTTAAAAGACCTTTCCCCTGTAGAGGATTGACAATGGTTGATGATCATGGGTCGACAAATCGTGGTAAACTGTAGCCCACTCACCAGGCAAGAATGGTACTCGCCTGCCTCAGAAAGTAAGCTCTCGAACCCGATAGGAAAAGATTTCCCACTCGCTAATGACGACCAGGTTTTGACTTTTGACGGGCGACTCAGATTTGTCAGCCCTGTTAAAGACAATTGAAAAGATCTCTTTCCGCTGTAGAGGATTAGTGATGGTTGATGATCATGGCTCGACAAATCATGGTAAACTGTAGCCTACTTCCCATACAAAAAAGTATTCGCCTGCCTCAAAAAGAAAACCCTCGAAGAAAAAAGATTTCCTGCTGACCAATGGTGACTGGGTTTTTATTTTTGACGGGCGACTCAGATTTGTTAAGCCCTGTTAAAGATTGTGTAAAAAGCAGATAAGCTGGAACTTCAAAGTTTTCATTCATCAAGAACTTCAAAGCCTTGTTATCTATCATTATACTCCTGCTACTTGAAGGAAACAGAAGACTAAACAGCTATAAATTTATATAACAGCTATATATTTAGCATATAAAATACTAGGGAAACGATCTTTTCGTTTCATCACTATGTGCAATTAAGCTTTTTAACTGGCATCATTATAAATGAAGTCCACTCTGTATCGTTGATTTTAAACTTTTATGAAAAGTCATTGCTAAATTTATAAATTTAATTGTGTATCTGTCTTCCAGAAATTAATTGCCTATGGCCATCTAACAGGATCTATATCTGATCCAGCGAATCCGTCTCGATTTCTCATCGACAGAATTGTCGAGACTATCTGCAGCTGCTTCCATGGACCAACAACTGATGATGGTGTTCAGTTGCAAATTATAAAAGTGTGGAATTCTCCTGTGTTTCATTTCCGTTTTATCATTTTTTTTTATAATGAAATAATACCAATTGTGTTTTTTTTTTTTACCATAACC
Source organism: Dysdera silvatica (assembly GCA_006491805.2). Classification (NCBI taxonomy): domain Eukaryota; kingdom Metazoa; phylum Arthropoda; class Arachnida; order Araneae; family Dysderidae; genus Dysdera; species Dysdera silvatica. The sequence continues at coordinate 98,348,732 of QLNU02014176.1, forward strand.
AATGTATCATTCTTGTTATTATTATTTCAGGCCCTCTTAACAGTTGTTACATCGCAAGCATGCGAAGTTCATGAAGGAAGCATCCTTCTTTCAGTTAGAACATGCTACAATATTTACCTTGCGAGTCGGAATCTTATTAACCAAACTACAGCACGGGCTACACTGACTCAAATGATAAATGTGATATTTACAAGAATGGAAGTCCAAGCTGTAAGCATTATTCAAAATACAAATGTTATTATTCTTGCCGTTAATATGGTCCAGTATTATATATTAAATTGCCCATATTTCATTAATGTTTATTTTATTCCGAAACTTGTCCATATAGTGGTATAAAGGTTGTCGACTGAAAAAATCGAAGTTTGTTTCCTATCGGTAGTGCACTGGCGTATGCAGGGGGTGTTGATAGGGATTGTAACCCCCCCCCCATCGCAATGAAATTTTGTATATTTAACGTAGTAATATATGAGTTATAGCTCTGTAACCCCCTCTTATGAACTTTCCACTTATGCTTATATGTTAGTGTGTGCCTTTTTTTTTATTTTCCTGCCACTCTCTATTTTAGGGTTAAATTCTTTTATGGACAGGGGTTAAACTGTAGATATAGCCTTACTGTTTTTGGTGCAGAATGGCTGACCTTGCATTATAAGAATTCAACCAACCAGCCTTAGGACATGGGTCAGCAAACTGTGCTGCGCTGATCAATCTATAATGGCAGTGAAAAAAGCTAAAACAAAATTCTGAAAGTACAGTAGCCATTAAATTTTAAGATGTATTTTACTTAAATCAAAAAAAAAAAAGCCATATTAGCCGATGATGTGGCAACAATAGATGTTAAATTACTCGTAAAGAAAAGAATGATTTTCCGGTGAATTTTCACTTTTTTGTGTATGGTATTTTTAAGCATTAAATGTTCTATTTTAAAGCTTTCATTGAGATTCAGAATTTTTCTGTACATGTGTAGCCTTAGTACTTGCGTATTTTTGAATGTAAATAAGGTACCTTTCTCCAGGTGGTGGAAAATGTACTTCAAGGACCTGAGCAAAATTGCATTGAAAACAATACCAGTGCAGTAGCAACAGAGGTAAGAACTATTACTTCAAATTTATGCAATGCATAAACCCCAAGTGCTCAAACTCGGTAACTTCCAAGAAATATATTAATTTAAAAATCTGTATCTATAGTATTGTTCATGTGTTAATTCCATTTCTTTGTGTACTACTCATTTAATTCCGTTTTGCCCTCAGATTTGCCCTTCGGAAGTCGAAACGAGAAAAGTTGCAGTCATATCTAAATCCTTTGAGCAAATGCACATCACAGAAAACATGTTGAATGATAGCGAGTCTGTAGTGGACACTGTCGGTTCAGTTCTTCAAGACATAGTCGACAAAGTCTCAGATGGTAAAAATTCTAGCTGATATATTTCTGTTATTTATATTTTACTTTCTCCACCTACGACAGTGTTTCACTGAGTATTGGTTTATTATAATTGATGGGTTTTTTTTTTCTTTGTGTGTGTGTGTGTGTGTGTAATTTTTCACCTTGGTTGAGACAAAATAATCTTCGATGCTCTTGCATTTGGTTGCATGGTTTCGTTTAATATTAATTTCAAACACTGATTGAGTCAACCAGAATCCTTAGAAAAATATTTATTGTGCAAAACTAGACCACACTCTTATAAAATTAACTTTGTGATTAAAGGTAAAATAAAACAGAGAATGTATTATGTGTCCTGACCCATGACAGGTAACTCGCAATTTCAAAAATAAACGATACTAATTGAGAAAGTAAACGATGCATTAAATTATTAAACGAAAAGCAAAGCAAAGAAGTATAATAACAATGCTTGAGCATTTACCACAACATCAGTCAACCAACCAGGTCAGTGGCGTGGAAAAGCGAAGGGTTCAGGGTCTCAAGCCCCCCCCCCATTGGATGTCAAAACACATTTTCTCATGGGCTGCATCACAAAATCTTCTTCATGATGCTTGAGGAGCGCCCATGAGTTTTGAATTGCTGCACTACTGAACCATTGTTTTCATTGTTGGCATGAATTTGCTTATAGAATGACCGCATTAAACACTGCCAAAAATGGCGAATTTAAAGTTCTTGTAGTGGCAGAATGCTAACACGTTCGTTCATCCAGCGTTCCGTTAATCTGGATTTGACTTCTGGCAGTAGGGCAAAGGGGAAACGCTTGTCAACTAATTGTTCATTAGTTTAGGGGTTGGTTTCCTGGGCCCTAAGAAGTTCAGATTCCCCGGGCAAATGTAGTTCCACTGCACTACAGTTACGTAATAGTAATACATTCATCTATTGTGGCATTAACCCAGGTCCGGCAACCAGGGGCGGACTGGGCCGGTGCGCCCTCATAGGCTATAGGACTCGCACCCTCCAATAATCCCATGTATGTGCCCTTTGAGATGACCCAGTCCACTCCTACTGACACTCAATGGTATCATAGAATGCATGCATGCATGCCATTTTTCTTCCCACAGTAATCCAATGTTTGCTTCGCTTTGAGATGATCCAGTCCACTCCTACTGACACTCAATGGTATCATGGAATGCATGCATGCCATTTTTCTTCCCACAGTAATCCAATGTTTGCTTCCCTTTGGCAGCAGAGATTTGGATTCTCCGGAAGGCTGTAGTTCCTGACATGGTATGACCTTTGCCATTCTTACACTGTAAAAACACAAAGAATTTAAAATACTTCGAATATCCATGTGTCTCCTCAAATTTTGGGCAATGAGTTCTATATGTGGGGCAACATATATGCACTTTCCTTAAAAGATACATATGGCAATATCGTTAATGTAATAGGTTAATAGACTTTTTTTTAATGAATTCTACGTGTTAAAGATAAATAATAATTCGCTTCTAAAAGGGAATTTAAATGCCTCTTGGAGTTAGATTTTGTGACCCAATTTAGCAGTAGGTATTATTTTCATTATGTGTTGCCACTACCACCATTGGCTTAACTAGGCCCAAGTTCTAATGGTGGGGGAAGGGGTGGCTATATGAACTTCTAAGGAAAACAATTGTCTCCAACCCCATATTCGCCACATAGCATTCGATTATAATTTTTTATTTTCTTGAGCAGCGGCTAAACCTCCTTTGCTCCTTTCTAATTATGCCAATGACTACCATGTAATTGCATGTTAACTTATTGGATATTATTTTTATTGTTATATTGGATATGGCATACAGTATAGTTGTATTGTCACCATGAAGACCCATTTCAGGGGTGATTATATTCCGGGAATTTCAACTTGCCTCTTCAGGGATTTCTTTTTAAAAATTACAAAAATTTCTCTTTGTTTCCTATGATTTTCTATATTTCTTTGGAAATCAGTATCTTTACCGAAAACATTACATAACTTTTCTCATGGAATTTTCTGGTATTTTCAGAGAATCTGGTTTCGATTTACAATCATCCCTGGTATTTGATTTTGTATATATGAGTAATAAAATGCAGCGAGTGTCGATATGTATCACTTCAAACACTGTATGTGTGGAGGTGTGCATAGTATGTACTTATGCCCAACAGAGAGCAAGTTCAGGAAAGTGTTGGTGATACATTAAGCAGACCTTGACCCATCGATAATTATGTCCGTACCCCTAAAAGTCTAATTTCGTTACTTTTTTACCGTGTAGATTTATTTGAAAGGGTCATTTTAAATAACATGTGAAGATGAAAAGTAATGAAGCAAGACTTTTGTGTATGTGATTACATTACAGGTAAAGAGGGACATCGTTATGGATCATGTAAGGTCCCCTTTGGGATGATGTACGATGATCGTTTACAATATAATGAGAAAAGACTACTGATGCTTCTTGGCATGGTAATTTAAATATCAAGGGAACCATTCTTAAGGATAATTCTTTGACTGATGATGATCTTTTCAATTGACTGACAACTCTTGAGTAATTGACCTTGATTCACGTATCTTCAGTTTTGCTAGAATTAGATGATGGTTTTTTTGCAGCTACTAAAAAACGCCTAATGGTTTAATCTTCTGAAATAGTCTGTTGTATGATTTTACATTGATTAGCCAATGACGTAAATCAGGTAATTTATGATTTAAATTGAATGATTGATGATTTTATTCAAGGGATGGATTCTAATGATCGTTGATCATCTTGACAATATGCATACATGCCATGTGGCGTTTCATGTAGTCTTGAGGCATACGGTTTTCAGTAATCGAGACATTCAGAATGTGTGTGTTGAATGAATGATTCATTAAGAACAATGTGTTGAATGATTCATTAAGAACAATGTGTTGAATGATTCATTAAGAACAGTGTGTTGAATGATTCATTAAGAACAATGTGTTGAATGATTCATTAAGAACAGTGTGTTGAATGATTCATTAAGAACAATGTGTTGAATGATTCATTAAGAACAGTGTGTTGAATGATTCATTAAGAACAATGTGTTGAATGATTCATTAAGAACAGTGTGTTGAATGATTCATTAAGAACAGTGTGTTTAATGATTCGTTAAGAACAGTGTGTTGAATGATTTGTTAGGAATGATATGTTGAATAATTCATTAAGAACAATGTGTTCAATGATTCATTAAGAACAATGTGTTCAATGATTCAACCCATCACTAAATAATGGGCTGACTCAGTCAGTGAATTACTCACATTGTGAAGGATTTTGCCTACTTCCATTCAGCAAGAAATAAAAACTTCCTTAAGTAATCGTAACTTTTTGTGCATAATATTTGAAGGCATAAACTTTTAATCCATTTTATAGCTTTTGATGCAACTTATTTGCTTATATATGTTACATTTTGTTATTGTATTTTCTTGGGAATAGGATCTGTTGAAGGATCCTGTTTAAGTCAGTCATCATCGTCTTCAAGCCCTGCCTACCCTGTGGATAGCTTGACAATTAATTTATTGTCAAGAATTCCATCTCAGGAGAGCCTAGATGCCATTGAAAGTAACATGGAACCCGTCCGCTTATCCTTAGTTCTTCAGAAAGATGCCTTTCTGGTGTTCCGTTCCTTATGTAAACTGAGTATGAAACCTCTCAATGAAGGACAACTCGACCCAAAGTAAGATAACGTTACTTCACACTTTCGCCTCTAATGATGATAACGTTTTTATATAGTGCCTACGGAATAAAGTTTCACTCATTGGAAAACATAGTATTCATACGTAAAGTTTTTAAGAACCATATAGCATCAGTCAACTTTCAGAGCCAAGGTTCCTCAGTTGGAAAATACCATGGTACTCTAGAGTTCTGTAAGATGTCTCATTGGGGGTTCTTCCAAAAATTGTGGTTGATCAAAAAGAAAAGTCTTAAAATACTAAAATGTTAGGTTCATAAATGCACAGAACTGAATTTATACTGAAAGTATCTCAGTGTAAACATTGACAATTTATTCTATATAAATAGTGGTAACATGTTCGTATTATTCCATATAATCTGTGAATTGATAATACATTGATTTGCTTTGTAACTCTTGCTCGTGACATATATAAAGAAATGGTTCACTAACTTTAGATGAAGTAGGCATGAAACTGATTCAGTTACATAATTTTCTTAACTCACCAACCAATCATTTCTGCAAAAACAAGTTTTGTTGAAATGAAAACAAATTCTCCCGGTAAAGGACTGCCTCTGACATATTTGAAAGTTTGGGTGATCGTTTTCATTTGCTGTTTTACCAGTATTTAACCTTCTGTATGTAAAATACAGGTATTTAGTTTGCAACTGATAATGGTCTGTAGGACCACATATTATTAACCAGGGTTGGTGACCTTAATCTCAAACAATATATTTTTTTTTAAAGTGTCCTATGGGAAGTCCTGGCTCCCTCCTCCAAAGGTCTGCGATAAATAAAGAAATTCTTAAAGTGATTCGTGAGTAACCAAAGTTTGAGGAACACTGCTCTAATAAGTTCAAACTTACAAAGCAATTAGTTAATATAAATTTTAAAAAATCCAATTTAAGTAAAAAAATATTAGATTTATGTTTTTATAATGAACAGTGTGGAGTTGTTTTTTTTTCATACCTTGGTGCTATTTCTCTCTCTGTTTATCTTTAAACGTGAGTAAAGGAAAATATATATTCATTTTTCTAGGTCTCATGAACTGCGGTCAAAAATTTTATCCCTTCAGCTGTTGTTGTCCATTCTTCAGAATGCTGGTCATGTATTTCGTTCCACAGATATGTTTATAACGGCTATCAAACAATATCTTTGTGTGTCTTTATCTAAAAATGGGGTCTCCGCCATTCCAGAAGTCTTTGAGTTGTCATTGTCGATTTTCCTAGCTCTGCTTCAAAATTTTAAACGCCATCTTAAGATGCAAATTGAGGCAAGTCTCTGGTTTCAAAATGAATGTGTTTTCAGTTATGAAATATACATCAATTTACTTGCAAGCGAAATATTCTAAGTTGTTTTTTTTTCCAGGTTTTCTTCAAAGAAATATTTCTAAATATTTTAGAAACTCCCAGTAGTTCCTTTGAACATAAGTGGATGGTAATACAAGCATTAACTCGAATATGTGCAGGTACATTCGCTTATTTTTTTATTTATTTTTTTTAAATATTAATTTTACGTATAACAGTTGGCTTATAATGAACTTTATTAACTAATCAACAGATGATACATGTATAACTAAAAACGGTGAGGGAATTTAGTTTGAATAGTATAAGTATGACATTGATGCTACAATGATACTGCATGTAAGTAATGTTTTAGTGTTACCTACAGTCAGTATCATTGTAGCATCAATACTGAGTGCAAGTAATGTTTCAGTGATACACAATGCCAATAATACCGAGTACTACCATAGGGTTTCATGGTAATGAAACATTTGTCGCTGTCATATGAAATATGCAGATATGACTCCTGATGGTATCTAGTACTTTTCCCTCATTTTTTTCCCCCCAACAAATCCAAAATGTTCGTTTTTAATAACTTGATTGATTAAAGTCTGAATACCATCAAAAACTGCTGGTCCTGGTGCAACATGGTTGTCCTTGTACTGTAAAATATAAACGATCATTTAATATTATGTGCTGATAATGCTTCAGTGGTATTGTATGCAGATGCTGCTACAAATACCAGTAAGTTGCAGATTGAGAACATCTCTGAGGTGTTGAATCCACTATCCATCACTTGGTTGTTCACTTAGCGTATGTTCCAATTAGAATAGGCTTGATTCTTTAAAATTTGCAATGACATAATGGTAACACATTCATTTGTTATATCATTAACCTAGGTGCAGTTCTAATGATATTGTAGAACGTGTTCTGTCTTTCTGCCATCGTGGTCCAGAATTTGTTTCCGGATAAGGATTTAGGTATCCTTGAAAGTTGTAAGTCCTGGCGCAGCTTGACCTTTACTGTCCTTGCACCGTTAAACACAACCCAATCTGAATTTTTATTATTTCCTGGAAAACGCCGCATTTCGGTGGTACTTTTAAATTATTGGTCTTAACGTATTAATTTATCTTAAATACCTTACTAATCTACCTGAGGTAGCAAATTAATGTACCTTCAGTTAACGTATTACTCTTTGCACATACAGCTCAACAACTCATTAATAGTCAAGTTAAAAGTAGGCAGCACCTTTGTTAACTTACAGAGCAACATCAAATGACAGTTAAGAAGTAATTTTGGCGCAGTATAGCCCAGATGCTCTTGCGCCATAAAAAATCCAAACAAACAAACAATAAGAAGTTATGTGCAAAAACCCAATTGAAAGTGAGAGTCAAACCATTACCAACCTCACCTCTCATTGTCTGCTCATTTGTTAATTGTCAATGATATACATGCTTACCGAATGCTTACGGTTTTTTATATGTACCATGTAGTGTATATTGTGATATAATTTAATGTGTAAGACATAAATTAAAACTTGGCTAATTTGTATTCTTTATAATATATACAGAAGCACAAAGTGTTGTGGATATCTATGTCAACTATGACTGTGATTTGTCAGCAGCCAATATCTTTGAAAGATTAGTCAATGACTTATCCAAAATTGCTCAGGTATTTTCTTCTGTATAAACACACATTAATTTATATGATAATAAATGTGACAATTTTCAATTAAAATGTAATTGCTTTGTTGATTGTTTTAAATATCTTGCTGCAAATACTTACTTAATAAACTGGATACTTTAATGGCATTCGAAACGATACATGTGTAAGGTGTATCAACTATCAAAAATATAATCTATCATTGTATCATCTTACTTTATTTTTGTATCATTTTACTTTATTTTATATTATTTTATTTTTATTTTATTATGCTTTGAAACCGTTAATGCAGTATTTTTTAATTCCATGTTTTGATTGATTTTCATCAGCTTTTAAATTTGTGACTGTGTGTATAACAGAAAACAGAGTTTGAGGTAGATGTGTGGAAAAAATGTTTACTCAGACATAGATGAATGATATTTGAATGTGAAGAATATTTTATAGATAATAATTTGAGAGAAGAATAATAATTGAATAACTTAAACCAATTTCAAAATTCGTGAATTTCTAAAAATAATGCCCTCAAAAAAGTTTTGCATTTTGTAAGTACCTTACTTGTATTTGATCGTATTCAAATTGCAGTAAGTTGATAGTTGCAGTAAGTAGATAGTTGTAAATAGAGCGTTTTAGTTTAGATATTTGTTTTGATGCACATGGGCCTAATATATTCTGGTGGCTAGATTTATACTTATTCCAATTGCTCGGGTTTTACATATTCCATGAGCCTAAATTTTGAATAGTTAAGAATCAGAAATGTTGAAATCGACAATTTCTGTTACGTTTAGAATGTATTTCAATCATTTAAATTGAAACTATTCCACATTCAAGTAGCTTGATTTTCACAAATTCCCATTCAAAAAATTTAATATATTTCAATTGTTTAATTTTTATATGTTTCAGTCACTGAATTTTTATGTGTCATTGGCTAAGTTTTTGTGTATTTCGGTAGCTCACTTTTTACAACCTCTAATGCCTTGTAGGCTCATCATGAATAAGACTCAATTCCCAAGAAACATGGTTTTGCATAAGTATAGTATACTTGGTATGGCAATCAACTATCTTTGATTTCTCTAATAATGTGTTAACTTAGCATGGCCTTCGTTGTCCTTACGCCATTACTATCCAGCCAACCATCTAATAACGTATCAGCTCCAAATGTAAAGCTACAAATAATTAGACGGCCTGTTGTATAGTGTATTAACTCATTACACCCACAGACTAACATAAATTTTGAGGGCTTTTGTACTGTGTATTCCATTACTCGTTACATTATGAAATTGACACACCCAGATACAAACAATTCTTTCTCTGTGAAACAATCTCACTGTCAAGAATTACATAGTACACTTTTTTTTTTCTGCGTTTTAGGGAAGGCAAGCATTCGAATTGGGTGCTACGATTAATCAAGAAAAACTTATGAGAATAAAAGGTTTAGATTGCCTCGTTTCTATTCTGAAGTGTATGGTTGAATGGAGCAAAGATCTGTACGTTAATCCAAACCAGCAAGCCAATCTCAGTAAGGGTTTTGTTTCTACAGTTGACGTTTATTTTCAGCTTTAATAACTATTTGCATAGCACATTGGGGGTTTCTGTGAAAACATATTAACCTTGTTCTTAGGCTTAGAGCAGCAGAAAGATACTCTAGAAGAAGGAGACACTGGGAAATGCGTGATAACCAGCTATGGGAGCACAAACTCTTTGAGTTCGACGTCAAGCAGCACAGTAGCGACACAGGGCTCTGATAATCCTGAACAGTTTGAGGTTTTGAAACAACAAAAAGAAATCAGAGAACAAGGCAATGATTTGTGAGTCTATTATAAATTTGCATATATTGTAATTTTTATAAGAATATACTGAAAATTTGCATCTGTTTGTACATTTCAATCTAATATACAATAACTTTCGGAGGGAAATCCCGGATGAGGACAGCATCTCTTTTTCTCTTAAAAAAGCTTGAATTTCAGCTACTTATAAGTGGGTGCCAAAAATTATTGTATAATAAATTCCCTCACGAAAAGTTACAAAAAATTTGCTCCGGTGGCTTTGTGTGTTGACCATTATTTGGCAATTGTGTTATCCCTGAGAAGGGTAATAATATCTTACATTTAAATCTAAGTTCGAAATTTATAGGACCGAAAATTTTTATATATACAGAGTCGTGTTTCATGAGTAGGCAGCTGTTCTTAGTATAACAGTTTTGACACCAACACTGTAGCTCAATTTTGAGCTCTTTCTCTCTCTTCGTCTTTTTATTTTATTTATTTTTTTTTTTAAAAAAAGAAAAAGAGGCAATGCGGGTGTCAAAAAACTGTTTTCCATCTTGCTCCTCACAAAAACATGCCTCGGTGGGTTCATGTATTGACCTATTGGCAATTGTGTTAACCCCGAGAAGGGTAATGATATCTTACAAACTCTATATACAAAATAAAGCATCTTTCGCATGTGCCAGTTATGGAACAGATTATGGCACTCCGATTCTTGCAGAGTATCCTTGGTTCAACTTCGGGTCGAGACACTGTCCCTTTTACTTTACACACACGTCCACACACACACACACAAAATTACAAATATATGCCCTAGTGACTTCATGTGCTGACCTATTGGCAACTATGTTATCCTTTGGAAAGATGGTATCTTACAGATCCATTCTAAGTTGTCGATTTCATGTAATTTTGGAACAATACTATGTTGAGAGAGAAGAAAGTCTATAATATTCTTAGATAATAATTTATTTTCTTTTTAACTTATATATTGGTAGTTTGGGTTCTGTAGTGGTATTGCCACTGCTTATTCAGCGGAAATCCTGTTGGTGAGTTTTCTAGACATAGTGGCCCAGGCTATGATTCTCATAGACAAAGGGTTTGGTTCCTTCACTAAACTGTAGGTCCTGGCACATAGCACTCTAAACTGTTCTGGCACCATAAAGTGAAGTGGTTCAATACTTAGTTTAATTTTAGTTTCAACGACATATTTTTTAAAATATTAGACGTTCCTGGGTATTTTAACTTAACACTTCCTATTTCAATGCTATCTAGGTTCCAGAATAAATGTGTTCATAATAAATCGTCAGGATAGTTTATCATAGTAATATAATAAAATTGAAATTGCATGAACAAATTCTAAGCATATATTCTTTCAATGTTGGTTAAATGGTTTCATAGATTCAACCGCAAGCCTAAGAAAGGTTTAGCTTTTCTTCAAGAACGTGGTATACTGGGTCCATTGCCGTGGGATATAGCCGAATATTTCCATACTGAAGAACGGTTAGATAAAAGTCAAATTGGAGATTTTCTCGGAGAAAATGACAAGTTCGTAATTTTCCATTGTCTATTTATTTTTTAAGTACTTTTTGTCATCAGTGGTTTGATTAATTTTCAACTTTGGCAGCTTAATTCCTTGTATAATTTGTACCGATTCTCAGGGCTTTTTAAAAGCACCGGAATCCTTTAAATATTCACCTCATCCTATTTTATCCAAAATCCATTCACAACTGCAGCACCTGCACAATCATTCCAATATTAAATTCTGCTGGATCCCTGCTCACATTGGTATCAAAGGGAATGAGGCTGCTGATGCAGCTGCGAAGGCAACGAACTCACCACTTGCTTCTAGCCAACTTCTTCCTTTCTCTGACCTGAAACCAATTATCAAGACCTGTGTGAATCAAAGGTGGCAAGAAGAATGGGATCATCAAACCAATAACAAATTGAATAATATTAAACATACAATTGGTAACTGGCCCTCCTCATACCGTAAAAATCGGAAAGAGGAGGTTCTCCTTGCTAGACTTCGCATTGGGCATTCCCATCTCACCCATAGACATCTGTTGGAAGGAAAACCAGCACCAATTTGCCAAGTGTGCAATGAACCCATGAGTGTTTTACACATTTTAACTCAATGCCCCTATTATAGACTTGCCCGCACTCTTACTTTTAACTCTTCATCACTGTCTGACATTTTAAATGACCATGCTGACCATACGCACGTTTTAAAATTTTTAAAAAGTACTGGCTTTTACTACAGTCTTTGATTTTACCATGTTTGGCGCAGTATAGCCCAGATGCTCTTGCGCCATAAAAAAGCCAAACAAACAATCATCAGTGGTTTGCTGAAACTAACACTATCAATAGCAAATATTCACTCATTCCTTAATCCTTGTTACTTATATACACAGTGAAACTTTGATAAGGCAAAATCAAAAGAAGTAAAAATGCTTGTAAATAATAGAAAATTTGAATCTTCCCATCACTATATGTATGTGATGTATTTTATTCAGCATTTTGTATTTCTTTGATTTATAGAAAACTTTGACGTATCCAAGTTCCACTGTATGTTCAGTAACATATATGTTTGGAATTAATCATAGTTTACTAATTTCAGATTGAACCGTGAAGTCATGTATTGCTATGTCGATCAGATGAATTTTTCTGGCAAAGATTTTGTTTCCGCATTAAGATTATTTTTGGAAGGGTTTCGGTTGCCAGGTGAGGCTCAGAAAATTGATCGACTCATGGAAAAGTTTGCATCTCGTTATTGTGAAACAAATCCAAAGTATGTTGCCATTTTATTTACCATAAATTTTTTATTACCATCCATTACCATATTTACCTTTTTTTTAAAAAAAAAACAAAAACTTTCATTAGGAGAAAAATCATGCATTATTGAAATTTGCATTTTAGAAACAACAGAACTCATGATGAGAAATAAAGTTAACGCCAGATTCTTTTAAAAAAATAAAATGTTATTTGTTACCGGGCTATTTATTCAACATAATGAAATGATTAAACTAGCATGATTA
>QLNU02014176.1:98361641-98375303 GCA_006491805.2 Dysdera silvatica
CTGTGGCATTGAAGTACCTTACAAAGACCCCCCCCCCCCAGTTCAAACCCTGCTGATACCAAGTTCTTTCTGTTTTTTCATACTAATCGGTATTCCATGGTTTGATTGCATAGATGGCGGAGATTAAAATCCCTCAGAAAACTGTAACTCCTGACACAGTATGATCTCAGCTCTCTATGCATCATAAAGCTCAGATCTTTATTTTCATGTAAAAAATTCCATCCTATGTTTTAAGTTTGGTAGAGAGATAGCATATATCTATATATTAGATACATTAACAGATATCTATTTAGGTACATTAATAGATATCTATATATTACATATATTAACAAATATCTATATATATTGGATACATTAACAGATATCTATATCTAGGCCTGGGCGATGTATCGATACATCGTGCACAACCGGTGTGAAGCTGACATCGTCACACTGGTTTCGGGTCATTCCGTGTCAAATACAATTTTAGTAAAAAATTTACCTCACCATCTCAGATTTTCATGAAATTTGGCTCATTTGTACTATTCATATAAACTTGTGAAAATAGCAAATTTTATTGAGATTGGTCAACTCGTTTTGAAATTACGGATATTTAAAGTTTTCAAAAATCGACCAAAAAAAGCATGAAGGGCAATTTTTTGAATTGATGTGAAAGCTCTCCTAAATAAGATATACAGCTGGAATATGCGTCATTTTACAGAATTTATCCTACCGTTTCCTACGATATAAAACACTATATGGGTTAAGACAAAAAAATTTTAATTTCTCAAAAAACACATTTTTAAAAATTTTCAAATTAATACCAAGAATATCTGGTATAGGTGTAAACCACCTGGCAAAATATAAATATGGGACGGTAATGGGTTCAGTGTTAAAATAATTTAAGACTGAAGCTCGATTTTTCAGTAATGCATTTTATCCATGTGAAAAATTCAAGAATACTAAGATTTGCACTTAGTAATTTTTAAAATTTTTTACTTTAAACATGACTATGACTCATATGATTACCCAAACGACCACTTTCCTTCACACATTACAGCTATGTAGCGGGTTACATTTTTTAATTGAAGTTGATCAAGAGAATTTCGACACTTGCATTTCCAAAAAATGTAAGCCTGTGAAAAAAATTTCACTAACATTTTTTATGTGTTGTTGGGGATGAACACATGGTACCGCTGTGTTCCTTTAATAGTCACTTCTTGATCAAAGTGGTTCTTCAAGAACAATTCTGATTCAGCATAGTCTTCTTAAGCTGAGTATGCAAAGTTTACAATGATAATGTTCTCCACTGCCCACTTAAAAAGTTGTGCTGGGGGAAGTATTCGATTTTCGTACTGGCATGAGCTGGCAATCTCTTTATAGAACCCCTTACTCCATCGCAAGGCTCTTTCTCATGTGCTGTGGCCGAAAATTGCCACTCTGCCTTAATTTTGAAGTCTTCCTCATGAAAGCATAGATTTAAAAAGTTTTATATTTTTGTACCGGGCAGCAGAACCCTCTTAAAAGTAAAAAAAAACTTTTGGGAAATTTTCGGAATTTTGCTGTCAGAAAGTTTAAGAGTTTCTTTTGAAATGTGTAAACAGCAGCCGTATTATATTCTGAGCAATTGAAAATGATTACATAACTAATATATTCAACTTCGGTCCCCCCACACACACTTTAAAATATATTACAAAAGGATGGATTAAAATTTTTTCAAAGGCGACATCAGATTGAGTGGAAGTCGCCAAATACATTTATCCTCCAACTAGCTCTCGATATGGGAATGCCCCTTCCTCACATTTCTCTGCCTTTTTCAATCTAACACTCACATCCATGGGGCTTGCAACTGGTTTTGTTTCCAACATGTTAAAACGTTTCAGTAACTCTCTTACGTAACTTTGTTGGCTCATGGATATCACACCCTTTTCTTGGCGAAAATTTATTCTTAAACAATATTTTCCTATGCCACTATACTTTACCTCCAGTTCCTCTCTGAGGTGATTTTCAAATTCCCTTAATTTATGGGGATTTTGTGACATAAATAGTATGTCATCAACGTGTACCAGTTAGTTGCCCTTCCTCTCTGACATAATACATGTATGGGTAAGCATGGGTTCGTATCGCCCCAAATGCCTCTATGATATCATTTAATCTCTTATTCCAACAACGTCCAGCCTTTTTGAGGCCATGTAACGACCTTTTCGATTGTAATATTTTCCCTTCATTTGGGGACTCTTAAATCTTTGATGCCTTTTTGTGAGTGTCGCTATCAGGTTTGCTACTCATTGTTATTTTAGTAAGGACCTTTTCAAAGTATTCGGGACTTTCCATGAATATCTTCTCTTCGAGATTTCCATTCAAATACGTCGAACTGATAGATTTTAATTCCATTTGTCTGGGGCCCCCCATTAGTTGAATGGATCCCTGTCGTGCTACTGGGGCAAAGGTTTCACTAAAATCAATACCCAATTTTTGGTTAAACCCCTGTGCCACGAATCTCGCCTTATGCTTGCAGAGAGAGATATGTCCGGATTAAACTTTTTTGTCAATATGAATCGACTCCCTAATCATTTTCTAGAACGGGACCTATCAACTAACACAAAGGTGTTATTGTTTAAAACACTATTCACTTCGCTGACTAGCGCCATACACCGTTCTGAAAACTTAGGGCCTTTCAGTTCACTTTGACTGGGTATCTCGGCTCCGAAGCAATCAACATTTACATGGCATGATGCATGACTTGTGATGTTTCTATCTACTTCTCTTCTTCATAGTGAGATAGTATTTCTATCACAACAGACTGGGTTTTTTTAAATCTAACTCTTCTCGTTCACTATCAGGTCTGCCTCTATGGTCAATAGGCTTATTTTCCACTCCCATCTCCACACCCATGTCATAGGTGGTTATCTCGGCTCCACACTGCAGGGGTCAACTAACTCTTGCTGAATGGGTTCACTTTCCAACAATAACTCAACTTCCACATTGGATTGCAATACACCCCCCTTCAAAGAACTTTACACTCCTAGAAACGGAAAAAATACGTTTTTCCGGGAAATAAATTCTAAAAGCTTTGCTCGTCTCGGAGTACCCTACAAGGATTCCCTTATTGGCTCTTGTAGAAAACTTGTGCTTAGGTCGATTATTTAGACAATAAGCTATACATCCAAACGTTTTGAAATAGGACACGTTTGGTGTCATTTTTTACCATAATTTATGTCGTTTTTCTATTTATGGCTTTGGAGGGACATCTGTTTCTGACATGATTAGCTGTGTTTATAGCCTCTGTCCACAAGTTTAGCGGTAGGCCTGACTGACAACATGCAGCGCCCCATCTATGTTAATGTTCTATTTTTGCATTCAGGCACTCCGCATTGTTCTGGACAGTAGAGGGCTGTTACCCATCTGTCAGTTCCATTAATCTTTAGGAAATCATCAAACTCTCTATTCATGAACACCCCACCATTATCCCTCATGAGTGCCTTAACACTTCACAATTGAAATCTTTTAATAATCTATCAATTTTTATACCCCTGATGTCTCCCTTCCCTGACGATTCTAAGAGGTCCTTTACATTTAGGTGACCCATCCTAAATTGCCACTTTTTCAAATTGGCCGCCTTACACAAACTACCCATGGATTTGCTCATATGTCTAGCCTCATACCCTACACTTTTTTTTTTTTTAGACTTTTTGCTGCGCAAGTAGTACAAATTATCTCTCCTATCTGCTATCAGTTCAAAGCCGGCCTTCTGGTCCTTTGTCGTTGCCTTGTCATGCTTGAACGTCACTGTGAATCCTCAGTCACACATCCGTACCACCGAAAGTAAATTCGTTCGTAATGCCAAAACAAGTAATGCATCATGTACATCCACTTCTTGAATTTTTCAATTTACTTCGACCTTCATGATTGCTTTTCCGGATCCTTTGACTTCGGTCGTTCCATCATTAGCTAGGTTCACTGTTATGATATTGATGTTTTGTAGCACACTAAACTGTGAGTCATTATTGCAAAGATGTATCGTGCATCCACCATCCAGGCACCATAGGTTTCGGATATCTGCATGGTTCATGAAAAGTGATTCATCTTCGTTCATTGTTTCACTCGTTAGTAGTCCAACTCTGTCTTTATTACGTCTCCCATTAACTTTTCGTCGATTGTCACACTGAAAGGATTTGTGTCCTATCGATTGGCACTTGTAACATTTGATTCTCTAATTATCACCGCTATCTTTCAGATATTCATTTTCCTCTTTCTGAAACTTCACAGTTTTATTCCACGCTTTCTTTTGTCGAAAATGTCTGGTGGCAAAAGCTCCCAACACATGCTCGCTGTGATCGCGTCATATGTCACTCCCTTCAATGATCTTGATTTTAAGTGCATCTGGTGTCAGAAGTATGTCTCGCGATTCTATCGCACACCTAAAGTTCTCAAACTTTGCTGGCAGGCTGTATAGAAGCATCACAGGTAGTAGGTCTTCTATTCGGATGTCCATGTGAGACAGCTTATCCACAATATTTAAGAATTCTCACAAATAGTCACGTTTATCGCCATTAGAGGGTGGTCCGCCACCTTGTGGTGTATCAGCGCCTTCAACAATGTGGCTTTTCAAGATGGTCCTTTCGACTGATATGTCTCTGCTAATTTCTTCCAAATATGGTGCGACGTTATACAATTCTTTACTTGCTTCAACTCCGATGGGAAAATGCATAATACAATCCCGGCCTTCGCTTTCCCGTCCAACTTTTTACACTTACGTGGATTTTCAATCGAATTTTCATCTCCATCCACGGGTTCGGGTTTAGATCCATTTTCAATATATTCCCACAAATCATTTTTGACAAGAATTGCCTTCATTTGTATACACTATGTTTCATAGTTCTCTTTGTCCAATCTTTCGATTCGCATTGTCTATGGGACACTATTTTCTATCCCCTTGCGTTTAATTTCCCAGAAAAGATTATCCGATAATTTTCAGTCTTTCAATCCTCATTTCGCGCAGTGGAAGGATAGTTAACGCATAACCTATTAGGTTCAGCAGAAGTCCATACAGATTGAGGATGAGAAACATAAAGCTTTATGGACATAGCGTGATCGTGATACAGAATTAGCTCTACTAGCTAGGTCGTCCACATTTCATGCACACGTACGTACAGTACAGGAGGGAGACTCCTATCAGCCTGGCGATTTACAAGCAAGTGAGCGACACCGGAGAACAGGTTTCTAGTCGCATGTTGCAAGGCACAGTGCGCATGCGTCGCACCCAGGTCCAGTACATTACACTATGTAGGTAACAAGTATATAGTGAATAAAATACATCATAAAGCCCAACAATAACTTTCCAATCACACCTTGTATGTCCCGTTAAACTTTCTGTCCCATGTCAGTCAGAGCAGATCTCGTGTTGCAGAGCTAGAACTTTAAACATATGTGTTTTGTGGTGTATTATCCATATCAGTGACAAATTTTTATTATTTTTACAAGTTGAGTATCTAAAAGCTACAATATTTTATCTTAATTGGAAATCATTTCAGCTTGAGAGAGATGCCTACGTCCAAGCTCTTGTCAGGTTTACGTTGCTTTCGGCTAATTCTCCGATCACTGAAATGAAAGCAAAGAATATCGACACCATTAAAACACTTATTACTGTTGCTCATACAGACGGCAACTATCTTGGCAAATCTTGGCTAGAGGTAAGAATTTTAAAATGTTCCCCTTTTCATAGCTTGTAATTATGTATATGTGTGTGTGTGTGTGTGTGTGTGTGTGTGTGTGTAGAGGAGAGATCGGAAAAGGAACACTTGGGTGAGAGAGCAAACTAGAGTAGAGGACATCATTGTTAAAGTAAAAGGGCTGAAATGGCGATGGGCTGGGCATATTGCAAGAAGAACTGATCAACGATGGACAACAGAAATTCTGAACTGGATTCCAAGAGACCACCGAAGACCTATACTTCTGTTCAAGCTAACCTGATATTGGGTGGAAGGCTATGCCTTGTAACCTTCCGCCCTTACAAAATAATTCGTCAGTTAAGTACTGCATTTTTGTGTTAAATTCATCGTCAAATGCAAACAACATGTTTATATAATTAATCTAGAATTTTATATATAATGTGTACCCAATAATATCACATTTCATCTTTATTTAGGGAAAAATGTGTTTATTACGTCATCGCTTTGGTATCCAATAGGGTCAAAGCATGTTTTGGTGCAATTTGGAGAAAGTGAAAATTGCAGCAACCCTTTCCCTCCACCCCAAAACGGGAAGACGATTCATTCTCTGTTCTTTCTTTCGGACTTCACATACATATAATAATGGCTACTGCTCCTATATCGAATAATGATTCTTTTACATTCCAACTGCATAAGATTATTGTCATGAATGGGGTTGTTTTTTTTTTGCAAAATACATGAAGATTACCCAAAAAAATCCGACAATTATCATATGCGGTTGCAGATTTTCAGTTTAGGTGGGGCCTGGGGCCCGAAATAATTTTGGCGCCCCTTGCTACCAAATATGAGTTTTATAATGTAACGAGTAAATATTTTATTTCATTTTTACAGTGTACACATTTCAAATTTTTTTGCAAATGTAAAAAATTGTAAAGGTATGATTTCACATAACGATCTTTGAGGAAAGTCTTCGGCACCCTTCCAGTATGATTAGGCAGGGCCACAACCCCACCCGTATGACCGCCTATGACAATGATGTCATAGAGCATTCATAGGCATACAGAAAAAGGGAGGTTATAGGTAGCTAAGGGAATTATAGACTCAATGAGAGGGAGGGAGGTTACAGAGCTACAACTCATATATTCCTATGTTAAATATACAAAATTTCATTGCAATGGGAGTTACAACCCCCATCAACACCCCCTGCATATTCCAGTGTAGCAATTGTTTCCAGTTTAACTCATGTTTCTCCTTACAGTATATACAGAAGGAAACCTGCATTTAAAGATAAAGGGAAGTTTTCAACTCCGGGGAAAAACGCCCACTAAAAGTAGGCATGCATACGAGGATAAAAATTTATGATGAATTTACATTATCAGCAATACGGGGAAAAGTTTACTCTTTCTTTTTCAAGAATGAAATTCCTACAATCCTAAAAGTTATGGCTGCAATTAATGACGGATGATGACTTGCCAAACGTCAGTATTAGTATGGAAGTTACCCCCCCCTCCTGCCCAAATCTTTTTTTTTTTTTCAAAATAAAACTGGTATGTATTTTAAATTTTTGAATTTAATCCAAAAAAAATTTAATAATGTTTTAATTTTTAGTTGAAAACGATCTAACCCTTTGGGAAAGTTCACTTGTGAGAATTATCCAGGACGATGACAAAAAAAACAAAACAAAAAACTGAGAAACGGCGAGAAATTGTCAAATCAGGTAATTAGTCAAAGACTGCGATGAGGGAAAATGAGAAAGCGCACATGAATACTTGACAAACATGGTTTCCTTGTTGCAGTACGGTCAACTCTAGACTTCCCCTCACTGTCAGGTTAGGTTGAACAGGAGTATAGAAAACGTCCTCAAACTAGATGGGTGGATGAAATAAGAAAACAGGTTGGGGTGACGTGGAAACGAATTGCTCAGGATAGACTTGTGTGGAAAGCATTTGGAGAGACCTTCATCCAGCAGTGGATAGATAATGGTTGAATATGATGATGATATATATATATATATTCGAAAATGATTTCTTACATATTACTGATCTTAATTTTTTGGTTAAAGCAAATTACTTTTTATTTGCTTAGATTTTACGGTGTATATCTCAGTTGGAGCTTGCTCAACTCATTGGAACGGGTGTAAAACCACGCTATTTAAACAGTCAAGCTGCTCCTTCTGGTGATGGCCTTCTTCTCTCAGATCCTATGGATTGTGAGTATTTTTTACTTTGCAAACTTAGACTATAGAATTGCAAATCAAATATAAATTTGGACAACAACATTGCAGTTATTAATAGTTCACTAGAATGTGTGTTTTTGCGTAATCTACTAAAATTACATTTTTGTTATATTGCATATCAACAACAACTATAATTATTATCCACTGCAAAATAGGGATGAAAATTTTTTTAAGTGGCTTCTGTACACATGGTATGATGGAAATACCTTTAAAAAAAAATGGTCTAAGTTCACTACTCATACCAGTGAGATGGATCTAAAGTTTAACGAAGAATTTATACCTTGAACCCACAACACAAAGCCTACCACAAGTAGTCACCTGTCTGAAATTTGGCTTTTCCAAGCCATTTAACTTTAGTAATTGGACACAAACTAATATTTCCAGCATTTCATAGATATGGTACATTTATAATGTATATCATCATAGTTGTGTTCAACTATTAACTATCCACGTCTAGATAAAGATCTCTCCAGTTTTCCATACACGTCTATTGTGAACAGTTCATTCCCATATTATCCCAATCTGTTGTCTTAGTTCATCCATCCTATACATTGGAAAGCATAAATTTGTGTGTGACTGAGGAGCTGTTTTAAGGTCCTCATCACCCTGCAGTGGCACAGTGTATTAACGTGTTTGCCTAGTGCATCGTTAATCCGGGTTCAATTCCCAACAGTGCAAAGAACACTTACTCAGAGATCTCATAAAGATCACACTACTCACTGTAGTTCAGGTTTGCTTCCCTCAGCCTTAAGAGGTTCAAAGTCCAGAGTTTCGGATTCCTCGGAAAACTGTAGGTCCCGGCGCAATATCACCATTGTAGACCTTGAGCCGTAAAACCACAAACAAACAATAAGGTCCCCATCCTCAAGGTTCTCATGCACCTGGAGAACCCAGAATTGTTAGGATTGAAATTATTTTGAAATTATCCCTAAAATCAGGAGAAAATGCGATTTTATGGTCAAATGCGGAAAAGTCAAGGGAAAACCTTCGTAACTTTGTGTCTTGAATAGCTAAATCTCCCTTTAAATGTGAATCCATTTTCCCCGCAACAAAAATTCAGTTGAAAGTTGTTTGTGATTGATCAAGAAATTTTGCCGGAAAAACCCAGAAAAGTTTGGGCTTTTTTTTTTTCTCCAGTTAAGTGGGAACCATATGTCCTTTTCTAGATGGATAAGTACAAAGCATACAAGGTGTGTTCAAAAAGAAACCAAACTTTTGCTATATTGAAAAGCCTCCTGGAACGCACTTTCTATGATGGTGCGCAAGTCTCTTATCACGAATCTCCTCGATGGTTTGGAAGTGACATCCTTTCAACGTGGTTTTTAAGTTTAGGAAAAAACAGGAAAAAGTCTTCTGGGGCTAGGTCCGAAAAATACGGTGGATGGGGCACAACGGAAGTGTGATGTTTCGCTAGATAGCTGCAGATAAGGAGAGATGCATGAGCCGGCGCATTGTCATGATGCAACATCCAAGTCTGGTTTTCCCACAATTCAGGCTTCTTCCTGCACACAACATCCCTAAAGCGTGCTAGAATTCCCTGGTAGATTTCCTTGTTTACCATCTGACCATGTGGCACAAATTTCTGATGGACAATGCCTTTGCAGTCAAAAAACACAACCGACATCACCTTGATCTTGACCGACCCGTGTGCTTTTTTCAACGAGGAGACCCTTTGCCCATCCACTGCGACGACTGCACCTACGTTTCAGTATCATAACCATAAACCCATGTCTCATTACCTGTTATGATGTTCTTAAGGAAGTTTTCATTGGCAGTGGCAAGCAGTTCTTGGCTGATTTCAACACGGGTCTGTTTCTGATCATCAGTCAACAAATATGGCATGAATTTTGCACTGACCACGCATCTCAAGTCTGTCACTCAAAATTTGATGGCATGATCCTACGCTGATGCCCACTTCATCAGCAATTTCTTGAACAGTTAAATTACAATTTCCACGAATCACAGCATGAACTGTCTCGACATGGCCATCATCTGTTGATGTGGAGGGTCGTCCAGACTTGGGATCATCAGCGACTGACATTCTGCCATGTTCAAAATGCTTAAACCACTCATAGCACTGTATGCAGCTCATGCAGTCCTACTCCCCGCATGCTTGGCTAAGCAATTGAAATGTTTATATAAAAGTTTTGCCAAGTTTGTAGCAAAATTTCACACACATACACGTTCTTCAAGCTCTTTCATTGTCACTTTTGCACTAATCTGACGAACAGCTTGTGCACATGCTCACTTCAGCGGCTGTAGCTTGCCAACTAACTGTCAGAGCAAAACGCGGCAAATGACAGTTTGTTGTCTAAACCTGCCGCTAGGTGCGCTCTGTAGCCGCAGCGTGCTCCTTCTGCCATCTGTCGCGCTATTTCAAAAGTTTGGTTTCTTTTTGAACAAACCTCGTATGTGCACTCTCTCCTTCTTGATGATGATCTACTTGTACTTCATTGCTCAGGAACGATAACGGCAAATGAATGCATGGCAATATAAATGCAAATCACTAGTTTACTCCATGTTTTTCTGCCACCAAGTTTTTTTATTTGGGTTTCAAAAGAATTTCCTTTTCTATGATTTCTTTATTGGGAAAAAAATTAAGCTTTATAGCCAAGCAAACTTTTGAAGTGGGTGTTGGGAGGCCCAGCTATTTTGTAACAAGAAGTTATGCCCCTATGTCATAAATAATTTTATTTATTGTCCCTACACAACAAAATTCCAACCAACCATAAATAATTCTAATGTGCATTTGACTTACTATTTAATTCCTTGATCCAAAGTGTTTTGGATTCATTGGGAAAGCTATGGGTCGTGGCGTAACGTGACTTGAACTGTACTTGCACCATAAAGTAAACATATCCTTCGAACATCTATTGGGAGTGACTCAAAATCACCCTGAATTTGACTAAAGCAATTGGAAATTGTCTTGTGATGAAGTGTTATATTATCAGTAATTGTATTAATATTTTGTGTAAAGAATCGAAGCTTTTCTTCTTTGAAGTGAGATATTCATTTAATGTTTTTAGTGGCTCGTGGTGGAGTTCCCTTGGATCAAAAACGAATTGCTTTGTTACAAGAATCAATGGGCGAAACGAGTTCTCAGAGCGTTGTTGTTGCTGTTGATAGGTACATTTGAAATTGTCAAGTAAATAAAAGTTGTAGCAGAAGTAATACATTTGTTAGACTCCATGTTTCTTCTGTTAATATTTTTGATGGTGGGATTATAATGACTTCTTGGTGGAATTGCACTTGTCTTCTACGATGGGCCCGTGATTATTTCTTGGTTTGATTGTGACCATTTTTAGTGTACGTTGAGATTATGACCATCTTTGATAAGATAACAATAAAATGATTATTAACAATGGGTGGTTGAATATAAATAATGAGCAGTTTTATTAATGAAATACAGTCAACCCCTGTTATAACAAGAGGAAATAAAATCTTTGTTTGGTTACCATTCAAAATATGCAGGGCAATACCTCTTTATTGCGAGAGAAAACCTGTTATTGTAAGCAACAATCCAGTAGATTCCCCTCTTTTATTCGCATTGGTTAAATTTAAATATAAAATTTCTCCCCCCCACCTTATTTTATAAAAATTCTATTTTAGAATATTTTAAGATACTCATATAACTTGCATCTTGTCTATAACTTCTATTTTATTACAACACAGTTTGGAGTGAAAAATATCACCTTGTTTTTTTAGTTCTTAATTGCAACTAAGCTACAAACAAGTCTTGAATTGGACAATAATAATTATGAGGATCTTCCTATAGACCCAACACCAACTTATATAATTGCATTAAAATGTGCTGAAAAATAGTAAAAAATTTTCAAGACAAAAGGCAGTAATGACAATGTTTTCTGTGTCATGAGTACCTACATGCAATGTAAAGGGAAAGGGTTTCGACCAAAAGATAAGAGATTTTTCCTGTAAGGATGTGAAAATATGTAAAATTATGATATGTAAATGATGGTATTCATTTTCACGTTGTTCTATCATTTTTTTTTTAATATATTAATAATTACCTGATTTTAATAAGAACCAATATATGTAACAAACGAAGTGCCTGAACCTTCATGCTCATTATAAACAGGTTTGACTGTATATTTATTAATTTTTAATAATTAATATATTCAAAAATTAATTCTAAAATTAATATTCAGCTTTACTTGAAGGAATACAGTTGAACTCTTTGAGATAACGGTGTTCAAGAGATTACCAAAATTTTGATGCTATAAATGATAAATATATGCAAATAATGTACAAGGGAACTTCAAAGATTTTGCTATAACAACATTTATCGCTGTAACCAATTTTAACTATATGTATAATCTATGTGTTTGCATTTATAAGTGCTTTATATTATATATATTTCTCTAGGATATTTACTGGTTCTACAAGGCTCGACGGTAACGCAATTGTGGATTTCGTTAGAGCCCTGTGTCATGTGTCTCTTGAAGAATTAGCCAATCCATCCCACCCTCGAATGTTCAGTTTACAAAAATTGGTCGAAATCTCATATTACAATATGGGGCGTATTCGATTACAGTGGTCCCGAATATGGGAAGTCCTGGGTGATCATTTCAATAAAGTAAGCTTCGAATTAATTTTCTCCGATTTTTGTTAGACTTTTATTCGAACAATGCCCAATTCTCTACTAAGGAAATGCATCTTAGTCTGCAAAACAAAACAAAAAAAAAGTGTGTGAATATATCTATAATACCACAACCAATAACAAGGCATTCTTTACCACCTTGGTGGTAAAAAAAAAAAATTGTTGAAAGTGAGCATAATCCTTTGCACCAGTGACTTAAGTTTGAAACTGGTGCAATCTAGATGTTTGAATGCGTAGTGATTTTGAGGTCATATTACAGCATTCATTTGAGTTTGCGTTATAGTTGGCCAATGCTGGACTACAGTGCAGGTAAATTGAGCAGCCATCTTAATATCATTCATGTATGGGCATTGGAGTGTCTTGAACAAAGAAAGGATGCTTGTTTTTCCAAAAAATGAAAGCCTAGGATTTTAAGAATTCTGAAATAATCTGTTCACGTTGTGAAAGTACTACAGTCTGACTCAACAGCCAATTGCCTGGTAAAATATAGTAGTGTGCAGTAGTAGTGTGTGGTATTTTTTATATTTATGATGATTAAGAAGTATGTTGAAGGAAGGACGGGAGAATGTAATATGTTATTGTAATTATGACTACAAGAGTTTGGATCGCCTTTTTTTTTCTTTTTTTTTTGAATGAGTGTTTTTTAAAAGAATATTTAAGATACTTTTCATTTGTATTGCTTTAGAAAATTGGTTTGTTGGAATCTCGGTGTGTGTATATGTGAGTACTGTGGTTAAGGGATCACATCAAGCTGGAAGTCCTACTTCAAGTAATCCATTTTGAATTCCTGACACATGAAGGCATTCTTAAATCATATTGCATAAAACAGGACTTTGCTTATATATATACAAAAACTTACATTTGTTGCTTATATATATATATACAAAAACTTATATTTGTTACTTATATGTATACAGAAACTTATATTTGTTGCTTAATATTTATATCAATTTGTACTCAGGTTGGATGCAGCCCAAGCGAGGATGTTGCATTCTTTGCCGTTGATTCCTTGCGTCAGCTCTCAACTAAGTTCATCGAAAAAGGAGAATTCCCTAACTTCCGATTCCAGAAAGACTTTTTGAGGCCATTTGAGCACATTATGAAAAAGAACAGGTATTTAAAAAAAAATTGAAGTAAAATTTCAAATAATTACGTAG
>QLNU02014176.1:98375403-98408784 GCA_006491805.2 Dysdera silvatica
AATATTCAGACATGCAATTCTTCAGCTTACAGTGGAATTTAAAGGTTCAGAATTTGGGTCATTAGTAAGGAACTGATTTACCAACACATGGGTTCACTTCTGAAAAAAAGAGTAAAAAAAACAACCCATGTAAATTTCCTTTTGTCAGCGACTATTGCACATGAGAATGTGTCAAACCCAGCGCTGTAAAATCTTTTAATTTTAATATACATGTATATATTGAAAGAAAATTTGGATGAAATATTAACTGCACATCTTCAACCCTGCGTAAGAAAAATTCACATAAAAAAAGAACCCACTGTAGTTTTGAATTAGTCAAGAATTTGACCCAAATTTCGCTTAGGAAAAAAAAAATGTATGTACAATGGAAATCATTTACAAGAACCAACTGCATAAAGTGGCAGAATCACTATAAGAAGTTTGGTTTCCTATTATTTTTTATACTAAACATATCAGGTTTTTTTTATAATGACTATATAACTTTTGTACCCTCCTTATAATATTTTACTATATAAAAAATTCAGTAATCTGCTGCAACAATTTAATAGCCTATCATAACCAAATGGGTGCCTATTTTCGGGGCAATACTAGAATCGCATTGTTCTGGTTCAAAAAAATTTACAATAAAATAGTGAAAATGTGTTTACAGGGTACCTGTGCACTTACTTACAAAACATGAAATTATCAAGGAATTTGAAATTGCCCCCAAAATCATGGGGGAAAATGCGATTTTTTACTCAAATCTGGAAAACTTGGGGGTGGGGAGGGGACTTTTCTAACTTCCGTTTTGAATGGCTAAATCTTCTGCAAACATGAAACAGTTTTCCCATCAAATGAAGTTCAGTTAAAGGTTTTACTTATGATTGGGCAGAGAATTTTTGTTCTCTGATATAAGTGGGAATCCTGTATTTAGAAATAAGTGTAAAAATATATAATATGTGTATATTACACTGTTTTTTGTAATGATCGAATTTGCACAATTCCTTTGCGGTCATTGTTAATGATTTCCAGTATATTTTATAGTAACAATGTATATCAGTGGCGTAACGAGACTTCAAAGATGGGACATTTTCAAATGTTTATCACCCCCCCCCCATGAATAGAAAAATCGTAATTCATATATCAACAGGGTCATAATGATGATATATGCATGAACTGGCACTTTTTTCACTAAAAAAGAGTGGGGGTGTTGAGCAACTGGAGGTGGCCCTGTTTTGAAGTCGCGCTACGCTACTGATATATAATATGTGTGAAAATATGATAATGATAATTTATATATCGTTAAAGATTCTTATTTACATGCACAAATTTGTTAAGCAATTCGGCCTGTAGAGGTGCTGTGTTTGCCTAGCGTGTGGTTATCCCGAGTTTGACTTCCCCAACTGTGCGGAAAAAAAAAAAAATGCTTATACCAACTAACTGCACACCATAGTCCAGGGATTGTTTCTCTAGGCTTTAATAGGTTCAGATTCCTCGGAAAACTGTAAGTCGTGGCGTGGCTTAACCCTTACTGTCCTTACACTGTAAAATTCGCATGAACGATTGTCAAAGAATTAAATTTTTGCGAGATTTTTTTTTTTCCCTTTCCATACAGTCGCACTTTTTGAAATATTTAATGCCTGCTTTTTTTTTTCTCTAATGGGTATTTAAGGAAGTTTGAGTAATTTTGTAAAATTCAAAAATTATAAAACCTGAGCCTTTATTTTTTTTATGTGCTCTTTCCATTACTGAGCCAGTTACCTATCATTCGGAAGAAAAAAAATCTCAATCGGGTTCACTGAGAAACTGGTTGCTATCTTCAGCATGCAGCAAAAATATCTGGTTCTTATTTCCAAAACTGCTTTAACAGCGAACAAACTGTCTCCGGCTCATCAATATTAGTTCCTAAATATTAATACATCCGTTCTGGGTAAATCTTAATTTACTTTTTTCCACAGAAACAGGTGAAACGGATGATGAACGTCTTTTTACTTCCCTGAAAATCAAGTGCATCGTTCAATTGGAACTAATTCAGACCATTGATCACATTGTCTTCTTTCCGGCTCGAAGCAGAAAAGAGGATGCTGAAAATTTAGCAGCAGCACAGGTGAATATTTTATATACCACTTAAACAGCTTTAATTTTACATTTGTGCATGTATCATGCAAGTTTTGAACTCTCATTAGTCCCCAAAACAGAACGTGCTAAAAAGTGCGATGCATGTTGCAGAACGAACAGCTTCACTGTGAAACAACTGTGGGGTGGATCTTCCTTTTTTTTTTTTAAGTAAAGAAAAGAAAAAAGACAGTCCCAAAAATGTTTTCTGCATTTCTATTAAAAAGGAATTTACATTTTATAGAATTTAAAATGTATATAATAAATATAGATGTATAGTTTATTCGGAAAATTGTCCACCAGTCCCAAGCAGGAATTCAAGGAACTGATGGACAGTTTTCCTCAAACGGACTATACACGCATCCCCTGCAGAACAATTTTGATCAGCTGAAGGCTTGTTGCAGAATGTTCTTTTGAGACCATTAGCTGGTTTTCAGGGGTCTATTCGGCATGGAAATATGACACAAAAATTAACACACTTTTAAACACATTTAATTAACCTTTGACAGCTGCTTCGATTGCCACATCCTACCATTATCCTGTTGATAGTAACACATGGTTCCCGGCTGCCAGTGGTTAATTGGACCTTTTCAAAACTGTGTTATTTTGTTATTGATAATACTATGAACTAAGTATAAGTAGGGTACAGAAACTCAAAAAGGAATAGGGTACAGAAACTCAAAAAGGAATTTAATTTCTTAATCCTTTCTGGCCATCTATCGAATTACACCAGTTGACTGTAATTTCATTATTATATAAGATACAGTATACAATGCAACTGAAGTAAAATGCCATACATACATTGAAAGTAAACCTTCAATTACACAGGGTTTGTGTATTCTTCTGCGTGAACCAAACTTGTTAGTCTTTGTTCGTGTGGCTTTAATTCATTTGTATTTCACTGATTTTGCAATTGGTTTCCTATTTTGTAGGCCATATTACTACAAGTAGTTTTTTCTCTTCTATTTGTTTACCCCTACAAGCAATATGCCTATCTCTATGTACATTGTACTCGCTTTTCGATTATATTTACTTATTTTACTATTTTGTTCTATGTACTTTATTCTATTTTGTTATGCATACTTCATCTTATTTTCTCGTACATACTTCGCTATTTTATTCTGCATATTTCATTATGTGCTACTTTAAAATTTTGTTACTTGATTTATTATGGTATTCTACTTTCTTTACTATGTTTGTGGTTCAAAGACTACATTGGTCATGCTGCGCCGGTTCTTTGATATGGTATTCTACTTTTTTTTACCACAATGTTCTACTCGTTTTACCATTATGTTCTACTTACTTTGTCACTATGCTTTACTTACTGAACTCTTATATTTTCTACTCACATTTAGGCTGAAATGAAGCGGTCTGACATGTGCCATCAGATGTTCGATAGTCAGCAGCAAGAAGAACAGGGCATGTATTCGTTCCTGAGTTCTGCCCAACTTCTACAACTTGCTGACTGTCTCATGGAATCGCATAACTTTGCCAAAACGTTTAATTCCAGTCATGAGCAAAGAAATTTTTTGTGGAAAGCTGGTATGGTTTGCCCCACACTTTAATTTTTTGATCAATCTATTACTTACCTACATTCCACCCTCCCTCATTTCCAATTACTTAAGGATCTATTTGTTTCTACAAATTAAATAAATTTTTCAATTGTTCTGTATGTTTATATAAAACAAGTATAATAAAAAAAAAATTTTTTAAAGTCAATTCCTTCAATGCGCTGCTCAAATAAAAGGGAAGAAAGGGAAAAATTGCGAAAAGCAATTTTGGCGACATTTGGCTGTAATTGGCGGCAAGCATTAATCGCCAAATACACCAAAGGAAAGCAAAAAAAAAATCATTTAAATTTAATTAATGAATTAATATTTGAAAAAACTGTATTAACATCAAGTGTCATCCACTACAAGTTTAAAAAAATTTATTTGAACTTGATTGGATGGATAGAAAGTATTTTATTAACGATTGAAAATTTGAACAAGATATATATAGGGAGAGCTAATGGTAAGGTTGAAAGTACAGGTTGCAACCAGAGAACCTGGATTTATCAGGAGAAATGGACAAAGACAGAAAAAGTCGGGGAAAATGGTTTTTTTAATCAAACATGGGAAAGTCAGCCCCGTAAGCTAAAGGTTAAGTAATTCTTCCCTAATAGCTCAAGAAAAAATTATTTACATAAAAAGGTTAAACACTGGTAAAATAGCAAAAAAGGGTGATCATCTTTTTTTTTTTTTTTTTTTTTGCTCCGTGTGCTATTTTACCAGTGTTTAACCTTTTGTATGTAAATTTCCTCCCTGGTACCCTGTATTTTATTTCTATAGAAAAAGTTATGTCCCATCTTTCAACGTTAGAAAATAAAGCCTGTTTTTATACATCATGTGAATATTGAACTAGAATTTTACACATGAGGAAAGC
Organism: Dysdera silvatica; assembly: GCA_006491805.2. NCBI lineage: Eukaryota > Metazoa > Arthropoda > Arachnida > Araneae > Dysderidae > Dysdera > Dysdera silvatica. The sequence continues at coordinate 98,379,922 of QLNU02014176.1, forward strand.
TATTCTAAAGTTGAGGAAAAATGTCCTTAAGAATTTTTTGTGAATCTATTCCCCCCACCTCCTGAGAGAAATTCCACTTTAAACCTCGATCTTTTATATTACTTGCATAAATTAAAGTACATTTTTCTGGAATCCTCCCTCATAAGGCAGGGAAACCACCTAAATCTGTTCTGAATAGCTAAATTTCAGGCAAATATGAGGCTCTTTTACGTGAAACCGAAATTTGATTAAGAGTTTTATTTGTATTAGTCAGGCAATTTTATCCGAAAGATTGAGGAAAAACCTGGAAAAGTCAAAGAATTTTATCCACGAGATTAAGGAAGAAATCCGGAAAGATCAAGGAATTTTTTTTCTCCATGATGAGTGGGAACTTTGTAAATACACTTTCTACATTTTAATAAATGAATATGTTGTATTAATTTAAAATACCATATATTTATAGTAAATCTTATGTGCGGTCTCACCTTGTTTGGTGTGGAATGACCCTTGCTGTCTTTGCGCCATAAAAATACAATGTGCCTACCATATGTTTATAGTTTATCAACAGGTACTTCTGCGCTTTTTAAAATGATTTTGTTAGCTTTGTATTTATCTAAGCTTCTGCTTTTGTAAAAATTCAAAATCTGTTGGGTGAAAACTTGATGAAAGAAATTGTGATGCAACTAAGGTTTTTTTCAGGTTTTCGCGGCAATGTAAAACCAAATTTGATCCGTCAAGAAAGCGATAGTTTGGGATGCTGCTTGAGAATTCTCTTTCGAATGTACACAGACGATTGCCGACGAGAAGCATGGCCAATCGTGCAAAAGAAATTGATTGTGTAAGATAAAAAAAAAAAAAATTGTGTATCTCATCAAAAGAAATATTCGCAATATTTTAATTTTTGATGATTGAGTAATGCGAAAAATAACATTCTTGTAACTGGTTTTTATGTGGTTCTATAATTAATCATTGAATTTGGTCTTTTAATCATTGTACAATGGTATTTATTGTCTTAATTTTAATTAAATTGCTCTATGCTGGTGTAGAAATAATACATTTCGTCTAGCATACCATTAATCACCTTTTAATTTCAATGGCACTACTACAGAATGCCCTTCTGGTTTTTGTCTGCCCACCATGGCCTGTGATTTGTTTCCCTATGTCATTTATTCCCAAATGTTTTTGGTTAGTGGTGTCCTTAGTAAATTAGCAGTGCTAGTGTTTCTGTGCCCTTAGTTTCTGTACCCTTAATGTATCATATGGCTGTCCACCATGGTACATAGTTTGGAAACCACTATTCTAAGCAAATGTTACCCAACCACCAGGCCGTGAGATATTATCATGAAATTTATCATTTTAGTTCTCTAAGCATTTGTTATAAGCGGTTGTTTTATCCTAAAAAAGACTAAAGAGAATAATAGCCGCGAATGCATCAAAAAACTTAGACCAAGAGCACCTAAGTGGTACCTATGCAGCAACTGTCAATAACCAAGTCATGTGTTTTTAAATATGTGAGGATTCACGAGTGATCACCCCATTTTTTCAGACATCGAAATTTTTTAACATTCGAAAAAGGGTGTACCTTTCATTATGAGTGGTCATAAAAAGTGTCTACAAACCTATTACATGAATGTGTGGTGCATCCTCTGTTCTTAAAACCGAATAAAATAACATCTGTGTTGCAAATACCAATGACCAGTCAGCAAGGAGGTGTTCCAAAAAAGGAGTGTACTGTATTAATAGAGGAAATGTACTGATGCTCTTTATGAATGTCATAACTAATTCAGACGGGATAGTTTAATCTATGAGCTTTAAAAAAGTGGAAGGTATTCATGAGCAAATTTGTTGAGGCCAGCCCCTCGTTTTATGAAATAGAAATTTAACAAGGCCATGGCTTCATAGAGGTTTTGAAGCACTGTTCTAAGCAGCTGCTTACTTGATTTTGTGAGGAAACTGAACCTCTCTGGTACCTCATGACCTGAACCCTCCGATTGACAATGACGATATATCTTGGCCATCGCTAACCAGTCCAATTCCTCCGTTGACGAGATATCTCATCTTCCAAACTCTGGCTCATTTCTGACATAGATGAGCCCCTTGACAGTCAGGAGGTAGGCTCACTTGCAATACATGTATTAGCTCCCCACACTTTATTGTATTCTGTTGAAGACTGGAAATAAAATGATCCCTGAAACCTGGGCCCCCTGAAAGTTTTTTTCTAGTGTTTACAAAAGTCATTGTGTACTTTCGGTGTACTTAGGTGATGTAAAAAAAAAATTATTCCACCTTCCCTCCCCCCTCCAAGAAAATCTAAATTTTCGCCAAGTTGGCAATTGAAATTGCATGAATTTCCAACTACCCAAAGAATTAATTATTCTTTTTTTTTTTTCCAAGTGTAACCGGATTTTCCCCAACTCGGAGCTGGATTTTTCTGATTGGGGGAGGGAGATTTCCCACTGTCCCCCTCCCCCCATAAAGCCTGCCTTGGGCCCAACGTTCAATTTTGTTCCCCATATAGCTAATGTCATTTTTCAATACAAAAGGAGGGCACCCTTGGCCACCATCATAAATCCCCACCTGATTTCTGGGTACAATTTTATGCTGGACGGAGAAAAAATTACCCAGAACATTAGAGGTACAGAAAGAAACTGGTCCATTGTCCAGCTCATATTTTGAATCTTGTTTTAACATATAACACTGAATCGTGTAAGACCATCAAAGATTTCCTTGGAATGATACAAAGCGCTGTAGTTTTCCTTTCTGAATCCCACAAGAGAATACTCGTTTGGATAGAAATAAATAATCTGCTGAAGAACATGCTTAACTACATCGTCTCCAGAAAGTTTGTGATACACACTGGTGGAGCAAAGGTAGAGTATTCGCCAGCTTTTTTTTGATAATATCAATACACCAGTGCATAAATGCACAAAATTCTCCACAATGCTCGAAACTCTCTACACCATAGCGAACAGCAATGACTTTAATTCCAAAGTTTCATTTAAATCAAGTACCCTTTCTGAGAACTGGTGCAAATTTAAGAATATGCTTTTGGCATTTGTGTACTGTGAGTTCAGTATCAGAACACCTACTTCATCCTATCCGTAAATTCAGAGCATTGACTATGTTACAGCTTCGAACCCTGTAAAAACGATGAATAAAAAAGAACAGAATGTGAACAAATTTGCCCAAGTGCCAGACAATTCTCCGAATTCCTGCAGGAGAAATTCATAGATAAGGGACTTGACATCACAATTGAAGTAGACCTTCCAGCCAGGCAGGGCCCAATTCTCAACCGACAAACTGGCGAGTTTGCTCATAATGAAGCACGACGAATTTTAGCACCACTTGTAAACGAGTTTGCACTCTTGAATTGCTGTGTGAACTAAAATCAGAACGTTCAATCTATGATTTACTACATGTAGTATGTAAGTTCATACTTACGCTATCTTACACCTAAGTTTCTTCTGAGTCTCCTCTGTACATAAGATCGTTAAACATCGCCTACTATTCATCTACTCATCATTCATCAATTCATCTACTATACATCAATTGGACAAGAATTGCTTGAAAGTTATGAGGCTGACTATAACAAATTTATTGACGTATTGATGGAGATTTCTTCAGAATTATTAAGGCAACTTAAATTGTAGTGTTGTATGTACGTACTGTGTATATTTGTCTTAGATATTAGCTAAATAGGCAAGAAAGAAAACAAGTCTAAAACTTAGATTCATAATGTTTCACTTCATCTCATGTCATGATTTGCTGCCAAAGCTAATCTCAGACTCAAGTTACCAGTCACTTAACGTTTATGATTTCTAAAATTAGACTGTTTGGTAGATTATTGTTAATAGAAAACGGAAATTTCGAAAATCAGTATCTAAAACGTTAGTTGACTGATTGAAAATACTTGAAAATGAACATCGTGTGCAAACACTCCTATATGCATCCACCCCAGTACATTTTATGCTAGTTGGCGCCCCGTGCAACATTTTCCCCACCGTGCCCTCTTGTATCCAGTCCAGCCCTGAATTGGAGACATGTCTTAACATATATAAGGGCAATGAGATATGTCATATTGCAAGCATCTCTACATAGATACAAATGCCAAGAAAATGGAGGTTCCTTATCTAACATGTATAGTTTACTACAGTCCAAACAGTAGTTGGATTATGCCAGATAATTGGGTGTAACACTGCGCAGATTAAATTCATTGGGCAGAAATCAACTTTATAATCATAGTAAAGTAGTTGGGCTAACATAGTTCAAACCATAATCCTTTGCAGAAAACTCACAAAACGTGCATAAACTGATATAAATTAGGTCCAACGTTACAATTATACTCAAAATCAAATATCGATATTGACATTTCTATTTTGAATGCATCTGATTTTATTCCTAACTGAGTCGATAATTGTTATCTTTCAATTATTTTCTAGCGTTTGCAATGAAAGTTTAAATTATTACCTTAGTCTTGAAGCTGAAAACCACCGTGAAACATGGGAAAACTTGTTGTTACTGTTTTTCGATCGTGTGAACAAACTTGAAGACCCAAGGGTAAGTGTCATTGTGAAATTGTATTTCTAGATCCCACTTTCATTGCCTTGTGATTAAGTTTTGTGTATTTTTAGAAATTAGTTCTTGATGTGCAGAAATTAGTTGCTTCTGTGCATTGACAATGGACAAGAATTAGTCGTTAATGTGCAACAATCCGCATAAGTTATCCCATGAGCAGTGCTGTCCTGAAGAAAATTATTGAGAGTATGCGGTGCTGTCTTAAAGAGTATTGTAATTGCGGGGTTACTGGACTTGGTGACGTCATCGCGCCGCGCTGACTGGCATTTGACTGGTCGTTTATCGCCTATCCAAGCCCAAGGTGGCAGGTGCCATCTGTGTGCCGTAGCGTGGAGGTTGCCACTGGTACTTTCTCCCTGGGTGCAAAATTTTCTGAGGCACAAAATTCCAATACCGTACTGGTGAAAGGGAGTGCTAACGGGTTTTAGTGGGTGCAATACTTAACTGGCGCTGGCAACATACGCTACGCCGCTGGTTTCCACTTTCATCAGTTTTTCATTCCTCTCCTGGTCGTATGCAGGATATTATTTTGAGGCTTGGTGGATTCAGGGGGCTTCCTCATTTGTTTCCATTCAAGTTTGTAAATGACTAGAAAAGAAAAAGAAGGCTGAACTTTGTTAAAAGTTGCCCGAAAACCAGAAAATACAAAAAGTTTCTTGAGACCTTGAGAATATGGGGCACATATTCGGTATTTTTCAAAATTTCTTGAGAGTATGCAGCGCACACGGTGGGGGACAGCCCTGCCCATGAGCACATAAAATATTTTTATACGTCTTTCTTCTCCAGTGTTATTAATTCCAGTATGTCTTGATTATTTATGTATTAAACCCAAAATTTTGAATAAATGATACGATAAATAATCAATTTCTCCTTAATAACATGAAGCCATCTTGAAAGCTTATGCCAATCACCTATCCCTGTGGTTCTTCAACTGTGGTCCATGGATCCTATTGGGTGTTATCCCATGAGACCCTCTAATCTCACTGCTCCACGAAGTTTCAGAAAAGTACTAAGACACGAGCATTTGCTCTTTAATGCTAAGAATAAATTATGAGGGGACGAAAAATTCTTTCCTTAAATAGTGAAAATTAGTGATGAAACACTAGAAATAAATATATATGATGCAAATTCCGGGCTTTAAACTTTGAGTTAATTCTTGGGGGTCCGCGAGGGCAAGTGACCTCCGAAAGTGGGGGGGGTCCGTTTTCAAGGGAAGTTGAATAACCACTGACTTACCCAATATCAAATTTATGTTATGTCGCCAGTGATAGATGCAGGATTTTTTGGGGGGGATATAAAATCATTGGTTTTAACATTAAACAAAATCTTTCCTATCAACTATTTTTAAGTGATTCCGTTGAAGATTCAAAATTTGCATGCACATTCTGAGTCAATGTTAGATCTGTGGTTACCGTCCAGGGAAACCACAAACCACTACAACATGGGGAGGGGCTCAAGGGGGACTTGAGCCCCAAGTGCCCCCTCCTCTCCAATTGAATAACAACTTTTATTGTTCTCCTTAATTCAGAATCACTTTAACTTTTTCAAAAATGTTCGTCTTACCATAATTGTTGAATTTCTACACCCTCGCTCGTAAGTAGTAATTGAACCATTAGAATTACCATGTAAATTATGTAGTACGGTATTGCACCAAAATTCCATATTCCTGTAAAAAAAAAATTCAACTGTCATCTAAAAGCATGAAAAAAAATTGTAGAATATGAAGAAGAATTTAGCGATGGCCCCGATAAAAGCCTCTAAAACAGAGTTCACAACTGTACACATGCCAACAGCTTATGAAGCACTCATGATGAATGATAACATAGAAACAGTGTTAAAAAAAATTATGTAAGCAAGATGAAGCTATAAGGATATGCATCTAGGAAAGAAACTTTAAATTTCAAAATAATACAATTTCTTTAGTTAATTTACTCATCTTAGCACTAACTTGCTAATAGACTTGTGGTGAAATGGAGCTAATCCAATTTTTTACCTTCTTGTTAACCAGGGTTTGATGGTAATGGTGCTGCTGAATGCCTACCATTTCTCCGCCCACTGTAGTCTTAGGTTTAATCCGCTTGACAAGACATGTTCAGATTCTTTGGAAAACTGGGGATCCCATTCTAGCATGACATTTGCTGGCCCTACGACATATGACGCACAGATAAAATCTATTGACAATCTAATGAAATGTGTTGGTATCCCCTCTGCGTCTTAAAAGTTTAAATGATATCTCGGATAATATCAGTAATAATATAACTATAATATCAGTAATAATGTAACTCTGAGTATAATTATTACAGTTGCTGTTAATTGTTTTCTTTTCAGTTCCGTGCTCTTGCTGCTATTTATTACGTACCGCTGTGTGAAATGATCTTTCACGAATCTAAGGATGAATTGAGGTCTGTTTTAAGACGCTTTTTCCTGCGCGTCGGTTCTGCATTTAAAATTACCCACAGCCACTAATAAATCTAGAGCATTGTACGGAATAGAGATTGTATATAATTTGTTTATATCCAAATCTGTGAAAGGACCTTGCCATTTCTCGCTTAAATTTCATAAATGAAGAACTATTTTAGTTATTCCAAAATTCAGTATTTACATGGAGCAAATGGTATTTTACGAGTTTACAATTTGCTGGAATCCATGTATACAGCAATGACAATATTTTTTGACATTTTGCCCCTTTTAGCCCCTCCCTCCCTTATCATTCCAGTCTTATTCCCCTAAAGGTGTGTTTGCTCATCGTACCCTGACGGAATGAAGAGCAGCATTTTTACAAACCATTCTGCAGCCGAGTGCCATATACCTTTACACGAGGATCAAGGGAGTTATTTTAATTGTCATCATCAATAATGTAAGTGACATGTTATGAATTAGGTGCCTTGGCTTTCAATTATATTTTCTGTGCAGAAATGGCACTTGCTTTGTATCTTCTTCTGCAATCGCTGATTTGGAGCAGATAAGTTTTAATCCGTGAATTGTCTGGTCAGGATCATATATGTTACAGTTTTTAGAGATATTTGTATGTTGAATTCTGAATAGTTTAATTGCTCCTAATACTTGTGAATATTGAATTTTTTTTTTTTTGTGTGAGTCGTTGATTGTACAGAATCTTTGTGTTAAACATTCCATAATGGCTATTGTGTGATGAAATTATCATGATTAAAGACTTTCACGACGAAATTTGATTATGTTAGTTTTGTGGACTCTTTGTCGTTTATTTACTGCCTGCACTTATTTTTGAAAACTTGTATATGTGGCATATAAATTATATATTGGAAATTGAAAGATGCGAGAATCAGCGGTAAACATATATGTATTTAATAAGAAGAATACCATTTCAGATGCTTTCACTGATGTAGAAGAATTATTTATAAATGATTCCTGTATTAAAAAAATAAAGTGGTTCTTAGAAAAAAAAAAATCTTTCTTTAATAATTGTATTATCACATCAAATGGCTATGGCAAATCTACATACACATAACACGAAAAGCACAAACACTTAACAACCGTACAGTGTGATGTAAGTGATCCAGTGATATCAATGTATGAAATGAAACAACAAAGAAATAATCTGTGCATGGTTCTACCATTCTGATACACTAGCAACATTGCTATTTTACCAGTGTTTAACCTTTTTATGTAATTTCCTCCCTGGTACCCTGTATTTTATTTCTATAACACTGCTTTATACTACTTTCCAGACATATTGACGTGGATATCTATTTTATATAGACCCATGGGGCCTGAGCCGACAATAATTGTAAATAAATTACGATTTTTCATATATTATAATGTGTAAATGTATACAATATGTACTTGGGGACCCCCCCACAAATGATTGTCTAAACTCTATATTGATGCCTGTGGATATAGTGCTAGAGTCAAATATAAACCGAACTTTGCCTGCTTCTACATTGCATTTGCAATGACTGCCTTGAAGCTTTACAGATAAATTAGTTGCTACATTATGACTAAAGTGGCAGACAATGCAGCTATTAAAATTAAACGTTCTGATGCGTTTTCGTAAGTTCTGGTTAGGCGATCTGTTAGAATGGTAAGATTACACTTCAAACATAGCTAGTGAGTATAAAAGTTCGCATTGAACTTGGTAACACAATAACTCCGTTACACAAAGCATTCCAAGAAAAGCAATATCACTGACTCAAGTTCATGAGCAGCATGGGCAATCAAAAATGGTGGCCTTTCCGCAAAAGATAATCCCCATTCAAGAAGACTTGGATTAGCAAAAAAATTAAGAAATAATTGCCAGATTTGCTGAAGTGGTCAGGCGAAACCGCTAAGGGTTGATAGATGACATTACAAATGTGTTAAGGATCTATCATGGTTCTACACACTCTGTCCTTTAGAGTGATTTTAAGGTGCAACATTTGTATGAGTGTGTTGTTCCAAGAATGTCAGCCAATTAGCAATGGAAAGAATGAGCTCTGGTTAATTGAGAACTAATTGACAGAGTGGACCAGATCCTTTGAGCAGTGCGATATTGCACGTGATGAGACATAGTAATTTTCTCTCAAATATCCTCTCGGCAATCCAGACAGCAGTGGCCGACATGGAAATCATCTGCCTCACCATAAAAAAATCCAATTTCATGCAAGTCGAAGGGAAAGGTTATGCTGGAAATGTTCTTTGATTTCCTGGAATTGGTATATTTTGAATTCATTCTTGAAGCTCAAGCTGTCAATCAAGAGTTATATGTTGCCATTCTTCATGATGCAGTGTGGCGAAAAAGCCTCATTTGTGGTAAGAAGAAAATTTAATTGTGCATAATGACATTGCACCAATCGCTTGGGGTAAATGAACACCTCATAAAGCTCGTCTTCTGTTCCACGTCGGACCTCACAAAGTCGGCAGTCTTCCCGATCTCCATTGCGTGTAATCAGGCCCGGTGGGCTGATGGGCGATCTCCCACTGCGCCCTTTCTCTCTCCTTCGGCGCCCCCTGGGCTCAAGGATTTTTTTTAATGAACATGGATGGCTGAAAAGTAAATCAAATATTATTTAAATCGTCATTATTATAATTATTTGTGGTAGATACAGAGAATTATAAATGCATGGCCAGTGCCGATTCAACGTATTTTTCATGGATGGGAGGGGGAGGTGTAATTCTGAATATTTCCGACTGCAAATTGAAATTTTCCAACTCATTTTGCTTACAATTAGTATTAAACTAATATATGAAATAGGAAAAATTCATTATATCCTTAAATTCGTTACGAGAGAGAACACAAGCAATAGGCACGGTGTTTGTCTCCCTCCCAAATTTTGGCTCATTCGTTTCTGGCAATGGCGGCCACCGGTTTTTTAAAGGGAGGAGCCCACCATTCAATTTTGTTCCCCATAGAGCTAACGTTATTTTTCAATACAAAACGAAGACACCCTGGGCCACCATCATAAATCTCCGCCTGATTCCTGGATACAATTTCATGCTGAACAGAGAAAAAAAAAACCCCGAAAATTAGAGGTGCGGGAAGGAACAAGTTCATTGTCAAGCTCATAATTTGAATCTTATGATGACGGATGCAACTGAATCATTCAAGACCATCAAAGATTTCCTTGGCCTGATACAAAGCACTGCAGTTTCCTTTATGAGTTCCACAAGAGAATGATCCTTTGGATAGAAATAAATAAATGAATCTGCCGAAGGACATGTTTTACCATGTCTTCTTCAGAAGGGTTGTGCCACACTCTAGTGGAGCAAAGATAGAATATTAGCCAGATTTCAATGATACCAATACACCATAGCAAACAGCAATGACTTCAGTTCCGAAGTTTCGTTCAAATCAAGTGCCTTTCTTGAGAACTGGTGCAAATTTAAGAATATACTTTTGGCATTTGTGTACCGTGAGTTGTTCGATATCACATCACCTGCTTCATTCTATCTGCAAATTCAGGGCATTGTCTACCTTGCAGCTTCGAACATTGTAAAAACGATGAACAAACAAAATCTTCTCAAAAAGAGCAGAATTTGAACAAATTTACATAAGTGACAGACGATTCTCCGAATTCATGCAGGAGAAATTCATAGATACTTGACACAACAATTGAAATATACCTTTCGGCCAGGCGGGTCCCAATTGTCAAACGACAAGCCGGAGAGTTTGCTCATGATGAAGCACGACAAATATTGGCATCACCTGTAAAAGAGTTTGAAATTGGTGTTTTCAATATGACCTTTGGTACAGCACAGCAGCAAATGTCTGAGAAGTTCCATCATAATGAAACATTATTGGCTGCTATTGCATAGATAGATCTAAGGATCTAAACATATTAAAGGCAGGAAAGGCAAGTTGCCTGAAGATGATCTTGAAGAGTTGTCATCACTGATTGGTAAGGATAAACTGAAGCTGCAACGAGAACTGTGTCAGATTGAAATATACTTTGATGATTACTGCCCTGATTTATTCTTGTTTTCTGCATCCGAAGCCAATTCAGCTTCGGTTTGACAGGGTTTAGTGGATTTTACCCAAATAACTCATCTACGAGTGAAGGAGACTTCGATGATCCTATTCCTGAGCTCAACCAACAACAACAGCGGTGAACAAACTCTCAGAAGAATCTAAGGAAACAGTCTTTTATAACAGCTACGATGAGATGATTGAAACTATCCAGACAAGTGATGACAAGCAAAAACGCTAAAATCGTTTAGTTTCATCCTTGAATTGTTGCATGAACTAAAATTAGAACGTCTGATGTATGATTCACGACATGTGGCATATAAGTTCATACTTAAGCTAGTAAGTAGTCTTAGTATGCTATCTTGCACCCAAGTTTCTTGTGAAAAGGTCTTCCCTGTACTCAATATCGTTAAAAATCGCCTACGATTATCACTTGGACAAAAAATTGGAAGTTTCATGCTGTTCTGTGTCTGTGGAGACTTTAAGTTTGAATACAACAAAGTTTTATAAGTAAAGACAACGTTATAAGCTTAAGTAAGGTAAACTTACATACATTTATAACGTTATCTTTACTTATAAATTTTATCTGTGTAATGCTACGTCAAATTGTTTTCTTATATACGACAAAGTTGTTTATTTGTTGGCAGAGGGTTCTTCAGAATTATCAAAGCAACTTAAATTGTAATGTGGTGTGTATATTTGTCTTAGATTTTAGCTAAATAGGCAAGGTAAAAAAACTTGCCAAAGACTTAGAATCAAAATATATCATTTCCAGTGACATGTCTAGATATGTTGCTGTCCGGGACGAGTGACTGTCATTGGTGTAACAAAAATAAGACAAATTTTGTTTTGAAAGGCTAATTGCCGCCCCGATTTGTTGGCACCCAGGCGACCACCCTTTGCCCCCCCCAGTTTTTCTAGAAAAGAAGCAAAATCATACTTTTTCCCATATAATTTTTGGGGTTTGGTATTTTTGCCCCCTCATTTACATTTTACGCCCCTTACGCCTATGACTGAGAGTGTAAGGAGGCGCGGGGCACGCAAAAATGTGAACGTCGGGCAGGGATTTATATACACACACCCCTAACGCCGCTCCAGATTTTTTTATATACCCCCTAAAAATCTTGGACACAATGTGCTTAATGAAATCTAGTCCACACACCCCTAAAAATCTTGAACACTCCCCAGTTTATGAATCCTGGGTAAGCTCCTTGTCGATGGTGAGGTCAACGACGGTTTCTGTATCGCAATAAATGTATCAATCCATTTCTGAGTTCCATTGAATCTGGCTGCAACAAACGACATTGGGTGGAGAACTTAATCACGTCAATCCCTCGACAATAAACTAAAAACCACGCTCAGTCAGTTTAACTTCGATATAACGAATGTTTTTATTGGTTCGGACTGAGTAACATTGAGTGCAATGTTATCTCAAACTCGATATGACGTTTGTTTTCGTCAATATAAGGATAAAGTATCACCATTAGCCTCTGACTCAGGGTTGTCCAGCATACGGTCCGCGGGCCACAATCCGGCCTGCCGACAACAATTTGAAATGAAAAAACAGATTTTTCTTTTCCCTTCCTCATATCTTAAGTGAACAAATAAATAACCGGACGAAACTTTTAAGAGGCTTTTGTAATTTTTTTTTTTTTTTACGAAACTCGCTGAAGCTGCTGGCCCGCAAGAGCTATGAAAAAATTTTAAGTGGCCCGCTACCCAAAAAGGTTGGACAACCCTGCTCTAGCTGTAAATAGAATTTTAGTTAGAAGGTCTTGTGATCCTTTCTTGGCGCCATATTTTACCGTGTTTGGCGCAGTATAGCCCAGATGCTCTTGCGCCATAAAAAAGCCAAACAATCAATCAATCTTGGCGCCATGAGAGAGTGAACCAGACATTCGTCGCAGATTTTCATGGGCGGCAAAATTAAATTTTTATAAAAAATGAAATCATTTTGGGGCGACAAAACACCTGGCGTCAGCCCTGTGTTATCTTAATTTTTCAAAGAGGTGATGTTTCTGTGGATTAAATGCTGGAGGGCTACTTAGTCATTAGTTCTTATCACTGACGTTTTGCTATAAGTTGAATTCGTGTAACGCGGGTACTGATGAAAATCACGTGGTCAACTGAAAGCGTTATACCTCTGACGTATTTATCACGTAAATTTTCAGTCCACGGAAAAGTCTAAGCCCCGCCCCCTATTCGTGGGCTCGGCATTGATTCTGATAAATGCGTTTCCCCGATTAAATGATTATTTTCACTTGTTTTTTAAAGTCCGCTAAATCGAAGTTAGATTGCATATATAAAAAATAAATCTATTAAAATGATTACCCTACGGTGGTTTAATATTAACGCACTCATCTATCGTACCATTAACACGGATTCGATTTCAATAGTATCATGGAATCTGTGCCTTTTTTTAACTCACCGTAGTCTGGGGTTTGGTATCTAAGGCAAAAGAAGTTCGAACTCTTTAGAAAACGATAGATCTTAGCTGAAGGATAACACGACGCCGCTGCCGAATTTAAGGGGGAAGGCGATGGAGCAATAGCCCTGAACAGGTATTATATCATGTAAACAACGCAGGCAGAAACGAAATTTAAAGACTCTATCAATAACTCATTGGTCTTTATTCCACAAAGAAACAAAGCGTCGAAATCATCAATTCTAAGACACTTCCTTCTTACCAAACAAACTTTGTTACACGCTAAAAAACAAGAGAGAGAAAAGGCCACTGGCCTCTCAGGTTACCACGACAACTAAAAGTCAAAAGGGGACAATTTGAGCGTAATGTAAATCAAACAACAATATCAATCAACGTTTATTGGCGTAGTGATACCAACGCCGATGGTATGGCGTGATTAGATGGTGAAACGTTCGAAAGAAAATAAATATTTCTGCCTTCGGTGGGACCTGAACCCACGACCTTCCACTTGCCGGGCGGAGGCTCTACCATCTAAAAATATTTATTTTCTTTCGAACGTTTCACCATCTAATCACGCCATAACATCGGCGCTGGTATCACTACGCCAATAAACGTTGATTTATATTGTTGTTTAATTTAATCTGCGTAGTGTTCGATTTATATAAATAATATAAATTAACAACAGTTGATATTTCATTGTTTAGTAATACTAGCGTTTATACTCTCAATAGGTGACAGCAGTCATTTCTTTAGTTTTAAAGTTAAAGTTTATATTACTGCTTTTACCCTCATTAAGTGGCAACGGTCGATCTGCCTTTTGTTTCAGTATTAACGTTTATTTTGTTGATTTTACTATAATAAAGTGGCAACAGTCGATCTTCCTTTTGTTAAATTCTTCTTCACACATGTAACATGAAATAAAAAAGGGACGGATGCTAGAAATAGGAACCGGAAACAAATCGCCCCCTCTCCTGAAAAATCTCTGTATCCGCCCTTGCGCAACGCTAGCTATTCTTGAGCCATTAACCGCATCCAAATCAATTAAAATGATTTTATTTTTAAATAGTATGCATGTTACACTAAAATTACACCGATTTCAGTTCTAAATGGCATTTACATCCACGCACGGACTTTGAGCTTTAGGGTTAGGTTTAAATCTTAATAGATTTTCTCATGTGCCTATACGTCATAGTTAAGAGGTCAGGTTCATTTGTCTATACCGTCTCAAGTGACCTGTAATACGGTCCCCAAACGTTAAACTACGAAAAAATAACATTACACTTTGCCCATAGGTATTTCAACTGTGATAAATATTCCGCTGTATATTTATCATAGACGAAAGTCTAAGGACAATTTTCAGTGGTGAATGGTTCAATAAAATTACGTTTCTTCAAGCATTCCCTATTAAAAATAGGTTACATCTTATTTTCATAGCAATAGATAGGTGCAGACTTAACGCCGGTAAAAGTTCTAGTGGTGGAAGAACTATCCACACGACAGAAATGGCATAAATAATTGAAATACATTTCAGAAAAACATAAAGTCCCTTTTAGATATTCGTAGTGGTGAAATTACTGTTGAAAACTAGAACCGGTTAATTTTTTTTTGGTTTATGCTAAAGAACGCCTGGATTTTCAGCAAACCAGTTGTTAAAACGTTTGTAGTTAATTACTTGATATTGATTGATAATTGATTTGCAGTTATTTAATTAATTGATAGTAAAATCTTAAGCAGCTGACTAGTTTTCATGCTCAGGGCATTTCAAAGAAACTAATGTTTTGGAGGCTCTTCAAAATCGATAGACATACACGTCAAACATATATTGCGTTACCAAGTTGAGGCCCCTAATATTGCGAGGCCGGGCAGCAGCAGCCCTTCCTACCCCCCTCCCCCGATAGGCCCTGATCATACTCATATGCTAACTATTAATATATTTTTTAAATTTTGTACACTATTTTACAATAGAAATTTTATTATGCATTTACCCTGCTTCACGAACTTAAAGTGTTAACGAAAGACCATGAAACAGTGGCATAGCGTGGGGGCGCCACCGAGGCGAAATCCCTTGGTGAAAAATTTTTAAGGACACAAAATTTCAATATTAAACTGGTGGAAGGGGTTTTAGAGGAAATACGTCATACTTTACTTGCCCCGGGTGCTGGAAACCCAGGCTGCTGTCATGAACATAGGGCTTGCAACATTATTGGGGGTGGGGAAGCACACCACACACACACGTACTTTAAAAAAATAATGTTTTGATATCCAATGAAGGAAAGATCACCCACTTCCTATGCCCTTTGGATGGGAAAGAGCTTGGGATCCACCTTCCACACATACGCCTATATCGGTGGTTCTTAATTAGTTTTCATCGCGGACCATTTTGGATCTTTTTTTCAGTCGGCGAACCATAAGATATAAAACTGACTTTACCTGACACGCTATATAGACATTGGCGTAACTAGGGTTTTTTATCTCCCCTAGAAATTTTCTGATTCAATGAGATAGCATTGAAGTATGCGCTTTGATCTCCAGATAAAATTAAGCCTCTCTCTCCAAACACAAATAAATAATCAGTTTCTTATCTTTTGTAGCCGGGACAGTTTTTACTGTTCACAGGCCGGATCTTGTCCGCGGGCTGACTATTCAGAATCACTGTCCTATGCGAAAGATCGATGGAAGAGTTTTATGGGAATATATTGTATTGGATCGCTTACCGCGCCCAATAAATCGAGTAAGAAAAGCACAGGAAACCAAACTATTATCGTGAAAGATTAAAAAAAGAATAAATATTATCTTTTCTAACACTAAACAGAAAGATCAATTTCATTTTTTCTTTCTTTTTTCCTCAATCCATAGGGATCAAAACTAATACGCACACATACATACACTGAAAAACATTAAGCATCGGGAGGCGAAGAAGAGGACCATAGGAAGAAGAACACAACAGTTATTTCGATTTCGCGGGTTTTGGCGTTCGCTGTTTTAGAATTTCCGTTCGTTTGTGGAAGGTTGTTCTAGAAATTGCGGGAATTGTGTTTTGATCCGAAGAACGAATTTCGTTGTCGTCTACCCACGTGTAAGTAAAACATAAATTATATTTTAATTTGAAATAGGAATCAAAAGCTGCATGGAAAACGAATTGATCGTTTTGAGGAAAATGATGCTTTAAAACTGTAATATGGCGTTCATTCGTTGTAACGTATTTTGTTCCATGCTTGGGAAATAGGCTGATCCTTTTCTGCAATTCTTGGTTTTTTGGTTTGGGAGTCGATTTTCCGTCGATTTTGATGCTGTGTTTGTGTTGGTCAGTTGGCTCGTCAATTTCACGCGAAATTGATTAGGACGGTGTGATAGTTTATGGTTTATTGTTAGGGAGTGTCAATAACTGAAATTCTCGGTGTTTTTCCATCGAAGCAATTTGTCAAGAAATGGGTTGCTACAGCGCATGCGTGGCGTGGGAAAACATTTCTGGGAACTGGTTAAGCGCGTTTCCTATTTGTGTAATAGTTAAGTTCGCTTATGTTTATTATTTCAAAACTCAATTGTTTGTGTATTTTTTTTTTTTTTATTTGTTGAGATTTTTTTCCTTTTTTTTATTACTAAGCGTTTGGGCTTGCTCGATGAATTCAAAATTTTAGAATAATGATTTTTATGAGAAAAAAAATGCAACTTCGTAATTTGGACTTACGATAATTTTTTAATAAAGCAGTTATACAGTAAAACATCCGTAACAGACAATCGTAGGTAGCCGATATCCCTATTTAAGTCACTTTTCCAGTTCTCGATGTTTATTATTCCCTAATCCTCATAAATAGTGGACTATTACTGAAGTCCCGACGTGTTCGTTATTTAAAGGTTTGACTATATATTTACATATAGGGTCTTTATAATTAAAGTTCCACTTTGAAATGGCCATAAAATGAAAACTACTGGACCAAATGTTATCAAACTTGGTAATAGCTTACAAGTGGTCATGGGATTTTATTTTCCGAATAAAAAATAAATAAATAAAATAAAAATAGAAATAAAAGTTAAAAAATCACCACCAGCGGAAATGGCACTGTATGCAATATTGTTAAACGAAATAAGACATGAAGACATCGTTTTAAAACGTTTTTAATCGTTTCTAAAACGTGTTACAAAGCATGTTGAATGTGGCGTCCACCATTTTCTGAAAGCAAGTTAAATCGCATTACTGCGTTCTCAATAGCAGCTCTTAGCATATCGGAATATTTGGCGGACATGGTATCACGCATTTTAGTTCGCCAAATCGTTTTATTATGATCGTAAAAATTTGCATAACCTCAAAACAATTTTGTTGCCGAAAACGATTAAAGCGTTTTATTTTATTTGTTGGCTTTTTATGGCGCAGAGCATCTAGGCTACCGCTGCTCCCATCGGGCGTTCGGCGTTCTTTATTTTATTTCGTTTATTCATGTTCGCCTCGTGGCGCTGTAATATTGTCGGCTCACTAAATAATGATCAGCAACTTTATTTTGTTGTATTATTAAGTAATTTTTTTCTTTTTTTTGGCAAATCCATGACCTCCTGTGCATATTACAGTTTGGTAAAATGTAGTCAATTAGTTTTATTTTGCTATTTTTCAGTGTTTTAATTATAAAACCCTGTACTTTAATGTTGCTAGTACGTTATGTGATCTTACGAAGACCATGGGGGTTTTACAGGGTAATACTAAATAAACTTTTTATTTTATTTTTTTTTTTTTGAAATAGTTGTTTGCTTTTTGTACGGCGGAAGGCTGCATCAGGGGTTGTCTGGGATGGGATCGGCGACTCAACGTAAACTTTAAAGTACGATGTGTTAGACAACTAAGTTTACTGGAAATCGATTTTTTTTTTTCAACAGTCCTGATTCAGGTTACCCTTCTACGTGTTTTAAAAAGAGAGCGGGGGAGGGGATGACGTGTTTAAAAAAAATTTAGAATTCCATAAGACTGGGTCCGTTACAACAACCGCCATTGTTTTCAAGATGGCTTGCGCATGCGCGTTTATTCTTGTGGGGGAGGGGAAGAAAATAAAGGAAAACTATAAATAACCGTGATTTGATGAAAATTTAGAAACTAAAAATCGTGTAAGAATTGAGAAGGGGTGAATTATTAAAATTCACTATTATGTTATTTATTGTCTAGAAGTTTATCTAGAAAATATTTGTTTGTCCCCAATTCTATGGCATGTGTGTGTGTGGGGGGGTATAAAATGGCTTTATGTATTTTTGAAATTAGCCCAACAGGCCATCTATTTTATCTCCATTTGTACAGTAGTGGGGGGGTAATTTTATTTTGTTCGATTTAAAAATATAAGGGACACACTATTTAGATTGACTTTGTACTTTTGGCTGCATACGAATTTATAAATTCAGTTATTTATTAACTTCAGTAAAATACCAATACAAAGGGGTTAGAAGCCATTGTATTCAGTGGTGAGATTTAAGGGAATCTTATTCACCAAAACGCATCAATTTACGGCCTATACTCGCCAAGAAACTGGTTTTTACCTCATTCAGTAAATAAGAAAGAAATTTACAGTAACTTTGGGTTTTGGTGAATTGGCTTCACGCAGCTTCACTTAAATCTCGCTACGGGCCGCCACTGATTCTTGTATTCTCCTAGTAATCCAACGAATTTGTAATACCTAGTAAAATTTTTGCATGCGTAACGTTATTTAACATATTCTTACTTTTATTTGGAAAGAAAAATCATTTTTCCACTGATACTGAAAATCAATTATTAAAACAAACACTTAATTTTAACAGTGTAATGTATACAACGTATGCAGGTCCAAATGTGAAAACAATAATGGCTGTTGGTTTACACACTTTTAGTAAACTCTACCATGTTTTTAGAAACGTGCCAAGGAACATCTTAACCTGGACTAGAATTGTTTTTTTTTATGTCGTTATTTAAGTGTTTCTCTGCTGAAATGTTTCAGTAGGTTCACATTTTTACAAACTCCTAGGAATACTAAAATTTTTCATAAAATCGAGAGTTTGTAAATGTGAATATCGTTTTTAAAAAAAAATGCAACACCAGGGCATGTTTTTACCTGGTAAGTTTCTGTGTTGACTATTTATGGCAAGGATTGAAAAATCCCTTGAAACGTTAGGAGCCAGAAAGAAAAGTGGAATCTAATTTTATGGAAGAAAATTTAGTACTAATAAAATCATAATAAGTACAAAAATATTCCATTTAAACATACTTTATGCATTGCGTTTATTTTTCGACACACCTCATATCTTTTGTTTTAAATTTAAAATACCAATGGTCAACATTTATTATGATTAAAGTTCTTTAAATAAAGTCCATTCAAATTTATCAATAAATTTTGCAAACTGCTTACTTCCAATTTGTTTCTTAATTTACTTTTTATCAGGTTCATGTGAGAAAATCCTTTCTCACATGATGCTGTGGAAACTGGTGTAACAGTTACTATGTTAAGGTATTATTACCCTCCGCAGGGATAACACAATTGCCAAATATGGTCAACACAGAAAAGTGTACTTTTCTGTGTTTTCATCAACATCTTTACATACGGAGAAAGAGAGCGTTGTTTCCTGTCCTCATTCGTCTAGCGGTCCAAGACACTCCGGGCTAAACGGAGGGACCCTGGTTCGAATCCAGGATGGGGAAAGCGTCTCTTTTTCTCCAAAATTACATAAGCTCTAGTTTGAGCTGTAATTAATACGTGGGTGGCAGAAATTATTGTATAACAGCTACTATCTTGAATAGAGAACTTAAATTTGGAAATCTGTCTTCCATGACTTCGGTTTTTTCCAACAATTGTTTAATATTAAAAATTTTTCAAGTGTTTCCACTCCAAAGGTCATTAAGAAATTCTTCTGTCATCTTTACTACTTAGAAACTTTCTATAATGTAAGCCTAACGTTTTTATTTTACTTTCTCCATAATTAAATCTGGCCATTGAAATATGCCAAATATTGCAACGTTATCTGTAATTGTTTAAGTTTCTAAGGATCTCCCCTTTAAAAATTGGATGCCATCATCTTTCAATATATTGGGCTTGTCATTTTCAAAAGCATTTGTATCTGTTTGAATTTCCCATCTAAAGTTGTGTTAAATACAACTAATTATTAAACTATTAATTTTAATTAAGGTGGATTGCTTGCCCATATTTCAAGTCAAGTGGTCTTTAAAAAAATAGATCTAGCTTGAAATGAGCTAAATTGGCAACACTGCTTTCAGTTGGCAATAGTGAATGCAAGTGTCTAGAGGCATGACGGGGAGCAACCGGGCTCCGCCTTTTGTGCATGCGCGTGGACAGCAGTCAAGCGAAAACATAGTAATAGCGGTAAATTCTAGCAAGGACTTCTATATATAATATCAATATAAGCTGTCAAGATCACTATATTTTTTTAATTATATCACTATGTTCATTTTTTCACAATTTTTGCCATTCACAGTCCGTAAATACTCCATCCATCCATCCATTTTTTTTTTCCCATTTTCGTTTTCTATGCAATTTTGATTAAACAATCTCTTCTTAAAGGGCCTATATTAAAGCCCCGCTGTCTCTGATTAGGCCCAGCATGCAGGCCCTGATTATATTTACACAAACCTTTACCATATCCTTTTTGTCAACAAACAGATCTTGGAAGTCCATGCACAGGAGGAGATTTCGGTGGCTCCTGTCCCTTAATCTCCAGACACTTGTATAGCGAATGACCTTGCACAGCTCTCTGGGCTTTGGCTTTTAGAAAACTGAGTCAACCCACACCAAAAACAAGGCAAACAACATTTCCCATGAGCCCCAGGAAGAAATAAATTCTCTCAGTGGTTTCTTTCCTTCCCTCACTTTTTTTTTCTCACTTTACAGAAGTGGGGAAAAATCATTCCCAGAGGGAAAAAAAATTAATGTAAAGAATAATTAGGGTCTCCAGATCTAAATTTTTAGCCACCATGGCAACTTGGCACCGGTATTTTTCAAACCATGATTTACAGTGGCGGATTTATAAAATTGCCGCCCTTAGGCACAGCCTGTACTGCCGCCCCCTCCCTCCTTTACAAAGAAAGGAATATTTGTTTAAAAAAAACGCATATCATACTCTTAACATTTGATATGTAAAGGAGATTTTTCATATAATTATTCAAACTAATAAGATACAACTCAAAATTATTGCTACTACAGTCTCCGACTTCGTGAATTCGAGACATTTTTTGAATCCACATTAATTTTAGTATGGATTCCTGGAGCCTCTGATGTTTTTACGTGTATTTCGTATATTTGGGGAAAAAAACACGTACGCATCCTTGCATGAATTTTTTCGTTATGAGTTCAAATTTTTCATTATTCATTCGTTTACTATTAATATATATAAAAAGCATAACAAACAGTTATTTCGACACTGGCGTAAGGTTTAAAAACACGACGTTTCGGGAGCCAACTGCTCCCTTTGTCAAGTGAAGGCAGAAATTCTGCCGTCACTTGACAACATCGTGTTTTTAAACCTTTCGCCAGTGTCGAAATAACTGTTTGTTATGGAATCTCCTGGTGAAACTCTGTATTGTTTCGTTATAAAAAGCATGTTAGGCCTGAATTTATAAATAGGCATGCTGGGCAAACAAATGCTTGAGGTTACTGCCAAAATTACAAGGCCCTTTTTTTTTTATATCATTTGCATTTGCAGGCAAGTTAAAGTAGTCGCTTATATGTCATCGCTATTGGGGAAACAGGGTAAAAATTAAAAGAAACGTTGTTTTTTCAACATTGTTGAGTTCGGAAAATTTTATGTTTAAGCACTTTGGATGCCTCCCTAGGGAGGAGTATTTCCTTAAGTACATCCCCAAAACAGCAAGAATTAGGGCAAGTCTAAACTTTATCTAAGTATTAGATCTCACCTGAAGGATCCAACAACTTTAGCCCACGTGCTTTTCCGGAAGTCAGTGGATGAGACTTTTGATAAATTTCTTCTTTTAATGCAACGAGAAGAACCCTTGATACATATTCTATATGATGAAATCTACTGTGTTATTCGAGGCCTTGGTTCAAGAATTGTTAAACCAGAACTGTTGAGAAATATGTTTGGAAGGAACTTAAAGAACTTTGATTTCAATAACCTGGAAAATATTCTTCCAACAACTGAAATTGATGTTGGAATTCTTGCCAGGAATGAAGCTTTAAGACTGAAGGAAAAAGAATTAAAACTATTTTTCCATGAGGCGAAACATTTTATGCCAATCATTGAATATTTACTTGATAAAGTTCCTCTGAGCAACAAGTTACTGGAAAATATCCAGTGCCTTCATCCATTATTGAAGATGGAACCAATGTCTTTGAAGTATATAGCAAGAGTGGCAAAAGAAATGGCATTTGTTTTCCATGAGAATAATATAGATAATATGCTATCAATTTTCGATCACGAAAGCTGCTCAAAACGAAATCTGTAGTAAAGTTCCTTTAGAGAGGTATCTACATGAGCATAATATTTGTTTTGTGATCATGTGCGATCGAAACCGATTTTATAAGTGGGCACAGTGGTGAAAGTACCAAAGTCGTTAAATTTTTAAAAGGGGCAAAATTTCAAAAGATAGTTTTATATATATATATATATTATTGTGATGTATCTTTGACCTCCCTCAATTCGCTTTCACTGGAAAAGCACCCATCCTCCCACCCACAAACACTGAGAAAAAATTTCGTTGTCATATAAAATAAATTTATTTAAAAAAAAATATCGTCATATATATTATAATAATGCACATGAAATCTGACCCTTCGCGGTCGATTCTTCCTTTTCTATGCGTGAGTAAAGTTTGAGAGAGATAGATCGACGAATTCTTGTTTCTTCTAGCAGAAAATTCGTAATAAGCACCCACTCCCACAGTTTTCACAATGTTTCTTTACATTTGGATGTGGGGTGGGGAATTCTCAGAGTTATATGTATATGAACAAGTGTTTACAGTACAAAATTTTAAGAGGTGGCATTGTTTTTTTGTTTTTTTTAAAATCCTAGTCTGTAGAATATGGTGATATTTCCTAAGTTTTTGTTCCTTTTTGATTTCAGTCAATCATTTCAATTCAATCCCTTTTGTTCCTCACCCTGTGCATGACTTCAAAAGTAGACCATATCTAATTTTTCATCATCGTCCCCTCAAAAAAAGATTATATTTCATATGTATATGTAACATTATGATGGTATTTGCATGAATTATCATGCCAACCTACTTAACAGCGTTTGATGGTAAAACTGCTATGAGCTTCATTGTTTTCTAATTTAAGCAAAGTATTGCATTGTATGATTCTTCCCTTGAATACATCTGAAGTTGAAAGAGGCTTTAGTTATATAGGAATTAATCAAAACAAGTTATTCACTGAAGCTAATTAAAAGAAAAGGTGTGAAAAAAATGTCAGCTGCACAGGCCTTGCTAGAGTCGGGGCGTAAACAACTCATAACAAATACAGACGAATTGAAGCATGCAGAAACTACATTGTTCTCAACAGATAAAGAGGGCTAAGAAGTAGCCAGTATAGAACAATAAATCCTTTTAGGGAACTTTATCTAACATTATGGTTTTGAAATGATCACATGAATGACTGTTTCTAAAACATCTAAAGTTTGGTTAACGTTATGGTACCGACTTCTAGTTGGATGGACGAATTATGATTGCAAAAATTGTACCACATGTGATTATGAATTGTTAACGTAAAGTTTAACTATCTGAAGGTTTCATTCAGTCCTTCTACTACATGGGTGACCATGTCTTATTTTTCATCTACACCTTATTTAGTAGTATAATTCTCATCTTTCTTCTTACTTTTTTTTTTGCATTTACTGTATATTATTAACAGTTGAATATGTTTGTTGCCCTTTAATTCACTGGCACAGGTTCACATTTGAACTTACGCCTATCATTTGGTATAATAACGTGTGTATTGTGTAGTGAGAATTGAATATCTGCCATACTACATGTGTCAAACTGACAGACGGCAGATGGTGGGTTAGTTGGTTTTAAACCCGTCTCGCAAAAGACGTTTTTCACAAGAAAAATCAAAAGATTTAGAAATTTACCCTCTCCCCTTCTGTGTTTTTGGCACTACTGATATGTCCTATATTTTTTTAAGTTGTGACTATGACCCCTGTATCTAGGACAAACTATGCCAAAGGGTTTATTGAGGATTAAATCTCAAACCCCCTCCCACGCAATTTGGAAAATATTATTAATTGCAAAGTAAAATTTCTTTTTCCATTATTGAAATTACAATTATGCAATATATGTTGCCAGATACCGAAAGTGAAATTATGTGCAAAGAAACTATTTAGCATGTAATCAATTTTAGAAACCTTAATTAAGTTTGCGTTTCTTGGAATTCTAAGTGGCATCAACAAAGGAAGCCTGCAAAGCGAACAAGCAGCATTTCTATTATGGAAGCCCACACAATCAAAAAAACGTTTTTCACCGTCCTTCCATTCTAAAGTTTTTTAAAAGAGTTGAACTTGTGGCACAAAGTTCTCCCACTACAGTCAACTCTTTAAACTTCGCATTTACCATCATTATGGGTGATTTACTTAATAATACATATTAAATATGATCTCTAAATTAACTCTGATTGCACATTTTTTATTTTTTTTTAAAGAGATTATCTTTTATCGTTGATTTAGTTATCTAAGTGATGGCTCGAACTAAGCAGACTGCTCGTAAGTCCACTGGTGGGAAAGCTCCCCGAAAACAGCTTGCAACTAAAGCTGCCAGGAAAAGTGCTCCGTCCACAGGAGGCGTGAAGAAGCCCCATCGTTATCGTCCCGGTACTGTGGCTTTGAGAGAAATCCGACGATACCAAAAGTCAACTGAGCTTCTCATCCGTAAGCTGCCATTCCAGAGACTCGTCCGTGAAATCGCACAAGATTTCAAGACTGACCTGCGTTTCCAAAGCGCTGCAATTGGAGCATTGCAGGTGAGTACACCATGCATATAGCAAGAGACTTGTTATATAAAAACCCCAATTTCTCTTTTAAAATTGCTCTGTATTCTGTTTTAGTCCTTAAACTTACCCAACAATACTTTTTAACTACTAGATTTTGCAGAATTTGTCAGTGAAAAGGATAAAATCACCATTTCTTATTTATTGAGAATTTATTTTGCTTCTTTTATATATCTACAGATTGCAGCTCTGTTGTCTTTTTTTATGATAGCTTGTTGCAGACAAGTACATCTGTCGTTAAATCAAACCGATTTCTAAGAAAATGATCACCACATGTGAAAACCCCTCAAATTGGAAAGAAATAACTGATGGGGTCTTTATGTTGTGGAATGGATATGTATGTTTATTTTCCAAGAACAGTGACCTATGGAATAATGTTCTCAATGTATCTGCATAAGTTTTGTATTATTCTGTTCATTACAAATGAATGTTCAATTATTTTTAAAGTTGCATTTGCTTGGCTTACATTTTTAAATATAATTGCCACTTACATTTTTCCCATTTTTAATGTTGAGGTTTACTTTCAATTTTTGTACCCACTGGCATATGCAGGGGGTGGGTGTTGATGCATTGCAATGAAATTTTGTATATTTAACATAGGAATATGTGAGTTGTAGCTCTATAACCCCCTCTTCTGAACTTGCTGCATATGCCTATGTGTGCACCTAAGTCACGAGACTTGGGTGTACTTTTGCACCTGATTTAAAACGTTAATTTCGACCCCTGGTTTAAGTACTGTCAATTTAATGCTTGCATATTACATAATTGCAAAACCCACGTAAATTCTGAAATAAAGGTTCCCAATAATCAAAAAAGCATCATCCCGAATTTATTATACAATAATTTTTGCCACCCACGTTCATATAGCTCAAACTAGAGCTTTATTGTTTTTGGAGAAAAAGAGGCGCCGTCCACATTCTGGATTCGAACCAGGGTCCCCGCGTTGAGCCCGCGGTGTCTTAACCTACTAGACGAACGAGGACAAGAATGAACAAACATTTTTCTCTGTATACAAGGAACGTGGGTGGCAAAAATTATTGTATAATAAATTCCCCCACGAAAAACTCACAAAAATCTCGCCCCGGAGGCTTTTCTGTGTTGACCATTATTTGGCAATTGTGTTATCCCTGTGAAGGGTAATAATATCTTACATCTTTACATACGGAGAAAAATGCGTTTGTTCTTGTCCTCATTCGTCTAGTAGGTCAAGACACCGCAGGCTCAACGCAGGGACCCTGGTTCGAATCCAGGATGTGGTCTGCTCCCCCCTTTTCTCCAAAAACTAAAGAGCTCTAGTTTGAGTTAAATATACGTAGGTGGCAAAAATCGTTGTATAAAAATGATGACAGTGACAGATTGAGGATCGTATGAGCCCTAGGCTACAAGGAGGGACTTGGGCCCCTTAAAGAATGTGGTGTCTGCTCTAGTCAGTTAATAAATCATGAGTTTTTCTTTGAAGCTCATTATCTAAAAGCCCTGCGATGGCACAGTGTGGTAACGCGTCCCCCTAGTCAAGAAGTGCCGGTAATCTGGGTTCAACTCCCAACAGTGCAAAGAATGCTTACTCAGAGATCTCATAAAGATCGCACTACTCACTGTAGTCAGGGGTTTGGTTCACTAGGCCTTAAGAGGTTCGCATTCCTCGGAAAACAATAGGTCCTGGTGCAGTACGAACATTGTAGTCCTTGAGCCATAAAACCACAAAACATTATCTAAAATATTCAGATTTATCATTAATGTAGCTCCGACATTTGTAAAGAAGCAAGATTAAATGAACTCTTAAATATTATCAAAGTCCCTAAGAACGGTCCCCAAAATCATGGGGCCTTAACCCTAGACCTATTTAGTCTATATTTAAGTCCGGTACTGCTGGATATCACGTTTCAATTGACCCTAATGTCCAATTGTAAAACATTAGATGTGATTAATGAATATTATGGTGTGTGTGTCCCCTCCACTCCTAATATTAATAAGAAAGAGATCGATGCATTTCAAAGAAAACTTTGTCTTTTAGGAAATAACAAAAATGAACACTAGTTATTAATTCCTGAAGGACAGCTTCATTTGTCTAAAACACTTCTCTCTTTAACATCCAGAACTATTTTATGTTTACGTTGTTGATTTTAGTTGTATTATGTAGATGTCAAATTTTTGCACTTAGGTGTTGATTTTTGATGTGAACATTAATATTTTTTTTCTTTTAATTTTAGGAAGCCAGCGAAGCTTACCTTGTGGGTCTCTTTGAAGACACCAATCTCTGCGCCATTCATGCCAAGAGAGTGACAATCATGCCGAAGGACATCCAACTTGCCAGACGCATCCGTGGAGAACGTGCTTAAAGTTATTACTTTATGTATATAAGTGTGTTTTTTACCATGTGTCTGATGATAGTTGACAAGTCATGTTTTCTTGCTTTCATTTGTTTAAAAAATGTGTCACAATATGTTCTGGTCTCGGTGTTTCTTCATTTTCTAAACTCGAAATAAAAGATAATTCATGGCTTTTATTCCATGTCTTGTTCCTTGAAAAATTATCACACAATTTGCAATATGATCTATTTACAAGTGGTGGCAATGCATTCGTCTACTGTGATATTGACCTGGGTTTGACTCCCGTTGTCTTTACTTATAAATTCATACCACCTGCTGCTTATTTACGTCTTATCAGCCAACTTCCATTGAAGCCAACTGAAAAAAAAAAGTTTTGGATTAACGAGACCTTATTGTATCACTAAACCCATTTATAATGATCTCAACAAGGGCTGAATGAAAACACACAAGTTTTTAATGTAAAGAAATGCATTTTTTAATCCAATTTTTGTATCTGTAAATTCACAGTGAGTTATAAATGGCTCTGCGTTAGTGGATTTTATGGTCTTAAAACTTGTTATAAATAGGCAAATTTTAATGTATTGTTTACTAAAATTAGTGGAATCTATTAAGATATGGTTTGGAAACGTTAGGGAAGTTTGAAATTGAATTTGTCAAGACACTGTCTTATTAATTTATTCTTACTCAACTAATATTCCAATCAAATGGTAGTTTGGTGGGGGAAAATACAGAAATTTTTTCCTCTACCGTTCTTTTTGTTTTTTTGAGCGGTGAATTCGAATTTTAACTTCGCCTCTTCATGAAAGTGATGGGTTCTGAGAAAATTGCAAAAAAAAAAAAAAAGTTTTTTTTCCCCGGTTTCTGGATTATAACTTCAAAACTATGCACTTTATGAGAAAAGTTTTCTTATACAAAAGTAACTATATTAACCTTTGCACTCGAGGGCTCCGGAGCAGAGCCATTTAAAATTTGTCTTCAAACTCGAGGGCTCCGCTACGGAGACAATGCAAATAATTTTGTGATACCTGTCTAGAAAAGCCAAGATTACATATTGGCAATTGCTTCGAGAGGTATCACACTTTGGACGATTACAAAATGTAATAATTTTATAATTTTTTGTTTTTTTTATATATCATAACATTTGTATTCATAAAGAATTAGAAAAATAATAAGATATAA
>QLNU02014176.1:98414654-98459007 GCA_006491805.2 Dysdera silvatica
TCAAAACCTGGCAATTGGCAAACAGTGACTAGCTGCCATTGCTTTCTACGGCAGGAGAGTACTACTCCGTGCTTTACTGATGTTTTTTTATGGGGGGTTAAAAGCCCCAACACCTCCGCCACTAGGCTTTCATCGATATACAAAAAATATCGACTCGCAAAAAATCCCCTGGCGTCCGAGAAAAACATCGCGCGCTCGCTCACAGCTTTTTTGGGCTTCGTACATACGTACGTGACGCCACACTCTCACGTGATACGGCAATCTGGCCGAATTTGCAGCGTTTTCAAGGGAATAGAGTGAGTTTTGGGTAACGAATTCTGTGTTGTTACCAATTACTCTTTACAAAAACATGGCGGCCGGGAAGCGAGAACGTGATGAGGTAATCTGGGAAGAAGGTTGCTGCGGAAGGGTTGCCGCGCCTTGGCGAGAAATCGCAGAGGTTACATACCATACATTGGCCATAGGTACTACTACTAATAATAATAAACATCATTTCACACAATACCTACCTACAATTACGTTCTGAAAAATACAAAAGTCTATTATGATATTGCCGATAAATATTTCGAAAAATCATGGCGCTCATTACCGACTGCGCAAAATTAAAGAAACGGGGTGTTAAAAAACTTCACACCCATGCGCATTTTATAAAAAATATATTTGTAACCCTAATTTTGACTTGACCTTTGTAATAGTTTGTAGCGAGGCCGTGCCCGACAAATTATTATTATTATTTATAACACTCGCTATTTTAAATTATCAAATATGTATTTCTTTTAATTAGAACATCTATCTAGAAATACAATACACTCTAGTGTTAATACCTTTAGAGGCAACTACCACTTTTACTATACATTTAGCAAGCTCTAGTGTGTGTAAGTATTGGCCGCGGGAAGAAAACTCGACATTCCCAAGTTTGGGGGAGCTAAGTCCAATAGCGATGTTAAACGGCTATTAAAATTCAGAATAACGTTTGATCATAGGGAGAGCGGTGTCTTGGATATTTCGTCGCCGGTCCGTGGGCGGAGCCATGCAAATTGCAGGCGAAGCTTAGCGACCACACTGATTTCTTACGTGGCTAACGAGAAGGATAAAAATAGGCTACAAGTTATAAGGGAAAAAAATTGATTTAAATAGAAGGAAACTGATTATTATTTAGATTATATTTAAAAATATAATCTAAATTAAAAAAAATCGGACGTTCCGCAAGAAACTAGAGCAAGGTTCCTTCCGCATTAAACTATTCACTAATAGTGACTAGAGCCAGTCACATGACCGCGGATGTGGGCGTGACAGCCCTAGCCTGTCTTTTTTGTTAGCCGCCATACAGTAAACTATGACGTCACTAGATAAGTCTGGTCCATGTTGACGATAAGCCAACCCCTTTTCCGGAAATTATATTTTCTGCGAAAACGTAAGTAACCCATGGAATTGGGCGAAGGCAGAGACGAGTCACATGGTGGATTGCGCATCTTAGAACTAGCAAGTGAAGGAAAATCGTCAAAGGTCGATATTTAAATTTAGCGGGTTTCAATTAATTCGCAACTGTCTAAACCGCCACTCTAGTTCTCAATGTTAATGATAGCTACCATTATTGCATTCACACGGAAGACCTTTACTTTACCCTTTTTACTGCGGAACTAAGCAATAGCGGGTTCAATATCTATTGAAACCTGCTAATAACGTAGGGTTAACATGTATTTGCAAAATATGGCACACACACACACCTACCTGTACAATACTGGTTATCTTGATTGGGCAACATTCGCTATCATTTGTGAAAGTGAACTTTTCGACATTACAAAAATATATTTTAACTATATTATTAATTTAAACGCAAGAAAGTCTTTGTAAAAACATGAGCGATGCACTGCGCAATAAACTATTTAAAAACAAAATAAAAACACAGTTTAATGTGAGTTGGAGCGATATTTTACAATTGTTTCGGTGGAAAGCAGACGTTCACCCTCATCAGAAATTTTTTTCCAAACTGATTCGCTACTACTACTACTTAAAAAAAAAAAATCCAGCGTGGCAGACATGTTTCGCCATCTATTGTGCGGGGTGCGAAATAAAATGAAAAAAGAACGAATTTACGCGAGATTAAAAAGGTGATTGTAGCAAGTAGGAAAATAATTGCTCCCTTATAGCTCGTTGACTATTACACCGGAATTATGGAAGATGTGGAAGAACTCGAAAAGGTTAAGATTTGATTGGGTAATTGGACTTTTTCAATTATTTTAGCATCGGCAAAACAGAAACGATGGTCGTGTTTCCATGAGTGTTTTGCAATGGCCGATTTTTCAAAATCTTGTTTGTGAACGTACGATTGGTGCTCTTTAAGTCTGAATCGAAGTGCTTTCTGTGTTTGGCCAATATAATACAACGCGCACTCGCAAGGGATTTTATAAATACAACAATTATTTATTATTAACGGACTATATGCAGAAAAAAAAAATGTATTTCTTTTTTAAAAAAAAAGTTCCCTATCAGAAAGGTCGGGTGAGATCGAAGTAAAAATTGTTGCTGCATCATGAAGACTACAATTAGGAGCACATAAATTAACTTTGGTCTTGAATGGGGGTCTGGCCAAAATATAATACATTTTTATTAAACTACAATCCTTCTTACAGAAAATACAAAATTGTAAACGACAAAATAATGATCCACACTTATTTTTACATCTTTAGTTTTTAGCAAAAATTTTTTTAATTACAGAAGCTTTATTGTTATCAATGTTTTTCCATAGAAAATCTATTTCTTGTCTTTTGATATTTTCCTTCTCTTGTACATGGCAAACACCATGCCACATAGCCTGAGCCAGTTTCACGTCAATAAAATTTGTTTTTCAAAGCCTTCTTCAACCTGTTATTCGCTTAAAGAACAAGTTTACCAGCAGCTTTGTGAATTTGGTCCTTCTCTTTCCTTTTCTGTTCTAGTATTTCTTTCTCTTCTATTAATTATTTCTACTCTGTTTTCATCTTCCTCTTTTTCCTTCCTATCCTGTTGTTCAGCTCTCAGTACTACGCCTTTTTTTTCTCTTTTCATCCCTATAGCGTTGGAAACTTTTGTATGCCCTTGAGTAAGAACTAACAAACTTTTGGAGATTGGCACTAGTTCAGGCTTATTATTGTACAACTGCAGAAATTCTTTAGTCATCATTGTTGCATTTAGAGTACGCTCACTCATTGAGGATCTAACTTTTGTCAAAGAATAATTTATAAGATGAAACCTTTCGATGTATGCATTGCCATGTGACAAGAAAGCTTCCACAACCATAGTAATGGTAGGGTATTTTTTGTAACCTGAAACATCATTGGTCATTAAAATTTGATTCCAATACTCACTAAATCGAATATTTACATTTACCCCAATCTCCTCATCAACCTACAACAGCCTCATCCATCAATCTGTCACCAGTGACATCAAAAGGTAAGGCTTTGGCAATCATGCAATATCACCAACATTTTGCTGTGAAAGTATTGCATTCGAATGAAGGCACTTAAATGAACTTCCATGTTTCAAACACATTTTAATGACATATTTGCAGCAGGCAATGTAACGTTTTCTTGCATCTCTCAGAAATAACAGTATCCTTTTCTCATTTTCATCCCTTAGAGTAGCAAAGATAGTTTCTCCACAAGCAATGTCTTTTGAAGGAAGATGATTTGTTTTCTCAGAAATACTATCAATTATTCCAGCGGTGCTTCAACTATAGTCCATGGGACTCCCTCAATCCTCAGAACAAAGGTTCGGAAGTGCATATAATCCATGCTCTAATTATCATACACTGTTGAACAATAAGATCAGTTATTTATCATCAGTAAAGGCCGGAAGTTTGGTTAATAATAATAATAAAAAAAAAGGCATTTAAAAGTGTAAAATTTGGATTAAAAAAGCATTTAGCAATGTAAAATAGGCATTAAAACAACATTTGGCAATAAAAAATCACTTAAAGTTGAGGAAAAAGGCAATCGTTAAAAAGTAAACTGAACACTTCAGAAAAGAATTTTAGGTCTACAGATTAGTCACAAAATTTTAATATACATACTCATTTTATTGTCTTAAAACTAGGATAAAAGAAGTTGGCATGTCATTGGAAAAAACAATTATTTGACTATTTAATATAGCAAAAAAAAAAAATATATATATATTTGAAATGGAAAAATCTTATAAGAGTATTTTAGATGGATTTGTTCCAACAGTTTATTTTCTTACTGATTATCATGACTAGAGACTGAAAGTTTAAGTACTAAAAATGGCAAAAAAAGGCCAGCAGAAAGGCACTTAAAATTATGGAAAAAGACATTTAAATCAATGAAAAGGGGCAATTAAATAAATCTAGGGCCTAAAGATAGGCTATACGAATATAAGGCAAATATTCTCTCTACTGTCTTAACACTAGAATAAAAGAAGTAGGCGTTCTTGGAAAAAAATGTCATACCATTTTTGCCATTTGAAATGGAAAATTCGTACTTGCAAAACAATTTTAGATGGATTTATTCGAACAACTTATCACCTCTTATTGCACATTACAATGATATGCTTTTCATATTCTCAAATGTGAAATTTTGGCGTCTATCAATCAGTAGCATTTTACATTGTGAAAAATATCTCTCCACTTCAACTGAGGTCATGGGCGCACATCTAAAGTAGCATACTAAGCTAGGAGACATGGACAGTTCTATTTGACTTTCCCATATTCTTAACGGATTCAAAGTTTTGATTCACAGAAAAATCATCTTTTTGCATTTCTTCTTGATGACTTCAGTGGTTTTACCAAGGAAAGACATAAGATTTTGTAAAATATTGCGTAAAACTTCTAATGACTCTAACAAACGAATTTTTTTTCTAGATGTTCAATAGATTCTGGAAGTCTTTCAAAATGTGTCAAAATGAATGTCAATTTATTTTTCACTTTGGAGCTGAAAAATAAAAATTTGCTTCTTTTTTATAGCTACTGCTCGTTCATCCGAAAAACTGTTGACAATTTCAGAAAACTTATTAAAATGTAAGCAATAGTACGAGACTGCTGATATCCTAGTTCTCCATCTTGTGAGAATCGAAAATATATTAAATCGTTCTTGAGCTTTCCTTTTATTTCTGAAAATATAAATAAATCATAGTTTGCAATCAATCAATTCGGTTGAAAACTTTACAAGTGTGCAAGTTTGAAATAGGTAAAGTTAGTGATGGAGTTCTATAATCTTTGTGGGTGAGGAATAGCGTCAGGACCGTGACTACGGGCCTTACGCTAGCAATATAGACCCCGGTCAAATTAGCCCTTATGAAACAAAAATTATCGTAGAGAAAGACACATCCAAAATTTGAAAGCAATTCGGAAATGCTTGCACTGCATATTATGTTAGATGGAGAAAAAGTTTCCCAGAGATATCATTCGAACGGATTCTCCGCGTTTTCTTTCCTTTTCCATTATCTAAACATGCTGTTCCTCAAATGGAATATTTGAGGATCATTTTTGTCAAATAATTAAATCTCGTCAAAATCATTAAATGTTCCCAAACCTTGTTGGGAAAAATGAGAATGAACGAAAAAGGAAGAAATAGTTGCCAGCACATGAAAAAAGTGCCATAGTCGCCTAAAGTCAAAAATAGTGGCAAATAGTCACATTTTAGTCGCCTATGGCAAACCTGCAAACATTGTGAAATTATTCAGATTTTTTTGGCTGATTGAATTTCAATATGTGAAACAAGATAATTTGGCTTCATTATCAATCAATCAGTTTATTTACATGTATGAATGAATTAGATACACAAAAACATTATTAATCAATTATTAATGTTAATTAATTAATTATTAACATTATTAATAAAATATTAATGTTATTCTATCAATTCGTGAAATCGAGAGGAACGTAAAATAAAACAGACGGACTTGAAAAACACTTGCCTTCCACACGACCAAATATAAACCACGTGCCCCCGCAACTGACATAAGATTATTTTTAGTTGACGTCATGGCTTTAAAGAACAATTTTTTTTTCCCCGGAAATTATAGTTTTCCGAAAAGAAAATATGTGCTAAATTTTTTTTAATTGCTAAAATTAACTCAATTATTAAAAATATTAAATGAATATTATTGGGATTTAACCTAAATACGTCAACATTGTTTAAACAAAAACAAAATTGTATTTATTTATAGTTTTTTAGAGAATATTCAAGGGCGGTCAAAATGACCGCAGCCGTGGTTCTAGTGTTAAGAGGGCTTTTACTATGTACAGTGAAAATCGGTTATAACGACCTTCAAGGGACTGTGCAAATTCGGTCGTTATAACCGATATCTTTTTAAAATCATAGTAGCCTATAGTATAATACACTCTAGAGTTTTATAAATTATTTTGATAGTAAAAAGTAGTAAACGTTTAGGTTTCAAAATTAAATAAAAATATATTTAATTATAATGAATTGAATTTCCGTCTATATTAAATTATATTTATAGCCACACTAAATACGTAACACTTTTTATTTTTTTAAATTGAAAAAATTCTAGAAAATACTAAAGTATATAATGTAGAAAACAAATCTAATGAATAATATTTATTATATTATACTAATGACTTCCGAACAGTGCCGGTTTAAGAGTTTTGTGGGTCCTACTCTGAAAAAATAGAATGGACTCCTAAAGAATATGACCCTCGTGATATTCAATTAATAAATCACTTTTTAAGTTCACTATCTTTAATATTCAGGTTTAGCAGTAATAAAAATTTCTCAGACATTTGTAAATAAACAAGATTAGAATAACACTTAAATTTCGATAACTAACCCATGTGGTTCCGATTTATGACGTTTTCCGATGACGTCCGATTCATACGTGCAAACAACCACTGCCCACTAGAAATTGGTTTCTGACAGTTCCGATTCTTTATGCATTGTTACCATTGAGTAGTGCTGTATCAACCTAACTTCGTCATTTGAACGTCAGTCTGAAATCACGAGTTCTTCACGAAACTTCTTAAGCATAAAATCAAAGTTATCCAAGACAGTAAAAAAAAAAGTATGTGCATGAAAATTACAACGTTTTACGGTTGTGAGCGGTCATAGATAAGAGATTTTAAAAAATAATGAAGATTATATGTAACAGTCCTTTCAAGGTGGGAACTTCGATAGAAAAACGAAATGTTGGAAGACCAAAAATGAAGAACTGGATGAAGTGCTGTTAGAGTGACTTTTCAACTGGCAATCAAAAATCTTACAATTCAAATATTTTTAAAATGCAAAATTTTTCCTCCCCCGATGAACCCGAAAATATAGAGAAAACGATGGGTAAAGGTTCGATAGTATTTTTAGATTACCAGGAATGACGAATATGAAAGCCAGAGAGTTTGTGTGGACAAAGATTTAGAAGTTTCTACTACATTTAATACAATTCAGGAATTGCTCCAAGACTATAAATGCTTTGTGAAGAAAGTAACAGAATATTTTATAATATTTAACCACATCATTTGTCAAGATGTAGATGTCACAATTCGAGAAGGCATAATTGAAATGCATAACTTGGCCTATAATCAAATCTGTTCTCCCACATTCGATGAAATGTGGCGCTATGAATTTCCGAAATCATGAATTAGAAACACAGACCTGCTCTTCCGATCAGTGAAACAGGTGTGTTTCAACGTGAGTAATAAAAGGTGTGCATACCGCGAAATATCTGCCTTCATTGTGTGCACCTGGTGTTAGAAAGAATTGTGCTTCTAACATTTTTACATAGGAAAGCATAATTATAATTAATGCTCTGCCAATATGTTGCACTGTATTCTTAAATTTCATAGAGCAGTACATCATAATCACTTCTTTTTGACATTCTACTGCCCTTTATTTGCCATCCGTGCTAAAAAGATCTAATTATTGATTTTTCTACAATTTGTCTTTCTTCACATTTTTCATTTTCGAATATTTTGAAAACCTAACTAACGCGTAGTTATATTGGAATTATTGCTCCTCAAAATGAGACCTTTAAAATGGTACCACTTTTATCAAAATCTAGAACTGGTATCTGGGGGTACCTAACCATATTAAGAATAATTTTTCAGGATAAAATTACACCACATGTTGCTGCAGGAGTTGCAAATGTACAAGCAGCCAATCTTAAGGCCGGGTTCTTTAAAAAAATTTAAGAGCAGTCACCATTTATAACAAGATTATTTGTTTATTTTTTATTTACAGATTAAGGAACCATGTTCAGTTACGTTAAAATCCTAAAATCGGTAAATTTTATAATGTCACATTTATTTTTGAAAGTGAAGTATTTCTTCGTTGCAGTATGGGCAGTTCTTTTGATGATTAGTACATTTATTACATAAGACAAAGTGATTGCAAGGTACTAGTGTCACACTGCGGTTCTGTTTTTCGCACATCATGCAAGCTGTCGACGTTCGGTAAAATACAACCTATATAAAACAAGGAAAGAGAAATATTTTTATTAATTTTAGTTGATAAACTTCATAAACTTCTACTAATAAATTTAAAAAAGTTTTACCGTTAATTTTCGCAAGCTTTTGTTGGAAAATAATGTCACTTTTTTTAATATTTTCATCATGAGCAAATAAGTACACACGTACTTTGTCAACTTTCTTTAAATTTTCTCTAAGTTGTTCTTGTAACTCTTTTAACTCAGGAATTGGCAACGTGTCTAATTCCGATATTTTAACAGCGTGAAGAAAGGGTCCTCCACACAGATCTTCAATTTGTTTTTGTAATTCGCTAATTTTTCCTGAGGCCTGAAATGATAAAAGGAAATATTTACAAAAAAGCCAGGGCACTTTTTTTTAATAAATAAATTTATTTTATTATAAACAGGCCACAAGTTCACAATTTTTTTTTAAAAATTTCAATTCTGGACATTTCTGATTTTCTTTTGGAACAAAAATAGGAAATTAAGGATTAGCCCATATAAAAAATCTGAACTTCTCCCTGCATAAATCCTGCACAGTAGATACAAACTTCCAGACTTAGCCTGTTTATAACATTGCCAAACAGAGCCAGATTAAGATAATTTTTTCATCACTATAAAATTCTATTTGTTTTCTTGTGATGTGAAAGATAAATTTGCATCATAATATTGACCTATTCCCATTTCTTGACTTTTTG
Source organism: Dysdera silvatica (assembly GCA_006491805.2). NCBI lineage: Eukaryota > Metazoa > Arthropoda > Arachnida > Araneae > Dysderidae > Dysdera > Dysdera silvatica. Next base: position 98,423,765 of record QLNU02014176.1, read on the forward strand.
CAAATGTCACTTTTGCATTTGTGTGCTTTAAGTCCTTGAATGGCACCATAGATCATCTGAGACTGTCAGAGCCTTTACAGCTCAAGGATCATGCTGTGTTGAGATCTACGGTTTTCCCAAGAATCCAAACCTCTTCAGGCCTAGGGAATCAAGCCCCGGACTATGGTGAGCAATTAATCGCTATTTTTTACAGTTGGAAGTCAGACCCAGAATGAATAACCACGTTAGGTAAATGTGTCGCCACCGCAGAGCTTTCACCTGGGAGGGGACTAACAGCTGAATGTAGGGTTTATATACATTATGTAAAAAAACAAAACAAAAAAACTAGGACTTTTCAAAGATTTCATTAAAATTTCCAGGTAGTTTTTCATCGCGTCTTGTCACCACTCCACCCTTCCATCCAGAATTATAATGTGGTTCAGCATTAGCATAAACAGTGACACAGCTAGAAAAAATTTTTTGGGGTTCTTTGGCTATATATATATATATGAGGGACTCTGCCAATTTTCCCATTATTACACATAAGTAATAAAAAAATAATTCTTGGTAGTGGGGGGGTGTTAAATTATAAAACCGAAATTTTAGATTTGATAGGTTCGGAAAATATGTATGCAAATATTCTGTGAATAAAGTTCAATGAATATTTACAGAATGTGGTCTTGTTTTAGCGATTATGATTTCACTGTAATTCAACAAAAAACAATATACGTCTGCATGTATAGTACATGGAGATTGTATAGAGTTAAAAGCAGGGGGTAAAAATTAAGAATGGAAAGTTAGGCGTCAATGGCATTTAAGATGTTTTCCTTAGTTGCCAAAATGATTTTCTTACGTGCAGTTTCAAGACTATTTATTTTGTTCCCGTAGCATTATGCTGTGTGTTCATATACATAGCACAATGACTTACAATAATAATGATACACAAAACCGGCATTTTACACATTATAAAGAAATATTTATTTAAAAAACTTCTTAAAATCTAGTTGCCTTACACATCAATATGCTACATCTCTTCACCAAAAATTAATTGAAGGCAGTGGATCACATTCAGCCATGCTTGATCTATACAGCTTAATAAACAAGTAACGCACAGTAGAAAGTAATAGACAAAGTCTTGTTTGTCTTTTAATTAAATTAAAATAACTAAAATCTGTTTCACATTCAGCTGTACTGAAAGGAAGAATCATTATAGAATGCAATACTTTGCTTAAATTACAAAATGATGAAGATGATAGAGATTCTACCATTAAATGCTGCCAAGCAAACTAGCATGAAAATCCATGAATATATCATGACAGTATATATAAAAAATATAATTTTATATTTGAGGGGGCATGGCGAAAAATCGGAGATGGCCCATTTTTAAAGCCACACTATAGCCAAGGTTGCAAATTAGGAGAACAACGCCTAACAGTTTTTCTTCAGTTACCAAAACGTTTTACTTGGGTGTGATTAAAAAAAAAATCTGTCGAGAAAAACTGTAATTGAACGTTTATTTTGTGTGGGGAGAGAAGGGGGGCATTTTTCAAAATTTTCTAGAATTTCAAGTCGAGATATAAACGGGAGATAGGTTTTCGAGGGGAAGGTGGATCGACGGAATTCTAGAAACTTTACTACCAATTTTGTTTTGCTTAGCCTTAGTGATCGAAAATTGATAGCAAACTTAAAAATCGAAAATGAGCGTGAAGCCAAGGAATATCGCTAAACGTAAACTAACCCTAAAAAACTTCCTTACAGGTAGAAAAGGCTACGTCAAGACGCTAGTGGAACGCAAGCGAGGTATTGTAGTTAGCTAGAGCCCACTAGATTGCAGACGATGGGTTTCCCCCCTTAACGAAAGTAACAACGATTCTGATCTTGGGACTTGCGTCGGTGAGATTGGTAGAAGGAAAAATAAAGGATTGAGCAATCGAAATTTGCATTATATAAACAATAAAAATAAAGTTAGGTGCCAAAAATAACGACAAGGTCTAAAATCTTGGTCGTCAAAACAAAATTTATAGGTGCAAAATATGACTAATGACCACTAATTTCGAGCCGTGGTCAAAAGAAGAGTAAAGCTCTGTGCCACTCCAACATGAAAGACATGGCTTCTATGCAAAGCAAAGTTGCCGCAGGCTGTGCAATCACAGGTCTTACATTATCCTTAAGGAAGCTTACCTGGTTATTCCCTTTTTTTGTTCTTTGTCTTTACCTACCCTGTCCGGCAACAGTGCCCATAGGAATTTTCTCGGGGCAGTGGGGAGTAAACGTTTTCTTTATTAGTAAATGGAGTGGATCGACCATAATAAAACTCAAAAGACAAAAGGGGGGTGAGACCTTCCCCTATTGCCGGCGCCGAAGCAGTTTGGTTTGTTTGTTTGCTTTTTGGTTTTACGGCTCAAAGACTACAGTGGTCATGCTGCGCCGGGACCTACTGTTTTCCGAGGAATCCGAACCTCTTAAGGCCTAGGGAACCAAACCCCGGACTACAGTGAGCAGTGCGATCTTTATGAGATCTCTGAGTAAGCGTTCTTTGCACTGCTGGGAGTCGAACCCGGATTAGCGGCGCACTAGGAGAACGCGTTACAACACTGCGCCACCGCAGGGCCCGACGCAGTTTGGCGATTCTAGTGTTCATTCAGTCACACAGATAGCAAGTTACTTTAAATGCCAAGGAAACTGGAAATGCAGTGATTTTGGGGAAACTTTGGAGCCTAAATTTGGCGGGGAGGAAAATTTGGCACTACAAAATACATAGGCTAAAAGTAACTTTGACCAAGGCGAAACTGAATTTCCGCGCTCTGGAAAATTTGATGTTTTAGTGCAGTCTGGAGCAATTTTACAGAAATCGTTAAGTTTGGCGAATATGCCCAGCAATGTCATTTCTATGTAGATATCCCATCTTTCACCCGCAGGAGAGAAACGGTAGCCTTGAAAATCTTCAAACTCATTACGAGTGGAAATTAAGATCTGGCTAAAAATAGAATTTATAAAGGGAAAGCTTTACTGGCAATCTGCCAATTTTTATGGGCTAGAGATATTGGCATTTAGATAGCCAAAAGTTCCCTAAACAACACAACAAAGCATTGGGGAAAACGTAAAAAGAAAGAAGGGAAATCTACATCAGCGTGCTTTCCAGGACTTTTCCAGACCTCAAATACCAAAAAATGAATTTCAAGGACTTTCCAGGTTTTCCAATACCCGTACGAACCCTGTTAATGTGAACTCTGAACTTTATGCACCACCATGTTTAATGGGAGTCTAACCCAGCACATTTGGTTTGAAAACAGTGCATATTATCAAACTGGCAATTCACAAATAGATTTCAACCCTCAATTTAAAGAGTATTGAAAAACTGCATGAAATATTATAAGAATAGTGATGCTAACATTACATACTTCATCTCTCTGTTGTTCTGTTGGTCTCCGCCGCCTGTTAGATTCTTCGACTTCCCGATTCCCAGCCTCGTAGGTCTGAAACATCAGTTTTGTATTACAAGTTAAATATGATTGAACATAAGCAATAGTAGTAATAATATGGAACAAAGAGAGGGCACATAAGTCATTTTTCTAACAAAACCATACAAAGTTTCACCAGGAAATTTCTGTAGCAGTTAAGGTTTAAAAACACGTTTCGGGAGCCAACTGCTCCCTTTGTCAAGTGAAGGCAGAATGAAGAGTTCGTGAAAGTCCTAAGCTTATATACCCGCATGTTGGGAATCCCATCTGACATCACTTGGTGCAGGGTAGTCCCAGCTGGGGAAATTCCTGCACCCAATGACATCAGATGGTTACCCCAGGGGCAGACTGGGTCCTTTCAAAGAGCATGTACTGTGGATTTTCAGAGGGTGCAAGTCCATCGTTCCGTAGGCTATTAAAAAAATTCTCAATTATCGCTTATGAGGGCACACTGGCCCGGGGCCCCAGTCTGCCCCTGGGTTAACCCTAACTCAAGGTTCTGATAGAGGTTTTGAGATGTTAATAGCATGACTCCTTAAGCTGTAAGTCCCACATGATTCCAGAAAAAGTCTTTTATCCAGATTCATCACATTTTGATGTAACAAATATTGCATTTAAAAAAGAAAGTGTGTTCAATGTCTTCAAACAGTTCATTTGCTTAATGTATTAAAGGAAGAGAAGCAAAAAAACCTGAACATGTTTGGAATATTCTTAAAAATGTAATGTAATTAAACATCGTTGTTTTCTAGACAAAAAAAAACAACCCCCATGTCAAAATTTTCGAATTAGCTTCGATGAGAGCGCTTAAAATTAGCTTCGATGAGTAGCTGCAAGACTGATTTGCACCTGAATTTCAGTTCAATTATTCATGAATGTAAGTCCAACGCAATATCCAAAGCTGAAAGGCTTCATATGATGTGTTCACACAAAGGTGGTCAAACTCTACAGTTTACGGACAAGTTTTTTTTTTAAGAACAAGGACAGCAAGGGTCGTGCTGTGCCAGGACCAACAGTCTGCTATCTACATCTGCTATCTGCACACGGCTGCCAGTAGTCTGGGTCATTCACGTACATTTCTAATTTTTAGGCTTCTCTAGCTGAGGTTGCTGTTATGTTGCTTTAAAAATAAATTAATTACATTTTCTCTTACCTCATGATGCATTGGATGACACTTTAGCACTGCAGCTGTGTTTAAGGGATGATTATGCTCCAAGTTGTGTTTCACAATACATTTGATAGACTGAATTTCAGTTTGGATTGCTTTCTTTTCACTCAACCTTAAAAAGGAGAATATATATATTAATGCATTTTCTATTATATTGTATTAACAATTTAATACGGTCCAACAAGTGCTCAAAATTAGCAGATTCGTAGTGTGTAACCAAGATTTTCAATCTGATTTGCAACTAAACATATTGTTAATTAATTTGACCAAAAAATAGTTAGGCATCACCCAATGCCTAATTTCTAACCAGGTCACTAGAATGTGTTCAGCCCATATGAATGGCAACAAATAAAAATGAGGCTTCATGAAGCTCAAATGAATATGACACACACACATACAGTCAAACCCATTTATATCAAACCACACTGTTCTGTCGAAAAAGTTTGATATAAGAAATATAATTTAGCATAGATGTTTTTCCTATACTGTAATTATTTGAGTTCGATATAGGTAATAATTCGATATAAACAGGTTTGACTGTATATGTATACACAGCAACATGTAAGCAAGCCATTAACCACTGTTCTATTACTGGCATATCTGTGTGAACGAATGCACAATGCGGTAGGTGTGCAGTTGATGCACGTCCATGTTTAAAGGTTTCAACCCACCTTGCCACTGTACAATATAATGGTGACCAAAACTGGCCCACACGGGAAGGTAAAAAATTAAACTGAACAAGGATTTTCCCGGCCACTGTGGAAAAAAGCCCAGATACTTTCATGAATACTCAAGGCACTCAAAGGATTTTTTACAATTCAAGGCTTTTCTGTTTTCCAGATTTCTTGCATACTCTGAACTTTACTCACTTCCATCTTTAAACAATGACGTCAACGGACTAAATGTTTGTGCAGTTACCTAGGAATGTGTAGCACTTATACTGCCTTCTGGTCAGGCCCGTAGCCAGGGGGGGGGCAGGGTGGAAAATACCCACCCTAGAATGATTTTTGCCTGTCCTAGCGCAAACGCTTCTGTTCGTCCAACTCGGATTTCTTCTTCATCAAAGGAAAAAGAGAGTACGCTGTATTCTTTGTCCCTGTTGTCACCAAATTTCGCCTCCAGCCGACACCAACGGAGCCGTAAGTCCGGAAGTTCTTATAACGTAAGTCTTCATTATAGCAAACTTATTGCTGAAGCATAGTCGGGAGTCATTTACTTGCCGTGATAGCTGTAAGAGTTCGACGAATATTGATAACAGTAGTGTTGTGATTATAGATTGTTTGTAATTGTGTGACTGAGAGAGAATGTGAGAACGGATGGTTTTGTCTTTCATTGAAATTCAATAGCGATTCAACTAAAAAATATGGATATACATTTATTTATGAACAAGAAGCCTCGACTGGAGCGGGAAGCAGATAGGCCTAGTCTCGAAGACTGTATTGGTAATGAAAATATAACGTTAGATATACCTGCTACAAGCATTAGAGTGGAAGTTTTGGATTTGCCTGAAAAGGGTGAGGCAATTGAACAAGTCGTCTTTAAAGAATTTCCAAAAACCAAAGACAGTTGTTTTCGAGCCTCATGGTACAAACAATTTAAATGGCCAAATGAATATTCTTTAGCAAAAGATGCATCATTTTGCTATGCTTGTAGGCAATTCAAACAGTTTAGAATGAAAGAAGCAGCATACACAGAAAGTGGCTTCCGAAGAATGCCCTAGACTCTGATCACCGATTTCATAAACATGAAAAGTCGGAAGCTCACATTCAAGCCATGGTAATGATGAAGGAACAACGGGATCGAATAGTCAGGATGTGGTTAATGTTCTAAAATTTTTGTGTTGTAAATGTCTGCAACCATAGGCAGTTATAATGCAAATATATCGCTATATGGAAATACTGTATTGTAATACCGATACAATACGATATATCGTATCTTTGCAAGTGGGAAACATATGTTGGCTCACCTGCCCCCCTGAAAACTGGTTTACCTCCCTTGAAAACATCGTCTAGCTACGGGCCTTTAAAGCCCCTGTATGCCCCCCCTCCCCAGACAAGCTACTTATGCCCGAAGCGTAAAAGCAGATTAAAATGCAAAAATTTTGCCCGACCTAAATTTTCGTCTGCCTGTCCTAACTTCTCCTTCTGGCTACGGGCCTGCTTCTGGTGGTGTAATTTTGCGAAAACTTTTGCTTCTAATGTGAAGGTATAATAATTTAAGCAATTAGTAACCCTAATTTCAGGGTTTGTATGGGTGCTTCAAGGTTCTTTTATAGTTTCAACTAAAATTAAGCCCCAAATACAAGTTATTTTTTATTTAGACTTGGGACTTAAACATGTTTAAGTTTTTAGATCAATACAAGGCTTTTTAGAATTGCATCAATGTAAAAACGATGGTTTGGATCCATTCTGCTATGAAAATATTACTTTAATTAAATTTGTATTAGAAATGAACTTTCCTAAAATAAAAATTTGAATAATGGTTAATAGTTAATGAATAATAAGGAATTTCTGGCTGTCATTCTTGAATCATCTTGTCATCTTGAAACTTGATGTAATAGATTTAGTTGATTGTGGAAGGGAGTTCCATATTTTTGGACCAGCATATCCCATTTTTTTGCAAGCAAGGCCAATTCTTGTACGATAAGATCTATAGTTAGCGCTAGATGAGGTTGGATAAAGATGTTGTGGTAATTGAATATCGACATAGAAGGGATCAGTGTTATGCCTTAAATTGATGAACATGATTAGAGCAAGTTTATAGCTCAATAATTCGTTTATAAGCAAAATATTCTATTTGCATGTTATTTCAGAGTCAGAAAGTGGTGTTAAGTAATGTAAGTTTTAGTTTTATTAGCTTGAGAAATTTATTTTATAGTGTTTGAAATCTTCGTATATTGATTTTTGTAGTGAATCCCCATATTAAATGACAGTAGAAAACGTGAGAAAAGAAAAAAGAATAATGCATGTCAATGAGTAAACAGATGGTAACGATGAAATAGCTTTTGTAAATGAAGATTCTTGGTAGCTAAACCAATGCACATTAATCTGAGTTTAGATTCTGCATAGCGTTCATTGTTAATGGTTATATAAAACTTGCGTTGAAAATCCTACATAGATTGTAAAACTATTTTCACATTTATACAAGACAGAATTTAGCATTTATTCATAGATCTTGTTAAGTTAAGCAATAAGAATTAATACATTTATACTAATGTACAAATCATTTTGTCTCAAACAAATGTGAATTTTACATTTTATGGAGAAAGGTAATAAGTCTTCTGTTTTATGGCAAAAAGTTGTAATTCACGTTTTATAGCAAAATGTCTTATGTTTCATAGTAAAAGATGGTAAGTCAAAACTTAATCATCTTTACCACCATACTCAAACCTCCATGATTTCTGTCACTTGCATGGCAGTTGCAGTGAGGGATGTATAACATTTCCCCAAAGCAAGATTTATTTTCAAAACGTCATTTAGCCTGAGAATAAAAAAGTCAATTTTTCTCAAAAACTGCAAAACACGACTTAGGCCCTTTTGGAAATGAGCTCTTCATATATAGCCAGAAAGTCAATAGTTCAAACAACAAACAAAAAACAAGCATCTGTATATTTTCAATAATACACCAAAACCTCAAATTTTACAGTTTTTAATTAAATGCATTTTCAACATCGTTAATTTGTAAAGATAAGATTGTATATTCCTAACTTAAGTAGCTGTAAATCGAACAAATTTTTACTTTTTTTTTGTGAGATAAATATGATCAATGAATTTTTAAATGTGCTTTTCTTGAAATTCTATTATTACAGATAGGTCATTTTGGCATGGTACCAACCATATGACATGGAAACAAAAATTCTCAAAAATTAATTACCTTGTAATTTTAATTTGAAGCTTTGCAGGGCAATTCAGATTTTTGGAGTATCTTTTCTTTTTCACTTTTGTTGGATCTGCTTTTGCTTGTTGAACATTGTGATGGCATCTCCAGTCTTGTTTCAAAATTCTTTTTACTGATGCTTTATACGTACGATTGATTCTCCACGTAGTGTTACATTTTCTACTATATGCAGCAATCCATTTCTATATAAAATGGACACGTTTATATAAATTGGTATTCGAAAATCAAATCATCCACGTAGTGTTAGATTTCCTACTATATGCAGTAATCCATTTCTATATAAAATAGACATGTTTATATAAATTGGTATTCGAAAATCAAATCATCCACTGAGAAAAAAAAAAAATTCAAAAGAGGCAATAAATCTTTTTGTGGTGCACACTGTAATACCTAGACATACGTTGTTTTTGGCGGTTACAAATTGTAAGATTTTCTCATATAATAAAGCAGGTTTTTAATTATTACACTGAAAATATTCCATGGTGACAGGGGCTGACAAATCCACGGCACCTGAAAAATGTTTTCTTGGCACCTGAATTTTTAAATTCAGTTCTAAAAATATTTTTTTAATATTTCAAGTTCCCTTACAGAAATTTCAGCACTATCGTCAAAACGCCAGAATCACAAATGAAATCGTAGATTGCTTCTTAACATTTAGAATTGTTGTCATAAAACTTGCAATTTTTCTCTTTTTTCAAGTAAACATATTCACGATTAGACCGGTTGCAATTTCTTCAGCTTATGTATTAACGGGCCGTCAGAGACTCGCTAGAGCCATTGTACTAGAACTGGCAATTGTTTCACGGACAAAAATCGTAACTTGGAAACACTATTTTGGATTTTATCATAAAAATGCTTTTAAAATCGTTACAGTACTGACATTTTGTTTATTGTGAATTGAAAGACCGAAAAAAAAAGGTGTTAACGTTGCACTGAAGGTGGGTTGAATGTGAAAAATTTCTAAAAAATGTGGAAACAACTTCAGTAAATAGGTTCATCTGATTCTTTCCTTGGGTTTATCACGATAAAAATTTTCAGTAAAGGGGTGTCACAATGTTCCTTGTTGTTTATTTTGCCACTCGGCATTTCCCAAATTCGTTCAATTCTTTGCGTGTGGACATAAGTGTTCAGATAAGAATTTCGTAAGTGATAAGGAAAGTTTCTTGACAAATGGGATTCAATTTCTGAAAGACAGATTTCTAAAAAATGAGGACATACAACATGCTACTGTCGTTTTTGACACATATTTCTGGTCATTTGGGAAATCGTTGGAAAATTATGGTAAAAGTGAAATAAAAGCTCTTGCTACACATTTTTCAAAACACTTTGGAATTGTCGAGGACAATATAGATGACTTGCTCAGTGAATGGTACAAATTCAAAGTACTTGGCAAAAGTCTCACATTAAATGAGTTTCTCGAAAAAACACTGACTATGAAAGCATGATTTCCAATGTTAGGAAAACTCCTCAGTATAGCGGCAACAATTTCTGTGTCAACCTCATCACGTGAATGAGGCTACAGTAAGATGAATGTCATAAAACACAAACTGTACACAACCTTATTATGAAGAACTTAAGTGACCTGATGATGACATCTTTGAACGGGCCTCCAATCAAGGACTTTGATCCAACCAAATCGATTGATCGTTGGTATTTTGGTAGAAAATCAAATAGCCAGATGTAATGTAATTTTGTAAGGCTGGGTGGAAACTGACTGATAGCTATTTGGTTTAGTGCATTTTAAAAAATTACGTTTAATCCGGTCTCTTACTATATTATATATATACAGTGGTGCAGCTCTGATAAAAGGAGAGTCCTTGTGCTCTCTTTTACGAGATCAATTTATCTTTATGTAATACTTGTGTGTTGTATGTAGCAGGACCGAAAAATAAGTGCTTTGGCGCCGCAAGGCTGCCTCGACTACACCACTGTATGTATATATATATATATGTATATATATATACATTGCGTGTTTGTGGTTTTACAGTTCAAATACTACAATGATCATGTTGCGATGGCACCTGTTTTCCTAGGAATCCGAACCTCTTAAGGCCTAGGGAACCAAACGCCAGACTACATGCAGTGGGCAGTGCGATCTTTATGAGATATAAGAACAAATATTGGACGAGATGGTATTGATTATAAAGATCTAAAATTATGGAATGAATTGCCAATAGAATTAAAAGATATAAATAATCTGTAGTTATTCAAACAAAATTGAAGGAAAAATTAATGAATAAGAATATGGATTGATATTGATAAATTTATGAAATATTAATATTTTTACATGTTATAATACTAAATATAAAAGGATAATGCATGATTAACACCTATTTTGTTTATATTGATACGCTTCAGTGAATTGTATAGTTTTGTTATGAAAGTTCAATTTATATTTTATATCATTGATAATATATGAGAGTATAATGGTAATATATATAATGCCCTGGCGGTAAATTTTCACGTCTTGGGCACGTTATACTGTAGCATTTCCCTGGGACCACCTACATCATGTAACTGAACCTTTTATTTTGAATGCAATGTATTGTTTAATGTATATAGAAAATAAATAAAATTTGTTATTAATTATTAGAACTCTGACTAAGCGTTCTTTGCACTGTTGGGAGTCAAACCCGGATTAACAGCGCACTAGGCGAACGTGTTACCACACTGCAGGACACAATATATACATTGCGTGCTGTTGGCTCCTGAGATAAAGGGGCTGGCGACTGAATTTTTTTAGTTTTGTATACCCCTGAGCGGTGATACACTTTTTGACTGGTTTTCATTAAAAGTAGGGAGAATTTTGTAACAAATGATCTGATCACCCTGTAATGCGGCTAGAATCTGGTCTGAAACTAGGAACTTTTAACATTCTAAATGCAATCAGGATTCTTAAAGGCTTAAGTTAATGAAAGAACTCAATGAAACCATAGGCATAATCTGACGGGCAAGGAGGGCACTTGCCCCCTCCCCAGGTTTCTTTCTAGAAAAAAAGGTGAAATCATATTTTTTTCCATACGATTTTGATTTTTTGGGCCCCCTCCAGTTTGCCCTATGTTCAACTCTCAAGACACACTTATGAATGAAACAAGTCATATTATGTCATTATATAGTTGTATGTACACTTAATTTCAAGTTACGTCATTTTGACTTAAGTTGCCAATCATGGAACAAATTACGGTTGAACTTTGGGTTATTACTAGAGCCTGGATTATATGTACTAAAAAACAGCAAAATATGCATAAAAAAATCAAAGTACGCACTAAAGAACTTCGAAATATCCATTTATATGCGCTTAAAATATATAAACATGCACCTAAAATGCATAAGCATGGATGAACCTAAAATGAATAAATATGTACTTAAAATAATATAATATATAAATATATAATATAATATGTACTAAAATTAATAAATATGTACTTAAAATTTTTTTAATGCTTGAAAATCTTGTCCTGCATTTTAAAACAAATAGATTTATTAACAGCCAAGTAGAAAAACTCGATATACATTAAATCATATGTTTTATACAGCACAATTTCTATGATGATATATCACAATGTGTCTCTTGATGTTCTAAACCAGTGGTTCTTTAACTTTCCTAGACCATAGATCCTCTTCAACGATCACTTGCCTATGTGGACCCACCCTACCAAAAATTTACTTAAACTTTAAAGCCTGGAATTTGCATCATACATATTGTACTGAGCCCCCATTTACCAGCCATGTGATATATGTCATTTGCCTCTTGACTATATCCTCTTTCGAACTCAGCCATAGCATGAAGATTTACTGATCTACACTCCGTCCATACAACTCGAATTTCTAACATAAAATTACAGTCCCTGGATCTGGGTTGACATCTGGAATCCGACCTTTGACATGTGTGAACCAGATCCGGGGATAGGATGGTAACAGTGACTTGAGACAAGAGATGGGCCTGGACGCCGAGGGATATGCTACCATTAGACAGCCCTCTCTGGGCTTCCTGTACGTAGAGAACAGAAAGTTATTTTCGATGAATAAAATGTGATTTTAAATTAATTCAGCCGATCGTCAATTGCCTCCCTTGAATTTTACTAGCTACATTACAATATTTATTTCTAATGTTTCATCACTGATTTTCACCATCTAAGGAAGAGATTTTTCGTTCCCTCATAATTTATTCTTAGCATTAAAGAGTAAATGTTCATGTCTTAGTATTTTTTCGAACCTTTATGAAACATTAGGAGGGTCTCACGGACCCACAGGGGTCCATGGAGCACAGTTAAAGAACCGTTGTTCTAAACAGTTAAGCTTTATCTTCTATCATGTAATAACATTTTTATGGCCAAAAGGGTTCTTTTCAGAGTTATAAAAGATACCGGATAGCACTTACAAATTTTTGTGGGTTGTCGTCTATTACGAATAGTTTATCGATGATAGACCCATGTCTATCGCTGAAGGAAAATGGTGTGGAATTTTAGAATAAGTGTTTGTTTTAATTTGACTTTCAATCAATTGCCAGCCAAGCACAGTAAAACTCAGCTTTGGTCTTCATAACAAGGATGATGGCTATAATTCAGCCCTAACAACATTTTTGGCACCCTGGGTCAAAATTAAAAGTGCATGTTTACAAATGCTATTGCCTTTTTGCTCCAATGAGAAGTAAGAAGAAAGTTTGACTTTGGTGTTCAGGTGAAATTTTTCCGATGAGCGAATAATAAAATTCATAAAATTACTAGAACTCTTAAAACATACATTTGTTTTGGAAATTTATAGTTCTTAAGCATTTAGATGCACCAAGGCTAAAATATGCAAATAATCCAGGCTCTAGTTATTATTAGGGATGCGACGGATAATGATTTAGCTGAATAGCCAAATATTTGGCTAGCTTCGAGGCTGAATACCGAATATCTACTTCCTTTAAATTTTATTAGAAATGTAAAATTACATTTGTCACATTTTAAATCGAGAATATAATTGAATTTATTTTTTGAATTCTTTAAAATTATACTTGGTGTCAGTATTAAGAGAAAGCTCATTTCACTCATGGAAACTATGGACACTGAATGTAATGAATGGATGCAAATAGTTTCAAACAATCCTAAAGATCATCAAAAATTCTCAATTTTTTAATTGCTTTTCTGAGATTAGAAAACCAACGGTGTCAAACAAAAACCATCAATTAGAAAATTCATCTCATACACTAGAAGTGAACAGCTTTCTTAACCGTTTACCTGCCTATGTTCCAATAATGGAATATCGGTTTTGACGTTGTGCACATAAATAATATTTGAAATACTCCACTTTTTTGCATGTACATAAATGCTTTCACGAAGTATTTTTTGATCTCAACCTTTAAATTCCACACATATTATATTTTTTAAAATAATATTTAGAACTTTGCTCTTTTTTTTGCATTTTTGCTTCTGTTTCGAATTTAATTTGTCAAAAACCCAACTTGACAGAGAATTATAAAGTATTTTATATGCATATTAAAAAAGGTTCTAATGTATAATACCGCACTACTGATAATTCTTTATAGTTAAATATAACAATGATAGATAAGTTCGAAACTACATGTTACATTTTTTGGAACATTGGCGTTTCAAGGGTTCTTGGCGAAACCAGTACCCATTATACAGTGGAGGGGAGGGGAGTGGGGAGAAAAATTAGATTTTTCAAATTTTTAATGACTTCTTAAGATGTGACTATAGGCTTGCTATGTAAATTAAATCATTAAAATCTAACAATTATTTTTAAATAAAATCAAACGTTTGTATAATCAGAGATCATTCTAGGATTGAAAAGCAGAAGGGTGCTAGTCTAAAGAAAAAGGGCATTCTGAACTTTCAAGGGCACATCAGAATATAAAAAAGGCATAGTATTTATATTTAAGGGCACGCAAGGAACAAGAGTATGTGTGAATAAGGTATGGCAAATGTCATTATGTAAATCATAATTATTTACTAATATTTTAATTAAATTGCTTAATGATAATAAAATCGTTTAATATTAATATAACTAATCATTTAATATTATATAAGTAAAGATTTAATATGTTCTTTTTTTTTACTGCATGCACATTAATTTCAACTGCTATTAATTTATACACATTTTTGTAACAAATAATCAGTAATAAAACATTTACAAGAAAATGTATATAACAGAAAAAAATCATTGAAATTTAGACACATTCAAACTTTTGTTTCATTACAAAATTACAGATTATGAACTTTTTTCTTCTTTAGATTATAAACAAGTGCCAGTTTTTTGCATCCTTCCATTTGTGTATTGCTTTACTGTAATTTATTTAACTATTTATTTTTACCATCATTATTTTGTTGAATTGCTCAACTTTCAGTCTATTTTTTTTTATCAGTCAATATTAATTTTATCTGAGAAGATATCCTCTCTACTTCTGCATTTCATATTGCTAAGAAACAAACAAACAATGCTCAATATCGTTTGTAGGTTGGGATTATGTTTTGCAGCTGTGTTTTGTTTTTTTTAAACAGCTGTCTGTATTTTAAGCTGTCTGCCTTTTTTATAAACAGTTATCTGTTTTTTTTTAAAAACTGAATAGATGTTTTATATTGACAGGTTATTTTTATTAATAATACTACGGCATTTCAAATGCTCCCGCATACACTCTCTGAACATGCAATATTGTAGTCGTAGCTCCAATGACAGCCTACAAAAAGGATGGGGGGCTCCACAACTCCCCAATATGGCTCTAACATGCCACATTTCAAATGCCCTCTCTAAATACGGCATATCATAGTCGTAGCTTAAATAGCAGCCTAGAAAAATGATGGGGGCTCCGACACCCCCCAATATGGCCCTGACATACCACATTTCAAGTGTCCTAGTGTATACTCTCTGAATACGGAATATCGTAGTCGTAGCTCCAATAGCAGCCTAGGAAAAGGATGGGGGTTCCGGGAACCAGATATGGTTCTGACACGCGACAGTTCAAGTGCCCTGGTGTACTCTCTGAATACGTAATATCGCAGTCATAGCTTTAATAGCAGCCTAGAGAAAAGGGTAGAGGGCTCAGGGCCCTACGATATGGTTCTGACTTGTGATATTTCAAGTACCCTAACATACACTCCCTGAATACAGAATATCATAGTCCTAGTTTTTAATAGCAGTCTAGGAAGAGGATGGGGGCTCTACCCCTCTTCCCGATATGGCCCTGACTTGCGACCTTTGAAGTGCCCTCATGTACATCTCTGAATACAGAACATCACTGTCTTAGATTTAATAGCAATGTAGATAAAGGCGGGGGGCTCCGGGCCCTCCGATATAGCCCATACAACTAAAATAATGGTACTTACACACGTACCAGAAGTATACCATTTACCAGTAATGTTATTCATGGTACAGTTCGGAATAACGGTACTTTCAAAAGTACAAATAATGTGATACCACTTTATTAGTAACATTATTATCTGGCATGCGGTCCCAATAACAGTACCTCACAGAACCGAAAGTCCCACACCATTAGCCAGTAACATCACAGTCATCCTTTCAATGATTACGTACACCTATACCATTTCCGTTTTGTATTTTCATAGTAATGTTACACTATACCCTTTCATTTTCAATACACTCCTGTAGCATAACGAAAACCGGTACCCAAAAAACACTCATTTTGTTAAATTACGAATCCCCGGCAGTAGTTCCAATAGCAGCCTAAGAAAGAGATTGGGGTTCCAGGCACTTCCCCAATATGCCCTCGACGGATTATTCGGTGCATTTCGAGTTTGATTTGACGAAATACGATACTTTCTCAATTCTTATACTACCCGCAAGGAAACATTCAGAAGCATTGAAAGTAGTCCGTGGGAATGTGCAGTGTATCGTTTTGGACGACACAATTTTTTAAGGTCTAGTTCAACAGCCGTGTCCAGTTTCAACTGAGGAGTGGATGAGCTCCCCTTAAGTTGATGATATAGGAACTGAAAATTTGCGGTGAAAAGAAAAAGGTACTGAAAAAAGGTAACGCCGCCCCCAACTACGCCTATGCTAAGATGTCGGCGATGGGAGTCATTTTCAGGAATCCAGTTATGTACAAAGGGATCACACAGAGTGATATCTTGCCCTTTTAAGGGCAAAAAGGGCAGCAATTTTCCACTTTAAAGGCATATAGGATGGGATTTTTGCTTCCGAGGGCTGGCAGGGTGCAGCCAGTGCCTGATTTATGCAGGGGTATGTGGAGCAGCTGCCCCAGGCCCCCAATTCAGAGGGCCCCTAAATCCCAACTTTAGTCCAATACATTCATAAAAATTTTAATATTTGTTTTATGGGAAGTCCAGAGACTTTTCAGGATTTTGTAACATGTTGTAAACACATATATCTAAATACCGAACTAACTGGGCCATTGACTATTCTTAATTAGCTGGGGAGTCGCCGCTGGTCAGTGTGATGTCACCAGGGTGTTCCTATGCTAATTGTACTATACTATGAAAAAGGCTGGAGGAGGTGTGAAGAGCGGCGGTAGAGGATCAGAGTTATCTGGCAATAACTAGTTGCAATAGTTAAAATGTTGTAATTGTAAATAGGTTGTTTACCATATGTTAGATGGGCTCGGTAAAGTCCAGGTTAAGCTTGTTAGCTATTGGATTTGCTAAAACGTTATTTTGAATCTACGTTTGATGTTTTACTTCGACGTGTCAATGTTCCGAGGCCAAAGGACTGCTGATGCATAAGGTTGTATCTCGAAAGTGTTTCTGGCGGCTGTGCATATTGAGGAGTTAATCCAAAAACACTTAATTGCATAGTTTTGATTGAATGTACAGAAGCTAAACTCATTCTCCACGAACTCTACTATAGGAGGTGAAAGGTGCACCCTGCTCACTATTGGAGTTTTAATAGCAACGTAGATCACATGGACGGAATAAAGATCGGGACTCGATGTATTTTCATGTTATGTTTGTTGTTAGTTACTCATAGATATGCATTAACGTAGCAATAGTTGAAGTAGTAACTAATACATAATAAGTTTAGATAAGACTGATACTCAATCGATGTAGTGTTATAGTAATTACGGAGCAAGCTCGGAAGTCAATAGAAACGAGATAGAAGGCGGAATGCTCCAAAGTGGTTCTATGTGGAGTTAACTGTTACTTGTGCAATACTTTGAAGTATTTTTAGAAGCCTGAAGTTAATCCTGAAGTTTATTGGTATAAAGGAGGACAACAAAATATTCATAAACGAAAATTTGAGTTCATATCAAAGCTATCTCTTTCAAAAAGCATTAGAGAAGAAGCTACAAAAATGGAAATTCTCATGGACAAAAAACTGGCAAAATAAACATATGAAAAAATTAACAGACCAGGATAATACAAATAAACCACATAGAGCAGTGGTATTCAAACTATAGGCAGCGACTCAAATGGGGTCAAATTACCTTGGGATAGCAAGGGGGATGAAAAAATTGTAAATAAATTTAGTTAAATACAAATACATCATTGACAAACTTTTTTGAGAAAAATATTGGTTTTTAAAACGTGAAATTTTATTAAATTCTAGGAGAGATTACTATATTTTTAGAACAACGACTTCAAAGAGATAGACTTGTGGCAGCTCCTTACGTCAGAGGACGAAGAACCGGTTTCTCCCAGAAGACCAACGAAAACTGCCAAAGTGAGACAAGTAGCAGCTTGCACATCGAAAATAAAACAACGCCGTTCATACTCCCTCAGGAGTTAAAAATCGTTAAAAATATTTTACATTTTACTTTTTGAAGAAATTTAAAGAAAAATTTGTTTGTTTTATTGCTGGAAATTTTAAAATACATTGTACAAAAGAGAAAATAAAGATGTATTATTGTAATCGTTGTTGGTCCGAATGCTGTAACAAGCGTAATTCTCTAAAAGGTTAACATTGGAAGTCCCAGCTTGAGAAAATTCAGGTTAAGATTAGTTTTTGATAGTTTAATTGAGTTAGTATTTCAGATTAGTTATTATGCTTAATAGTTTAGTAATGAATTGTGTACGTTTTCGAAAAACTGCAAGTTGCCCCACCGAGAACTAAGGTTACTCAAAGCGGGATATCTTGAATTGTTAATTGATCCTGATTGCACTGAATCTGAATGACTGTAAATCGAATGTACAATAAATACATGTATCTAAACCTGGTATTCATTCATAGCCAACAGCAGATCTCATACCCATGACACTTTATGTAACCTGCTTTACTGATTGGTAAATGTGAGTTAAATTGTTGCTAAGTACTTAAAAGTATTTTTTTAATAAATAGGATTTCGTAACAATTTAAAAAAAAAACATCCTTTACTGGTTCTTTTCCCTTAATACCAGGAAAGCACACCTAGATAATGTGTTATATCGACCTTGGTCTTATAAATAAAATTCATTCACTCATATGTATAATGATAATAAACATAGTGATCAGAAATCTGTTGTAGGTATAGGAGGTCTTTCGTAAATGTCTGCCCCGGGCTCCAGAATTTCGAAGTCGATACCTGGGTGCAGCGCTCTTCGAAAAATGCCTAGAATGAATACTGGTGCAATAGCATTTATAGTTATAAGAAAACTAAGAATTTAATATCCCGTCTTTCAGACAGATTTAAAATTTTTTTTTTTACTTCCGTTATTTTTAAGAAACGTTATTAAAAAAAGTGAGAAATTATATAAAATTTACTTCAGCACTATCGTGATCCTTTACTTCAGCAATTTCAAGTTGACCTTTAGATATAGTGTAAGTATACCCAGAAGGAAATAAATGTTCTTTATTAACATTTCCGTCACCCACATTTTCTGCTTGGCTTTCAACATCCATAACTGAAAAACATGTGTCATATTACTAAATGCATACATGAAAAAAAAAAAAAAGAAAGAAAGAAGTGAGAGAGCATTCGAAAGTTTTAAATTCCCTCACCCTCATTCATGTTTTCTATAATTCCCTTTAATTTCGTATGAAAACTTTAAATCTTAATCTTTCAGACATTAGTCGGTAATTTCGGAATACATTTATTTTCCATTTTGCCCCAAATAAAAAAGCACCTTAGAAGTAATCCAAAACTTAAGTTGCAAATTAATTTTAATTTTCAGTTATTGAAAAATATAGACTGTACATTAAAATAAATGCCTAAAATAGTAATGTTCCTTCAGGTTTTCTATGTTAAACTATATGCTCTTTTTTGTTGATTTAGATTTTTCAGAATATCTCAAATCCTGATTGATAAAAATCATTTCCCTCCCACACCTGTTTGTTATATGTAAATCTACATCTTTGTGCATATTTTTTATTGTTGTTTAAGTAAAACTACAATACCCATGTTAAACAAATTATGCAAGCATAAACGTAAGATATTATCATAAGTGAAAAGTTGGGGGGGGGGAGAGCACTTGTCCATCTAATATTTTTACTGGGTGGTCATCCCCCCCCCCAATAATTTGAGTTTTGTGTCACTGGCATATCAGTGCAACCGATGTCTCAAGTTTTCCACCCCCATAAATTTTCCCAATCTCCACCATTCGACATAATGAAATTAGTTGGGTTCAGTAGAGGACCTAGAGAGGGGATGGGGGATATATCCCTCCCCCAAAATTAAAAAAAAATAAGTAACACAATTATTTTTTTAAAGCAGTTTTCATTTCATCACCCCAAAACTCCTATATCCCCCCTGAAAAAGATTTGGGGTCCGCCCCTGGTTGAATTACAGTACATTTAGCGACTATTGACTTTTGTTGCAAAATAAACATTTAAAAGCAAAACGAACGATCTATTCAAATACTCGACTGCAAAACAAATTATCCCATTATTTGTCCTGCTACAATATTGGTGTACACATCTGTGTACTTATAATTCGTTGGTGAATTTTCCAAGCAAAAATATTCCAAAATTGAAGGAATTTCCGTTTTTCGTCTTTAACTATTAATGTATTAACAAATAAAAGCATAACTTTCACAAATAGCTTAGTGAAAATTATCAAAAATCAAACTTCCTTGGGGGAACGCCACTTGTTGACGTAGAACTCAGAATTCGCCATTTTCAATAGCCTATAGCAAATAGAACAAGTGGTTTCACCCATTAGCAAATACTAATATTGATAATTTTGATACTCAGATTTTGAAATGTGCACAATTGAATCTAACAGGTTTGAAAGCCGTCAGAGCATCAGTTTTCTTTTTAAAATTCTTTCCGTGATGTACACAATTGTGTACATGCTCCCATAGGCTGGGTCTGAGGAGGTTATACCACTGATTGGGGGAATGGACGGGTAAGAAGAGGTGGCAAAAAAGTAGTCTTGGGGCAGCAAAATGGAAAATCGGCCCATGGAGGGAGCGGCGAAATATCTGTGGCACGCTGGCGGCCAGCAACCCAGAACCGGCACTGCAGGTTCATAAATGTACTAAGACAAGAGCATTTACTAGTTAATGCTAAGAACAAATTATGAGGGAACGAAAAATTCCTTCCTTAAACGGTGAAAATCAGTGATGAAACACTAGAAATAAGTAAGTACGATGCAAATTCCAGGCTTTAAACTTTGTGTTATTACTTGGGGGTCTGCGAGGATGAATGATATCTGAAAGGGATCCACAGTCTAGGAAAGTTAAAGAACCACTGGTCTATGTAATAACCATAAAATAAAATTTCCTAGATTCTAGCCCAGGAAAATTTCTGTCATTTCTTCCATATGCATATTAACAATGAAAGGTGACTCTGTATAATGCATTACTGTCGTTAAATATGGATGGCAAAAATAAAAGTTCTTTCATTAAAAAAAATTACTTTTACCATTATCAGAGAAGTGTTAGTGAGGGGGGGGGGACCCCCACACCCTTCTGCTTCAGGGTAAACCCCTCACTGTCTGTTTGGATTGACTGAGTTATGCCTGAATAATTAAACCAATATACACCTGTACAGTGGTAAGTGTAAATCTTAAGATAATCTCTTACACCCTCATAGATAAGGTTGAAAGCAACCAATAAGAGTACGGAATATTCCTCTCTCTCCATATGCAATCCTCAAAACTAGAGCGGTTTCAAGAGAAAAGAGAAGGCGGTAACATGTTCCGAAGTAGTGCCCAATGAACTTTCAATTTTAGAGCAAATACACAGAAAAGAAACATGTATCTGCATACCTTTATCTGTAGAAGTTATTGGTAACCGCAGATATATGTAATTTCCAATGACTTTAAATTATTAAATAATCCTAATAAAGAGTATATGATTAACATTAAACTTCCTTGAAATAACAAATAATGTCTTGCCAACTTTCTTCTCCTTGCAACAAGTATGCATTTTTCTCAATATTGGAATTTATATTTGTTGGCCATTCACAATTTGAAAATGTCAAACATGTTATTTATGAATTGAAAAAAGTCAGCATCAGCCTCATCGGACATAAGGTAACGTATGACCTGTACAGTATGGTTTGAAAATAACTGCATGCAAGGTCAGCGCAAGCAAACTTGGTGCCCTAGGCAAACAACCTGTGTCCCACCCTTAAAAAAAATCAACCCATCAACATATTTTAAGTAAAAAATAGTGATATGCGTACATAAAAAAAAAAAAAAGAAAAAGCCCAATAAAGTTATTACCAATAAATATTATATTATGTATATTTTTATTTTATATATATATATAAAATATAAATTATTTCTTAACATATGTAATGCACTTTACAGTATTTACATTTTTTAATTATATATAAATTTATTTATATGATAGAAAACAATTTATAAAGTGAACTGTATGAGTACCTAGTCTATGTTTCCTTTTTTTCTAGTCTTACTTAGAGAACGTAGAAACAAGTTCATTTAAATCGGTGGTTCCCAACTGGTAGTCCGTAAACAGGTCATTATTTAAAAAAAAAAGAAGAAAAATGCTTATAAAAAATATTATTAAATATAAAAACGAACTTGATATATTTGTAATATGTTACAATCTGATGGAACTTCAGAAAACGGTTCGTATTAAAAGTACTTCGTCTTAAGCATGTTCGTCTTAACAAGGTCTGGTGTATTACCATTAGATTTTGTATTTTTATGTTTATTAATTTATTTATTTTTTTACAAACATATTTCCCCCAAACAAGACTTGGCTCCCTATTTTATTAAGGTCTTGCATCCAACTCGTGAGAATTTTTCAAAGTGGTCCGCGGCTTAAATTGAGTTGGGAACCACTGATTTAAATCAAGAGTTTGTTCTATGTTTTCTTTTGTTGATAAAGTTGTAGAACGCATACCTATGTTTTTATTAATTTTAATTTGGAAAAACTGCGCTTACCACTGGCTGAAGATACCACAAGTGTACATAAAATTCGCAGGACAATAGATAAATTTGGCACACTAACAAGTTATATCAACAAATGTGATTTAAATTATCCTGTACTATGGCATTTTTAGTTACTCTTCTTGCAATTCAATGCATAACTCAGTAGCATCAATGTCCTTAGAGCCTTCATGATTTAAAGGTTTTCCACCTTTACACAACGTTCAAAAGTACCTTCATAGATTTATTCTCGGACTCGTAAACATTGCAGAGAAATCTAAATATGACGATTATCTGCTCCAACTGGCAAAATCTCTCATTGACACAATTAATTGCAGTGTCAAGGATTGTAAAATAAAAATTTACTTTAAACTGTTGTTTGACATTTTAGATTGATTTGTCTTCTGATTCAAACGAATTTTTATTCTCGTAGGCGGGTCGGTCCTGACTAACTCAAACGAAACAGAGATGTTGAATTCTGTAGAAAGTGCTTTTGCATCCACCATCTTCTGGATTTCTAGGTCACTTCAGCAGTTTATAAGATGTGTTTTAGTTTTAAGCAGCTGCTTTGTATCAACAGATATGTCAAACTTCTTGCATTAGAGTACTTTACTCGTCAATTTAAGTAATATATTGCAATATCAAATATCAACTTTCGCCCGTCTATAAAATCATATCTAATTTTTATTTTTTTTAACAGCCATATCTATTTCATTCACAACCTTATGTGATATAAAAACTGCATCTCTGATTATATAAATCCATAACTATAAAAATAAATATTTAATACCTCGTAAGATGTTTTACTTTTTAGAATCAACTCTCCAGTTATGTGAATTTTAGATTATCCCTTCTTTCTTCAGTTCCGACAATCAGTGTTTTATTGTATTTTGAAGCATTTTATTAGTATTAAATAAACGTAATACAGACATAAACATTTTAATGTTAATTTTTAGTATTGCATACGAGGGACGAATTACTACATAGGCAAATAATGTTTAGAACCCACACTTCTTTACAAGGTCTGGCGCGGTAAAAACCAAAACATACACTACTTCAAAATCGTTGCCAATCAGACCTTATCGTTAGCACTAATTTTATCGCGGTGCGAATTTCCACGACGCAACGAATTTTAAAGTTTTTTGCATATATGTTGTAAAGTACATTGAATTACGTTGCCTGTACCGATTTTATTTGAAAAGTTTAAATTCCAGAACGGATTTAGCAATCAGATAACGAGCATTTTCGTTGGTCCCCAGATGCTGTAATTACGCAGGCTGAATTTATACTACATGAAGAGCTGAAAAAAAATTAGCCCGAGGCCTCACGAAACCTTAATTTAGTGGCTCACCTACGTAGTGAGCCCAGGCCCCTCCCTTGGATTAACAAATCGAAAAATTATTTTGCAGAATTAGTTCAATAAATGCCATGCTGATATTTGTACCGATAGATGGCGCTACCAACCGCGGGCTTAAGAAACTAAACTTTATAGTTATACCTGTCTGCTTACACTTTACAGTGCTGTTTTGATTATTTAAATTGCTTGCTGTTCGTTATAAATTTCTTTTTTGTATGCTTTAGGTTTATTGTTTGTTCATGAATTGCCTTTAAAAAAGTAAGAAGAAAATATTTTGTTCCGAAATACACTTCCGGTTACAAAACGGATGCTCAATCTATATTTTGTTCCTAAAGACGAAAAAATAATTGAAAAATGTAGGAAGTCAATCGCTCGTAAAGATCGTATACTTACAAGATAGCTAGAATAGAAAGAAGGTAGGTCCATCCAAGTAGGCGAGTTCACTTTGCCTTGTAGGGAAGGACGGCTGTGACGTCAGCGGTACAACTGTATGTTTCTGCTCTGCCTATCAAACGTGTTTCCATTTGCTTTTATTCGTTTTTCAATTCCATTTAATTTTTACTATTTTCTAGTGTTTTTTATTGCTTATCTGATACGTTGTTAGTACTATTAATTACTTTGTTTATTTTGCAACTGTTTTAATTCCGTGGTGTGCGTTTACAAATTGCTGTCGTAATGGAAAGAGTAACGCTTCTTTTCACCTTAAAACATAATTTTAATTGCTTTTTAAAAGTCATTTCTATATGTACAATTTCCCTTACCTGGACGCTATATAGGCTCAATGATTATGGCTCTATATATTGTTTGTTTTAATGTAGGTGTCTGAAATTTTTTGCACCTAATATTGTGTGCTCTTTTATATATTTTGATAATTAGTAAAACATTTGCTTTTGCATTAATTTCTTGATTTTTAATTCACTTAAGTACAGAGCCGTAAGCAGCCTGGGGCTAAGGGGACTCGCCCCCTCTCCAAATACTTTTGTTTTATTATTAACATCGAAAATGTTTTTACGGAGACCAATTGAAAAAAGCGTCATTTTTTTCATTGCATCTTAATAAAGGTAGGAGGCTGTTGTTGCCACTTTATTGTAGTTGTATCAATAATATAATTATTAGCGGGTTTCAATAGATATCACGCGAATTAGGAGTGGCGGATTACAGATTAAGGAATGAAGAATTAGTATGGCGAATTGGAGTGGGGATTAAATGGGTGACGAATTAGTGTCAGATTAGCGAGTTGCAGATCAGAGGGTTATGGATTATAGAGTTAGGGAATTGTGGATTAGCAAGTAGGGAATTAAAAAATGGATTAGAGGGTGGTGAAATAGAGTGTCGGATTATAGAATTGTGAATTAAAGAGCATGATGTATGAACTCGGTTGAAATGAGTATGATGGATATCAGTTCGGTTATAATGAGAATGGTGTACATGAGCTAGGTTATAACGAGAATGATGGATAAGAGAAAGGAAGATAACGAGCATGATGGATTCACCATAACGAGCATGATGGATATGAACTCACTCATAACGAGCAATGATGGACAGGACAAGCATTCTAGTTATAACTGAACTGATATCCATCATGCTCATTAAAATAAAGCTTATATCAATCATGCTCGTTATAACCTAGTCTCGGTCGGGTATAACTGGGTAGGCCATTCTTTGTCAGGCAAACTTAATTGTCCGGATAAACGCAATGAAACCCCTGCTTTACAGAGGTTCGAGTCTTCATCTACTCTATAATAATAAGGTAAATTGTTATTATACTTTCTAAGTTTTCAATGCAAAATTTATATTAAGAAATTTATTCATTAATGTTAAATATATTAGTCTGCTTGGGTATTTAGTATTAAATACATCACCAATATTAAAAATTTTTAAAGCCCCCACTGTAGCCTTCGAAGCTTCCTTAACTTTTTGTGTCAAAGTCGACCAATATGAAGAAAAGCATGGATGGGTGTACCTTTTATATTCTGTAGCTATCTTGGTATACTTACGCAAAAAGACCATGTGCGTGAAAAACACTTTTTGAAAGATGCAGTGATTAAAAAAAAAAAATGGATGATTTGTTTTTGTTTCATAAAAATTTTTATGGGTGTGAAATTGAATTTTGTGTAAGTTTTGAAAAAATTCCATAGAAGCCTCTTACCTTAAATTTCAAGTTTTAGGTTTGACTGTAAAATACTACTATTTCAGAGAAAACAAACATAAACGGTAGCTAACTTTATTAAGAACAGTAAGATAATAATAAATAATGCTTTTGCAGTTCCTCTCGATTAAGAAACTGTTATTACAAAATAAAACGAAGAGAAATTTTTATTAAAATACACAATTTTTTTTTTTGTATTTTTCCTTTAAATTATAAAAGAATGATGTACATTTGTTCACCAATAATTTGTTAACTAAATATATAAGTAAACCACCACAGATTCTAATATGGAAGTGCAGAGGAAAATTTGAAAAATAATAACAGGAGAAAAGAGTCTTGTAAACCACAAATTAATCACTTGTAAAAAACCACTTTGGTGAAGAAAAACAGTAGTGGAATTACGTTACAAAATTTTATAGTAATAAAGTTTTTACCAACACGACAAATTTAAGAAAAGTTTCCAGAAATACTGCGAAACGTGAATGCAAAAAATCTACTTAAAAATCCATGATCCCTCCAGCTTTTGTGCAACCAGTAAGAATGTTTCTCTAACATTGGCACAGTATGTTTTCCATATACAAAACCAAACCACTGTGCTATGATTTTTGTACTTAAGGAAATGAAAACAGGCAGTGAAATACCCAAAGACAAAAATAATAAACAGCCTTAACATATGATCCTTTCTCTCCTTTTTTCGCGGTCAATAGAAAGGATTTTTTTTTTTTTTTTTGAGCAGGGAAAAAGCAGCCCTCCTGCTTGAACTTACAACTATGTTACACAGTGCAGTTTTTACCACAAGTAATTTGGACTGTAAATGCAATAGCATACAATTAAATTTCGGCTTGAAAGGGGATGCGGTAAAATTTGCTTAACAAGTTTCAATTTTTTCGAAGTCAATAAGCCTTTTATAAATTTTATACAATACAATGCGATATTATCTAGATAACATTTCTCACTTCAATAATGTGCATATACTGACAGTCAATTAAAAATATACAAAAACATTGCCAATAATGAACCCTAATGCATAATATATAGCCAAGAATCTTTTCAATTGAAAATTTAACTGAAATCATAAGCAGTGACAATACTGTTCACTGGCCTAAAGTTAAAAAAAAAAAAATACAAATAAAGAAACTTTGAGACACTATTTACAAATATATAAAAACTCAAGAACACGTGCAACCACCAAATACAAAGCTATATTTAGGATCTTCCATCTTCCACACATGAAAAAGTTGATGCATTCTTACTTTTATGGTTCTGTAAGGAATGATGCAAAAATGAATTTTCATGGAAAGAAAACTCTTCTCCCACCTAGTTCGCCGAAATATTTGTGAAAACAATTAAAAATTATTTTTGTTACAATTTTCCCCATTTTCATTAGATGGCCTTATAACCCTAATGAAATGAATATGGGAAATTGACTTTAGCTTGCACACAAGGCTACTATAAAAATATAGTAAACTTGTTACACCTTGAAGTGATTTGAACTAAAATATTTCATATGTAAAGTGTTTAAAAAAAGTGACATTCGTAAAGTTTCTTTGCTTATTTTTTAAACGGTTATTAAAAATAGGTCTGGTTGCAATTCCTGCATTCAATATATCTAAGTTTGTATTTTATGGGAAGTTAAAGACTGATGTCACATTAGGACTTTGCTTTCTAAGGGTTCCAAGCCTATTGCCTAGGTCAGGGGTTGGCAACCTTTTCAAGGTGTTGTGCCGAAGTAATACTGCGATCTCCTACCCCGTGACAGCCTACACTCACCTAAATTATGAAAACTCAGTTTATTGTTAATCAAAATTAATATATTAGTTAATAAAGAGAATAAAAAAATTATTAATTAGTAATCTAAGAGGATGCAAATTGATTGATTGGTTTTATGGCTTAAGGACCACGAAGGTCATGAGGGGTCAGACCTACTGTTTTCTGAGGATTTTCGAACCTCTTAAGACCTTGGGAACCAAACCCCAGATTACAGTGAGCAGAACGATCTTTGAGATATCTGAGCAAGCATTCTTTGTACCTTTGAGATCGAACTCGAGTTAACGGCACACTTGATGAATGCGTTACCACACTGCACAACCACAGAGTCAGGATGCAAATTAATAATTCACCAATTTAGAGAATAAACACACTTAATCGGGGGGTATTCTTTACAATGGGTTTTATTTTGAAATTACTCTGTGTGCTACATAAAGTAGCTTGCCTGCCATGGGTTGCCGACCCCCAAGCCTAGGGCATCAAACCTTAAGACTATGTATGACTCACTCAGTAAAAAAAAAAAAGAGCATAGGAGGATACCATGGGTATTTAAACCTGGGTTTTGGAAATGGCAAATAAACACGTTAACACCATGCAGGGCTTTTCAGATTTGAGCTCCACTTAAACGAATTCTCAAGCTTGTGTGTTACAGCATAAAGATGGCTAGCATCATGATGTGTTGGACTAGCGGACAGAAAAATTGTTCAACAGTACCACTGTAGAGGCAGAATTAATGGTTGGTTGATTGGTTGTATTTTTATGACGCATGGACAGCAAGGGTCATTCTGAACCAGACAAGGTGAAGACAGAATTAAACCTGGGTTAACTACACAACCGATGAACACCTCACCACCAAACCATCGCATGGCATCAACACTAAAGAGCAAGTAAAAAAACAAAGTCTATAATTGTGATGAAAAAGTTAGAAAAGATGAAAAAATTAGAAAAAAAGAAAGCCATTTTGATGCAGCAAAACACAATTGGCCCTTTCGTCTCCGCAGAATGATAGTTAATTGCATGGATATAATCTCAAACTAGAAGTTGACGATTTTTTTTCAGTAGTTACAAAGAAAAGGTTTTTAGGATGGAATCACGTTCATGGAACATTTCAAAAGAAGAAACTACGTTGAAAGATACTGCAATACCCATGAATTTTTTCGCATTTCTATGAACACTGTTTATGGACAAATAAAGTACACATTTAGAAAACGACGTTTTCGCCAAGGTAAAAAAAAAGTAAAAAGAACTTTTTAATCATTAAACAGTTATTCCAAGAACAAGGTTCCTCGTTAAAAATTCATTAATGTATCATTATACAATGAAGAGATCGTAATATAGGATTCCCACTCACCATGGAAAAAAAAAATCTCCATACTTTTCCTGCCCTACTTTTTAGACAAAACTCCATGAATGATCGCAAACAAAACTATGAACTAAACTTAGGTTTTAGGGAAAATAGCCATATATTCAAGTGAATTTTAGCTATTCAGAACAAGTTAGGAAGGTTTTCGCTGATTTTTCCAGGTTTGACCAAAAAATTTTGTTTTCCACTGATTTTTGTGGAAAACAAATTCCCCAACAATTCCAGGTTCACCAGGCTGCGTGAAAACCCTGTTAATGGTATTGTTCTTCACTCATGCCAACCTGAGCACATTTGATGAAATTGGGAATGAAATAATACTGAAATTTTAAGGAGGATGTATTATGGGTCAAAACAAGGTTAAAGATGAGAGATAATTGTAAGTGAAAATTCCGACATCCACGTTTATTAGCTCAAACTAGAGCTTTATTCGTTTTGGAGAAAAAGAGACGCTTTCCCCATCCTGGATTCGAACCAGGGTCCCTCCGTTTAGCCCGGAGTGTCTTGGACCGCTAGACGAATGAGGACAGGAAACAACGCTCTCTTTCTCCGTATGTAAAGATGTAAGATATTATTACCCTTCACAGGGATAACACAATTGCCAAATATGGTCAACACAGAAAAGCCTCCGGGGCGAGTTTTTGTTTCGTTTTTTGATGGGGAATAAATTATCTGTGTCGACCACTGTTTGTCAATCATGTCATCACTGTGAAGGGTAATAATATCTTACATCCTTATATACGGAGAAAGAGAGCGTTGTTCCTGTCCTCGTTCGTCTAGCGGTCAAGACACTCCGGGCTCAACAGAAGGTACCTTGGTTTAAATCCAGGATGGGGACGGCATCTCTTTTTTACCCAAAACAAAAAGCTCTCGCTTGAACTAATAAACATGGGTATCGGAATTTCCACGTATAATTATTCCCCATGAAAAGAAAAAAACTCGCCGCAGAGGCTTTTCTGTGTCGATCACTAAGCGGCACAAATGTGTTATCCCTGTGAAGGGTAATAATACCTTACATGAGAGATAATACTTAAGCAATTTTAATTAATAAGTTAAAGAATTCTGAGAAAAAATTAAGATAATTATCCTATTACTATAAAAGGTGAAAGGATTAGAGGTATCCAAACTATGGACATTTTACGTTTCTTGCCAAGTATTTATTGTATCACATCACTTTTGGCATGGTCCACTATAGAGAGGGAATCATCCAAAGTTTTCTCTTCATGTGTCACATCATAGGCCTCGTTGTTAGATGTGATCTGGATGGATCATGAGGTGCCCGAGAGATGGATGAGCAGAAGCAGATGACAAATTGAATGTTCACCTTCATTATTAAATTTAACGCCACAGGATTTTTTTCCTTGTGGGCTTTATGTTAAAACTATTGTCTACCAGATAACAATAACAAGGAAGGGGGGGGTCGCAAATATGCCCGACAATTTTCCTTCATAACGGCATATATCAAAATTGTAAATAAGTATTTTATGAGATATAATTTCATTGATTTTTGGATACCTTTCATCCGGACACTGTATAAAGGCACCAATTCTTCAAGTTTCAGACTTCGCTACAGAAAAGTCGTGAGAAAAAGACTTGCAAAAATCAGGGACTTTTTGAAACTCTCGCCTTTATGCTCATTACACCCGGGAATAATACATAGAGAAGTTGAGATTAAGTCAAACTTTAAATGGGTGAAAGTTTCTTTGGAAGAAATTAACTTTGAACAAAAAAGAATTAACTAAAGAATGAAACTTGTTTCTAACACGGTTTGGAACAAACTGTGACATCAAAGTTCAAACATAGTGAAATCTGGCTATAAAGACATGCACGGAACTGGAGAAAGATATAATGATAGACAAGATCAAACTTGACACACACTATACTTTTGGTGACCACAGAAATTATCATGGCCAGATTTCACTGTGCAAAGTAAGATTACAAAATTTAAAAAATACAGTATATGTATATAGTGTATACTATATATGCATACAGTATTTCCAACATGATAGTAGAGATAAACCCTCAAGCAATATACATACAGTGAAAGTAAATAAGCTTTGGATAACACCGGGGTGGGGGGTCAGAAACCCTCTGCCAATAATGGTTACGATTCTCCAGGGGTGGGGGATGCCTTCTGTAGAAGATCCTAAAAATCACGAAATGCAATTTGTAAGTATCCTCCAACCATAAGGGGGGGGGCCCGACGTCTTATGTACAAGAGGTCATGTAAAACAAAAGCAGCTGTACAAAGCAGTCTATAACAAAGATCTAGAAAATAAAAAATTTCTCATCGGGTTGTAAAATCACAATATTTTCTAATGTCGCCATTTGGCAGATTAATATGTATAAAATTAACACACGTTTCTGGAGCATTTTTTACCACATTTAAATTTATAATACAGGTCTGTTCAGGGACCTCAAAAACGAAGTATATTCAAAATATAAAAGATATTCAAATAAAAACACATAAAAAGAAAACGTAACACAAAATAAAGGAAAAATGTTATGCCCATAATGGCTGCACATAAATTAAAAAAATTAATACTGAAAACATATACACACATGTGTGCACATAAAAATAGAACCACGTTTTAACAATAAAGACAAATATCAAGGGGAATGCTATTATATGATAGTGCAAAGCATGCTATACATTGTTAGATGAGCCATTGTAATACAATACACCTGAATCAAAACTTGATGCTACTGTAGTGCAATAATGTCAAATATCAATGCAATACAAGTACTGTTGAAATTCCAGGAAAGTTACCTGCTTGAGTATTTATATAACAATATTGTAATACAGTACTGTTTCGCCAAATAATAACTATGACAAAAATATTTTTATAATATATAAACACTAACAGTACAGTATTGTACTGCATAAATGTTACAGAAACACGGCATACTTCAGCCAATACTTATTTAAACATGTAAGTTATTGCAATGCAGCAATACCCTGTTAAATATTTGTGTGCATGTGTTACTGCAATACACAATAACAATTAGTTAAATAATGTACGACACTGCATGCAACACATTTTCTTACATATTAGAACGCCAGTTATCAGAACCATTTCTGACAGTGAAAACATAAACCTATTTAAGGAAAATCATAAAATTATTTTACTTATTAAAAATTTATTTTATTTTATGCATAAGTATTATTGGCATATTATTTTAATTTATTTTACTTATTAAAAATTTTTTTTAGAATACTCAATTCAATTAATTATGCATAATTTTGGTAAAGAATAATTATCAGTTTTAAAATCTTTTTTTCAATCCTAC
The DNA here is from genome assembly GCA_006491805.2 of Dysdera silvatica. Lineage (NCBI taxonomy): Eukaryota > Metazoa > Arthropoda > Arachnida > Araneae > Dysderidae > Dysdera > Dysdera silvatica. The sequence goes on from QLNU02014176.1 coordinate 98,456,421, forward strand.
CTTTTCTCATTTTACTCGATACTCACTGAAGTGTGTTTTCAGCTCCAATGACCAACATTCTACTACAGATATAGGTCATTTCATTAAAGCTAATTACAAACAAGAAACTTTTTTTTAGTTGTAGCTCTGCACTATCGATATTCCAAACATGTTACAAGAAAAAGTAAGCGAATAGGTATGAAATAGATAAAAGCCGTAATATCCTTGAAGTACAAAGCAATGTTCAAATTTGCTTGAAAAGCTCAAGACAATGATATATGCATGTATATCAAACAATGGGCTTGACAAATCATAGTGAACCACGCTTGTCCGACTCAATAAGCAAATCTAGTAACTTAATAGAAAAAGGTTTTCCGCTTGCCAACTGTAAAAATCTAGTTGTCAATGATGATCAGATTCGTCAAGCCCTGTGTGTATGTGTAGATATATACATATAACTCAAAACACTTTTCAAACTTTCTACAGTGAAAATACACATGTAAATAAAAAAGCAGCCTGGGAAAGAATTTATTTTCTTTTATGGTGCAAACAGAGCTGGGAATATGTTAAGCTAGCACCTCTATCATCTTTTGATTATTGATAAATTAACTGAAGAAAATACATAAGCCTAATCTCTTAGGGGACCAAACCCTGGCATACGGGTTGGTAGAAAAATGCGGTAAACGCTTCGCATCAGCAGCGTTCAAACCTCAATTTTCCACATAGTATACAAATGTGTTACTTCTACGGCCACTGCATGACATTTATCAGAATGTCTAATGAAACGTTAGAAATTTCCACGTTTTGCAAAAATGTTCTGTATACAAATGTGTTACTTTTACGACCACTATATGGCATTTATCAGAATGTCTAATGAAACGTCAGAAATTTCCACGTTTTGCAAAAGTTTTCTATATCGTCCTATGAATTTCAAACTAATTAGAAAACTGAAATTTTGCTTCTAGAATCAGAGTCCTTAGTTGTGTTAAAAGAACAGTTTGTTCTTTATAGAATTCTCAGTTGCATCATACTCCTTTAGAAGGCTTCAGTTGTGCATCACATCTGTATCATGCAAGATTGCTTTTAAGGCAATTATGTTGGCCATGTCCTTCCTAGATATAATTCTTTGAATACTTTCTTCAATCCAGAAGTTGGCACTTAATATAAACCATTGTTTCCTACACTCGAGTCTAGAGAGTTGAACTCTTGATATATAAGAAGAAAAAAAAAGGACAAACGCTGGGTGCTTAATGAAATCAAACCACTGTTGTCTGCATAGTAAACAAGCACATTATCCTAAGAAAGAGCTAAAAATCAGGTGAAAAGGTCATCTTGGGTCACACACACACACTTCAGCTTTGGTTTCATATCCTTCAAGAGTGTTCTTGTACAAAATTATAAATCGAGAACTAGCTGGTATTTTATTTTCAGTTATTCAGCAACGTCATAACGGATTCTATAGCCTATTAATGTTATATTAGGCTGAATGTTTAGTGGACTGCATATCTCTCTCAGATGTAAATCCTAGAACAAATTTTCTATATATAATCTCCAAAAGCTGATAAATCTAGCGCATTTTCAAAACTACGAACAATAGAATTGTGACTCCAAGTACTTCTTTTCAGCCATGTATTAAAATTCTTGTTATACACTTATGACTTTCTGGGTTAGTCTGATGCAATGGTCCTCAACCTTCTTCAAGCCGTGATCCATGTTTATAGTAGCTAAGTAATCATAGTAATCAAAATATCTGCGACCCCCTCCCCTAAGTCCACTGACACCACATTTGCATAATAAAAGCATTTTTAACAGAGTAAAGAAAACACATTAAATATAAAATTATATTATATATATATCAATGTATGTTATATATATATTAATGTATAGTATGGATATAAAGTTAACCATTGGTAGAATAGTGCAATGTAGGTGTAGTCACGTTAAAATACAAAAGCAGAAACATTTGGTATGAAATTCCTTATAAAAATAATTGCAACTAAAAATAGTTGTGGCGACCACTGGGCCAACGCATAAAAATCAATTTTTTAAGTTGAAATTTCTGTACTTTTTTTGGCATAAATGATAGTTAAAGGCGCATGGCGTACTGGGACCAATAGCTTTCCAAAGGATCAAACTTGTCGACAAGAATGAAATCTCTGATTATGGTGGGAAGTAGAAAAAAATTAATTCTTGGTACGAGCAAGAATTTCAATTTGCACTTTCTTCACAGTAGATAAGCACGTTAGTTTGAACAATATTTTACAAATTAGGCTCACTTAAAAAGCTGTTAAATTAACTAGGCAGGACGACGGACAATCGAAAAATTATAAAATGTTTAAAGATGCATCCACATTGCCTTGAGCTCCAGAAGCAAATCGAATAAATTGTTAGTTTGCTTATGGGACAAAATACCAACTGGAGCTAAAAATCCATACCTGGTACTGGAATTTCTTCGAAGAACATAACAAAGCGATCGAGGCCCAAAAACTTAACAAAATATATGCGTGAGAAAAAAAAGTATCGGTCCACTCACCAACATTGAAATTCAAATGCTGCAATTCCAGCAGTGAACAAACTATTTTTCTTTGGCTTAAATGTACAATATTCC
>QLNU02014176.1:98466706-98501880 GCA_006491805.2 Dysdera silvatica
TTTGCACCTCGAACATTGATGGGAAGTGCCCCGTAATGTCTCTTATCAAGAGGTTCACCATGTCACTTCGAAAGGTAAACAGAAACAAGATTTCGTAATTATACATTTAATAGCCCAATTGCCCTACGAGCAGTCTAGAACGAAAATGAGGGCTTAACATGACCTTTGAACCTTGATACACTTCCGCACTATAAAAAAAGCAAAATTCCATGTTTCAATAGTGCTTAAAGGTTTTTGAGAAACAGACAACTCAGCGTGACCTATAACACTACAGAATTTAGAAAAAGAAAAAAAGTGCCCAGCAGCTTACTAGAAATCAAATCTGGACTTCCCACATGGCAGCAGAGCATTTTACTTCTACGTCCCTCCCCAGCAGTGGTATCAGTTAATAAAATACAGAGGTATACCTTGGTATACGTCCTTAACCTGTTCCAAATCCTTGGACATATACCAAACGAATTTTCCCATAAGAAATAAAAGGAGGCTGATTAATCCGTTCCCATGAAAAAAAATCCTATAATTGTTGGCATATTACACATTGATGGGGGTTGTATAAAATAATCTAAACACGGCTTAGTACTAAAATACATAAATACAAAAGCAATTAGATGAAATAAATGAAAATTGAACCTCACTTTAGTGCCTACTACGATGGTGCTGAGAAGGGAGGAGACATTATTTAGAAGGAGAGTTCATCTTTCAATGAAACGTCAGGAATCTGAAATTCTGCTATTTTTTCCCTTTCTTTTTATTTTGAGACAGGCATGTGTCAAGGGGGGGGGGGCAGTTGCATTTCCACCTCCCCAGTTTTGACGCTGGGGGACGAAAGGTATATTTCGCCTCTCCCCACTTTTGAGAAACACACTTACAATTTTAACTTCAAAAGTAACATTAAACATTACTATTAATGTAGTGGAGCTGAAATAACTTTGGATTCTAATTTCAGTTCCTGTTAATAGATGTTGGCACCATACCGTCAATAATACTGCTTTGACAGTGCACCTTGGCGTATCCATTGTTTAAACAAATTGCCATTTTATAATAACTGTTTGGAATTTATGGCGAAAGATGGTGCCACAAGTTTGTCACCAGAATCTCTCAAAAGTTGGTACGTCCCTGTTTCAAAGGACAAATTCGGTTGGATTTTTATGATGTACGGACAGCAAGGATCATCCTGTACCAAACGAGGTGAAGCCATATAGGCACACAGTTTTAAAACTGGGTATAGAGTTCCCTCAATTTCAGAATAAAATTTGAAATTGATAACAAATATTTCATTTACATCTAGTACAGTACATTGTTATTTTATGACTGTAATTTTAATCATACGATTGCGTTTGTGCCTAAAACTTTGATTTCTTTTAACGTTCAACGATTCCTTTTAGGTTTTGTCTTTAAGACGGAAAAAAAAGATGCCATAAGTCTAAGAATTTACTTCATTAAAAATTTGACGGTAGACTGCATGCTTTCAGAATTCTTATTAAACAGTGTTTCCTCAATTTTTTAGAGCTGGGGTCTTCAAACTTTCACAGTCTAAGCGCCAATTTTGCATATTCTTATTGGTTCAGGGGCTGCACTACTGTACTGGTGGTAACATGAGGACTGAAGAAAAGTGCATTGGGGGGGGTGACCCTCCCCTGGATTCGTTTTTCTCGCATTTTTTTCTTCAGATCTCTATATTAGTTTGTCCTCCCCCTCCCGAAAATATTTTCTGAATCCACCGCTGGAACTGAATATACATATATTACAATGTAATATACATATGGAAACAATAAAAAAAAACCATTTACAATACTTTAAGACTTAAAGTATTGTAAATGTTTGTTTCCACAACTGCAAACAATTGTCAGTGGAAAGTTACAACTACAAAAATTTCATTAATCATAATTATAATGTTTAATTTCATTATGTAAATTACCTATATATGTCAGTTAATGGATTCCTTAATTGGGTGTTAAATAAAAACATCTGATTATTATTTTGTATGATTTACTTACACTGTAATCAAAATAAAATATGGCGGGCCGGATACCGAGCATGTCTGGCCCACTACCGCAGGCCAGATTGGTAGTGCTCACAGGCTGGTGTTGGCCCATGGGCCATAGTTTGGAGACCCCTGTTTTAGAGAATCGTTTGCAAACTACCAAATTTTAACTGATTCGAGGGAAGTTGCTACATTTTTCATTACTGTACATTCTTTTACATACAAGTGTACATCATACACAGTAGAAAAAATTTAAATTATACATATACGAGGAATGTAACAAATATTTAGCCCATATGCTGAATGGCTATCATAGAAGTAGGCCATAAAGAAAAAGTAAGTAAATTAAAAGAAGTAAGTTTCTATGACATGTACCATTTATTTTTTTTTTTGTTTGTTTGTGGTTTTACAGCTCAATGACTACAATGTTCATGCTGTGCCAGGATCGCTTTCGCTTTCTTTTTGGTTTTACGGCTCAAAGACTACAGTGGTCATGCTGCGCCGGGACCTACTATTTTCCGAGGAATCCGAACCTCTTAAGGCCTAGGGAACCAAACCCCGGACTACAGTGAGCAGTGCGATCTTTATGAGATCTCTGAGTAAGCGTTCTTTTTGCACTGCTGGGAGTCGAACCCGGATTAGCCGCGCAATAGGAGAACGCGTTACCACACTGCGCCACCGCAGGGCAGTGTGCCAGGATCTAATTTTCAAGGAATCAAAACCTCTTAAGGCCTAGGGAACCAAACCCCAAACTACAGTGAGCAGTGCGATCTTTATGAGATCTCTGAGTAAGCGTTCTTTGCACCATTGGAAGTTGAACCCGAGTTAACGGTGCACTACGCAAATGCGTTGCCATACCGTGCCAGCACAGGGCCTTTATTTTTCCTAACCATTTTCAGAAACACATAGGTTTTTTTTTTTTAAAAGTGATTAAAATACCTTAAAAAAAGTACAATACATCTTAAACTATAATTTTTATGACATTTAAAATCTTTTTAAAAAATGTACGCAAAAAAATGATTTCAATTAATGATATGTACAAGTATAGGATATTTGCGTATATCCAGTGTTCATTCTAGGCTTATTTTGAGGGCAGAACACCCTATTCACCCTTTTATGAAAACACGTGGCACCCTCCCTACCCTTGCAGAAAAAAAATTATGCCAACGTGTGTCCCATAATTAACGTTTGCGTCCTACTGGAAATCTGCCCTTTTCCCAAAAACATATCTTCAGTTCTGTACTTCTTGCTTGCTTTATAACGATTTTTTTCTTTTGTCCCGTCCCATTTCCTAATTAATCGAAATCACTAATCAGGGGCAGTAAAGGCGACCACTGTATGGAGCTAGTTCATTCTAAATAATATAGCAGGAGAAGGGATAAAGGTATTATGCATTAAAACGGAAAAAGATGATTAATATTCTAACTGAAAATATGTAATACCACCACCTATAACAAAAGTCATTACGTGAAGTAGAAAACGAAAAAGATAAATGGAGTATTTAATTTTATGAACTTCAAATAATTTTAATGTAAATACATTTGGAAAAAAAAATATAAGAAAATTCCACCATGGTAATTTGTTCTTTTAATTGGAACTAAAAATATAAGTAGTATTACTTAAATCTATAGAAAAGAAAAATGGTGATATTAGTATTTCATTTAGATTTAAAATGTCATACATTAAGCCTGCTTATCGATGTTATGATACTTAGTATTTTTTCAGGTGTCATTATAAAAACAAAGAATATTTTAAACTGCTACATAAGCTATTTGATTTTTTTTTTTTCACTAATAGTTAATTACAAAATAACATATCTTGGTAAGTTTAAAAACTTCGGGCAAAAACAAGATATAGAATATAAATACTAAAAGGATTAAAAAAAACTAATTTTGTTTACATTTATATTGAATTTTAAAGGAAGTTGATATTCGGTATTCACCCAAAAAGTAGTTAAATATTTGGCTAAATACCACGAATTGTTACATCCTTAATATAGGGATCATGCTTGCCTAACAAAATTTGTATAAGAAAAATTTTACTTTTGGAGAAAAGAAATCTATTTTTATGGCAGAAAACTGCACTTTTGTAACAAAAGGTGGTATCTACATAACACTAACTACAGGGCTCAACAAATCGCAGCAAACTGGACTCTACAAACAAAAATGATACTTGTAGGCCAGCCTAAAATAAGGGAACCTAATGATCTAGAAGGAAATTATTTCCTACTCTCCAGCTAAAAAAATATAGTCATCAATGGCAACCAAATTTGTCGAACCCTGTGTGCACACATGTGCATGCATATAATTTAAAAAAAAAAAAAAAAATCAGGGAAATATTTTTTTAATAAAACAAATTTTCTATCAGGAAAAAGATTTCAATGTGGCATAAAAATATCTTTTTTTTTCCATGTAAATGCACCATTTACATAACGTTTTAAACACCAGACTGTATATGTGGTATCGAGATGTAGTGTGCCTATATTTTCTGTGTATGCATCGAAACAGGCACTGGTGTTTTTAGTACACTTCTTAGGTAAAATTAAACTTCCAGTGTTACAGGGTTAGCACACATTCCTTTATATGAAAATAAAAAAATGACCCATTAGCAAATGGAAATCAAATTAATTCTTTGTGTTTTTACGGCACAAAACTGGCAAAGGTCACGTTGTGTTGGGACCCACATTCTGTTTTAAAAATCCAAGCCTCTGCTGCCAAAGGAACTAAGCTTTCAACTACAGTGGGCAAAAAAGCTGCTTTCATTCCATATCATTGGATGCCAAATGTAAATTAATTAAGAGGGAGTTCCAGGACTTTTTTTGGGGTAAAATACAATAGAACCCACTTACAACACGGCCACATTCAACGAGTTTCAGGGATATAGTGAGAAACGTATGAATTTTGTTTGGTATGATTACTAAATGCAACAAAATTTAACAGCTCTAAAAAATAAGTTTGTTTTTTTTTTTCTTTTTAAAAAACCCCGGATTTAACGAACGATTTAAAATAAAATAGGAAATCCAATTTTTTGTAAAAATTACACTACTATATGCAGTTCATCACAGGGGCAAACTGGGTCCTCCCAAAGGGCATATACTTTGGATTTTCAGAGGACGCGAGTCCTGGCCCATTCGGAGGAGCAAGTCTTATCACACATGAGGGTGCACTGCCCCTGGTGGATTGTCATAATGAATTTCTACTACATTTTTTACGGATTTGAGAAGGGGGAAAATTCCACCCCCCCATGGGCCCCACCACTGAAGTTAATGGTGTGAAAACATGTCACCCTTATGCTATTATAGGGCAGTAAATTTATATTTTTACGAGGAAAGCAAAAGCAAGTTTGTGGTTTTACAGCTCAAGGACTATAATGGTCATGCTACGCCGGGACCTACTGTTTTCCGAGGAATCCGAACCTCTTAAGGCCCAGGGAACCAAACCCCAGACTACAGAGCGATCTTCATGAGATCACTGAGTAAGCGTTCTTTGCACCGGTGGAAGCTGAAATCGAATTAATAGCGCACTAGGCTAACACGTTACCACACTGTGCCACCGCATGGCAGAAAGCAGTTCGGTGTGGTCAATTCAATCTAATCACATAAAAATAAATTATAGATTGAGGTCTTGGTTAACTACGGAAGGGCTGGAAGTTGGGGTGTTAAAAGAACAATATTAGATGAAAAAATCTGCGATTTAAATATAGAAAGGTATAGTTTAATTATGTTATAGCAGAAATTTTAAACTGGTGCAGTTACACAATCCCTGTTAATATATATATATGCATAGTGTTAAATACTGATTTTATGTCCCTTCATAATACATTTTCCCCCACTACAAACTATTTTTTTTTCCAAGTTCCAAACATGAAAAATAAACTATTAATCAGAATGAAATACCATTTTTTTCCTGCATTGTATGTTTTTTGATGATCCCAAAAATTGCAGAAACTTGTGTTTCATTAAATACAGCACAACCTCATTGACATGAACACACTACATGAACTGTTTCTTGAATCCTCATCAAATCGTATAGTAATATGATCCTAACCTTTCCGGTCAGCATAAATTATTTTTAACATGAACTTCGTCTTCGTTAATAGTCATAATTATAAGCGGGAAGGAAGGAGAGATTGTACTGTAGTGTATACATGTAATCCAACAAAAATTACCACAGTTTACAAACCACAATGCTAAGGCAAAGCTTTGGTACTAAATGCACAACAAATTATTGTAATAGCTATAAAAATTGAAAAACTATCTTCAGGAAAAAGCAGTTTTAAATATTTTTACACAATAAAGCCTGTAAATATTCCATTATATTAAAAAGTTTTCAACATGTATAACTCAAAAAAGAAATTTGACGCCAATTTGGCATTAAATACCCTTTTAATTACCAATTGGCAAAAATGTTACACAATTCCGCAATGATAAAAAGAAACCATATTACGGTTTTTTGGCATTACTGCATATTACAGGGTGTCTACCCAAATTCTGCTTTAAGCTTCCCTGACTTTTCCAGACCAAATCTTAATCGATTTCAAGTCGCTAATTATAGTAAACAACACACAATGCATTAAAATTTGCGTAATAAAAATAAGTTTCTAAGACCATAAAATCCACTAACACGAACCCAAATGTCATTTATAACTCAATTACAGTGAATTTACAAATTCAAAAGCTGTATTAAAGAGTGTATTTCTTTACACTAAAAACTTGCACTAATTAAATATTTACAGCAACATTTTCATTCGGCCCTTTTTGAGTTCATTATAAAAGAGTTTAACTATATAATCGCAAAGCTGATGCTCATTTTATATTTAAAGTGTATATGACTAAACGTAAGAGAAAGAGATTGGTATGACTGAAATCTCGGTGTTAACACACGGTTTGTTACCCCCTCTGGATCTAGTGCAATTTTAACGAAATCTAACACAGTATTTCCAAGAACTCCAAACCTGGCAATTGGCCTACAATGGCTCGCCGCCATGTCGTTCACAGAGTTTTGGGGATTTTCCTGCTTCTTTATGGCTGTGCTTTCTCGGATTTTCATCCTCCACTTTCTCCTTTTAACCCTACAATACTTGTCTATGGCGTTCTTTCAGATTTTGCTCCTTCCCTCTCCTTATACTTTTCGTGAATCCTCCCCAACCCCCCGATTTTCTTCTTTGTCCTCTTCCTCTCTAATTCTCAGGAATCCATTTCCTCCCTCCCAGCATAATTCCCCCCCCCAATGATTCTTATAAACCACTAAAATTTTCGTTCATGGATTCATCAGCTTCTTCCCTTACGTACAGATGCCATTAATCCCTCTCCTTCAGTGCCCACTCACATTTCTCTTACTTTGCATACATAATACATAAAACAAACTAGATTCAAACACTCGACATTATGTCTGCAGCAAATGAACATAAACTAAAAACAAAATGGGGTATCATAGAGAAGCCACTTCTTATTGCGCCATAAACACGGAAGTCAAGTGACAACCCCCATCTAGTGCATTTTCCAGCGATTTCTAGAGGATAGAGTAAAACCTGGGTAACGAAATCTGTATTACCATCAAAATCTCTTACAGATTAGAAAATTTAGCTAAAAAAAATTTTTTGTTTAAGTTTTGGTTGCACGTTTGGCAAACATTTTCTCCTGAGAAATATATAGGCTTAATAATTTTATATAAATTATATTAGTTTTGGTGCAAAATGGTAACTTTTGGAAGAAGTTTAGTCAAAAGTACAAGTTTTTCAAAATTTTCAGTATGCAATGTGGTATGAAAAGCACAGTTCAGGAAAATTATTTTAATAAGTTATTTATTATAACAATGAATTTCAAATTTCCCTGACTTTTACAGTCAGAAAAAACTTTTTGACTTTTCAAGATCGGTAGACACATTGATGATATTAGATCCATCTCAACTTTTTTTTGGGGGAAGGAGAGAAGGAGGAGGAGGGGGGCTAGAGCACTGCTGGCATTTTTGGTAAGAGAAATTTTAGTTCAGTTTCTACGTCTGGCGTGTCGTTTGTGTATTGTAGCTTTTCAATAGTGAAGACATAATAAGCAAGAATTTCAGTGCCAACATATCAGAAACGTCAGTGATGAGCACCATTTTGAAAACGTTCACAGCTTTTTTTGGAGGCTGATTTTCCCTGATCATTAGGCACAATTTGTTTGTTTACAGTTTTACAGCTCAAGGACTTCAATGGTCATGCTGCGCCGGGATCTACAATTTTCAGAGGAATCCAAACCTCTTAAAGCCTAGGGAACCAAACCCCGGACTACAGTGTGATCTTTATGAGATCTCTGAGTAAGCATTCTTTGCACCATTGGGAGTCGAACCCGAGTTACCGGCGCACTAGGCGAACATGTTACCACACTGTGTCACCGAAGGGCCATAGACACAATTTCAAATTCCATGACAATTCCAGGTTCTGCAGGTGCATGGGATGCATGTTTGCACTTTAGACCTTATAACATGGGCGGGGAACCTGCAGCCTTTTGGCCTGTAAGTATGGCCCTTTGGATGAATCTGAATTTTGCAAACAAAATCCTTTTATTTTTATTAATATAAGTTCACTCATCTTTATTTTGTATTTATTTTTCATCATCTTAAATGATCATATTCAAAATATGAAAAGATAAAAGATAATCTAAAAATTCAATTTTTAGATAAAGGTGCAAAGAAATTGAAATATTTATCCAAAACACGTTTAATTACATATTATTAAACAACGACATTGATAGCAAAGAACTTGGACAAAGTATATGATATGCATTAAGATATTATTTTATAAGTAGTTTGACATCTTTGTATACATTTGATACATATAAAAAAATACAATAACTTTTTGTATGTCCAATACCTACTATTCGTATTGGCTTTTCTTTTAAGGCTGAAGTACATTAGAAAGTGAACATGAACGTTTTTACTGAAAGCACTGAGCGAGTATCTACTAAAATAGTAATAAGTAGGACTACAGTTGGCCATTTCGGTTAAACGGAGATCGAATAATCGGGGTTCTGCTATATATCTAATCAGTGGCATAAGAAGGGCGGGGCACTCGGGAGACTCAAGCCTCCTATTGGTTAGCAAAATACATTGATCCATTCAATGCCAAATCTCCTAATCTGTTAAACTACTGGAGTCCTCATAAGTTTTGAATTGCTACGCCCCTATATCTAATTTAAATTTTTTGATTGCAGCCTTCTTCGATTATAAGTGACTTAATGTGAAATTCCAACATGGAAAGGTTACCTACGCCTGCCCTATTCCAAATGACTTTTGTCAAGAGACAGACTATGAAATGTAAGTATGGAATTTTAACTCTTAGAGAACAACTTCGCCCCATAGTCATATGAAATCAACTGTTATTAAATACATTGGGTATTTTTACCATTATGTTATTTTCGCATGTTACCACAAATGAAGAAAGCAACTTTTAAATTGTTTCACACTGTCTAGCCTATTATAAAAGAAACAAAATCAAGCATCATCAAAATGTCAAATTCTCCTGTATCTATAAGCAGGGAAATATTATTTAAACAACAGCACAGTTCCCACAAACCCTGGAGGAAAATATTCAGACTTTTTCGACAAAATTTACTGATTAATCACAAATAAAATTCAGAATCAAATTTCGGTTTTAGAGAAAACAGCTTCATATTCTCAGAAAATTTACCTATTCAGAATGAAGTTAGAAAGCCCCCCACCCATCCACCCCTTCGACTTCCAGGGGGGGGGGGGGTTAAAAATTGCTAATTCCAAGTTCTCCATATTGGTGGAAACCATAAACACCTGTCTTTCTTTGATGCTACCAAATTTCTCCATAAATCTCCCATTTGGCTTCGAATTTCTTCCAATATTTCACCCAATGTATTCAATAACAAATTATGAACCAATTGTTTTAAATGTCAAACTTAAATAGCGGAGCTTCATTTTTTTTTTATTTCTCTATAAAGGTTATTTGGTATAGAGTTCAAAAGGAAAAAAATATCAGGACCACTGAAAATAAATTTCCTTATTTTTTAAGTACTTGCCCTGTCCTTGACTATCATATTACTTGTATGTACCTCCCCCCCCCCACAGAATTTAAAAAGGAAAGAAAATATATAGAAATAGTTTTATCATAAAATTTACTTAAAGTATTGAAATTACTTTAAAATTAAAGTAAATAAAATATTGTACACACAAAAAGTCCATAAGGGATATTATAGAACTACAATTCCTTATATTCATACATATACAAAATTTCATCGCAATGGAAGGAGGTTACAAATCCTATTAAACCCCCCCCCCCCTGCATACACCAGTGCACACATTATGCATTTGAATATCGCATGGTAACAGCGCCTTGAAAAATAATTCTGAAAAAATCGAAAACGAAACTACGCTAGATGGTTATCAGGGACTTAATATACCGCCATTTTTTATTTACAAAACAACAAGATGGGATTTTTATTTAAGGTATGTGGGTAGAAGAAATGGAAAAATATGTAAAATAAAAATTTGAACCCTTTTACTAAACAACGCGTCAAATTATTAACGCCACCAAAGCAGCGAGTATCCTAAAACGTCATGCAGCTGCGCGCGCGCGGCAATATGGCGCGGGAAGCTAAATATGGCGTATTTGTTTACAAGCAAAAGCCCAATCCACATGTGGAGAAAGTACAGCGCTATTTGAGTGACCTAGAAGGCCCTACCCCTTATGCCACCTACCCGACATGCCCCTCCGAAGATCGACTTGTTATTTAGTAACGTTAAAACATTCGAATTGGATAGATTTTGGGAGAAATAGAGATTGTTTTGGGTCTCATCCCGTCCAGCCACTGGAAAACATGGCTGCATGCAGTTGTCAAGTTGACAGTTCGAAAGCGACTTACTCGTCTCCGTCCGGACACACGCCTGAAGTCTCGTCGTATTTGGTACAGTAGACGTCCGGACTGTAATTGAAAGTCCCGTCTCTTTTTCGCACGGGCCTTCGCCGCCGCTGGTTCATGAAATGCCAATAAAAACACGTGAAAGGCTTGTGTTGCGTACATTTATGCTGGAGAAACAACGGACACTGCTCCACTCGGAATTCTTTCAGATACCTGCAAAGACGCCAGACAAAAAACGAATGCGTCACAAGTGCGTTTCGTGCATTTCCAATTTATAAGGGATTACCGTGAAGGTTTTAAAATAATAAAGACACGTCACTCACGTATAATGTATGGGCTTCTCCGCCTGTGTTGTCGTCGACGCAGACTTACAGTCGGAAGTAGACGGCATTTTGGAATACTTTGGACTAACGCGCACCTTTTTGCGCAGGCGACGCTTCCCCTTCTCGTTGTATGATTGGCTACCTTGGGTCATGTGATTCTTTGTCGTTTCAATCAAAACAAGTGCGTTTTTTTCTTTATATTTTATTAGCCCTCCTCTCCTCGGCTTCGTTGTTGCTGGCCGCTGATTATAAGAGGCAAGTCCCAGATGCGCGGGATAACATATCCATCGAAACTTCGGAACAAAAAGAGAGTGAAACCAACTTCTTTTTTCTTTACATCAAGGACGGAATAAAATTTTGAACAAAATAATTTATTTGAATTTAGTTGGCTGGTTAGACGTATTGGGAAGTTAGAAGCTTTTTGCAACGAATATCTGAAACATTCATAATTGTGTTTGCACGTTCTTTCTCAAAATAATAATATCAAGACTCTATTAAAGACATTGTTACATGAATTCTTGTTTATTCGCACTATTTACACGCAATAATATGTTTAAAAATCTATAATTGTTGCCAAAACGATCAGAATTCAACTACAATTTATTCACGTTGTCGTGTGCTTTATTTGATAGCTGATATATTGTCGTGTTTTGTTTTTATGATACATGTAAGTGCTGCACTTATATTTTATATATATATATATATTTCCATCTACTTACCGCGATTTATTATACAGTCGAACTCCGATATAGCGAACCTCACGGAACGAACTTTTCGCCCGGTACATCTGAAGGTTCGTTATATCCGATAACATAAGTTTAGTACATTGGGCGGGATCAAAAAATTCATTCGTTATAAGCGGAGTTTGACTGTATATATTGCATAATCTGCTCTTAGGATATTTAGAAAAGAAGAAGGAAATCTTTTTCATTTGAAACTGCTTCATAATTTCATTTAGCGACATCATTAATTAAAGAAACCACCCGTCAACTGCTTTCGGTGTTAGTGCCGGACTTAAGGGCGCCCTGGCCCCTAAGCCTAGGTTTTGTAAATAATAATGAAATTTATAGCTCTTCCACTTTTGCGACCTCAGCTCTCTTCCCTGTTACTTTATACTTGTAGTATGTGAAACTGTTCAGTATTTGCGCTGCCTTTCCTCATTTAACAAGCAAATTATTTAAACTCTCTTTTATTACCCTTCTTATGACACTGTAGTAAATTTATTTTATAATAATTGCTTCATGACAATGGATTACAAGAACTGGCGACTGAGGCGCCCTCCCCAATAAGGGTGCCAAAATTGAACAGTTATTTATTTTTACAAAATCTTAGCTCAGACCATGCAAAAAGGTACTGGAATAGCACCCATCCTAGAATCATTTTTGGAAATATTAACTTACACAATTAGAGTTGGCGCAGTATAGCCCAGATGCTCTTGCGCCATAAAAAAGCCAAACAAACAAACATAATTAGACATGGCTGATATAGGCAGAAATTTTATAAGGGACGGGGGGTTACAGGGCTATGTATCCAATATATGGAAATTTTTTCCAAATGTCTGTGTCCTGAATAGTTTGTCCCACGTTATAGATCATTCCTCCTACACTGTTCTCATATTTCATTTCTTGCTTATAGTCCGTTCGTGGAAAATTGGCGACCAATCCCGTTAGAATTCAAGGGAACTGTGAAAGGCATTCTACCCTCAACTGCAATGAAACAACCTGTCTGTGACGTCAGCTCCCTTGTATTCTAACGGGACTGGTCGCCAATTTTCCGCGAACAGACTATAAGTTTTCTTTGATCGTCGGCAGTATCAGCGTAGGAATTTTAGTTATTCATTATTGATCAGTTCTTTTTGCAATATTTCGAGCCCAATTTTCCTTTGAGTATTTTCGCTAGAGTCTCACAAAATCATTCATCGAATGATTTTTTCGACTTTTAGTTTTCATTTTAACGATGATATTCCTCTATCCACTGCCTTCTTTAGTTAGCCCTATTATTAGTTATCTCTATTAGTAGCCTCTCTCTATGTCACCAAAGATTTTTTAATTTTGTCTCCCTCGGTTATTCTGACAAAGCAAGCAGCTGTGTAAGAGTACACACTGTTCGTTCACGAAAAGAAGTCCGATGGAACAGTTAGAAATAACAGGAGGTGACGTCACAAACAGGCTAGTTCATTACAGCAGAGGAGGACTCCAATTTCAGAACTTGTTTTTAGTGAACGTTTGTCGGCGCCAAAATCAAGTTCTGAAATGTGAGTCCTCCTCTGCTGTAATGGGATAGGCCGTTTGTAACGTCACCTCCCGTTATTTCTAACTATTCCATCGGACTTCATTTCGTGAACGAACAGCGGCCGCCCATACTTCTTTATGCTATTTTTATCTTATGTATTATTACTATTTTTGATTGAACCTATAGACAGGGTGGGATAAAGGTTTTGTCGGGCCCTAAACAAATATTTTTCCGGACTACTTGCAGTAAATTAAGCCTGTGTAATTATAGTAGGACCCGTATATAACGGAATCTTGGTGCCAACGCAAATGCTCGCTAAATCCGTTCTGGAATTCAGTTTTTAAACCTTGAAAACAAAATCGGTAAAGGTAACATAGTTGCACGCAATATACATAGAAAAAAACTCTAAAATTCGCATAAAAGTCGAAGAAATTCGCGTCGCGACAAAATTACTGCCCTAGTGATCAAATCTGATTGGCAACGCTTTTGAAATAAGCTGTCTCCACCAGGGCCGACGAAAGGGAAGGAAGCAGGGGCTGCATCCCGGGGGCCCGCACTGGCAAGTACTTATGCCGTGGGGGTCCAGTCCCCCCCCCTCCTTGTCGGAAGGCCAGAAAAATTGTTCTCTAAATCCAGATTAATAAGATTTTGTACACTTTTAATGTACAGTTTTTTAATTATTCTTCATTAGCCTATCTCGATTATTGTAAACAAAATATTAGTAGCTTACAGTAGGTTTTTTTTTTGTAAAATAAGTAATAAATAAGTACAATAAAATATACAAGTACAAACATAAAATATAAAAGTACAATAAAATAAGTACAAAAAATGCGTTGTTATTTCATACTTTTTGTTCATTCCGGGGTTCAACCCCCTCCCCCAAAAAGAAAAAATATCTTTGCAACTGCCCAGGGAAGGGGTCAAGGGGCCCGCCGAAGTGAACCGGGGGTCCACATTGGTTCTCGGTGCCCCTGGTCTCCAACTCGCCGGCCCCATAAAAAGAAGTGGGTCCTGAAAATTTTTCTGTGTCTATATGCGATAATCCCAAGATAGCCAGAATATATCTATCTCTATTTTAGCTACCTTGCGATCATCCGGCCTCTCCTATAGCGTATTGGTAATACACACGGGTTATTTGTCTGTTTGCGCCAAGGGCGGATCCAGAAATCTTTCAAAGTGGGGGGGCGATTTGTTTTGGATTCCTGTTTTTAGTCAAGTGTCCGATACTTTTTATTTCATTTTCTGTGATGTAATCCTAGCTCAAGGGGGTGGGGGCATGGGCGTCCATATAAGTGGGCATGGGGAGTTCGAGCCCTCCTCCTTCCAACGGCATAAAAATTTTATTTGCCCGAACCTGCTATGCATTTATTTTCAAAAGTTTTACAGTCACATTTTAAAATAAGGTACTTTTTAGCTTATTACTAATTGTCAATCAGTATCAATTATTTTTGTAGTATTTTGGTATCTTGTACAGTCACTAAACTGTTTGACAGTCTTGAGAAGAAGATATTAATTTTTCTCAGCACCCACCTAGAAGTATTCATATGGGAGCCCGTGGGTTGTGGGGATCTCCCCATCGTCCGCTTGGATCCGCCAGTGGTTTACGCATAATGGTAATTTGCCCTTGCTGACACAACTTCTTCAAATGCAAGAGAAAATATTAATAATTTATTCGAACAACATACATTAGAGGCGTGTCCAACCGTTCATTGAACGAATTAGTGAACGATTTTTTCCATCTATAATGAACTGGAAGATACATTTAGTGATCCGTTCAATTGAACGATTTAACATTCTAGTAATGTACATTGTAGGCATACCGGTATCCAGAGGTATCTTAGGGTCGCCCCTTCGAAACTAAATTTGTAATAGGACCGTAAAAATATATGCTGTAGAACTTGGTAAATTGAGTACCTGAATAAGATTACCACTTTTTATAAGAGAGAACTGGTAGGGACTTAGTCATGCCTGTACTAAAGTCTGTCGTGTATAATGACCACCTGTCTATAGTGACCATTGAGATCCAGTCCCGAGGGCGGTCACTTTAGACAGGTTTTACCGTACATGTATTTACTTGTAAAAAGTGGAGAAAAACCAATCGATACCTTGAATAATCATCAAAAATCTAACCACAAGATCTCATTTTTTACACCGCTAATTTGAGAATACTTTAAAGGAAAAAAATATCGAAACCATTTTCTTTAAAAACGGGGACATTACACAAAATTAAATTTTGATGGCAAAACTACAAACAAAAAATTACAATTATGTCTGAAGACAAAATTGGTATTTCCTCATTTATTTTTGTATAATGTATTTATATTTCTTCTTTACGTAAAAGATGGCATATTTTCATTCGACATCATTTTATAAAAAATTTTACCACCCCCCTCCCCCAAAAAAAATTTAAATCTTATCTACGGTCTTGACTGTATGGTACATTTGGCAAAAATTGATATATAAAACTTAGTAGAGAAAATAGAGTAAGCAAATACATTTCATTAAACATGTGCAATAAAACTAAATAGCGGACCCTTCGGGACTTGAGTAGCCGTCCGCTATTCGGGAGGTCTGAGGGTGAAAAAGACTGGGAATTGGAAAAAATGTCCGTTAAATAGGGGTGTACGATATTCGTAAGTGTTGGTTAAGGAGGTTTTATTGTATTTAGAAATTATTTTTATGTATATGATCATGCCTGCATCCAGGGGGTGGATCTTATGGACAGGTCGCCCCCCTCCGAAAAAATATTTTTAATGGGACTTGGCTACGGCCTTGCATGCTTTGATTGTATCGATGCATGCGGTAAAAATTTTTGAACCCCCCCCCCAAAATTAAATCGTGGTTACGGTCTTGTTTATGATATATATTTTTATTAATGTGGAATGTATGTATTCAAAAAATTTAAAGCAAACCACAGGCACCGTTAGCGGGTGGGACAGAGGGACCCGTCCCCCCTCAATGTTGGTATTAGGGTTCCATGTCTCCCAATTTCAAAAAAAAAATTTTTTAAATCCCTTAATTTGACGCAACGTATTTAGTGCGAAATAAAAAAATGCACTTTGTCATTTATTTGATGTAATTATACCTTTTGTTAGATTGTATTATATAGCTCTCTTTTCTGCATGGCAGCGTTTTCATTGACGTGTTATTATTTCAACTTTCAAGTGGAACGTTTTTAATAACGTTACAACCACAACTACATTTTCCCAATTTTAATTTCGCAAGCTCAAGGAAATTTTTGGCCCTCTACGCTCATTATCAACGACATAAATTAAAGGGACTGTCTACATCAGTGGTTCCCCAACTGGTGGTCTGAGAGACAGGTCATTACTTAAAAAAATTGAAAAACGCTTATAAAAATTATTATTAAATATTAAAATTAAATATAAAAATGAAATTGATTGCATATTTGTAGTATTTTACAATCTGACGGAACTTCAGAAAACGGTTCGTATTAAAAGTAATTCGTCTTAAGCGTGTTCATCTTAACGAGATTTGACTGTATTATCATTAGATTTTTTTTTTACCAAAGCACGATTTTTCAAACACATCCCCCTCCCCCCCAAAAAAGACCCGGACTCCCTTTTTTATTAATGTCTTACAGTCAACTCATGAGAATTTTTCAAAGTGGTCTGCGGGTACAATTGAAGTGGAAAAGTGGTCCGCGGCTTAAATTGAGTTGGGAACCACTGGTCCACATCATCATCATCACCATCAGTATAATAAATACGAAAGTTAGTAAGGAGCATTGTATGTGAAAATGGAATTAGAAATGCAAATAGAATATTCAGTTTATGGTAAAGTGAACGTCATTAAGCAGAAGCACATTTTAAATTAAACACTGCTTTGTTGGTGTCTGTTATCTCTATAAAGAGTTGTTAAAAACAAGTCCTCAACCAAAAACTTTTTCGGAAGGGGCAAAAAATGTTTACAACCTCGCTAATGAGTAAGTACTGGTAGCAAAAACATTACGGAAGGGGGGACGGGCCTTTGGGACCACCCTCTGTCTCTGGCCCTGTTTGACAACAAGCTGCTTTCCACTGGTACAATGTCCCCCCCCCAATATTTTTATGCCGTCGGCACCCATGTAATAGATGGAAGTTTTTCCAGTCCTTTCATTCCGCTTTTGTGAATTTCAGAAATTTATCTTCTTGCAATACATTCTTCATTGTCATCACATCTTGCCGAGCGATGTCAAATAGTTCCACAATATCGCCTTCAAGGTTCACCAAATCTGCCACTTCATATTCGCTGTTTCCGCGTTTCTTGATTTCTCTTTACCCAAATTTTAGCATTCTTAACTTCGGAATACGAGCTTTAATATAATTCTTCGTCATTTCAGGGATATTTCCTTTCTTCCACACTTCCTGAAGTTTGACATTTGTGGACTTTGCGGCATCAGAGAGCTTTTCCTTCATCTCTTAATGATGGCAGATAAAGACTACTAACACTTGTTCTCCGGAAGGGAGCCAAGCCCCCAGAAATTCGCCACTTGGCATCTTTTCAACTAACCAAATTCCCTTTCTAGTAGTCATTTTCACAACTGGAAAAAGGGAAAAGAATTAGTACACTATAATTTCCAGAAGAAGTGGCGCGCAGATATACTATATCGCCCTGGCAAGAACATCTCTGAACCCTACGAAAGTGTGCAATCTCTATATATTATTCAATTTGTCTGAAATTTAGCATACAGATCATTTAGAGGAATAGAACCAAGGGGATGAGCAAATACAAATACAAATGGTTGACATGAAAACAGCAACTTCGGAAAAATGAAACACAATATTGTTCTCTTATTTAATTTTTACCTTACCTAGGTTTTTTTCGATTGTCGGCAATATCAGTGTCGGAATTTCAGTTATTCATCGTTGATCAGTTCTTTTTGCAATGTTTCTAGTCTATTTCCGTTTAGGTATCTTTGCTAGAGTCTCACAAAATCATTTATCGAACGATTATTTCAACCTTTAGTTTTCATTTTAACAATGATATCCCTCTACCCTTCTCTCTCTTTCTCTGTCAGGGTTCATAACCTCTGTGTAAAAAAAAAAAAAAAAATCCATGACTTTTCCATGATTGCAAACTAAAAACATTTCGGGGCCGTAGAAACAATTCATGTTCACTTGAAATATAATTTTGACTCCCAGTATTAAATTAAATTCACAAATAAAAATGAAATATTAATTTTGACATGTATTCCACTGCAAAATATATAAAATAATGACCAAAATCATCAATGCTGTTATCCTACATTAGAATAAACACTGTAGACACATTGGAGATTATTACTCACACCTTATAATATATATGCACACATTGCTTAATAAAATATTTACACACTAATATTTGTACCAGGCGTCATTTAGTTTTTGAAACTTTTCATCAATTTATAATTGCACATTTAAAATTTGAACCTTCTTTTTGAATGCAGTTCTGTTCAAACTATTTGATTTTAAAACTGGTGCGAAGTCGTGGTTAGTTTCTGCTTTAACTGCAAATTTGTTTGCTTTCGAGTTCTAAAACTGTAGTTTCTAAATGTTTCAGCTTTTTCATCGTAAAACGCTGCCACCGTAACTTTGATGGTTAAGCTAAAGCGTTAAAATTCGGTTCATTCGAGAGAAGAAAAAAAAGCATTAATACAATAATGAAAGGGCAAAGCCGTAGTAAAAGATCTATAGGAAGATATTTTTCTGTGTGAATATTAAGAAAAACTTATTTCTCAAGCTTATGTATAATTTTACTCCATTTGATATCGATATAGGGCGATATAATTTATATTACTCCTTTTTCGTGCCGACAGATGGCAATATAATTTTAGATAACTACCTTTAATAATAAAGTATATTGTTATTACTTAATGTTGGTACTGGCTTATTGTGTGTAATTTATCAATTGAACTTTATCATAAGCATATTGCACCCTTGCAACGAAAGTGTTACAACTCAAAATTCGGTGAAAATGACTTAATGTTACAACTAGATGTAGAAAACAGTGCTGCATTCTGCTGTGCAAAATGTTAGGTCATAAGTTATTTGGGTTTCTGCTAGTTGGCACATGTCATTAGATGAACACAACATCCCTCAATTCAACCAGAAACAGTTTTTTGCATTTTCTGAAGATTGGGATTTTTTGAGTTGTAACACTTTCGTCGCAAGGGTGCGATACGTTAACAAAAGTTAAGAATTTCGCTATATTACTAGCACTGGCGTACGCAGGGGGTGTTGATGGGGGTTGTAACCCCCCATTGCAATGAAATTTTGTATATTTAACATAGGAATATGTGAGTTGTAGCTCTGTAACTCTGTAACTCCCTAATTGAGCCTATAACCCTCCCTTATGAACTTCCTGTATACGCGTATGACTACAAAGTAAGTTAGAATTCGCTATTACCCGCGGCTATTCTTGGAATGTATCACATGCACATTGGCGTAAGCAGGGGGTGTTGATGGGGGGTTGACACCCCCCATTGCAATGAAATTTTGTATATTTAACATAGGAATATGTGAGTTAAAGCTCTGTAATTCCCCCACCAGCTTCAAACCCCTTACGAACTTTCTGCACGCTTATGCACATGCAGATAGGTAGTCTTGCTTATTTAGTAACGTAATAGTTATTTGTATTACTATGTGGAAACTGATTTTTTAGTATTGTTTTTTTATAATTTTTTTTTTAGTGTTAGACTCCTTCCTTCGATTTTTTTCCCTTCCTTTTGTACCTGGGGCAATTTTTATATTGACCACCTAAGATTGTGGATTCATTCCACACAAGGGCGTATCCAGGACGTTATTACGGGGGGGGCGGTTTCGGGGGCCCTCGCCGGAAAGGTTTTTAGTTTTGGGCTGTTAAATAGTTTAGGTAAATGTTGTTATATTTATAATGATGCTAGCCTTTCTTTATTCAAACCAAAATATTTAATTTACGACAATGAATTAAAGCTGGGCTTTTCTTTAATTAAACTATATGGTTTAGGGTAGATTATAGTTAAGTACGCAGAGGCGTAGCCAGGGGGCAGTTTTGGGATTGTAACCTCCATCGCAATGAAATTTTATATTTAACATAGGAATATATGAGTTGTAGCTCTGTAACCCCTCCCATTAAGCCTATAACCCTCACCTTATGAACTTTCTGCCTACGCCACTGTAAGTATGACAGAAGGATAAGCTAGTAAAGGAGATATATACAATAACCAAAACGATAATTTACAATGTAATTAATAGAACAAGTTTAAATTTAAACTACAAAAACATCGTAATTATTTTACTTTTTATAACAAGCAACATTTTAAAAAAATTTAAGCTTCTAGTGCAAGGTCGAGTCATCTTGGTTTCTTTGAAAATTTGTCAATCACTTTACTTACATTAATATGAAGATCTCTGTGAGTGTGTATTAAAAGTCTCTTCTGTCATCCGCGTTCGAAGCCAAGTTTGACGGCGCTTCGAGGATAAAAAACTACGTTCTGCTGAAGCAAGACTTACTGAAAACGTAGTTTTAACCCTCTGACTGCTTATCCCGCGATTTCCACGGACAACATGAAAGTAACAAAATTTGCTCATCCCGCGAATATGCAATTTTTCCATCTATTTAAAAGCGCATCCCGCTTCTCCACCGTTTAACTGTCGGTAATGCATTTTCTACAATATTTAGACTTCTAGTCGTAGTTTGGTCAACAAATGGCGTTATTGTCGCCTAAATTTTCGTATTTGCATAGAGTTCCCTAACCGATTTTGGAAGCGCTCCCGTTGTTATCATTTTTTATATTCAGAATATGGCTTGTAGGAAACGTTCAGCGAGTGATTTTTATTAGTATACATGCTTTATATTTGTATTCTATAAAGTAAACCATGTATGGTCGACACTCGAACACCCCTCCCACCCCCCAGCCGCTTCTGCGGTTGGTTACGCTGTTTGAGCTTCCTGTTTGGGGTTACAGTGCCGCCTTCGGCGGCCACCCTTCCCAATTCCCTCCCTTGCATACATACATGAAGTAAATCGTAATGTAATCAAGATTTATTTTCAGAATTTTTGAATTTAAACGATTACTCTTAAATTTGATTTTTATGAAAGCCTGTTCTTATGCTCGAAATTTATATTAAAAAAATCTTGTTTACAAAAATGTGCTACATATTTTAACTCTCAAATGCATGTACATTTGAAATATGTAATAAAAATATATGCAATTTTTGAAGCGACTTTGATAAAAAAAAAATAAGCAGTCAGGGGATGAAGGGCGGGAAGCTTGTAGATTCGTAGAAAAACGTGTGGATAGCATGACTTCTCCATGACTTGGAGACTTTGGACGCCAGTGTAAGGTTTTTGTTTATTCTAGTCGTAACAACTAACACATAAAATATTCTTCATTGTCCCTGTCTTTTTCCTATTTAACCATGACCGGGGGATGGCGATCACCCCCTCCGCCCCTCGCTGGATCAACCCATGATCACGCATATATGTCATACGCTTTAAATGACCACACCCTTTCTTGAAAACTGTTTCTATGGCCCTTCGCACACAGGCAGAATTTTTTAAACAACGAAGCCTTATTCCACGGTCATTCGGTTTAAGTGACCATTTCCATTTTCCTTTTACATACAAGTTTTTTCATAAGTGTGCAAAAGAATGGCTGCGGGAAGTTCAGCCCCTGTATATATATATATATAAACAAAATTAAAAATGAATATTATGTGCATTACGGGTGGGGGGCTTTAGCCCTCCAAATTTCGAAAAAAAAAAAAAGCTACGACACAATTTCTTCAAATTTAAAAATTACATTTGATATAGTCTTGCAATTTGTTCATCCGACGCTAATCGACGGAGTTCTCTATGTAAGGCGATTATACAATATTGAGAATAATCTTAATATTTCAATGTTTATATCCATTTAGTTAATTTCAATTTTAATAACAAATTAAATCATTTTTTTCTTTAAGCTCCCATCATGCATTCTGTTTCACATTTCTTCTTAATCCTCAAGGAAACTTTAAAAAATTGTTGTTAGATAACATTTTCTTTCCTTCAACCTATATTTGCCATCTTTCATAGATTCTGTCTACAATACCTTTTCAAGAACATATTCGTCTTACTCATTCACGTAAACTTAACAACCTTAGATCTTCTATTTCAAAACAGCCAAAACTCCTTACAAATTTTCGAAACAATCTCTCGCATCCTCAAGGAAGCAAATATCAAAACATTCTATTCCCCTGTCACAACACTTCGCAAACAACTTACAAAAGTTAAAGACCCAGTTCCACCAGAAGATCTCACAGGCGCCATATACCAAATACCATGCAAAGACTGCAACAAACATTACATAGGACAAACAAAAAGAATGATCAAAACAAGAAAAAAAGAACACAAACAAGCACTCGCGAAAGGAGACATAGCCTCACGTCTGGCAGAACACGCTTTACAACACGGACACGAACCCGACTGGGACTCAACAAAAATACTACACCGTCACATCACAAACAAGAATAGTAGACTCTTCTTAGAATCTTGGGAAACTTACAAACTACACGGGAAAGCCATTAATACATCACAACCACTTCCAGAAACTTATAAACAACTCTTACTCTGAAATGTATGAGACATCCCCAAATTAGGTAACCCGCAGTGTGGGTTTCTCATTGGTCCCTATTGGATTTTTTCACGATTTCTATTGGAGGCCTCCCATTGGTTCCCACTAGGTTTTTCCATTCTGCGGGACTACTCTGATGAAGGGTTTTCCAGAAATTTCAAGTATAAAAAAGAGACAGAAACATAACATCGTCATTACTCCTGATGAAGGACTGCTGCTGATGCGTCCGAAAGCTTGAGTGATCTTTTTCATTGCTATTTTACCAGTGTTTAACCTTTTTATGTAATACTTGTTCACCATTGTCCAGGGTGTAGATGATATTGCTAGCAGTATCTTTTTATCTGTTAGCCGTAAAGAAACAACCGATGGAAAAAAGATTCAAATTATGTAAAATTCTTGTATGTTATTTATTCTACAGAGCACAGGTATACGTGTAAAAATTCGAATTTAACCTTTTATACGGGTCCTCCGTCAAAGTATTTCCAATTAAAAAAATAATGCCCTATATGCAATTAAATTCACAGTTATAGGTCGGATATTTGAGGATCTATTAAAACTAATTTCATCACTTAAAATTTTTATCGCTGTTTTGGCAACTTTCTTGCGAAAAAAATGGTAACTTTAGTTGACTTTTTTTTTTTTTAATTAAGCGCTTGCGATAACTTGTAACTTGTTTTGAACTCCAGATAGAATTTAATTGAAGAGCTATCTATCTCACTTTTTCAATTTGTGGTGGTCCCTATTTAATTGACGCTCAAATACAGAATATTGAATATACAATATCTCACTGAATATTCCACATAGAAACATGAAATTTATTTTATTTGATTAATTAGATATAGAACAATATTTTTTTAACTGGGTACTTTTTGATAGAGGGTCCGTATAAAAGTTAAATTCTGCATATTTATACATATACCTCCCCCTGTAAAATAACATATTGAACATCCTTACATAATTTAAAACCTTTTTCGCTGGAAGTTGTTTTCTAGAGCTAACGATTAAAAAGATAATTGCGGTAACGTCTATTCTAAATTACTCTAAATTATTCTAAATTACTAAATTAGTGTAAGAAATAGTCTAACCCATTCGATCGACTTCCGAAAGATAATTTGATATTTCTCTGAAATGTGGTTCTATGTCTCTTCTTATCATCAAAAACTTGTTTATTGTTTGTGCTTTGCAGCAGCAGGTGAGATAAGGTCCTTTTGAGTCGGAATACAGAGTTTTTTCCCAGAAATTCAAGCTTCTGTGCTCTAGGGAACCAACCTCGGAGTTAGGGCGAGTAGTAAAAATGGCACGCATTCTACATACCATTGGAATCGAACCCGGGCCAACTGCACCATAAACGAACGCAATATCCCTACGCGATCGTAGGACCCAAACTTCGTCTCATGACATCGCTATTAACCTCAATATGGAGTATTGGCCAAATTATTAGACACATTGTAAAAAAGCACATTTCTCTGTTTATTAAGCATTCTAACTAAAGCAATTGGGCCTAGTGTTATAATAAACTTTTTATAGGATTAAACTGACTGTTTGCTTCAGTATAATTAAGTTTTTATTATCTTATTTTTTCTATTTTTGCAAATATAAATGTGAACATTAATCGGTGCAAATTCCAAACAAGTTTTGTGTTTCATTTGCTTGCTGTGTTCATGGCTATTACAGAAGACATAATATTAATTCTGATCATTTTTATGCGTATTCTCTAATTTTGTTGAATGAACGGCAAGGTATTTTTAGCAAATGAATTTTTAAGTTTAAAAATTAGCGTCAGAATTTTGTTTGAAAAGCAGTGATTAACATGGACTTGAAAAAAGACATTTCTTCCAAAAAACGTGGGTATATTCGAGTTCTATTGTAAAATTCTAACTTGACCTAAGCTAAAATTGCAAACAAGATTTCTGTGCCTTTAAAAACGGTATTACAAATTAAAAGAAGTATAAAATTCAATCAGGATTATACATGCAACAGAGTCAGACATTGTGGAAGAAAACGTATTTCTTCACCTCGTGATGCTCGAATGTTGCTAAATTTGACAAGAGAAACAGAAAACGTTTTTTACGATAGCTGCAAACGTCGCCAGAGGAGTAGAGTTTTGTTGTGAGCATGAGGACAATCCACAGAAGACTTCTTGATGCTAGCTGCAAGGCTTATCATCCCACGAAGAAGCCTAAGCTAACTAAGACAATAAGAAGGAAGCGACTGACGTGGTACAAAGATTTTAAGAACTGGACAGTTGGTGATTGGAAGAGGGTGAACTTTATTTTGTCTACTTAATGGGGACATTATAACTAATTTTTAATTAAAATTGGTTTGCAAAATTAGAACATATATCAACAGGATGACCATTTCTAAACATAGAACACACATTTCACTAAATTTATCATGTAAGTTAATAAAAAAAAATTTCCCGCAATCATAATTTCAGAAAAACACACTCGATTAGGTAATTGTTTTTCAGGTTTGTTTCTCAGATGAGTCCACGTTGAAAATACTCGACAACGGGACTCGATTTGTCTGCAGACGACTATGGGAAGAATTTCTTCCACACTGTGTAGTGCAAAAAGTCAAGCATCCCCAAAACGCCATAGTGTGGAGAATGGTGTGTGCTAAAGACCCCGGTCGACTATACGTTATAAGAAATATCATGAGGCAAGACCAATATTTGAAAGTCATGGAAAACCAACTCATGCTTTAGTTGAATAAATGGTATCAAGATGGCAACGGTGTCTTCATGGAGGAAATTTTTATTCAACTGATATACAATGGTTGTTGATACATCTGTTACGATATCAATTTGACGATACATTTGACATTTGGTTAAATTCGAAAAATACTAAACAATAATAGGTTAGAAATGGAGGAGAACAGAAAGCAAAAACTTGTTACGACAGTGGCGGATTAAGCGACTGGCGGACTTGGTGGCCGCCAGGCGACCCGAGCTTGGAAGATTCCTAGTTAAAAACTACCACAACACAAAAAGCGAAAGATGCAATACTTAATATTATTCACGTATTTTATATATAAGTACAGAAAGTTTTTTATTAAATTAAGGCTAATTAAAAATCATGGTAATTCAACAATGAGTTCCATAACGATTAAATGTTACTGTCAAAAATGTATTTTCACCATGTATAATTAAATAAGCGAAATTAGAATTAAATTATTAATTAATTGGAGAAAACCATGTTATCGATAACGCCATTTTTCTTATAACAAACTGAGGAGAAGAACGACTTTGATTTAATGGAGGTTTGTGAATTGAGGACCAAAAGGGTGTGACTTCTAAGTTCACATTGCATGCCTAGATTCAATATATTATTGTATAATTTCAATTTTTCACTTTCGTTACTAACGCATTATGACAAATCGTAAAAATACAGTGTGCTATACAATAAAGCTACTTGTCATAAACTTGTTTATGCATGTATATATTTTTATTACATATGCATGTATATTTTATAATATATGCTGTACATACATTTACACCTATATTGTATAATAACCTGTATTGTATAATAAGAACCAAATATTGCTTTGGAATTTACAGACGGGGTTTGCGATTTTCTGGGAGTTGTATACTAGTAAAACTGCGTTCAAACGAGGCGACCCTCCTTCATTCATCCGTCCCTCCCTCTTTCCCCCCCCCCTCCCGCTGAAAAAATAGAATCGACCTCTTAAGAATATGACCCTCGTGATATTCAATTAATAAATCACGTGGCTTTTTTTAACGGTTCGTTATCTTTAATATTCAGGTTTAGCAGTAATAAAACTTTCTCAGACATTTGTAAATAAACAAGATTAGAATAACGCTTAAATTTTGATAACTAATTTTAAATTTTAATAACTAACCCACGTGGTTCTGCTTTATGACTGTCAAGTCGCGTCGTTATATCCGATACGAATTTCCCTACTTAGAATCTACGTAGACTACAAAATCGCCGTCGTTATAGCAGGTTTTGTCGTTATATACGATGTCGTTATAACCGATATATTTAGTATGGAGTAGAATAGCAAACCAAACTTCTTGTAAAAATTCCATCGTTATATGCGGTTGGTCGTTATAAACGATTTTTACTGTATATATAGTCAACCTATATGCACTTGAGTGCAAGAATTCTAAAAGGTAATTGAACGAGAAGAGACAATCGCTGTTGTTTAAATAATATTTATTTATTAATATATCATTATTATATGAAAAATCGGAGCTTCTGGATAAACCTTCGAACTGCTTGAATATTATTGGGCGCATATAATCAACAGGATTATTGCTGCATCATTATTATTGAAGTATTTATTAGTGAGTATATATCACTTGGATATACATACCAGGACGTAAAGAGTCCAATCGAATTATAAGTGTTGTTTACTCTATTTTTGTAAAAGTTATGAATAATAATAATTATGTAGATTAAAGAAGGAAAAAAGATTTTTGGAGGCGTGCTATTAAGTGATATTAAAAAGTTATAAATGATAAAGGAAGTTTGCAAGAACATTTGCAAAGAAAATTAATTATCAAAAATTAATTAAAAATTAATTTTGTTATAAAAGGAGAAAAAATAAGAGTATAAGCAATTGATAAATAAATAATCAGAAATGTGGATAAATAAATAGCCAGAAGTGCTATTGAATAATAGTTCGAAGTGTATAAAGGGAGTGGAACTTTTCCTCATGTAGAGATTATTTCGAAAATATTTTTAACAATATCGATATCAAATCCATCAATCAAAGGCCTTTTTCAGTTTTAAAATGCGTTAAATGCTATTTAAGGAGTACGATAGGGGGAAACAGATTGGACAACATGGCCATATTATACATAGAACAAGAAATTTTGGACGAAATAGATACTTAAATCATCGATGAATTTGCCAAAGATAAATCAAGACGCAAATTCATATATAGTTCGTTCACGAAAAGTAGTCCGATGGTACCGTTAGAAAATAACGGGAGCTGACATCACAAAGGGCATAGCCGATTACAGCAGAGGGAAGGACGTCATTTCAGAACTGTTTTTTAGTGAACGTTTGTCTGGGCCAAAAACCACTTCTGAAATGACGTCCTCCCCTCTGCTGTAACCGGCTAGGCCGTTTGTGACGTCAGCTCCCGTTATTTTTAACGGTACCATAGAACTATTTTTCGTGAACGAACTGTAGAAAACATTTTTTAAGCACTCAGGTAACTTGGTTACTGTTAAATTTTTCTTCTGATTTTTTTGAAACGGTGAGTTTATTATTAGTTACATATTGCCGGTTTAAGGAACTCACTAAAAATTTACTACTGAAATTCTTCTGAAAATACCACCAGTTCCTTACACAATTTTTTTTGTTTTGTTTTAGGGCTTGGGTCTCAAAGCCTCGAAATTTCATCGCCAGGGCCTTCAATACTTAATCCGCCTCTGTGTTACGAGGCTCTCTACCAGTTAGATAACGTATTTAAAGATGGTAGTTTTGCCAGTTTAGGGTTCCTTCGTGCGCATTATTTATATAGGATCAATAAGTAGTAAAATAAATTTTAGTGTATATATTTATATGAATTCATTATATAAAAAAAAGCATTGTTTACGTAGATGTATGGCCTCATTTGAGAAACTGCGATATACGACAGGTTGAAGCGTTGTGCTGACACAAGCGTTTAATTTTGATAGATAGGTCCGATAGAGTTTATAATGCTGGAAAAAAAAATTTAAATTGTTTTAGTGGAATAATTTTCATGTGTATTATTTTACGTTAGGACTTTACAGAATCAGGACCAAGACGTCAGCTGGGCTAGTATAACAAGTATAATAAAAAAATTTTTTTTTAAAGTCAATTCCTTCAATGCGCTGCTCAAATAAAAGGGAAGAAAGGGAAAAATTGCGAAAAGCAATTTTGGCGACATTTGGCTGTAATTGGCGGCAAGCATTAATCGCCAAATACACCAAAGGAAAGCAAAAAAAAAATCATTTAAATTTAATTAATGAATTAATATTTGAAAAAACTGTATTAACATCAAGTGTCATCCACTACAAGTTTAAAAAAATTTATTTGAACTTGATTGGATGGATAGAAAGTATTTTATTAACGATTGAAAATTTGAACAAGATATATATATATATATATATATATATATATATATAGGGAGAGTGTGAGCTAATAGAAGGAATTGCAAGGGGAAACATTGCGGAGGTGAAACATGTAATTCATCCAGCCTGTATCACAATTTTGTCTGGGGAAACACATTGATAGCTAGTTTAAACTCAGATTCGATAAAGTTATGGGTCTAGAGAATGAGCTGAAAGGGAGGAAAATAGATAGCTTCATTTACTCGAAGATGCTGCTGCATATGTTAGTATCTTTTTTTTTGGGTGTCTATGTTCCATGCCATATTTGCCAGTAGTGTGCGTGTTGCCCCCACCAAAAGTGGTCTGGAACACCCCCATGGTTTATGAACTAGTCCAGATATGAACTCCAATGCGGCTCTTTCACACTAAAGTACATAAAATAGTCGCTACAACCAAAATCCAGTTAACTCAACGCTTTATAAATGTTTGGTATCATGACTTTTAAACACCTGATCTGATCGAGAAGTATATTGGCTTTATGCTGAAAAGAATTTTGGCACTCGCCAAAGCCAAAAGTGGTCATACCAAGTATCGAGAATATACTGTGAATGAAAAAGCTTAATTTTGTAGCATTTCTGTTCTTAAAATGGGTTTATTGCTGGAGAAACGTTAGCGTTTAATTTTTTTTATCTAATGAGTCTATTAATTTGCCTAATACTGTATTATACATAGAGGGAAATATTTTATAACGTATGTTCGATTTACGACGAGTAACAATAACGTTAACACACAAGATTTTATTTACACCAGCGTTGGTACATGGATTACCGAACAACTATAACAGACACGTGCTTTCTAGGCTTAGCACTAAAGCGAAGATTACAGGGAGGACGGCACTCCACACGAGACGACCGACAACTGGCTATCGGGTCGAGATATTACCGCCACATAGCGTTAAGCTTCTATTATGGGCCAGCGACGGTATGGTGGCTCCATCTGTTGTTAATAGCTGTGTGCTACAGTACTCACCACTTTTCAAGAAAGGCATCTAGCGGGGAAGTGCACATGACGGCCTGATCTAGTGGCGCGTGTTGTAGGTGCTGCTGGAGCTTCAGCTACCGCTGGTGGGGTGACGTTTGGCAGTATAGTTTCCTCCCGGAGTGAATGACACGCTTTAACACGGTCTATGGAAACAGTTGCTGGCCGTCCTCTGATGTCTAAGGTATACGTTTTATCAGTTTTGCTTATTACTCTGTAAGGTCCTTCGCAGGGCGGTATTAGTGGTGTGCGCACACAGTCCACTATGATGAAACCACGTGTTGCTTTCTCTAATCTCTTGTCTAGGAAAATGGTTGATTCCCTGTCGGAGCGTGGTGGTGTTGGGCGGCAGTCTGCAAAAAATCCTTTGAGTTTTTTACCAACTCGGTTTGATGTGGTACGTCTATGGCTGGGTTGAAAAGTTCTGCCGGAATTCTTAGGGCTTGGCCGTACACTAATTCACATAGAGCAGCTTCTATGGTGTCTCGAACCATAGTGCGAAGTCTGAGAAGTACAGCTGGGAGGGCTGCTACCCAGTCTGGTTTCTCGTTCAATACGGCCATGAGGGCTGCTTTCAGTGTTCGGTGAAATCATTCTACCATCCCGTTTGCTTGTGAATGGCAGGTAGTCGAGCGATGTCGTCTGAACCCAAACTACTGGCTCAACTCACGGAATAGTTTGGCTTCGAACTGTCGTCCGCGGTCGGTCACCATTGTAGACGGAACACCAAAACGTGCGATCCACTCTCTGTAAAAACCTTGCGCTACTGATGTTGCTGTGATGTCAACGATAGGAGTGGCTTCCATCCACCCTGTGTATCGATCCACCAACAAACAACATTTTATTTACACCAGCGTTGGTACATGGATTTCCGCACGATAACACACACGTGCCTTCTAGACTTAGCACTAGAGCGAAGATTACAGGGAGGACGACCGACAACCTGGTCGAGATATTACCGCCACCTAGCGTTAAGCTTTTATTATGGGCCAACGATGGTATGGTAGCTCCATCTGTTGTTAACAGCTGTGCGCTACAGTTTAATATAACTGTTTTGGTTCTGTGGTTTGCAGTGGTAATGGGTTCGCCTACCATGCAGTTATCTCGGGTTCGATTCCAAATTGCGATAAGAAAGGACGCTTATCGGCTAATTACTGTTTGCTCACGAAAAGAAGTCCGATGGAACAGTTAGAAATAACGGGAGGTGACGTCACAAACGGGCTAGTTCATTACAGCAGAGGATTACAATTTCAGAACTGGTTTTTGGTGAACGCTTTTCGGCCCCAAATCAAGTTCTGAAATTGGAGTTTTCCTCTGCTGTAATGGAATAGGACATTTGTGATGTCATCTCCCGTTATTTTTGTCCTATCGAACATCTTTTTGTGAACGAACGGCACTCACCGAAGTCCGGGGTGGTTCCTGGGGCTTTAAAAGGTTTGGATTCCTCGGAACTGAAGGGCTCGGTGCAGCATGACCCTTGCGCAGTAAAAATAACAGTATAAATGTTTTATATATATTGCGTATATAATATACTCGATATTATATATACTTGCGTATATAATATACTCTAGGTTAAATTTGTGCTTTTCTTAAATATGCTGTCATTCGAGCGAATGGAGTTGCCCCCCCCCATACCCCCAATATGGGTGCCCATGTTCGTGGGTGGGGATGTCAAATACAGTAGAAAAATTTCATTTTAAACCTTTGTGAAATACAATTTCACGGTAGAAATTAGGGGAAGCATTTACTTTTAAAGTAATAGCATTATTTTCCTATTAAACGCATACCTATTATAAAAGTATATGCTCTGCTAATTAGTTAATGTAACTGATGCCGGATTTATGAATGGATGCATATTCTTGATTAACTGAAAGTTTTGATACACCAACGTAGGCTTGGTTTCAATTGATTCGAATAAGAAGAGGTTTTATACCGCATTTCTTTGATGTGTTGATTTGTGTATTTGTAGTTGCAGGTTATTTATTGTCACCTCTTACTGCACATTAAACTATTCAAAATCTTTTTTCCAAAATGCATTATACGGAATTTGCTTCCTAAATGTATGGGTAGCTATATGATAAATTTTGATTTGAACATAATTTTACATTCGTTATTTACCACTACATTTTCAGTATTTTTGTTTTGGGAAATCGAACTGTGGAGGGTATGCTGGAGGGTGGGCTGATGGTATATTTTCAACGGGCGAAAGATCTTGGATGGATATCTTACCAACCTTTACCTTTATGATGTGAACTTATAAAGACGCGGAAATCTCTCGGCCCGGTGAAATTCCATTATCCGGTGGGATTCGGATTTTTATCTGATAATGTATACATCATTTCGGACTCTAAAAGTTTGACTCTTATCCTCTACGTGAGAACTGTGCTTCGGGATGTTTACATCACACCTTTCTGTAATCAATGGTTAGTTTTATTTTATCTTGTTTCAAACTACTTAAAATTGTATTTAAACCTAAACCTCACATAAAACTTGTATTCCAAGTCTTTAAAATTATTCACGGAAAAAAAAAAAAAAATTGGACTATATAGAATTGTGAATAGTTTGCTTAATACAGAGTTCTTTTAAAATGTGTTTCTTTAGTAATTTTTTTTTTGCTTTCTATAAAATTGCTTTCATACATATTTTCAATGGTAAAAACACATTTTTTGTCATATCAAAACATGCACTTTTATCATATTGGAACAAATAGATGAAAGCAAATAAATGTAAAGTTACCAATAATTACGTACATGATTTCTTGATTAACTTTATGATTATACAGGTATATTTATGTAAAACTATTATTGCGACTGGAAAAAATGTTGTCGAAATACAAGTCACCAAGAAGAAAGAAATTCACCTGAATTGATTAAGAGAAATTTATATGAAAAGGTAGCAAATCGAACAATTTCAAAACAGGCTTTTTTTTTTAAAGTTGAAAATGCAGAGGTCAATTAGAAAAATGTGTTACATTTTTGCATCAAATTAACTCATTAACAGCCAAGCATAGAAATTTATGGTGAAATTGCATAAAAATTCATGTGTTTTTATTTATGACAATAGCAATAAGGTTTCATTGAAAAATAAAAGCTAGCGTGTGTAGGGAGGTCACGGCAAAATGTTGCGTTAACGCAACGTTGGTTGTTAACGGGGTCAGTTCATATAAGTTCAAAATTCAGGATTTTTATAAAACGCAATTAATTTTCACGTAACAGAAATTTTATACATTTTTTAAAATGCTTTTACAGATATTCCCATAATTATCTGAATAATTATCTAATAAAAATCCAATTAATAAAATTTTAATTATCTAATAAAATTATATTTACCTAATAGAGGTCTAATTATTTAATAAAAATTCAAATTAACTGTGTACTAATAAAAATTCCAATTCAGCAATGAAAATTTCCTATATCCCAATTAACTAATAAAAAGTCTAATACACAATCAAAAATGAAGAGTATTTGGTTTTTCGGACATGTGTTCAGCTGTCGGTCCCTTCTCAGGTAGTCGCAACGTGTAGGGGAAAGTAGGGCAAAGTGGATATAGGAGGCAAAAAGGATTAGCTTAATGTTTAATAATCCAAACATAGGAGGCAACAGTGGTCAGTGCAAAAGTGTTGAAGGTGTGCGTAGGAATAAATTGCACTTATTTCAGCAAAAGTGAAATACATGCAAAGTGAATAAAGTAAGAAAACCCTTTTTTTTTTCGATCGTTCACTAAAAGTTTTGTGTGTTAGTTAAGTGTCAATATAAAAAAAATTATTTCGCACTAAATTTTGTGAACTATATGCCTGAAACAAATATTAAGTCTGTTACTTTAGATAATGTTTTTGTGTCATTATTGTTAAGGATTCAGCACAAGCAGTATTTTGTTTTTCAAAATGAAATTGAGGGCAAAGCGGATCATTTTTGATGGGGCAAAGTGGATCATTTTTGATGGGGCAAAGTGGATAGGTAATCTTAAGGGGCCCTGGCCCCTCATAAGTTAGGGACCTCAAAATCGTTTAATTGGTGATAAAATAATGCAATTTACTTTTAGATACTTTTCATTGATTTCATTTTGTAATATTTCAGTGCAATTTTGAATATAATTTATATTCACTGATTTGATTTTGATAAACTGGCATGAAATTGATGACATGCACCTCTAGCCATATGGACCACACAGTTTTCACTAGAGAACGGCTTTCTTTTATAGTTGATGATCTGGCAACCCTGACTGTGAAGTACTTCACTTAATTGAGGAAGTAAGTTTAATTACATGTGTTTGTGATGTTGGCTGGTTAGTTAAAAAGTGCAGAAATTTTAACAAGCAGCCCTGCTAGGAACATTGTTTGAGCACAACATGAAAAGAAAACCCGGTGTGCACAAAGTACAGGCAAGCCTAAGAATACCATCGAGCATCTTGGCACAGAGACAGAATCTACGTCGCAGTCTTAATTTACTTAATATGTAATAAACCATATGCTGATCCACCAATAGGGAACTGGATAAAGTGTTCCTTCTCTAACGGATGGGCTCACGAGAACTGTACCCATTATGAAGGCAAAGGAGATTACATGTGTCTTAAATGCACTATGTGAAAACATTTTTGGTGTTTTTTTATGCCGAAAACATGTTGTATATACGTTATAATACTAAGTTTTCTATTTCAAAAACAACCTATCCACTTTGCCCCAATCCTAGGGCAAAGTGGATAATTTGACCTTTCTCTTTCAAACGTTTTTGTTTTAAATTTGGTAATAAATAATATCGTTAATATTTCGTAATATGTTTTCTTTGATGTTCACACCAGCAAACAGTAAAGTTTTAGCGTTCACATATTTATTTATCACACTTTATTATTAAAATGAAATTAAGTGATCCGCTTTGCACTACTTTCCTCTACCAATGGGGCGTAAAACTACCTAAGCTAAACCAAATCATAGCATGTGGCCCCAAAACCAAGAGGAGCCTTTTTCTTTTTTACTACAAGGAAAGGGAACTAACGAGCTATAATTAGAGTGGGGTGGGAAGGGGTCATGAGTGTAGCCAAGGCGCTTGCCCCCTAGAAATAAAAGTTGAAGTACATTTGGGTATATTTTAGTATTTTGAATAATATAGTTC
>QLNU02014176.1:98510136-98527673 GCA_006491805.2 Dysdera silvatica
TTCAGAGCAACTACTTTGGCTAATTCTTCTATAATCGTGAAGTGAATTAACAGACACTTCTACAATCGTGAACTGTCTTTCAATTCCACGAATAAAAATGGATACTTGTGCAGTATCGGTTGAGTCTGTGGATTTATCCATCGTTACTGAATAAAATACAATTTCTTCGTACGTTGATTTGAAACTGTTAAATATATTTGCAGCTAGATCCTCCACACGCTTCGCTACTGTCACACTAGACAAGCTAATGTGCGAAACAACTCGAGCCTGTGATGGACAAAGTACACAGACTGACCACCGAATGCATTCTTCCACAAACTCTCCGTCAAGAAATGACTCCCCATGTTTTGAAATTTTTTCAGCTATCATGTAGCTAACAGCAACACTATTTTTTGTTAATCTTTGGGAATAACAACTGTTGATAATTTAGCTTGGCTTTTAATTCATTAATTTTGTCACTACGAAAATAACCCTCCAATTCAGAATAATTTGTACTGTGCTTCATTTCACAGTGCCTCATGATCTTATATTCTTCCATCACTGCAACGCTCTCTTTGCAAATAAGATGAACTGCCTTATTCTTGTATTTAACAAAAAAATAATGGGACAACCAGCTTTCTTGAAAAAATCACTCTTTCTAATTAATTTTCTTCTTCTTTCTAGCGCCGTTCGCCATTTTGCACCCATCCTATTCACAGACCAAGCATGTCTGCTGATTGAAGAATTTAAACTGGTAACCAGGCATCCAGTCTCTGAATTCTCCAAATAAACGTTGTCTGCTGGTAGACTTACATTGAGCTTTATTACTCGTTTGTTTTGTCTAGGTGAGAACTAAATATCTGGCGTCTGGGTTCCTCTCTTCCTTTGTCAGAGAATGCATAATTCATTGTGAAAATTAGGCTGGAACTTTCTACATTTATCCTTTTGTAATTATTTTGCAATTATTTTAAAACCTTAAAACAAGCTTGCGAGCCAGGAAAATTTTGTTGGTGGGCCATGGGTTGAAGACCTCCTAGTTCAAGCCATTCTACAGATCAGCAATGTAGAGTGTTCAAAATTACTGGTGATGACTCGAGTATTTTTCGTATAAATTTACACCTTACCCTAGGTGTTCCCAGAATTATATGCAAGGGGGGAAGGGGTGCATCAAGGAAAAATTCCAACTGGATCATATTGTTGGACAACAGTTTCTTGTGGATTCGGTCCTTTTTTCATAAGCCAAGGGGGTGCACTCGCATCCCCTTGCAGCACCCATGCACCTTACAATATAATGGTTCTCACTCTTTTCTTGATGAAATTCAAGGACCAAATAATTTTTTTTCAAGAACCTTACTTTTTCAATTACAATATACTCATTCATAAAAATTACAAATGTAAGATGTTATAAGCATAATACTGTAATTATAGTGTTTATGTAGCTCCTTTTCAATTTGGCACACTGCCCGCAAAAGCTACACTTTCCTTTTTGCATCCCTTGTGCAGTGCTCAGCAGGCGGGGGAGAAAGGGGAGGTGTCCGAAGCACTACTGGTTTCGTTTCGGAAATAAGGAGAAATGTTTTTTTTCTCCTTTCTTTTGCCAAAACTTGTAAAAAAGTTTTGAGAAAAATCCAAGGATCAATTACATTTTTGGCAGCTTTCAAGTACTTTTCTAGGGGCCCCTGACTCAGCAAAAAAAATTCAAGGACTGTGGTAACCATGAATATATAAAATTGCAATTATTTAAAATTACTGGAGGTTTGGGGCCCTGCAGACTCAATATAACTATACGCCTATGTCACATTTGCTATAGGCATACAAACCTAACTTTATTAGGAAATTAGCAGGAGAACCTCTAAAATTAATCTGCTTTCTCAACAAGGTGTCTGTCATGTGTTTTTTTGTAGATACACCTTGCTATTTGTTTCTTTTTCGCCTCCAACAATATTTACCTGCATACTCACAAATCACCAAGTTAGTTAGTTATATTTTTACGATGCAGTTTACGAAAATCAAGAATTTAAAATACTATGTCAGTATATAACTTCAAACACCTCCAGACATTGGTGCATGCTGGGGTGTGTGTTTAATGAGCGCCATAACCTCTTACCATTGTGATACAATTTTTCATACATACATATGAATATATGTAGTTGCAGTTCTATACCCCCCCTCTCTCTCTATTATGAACTTTCTGCATATGCTAATAACTGGATATATATTCAATGGCTCAAAAAAATCACTACTGTTATCATCAACACATCAGGATGATTACATTTTTTCTTAAAATGTTTGAACAAAATTTCGATCAGCAATGGATTAATACAAACCTTTATAATGATACAAACATCTTTAAGTGTTTTGTCAAAGTTTTAGGAACAAAAGTTTTGAAGTATTATCCAAACATGGAATTCAAATATTTGTGGTAGTGATATAATATTCTTTACTATACTTTTAGCAAATAAAAATGTAACAGAGTTGCATATTTTCAATGTCCGAAAAAAGAGCAGAAGATGGCCTTTATTATAATTATATTGCACCTCTTCAATGTGATGCAAGAAATTCAGCTTTTTAATTATGCACATATTTTGAGGGATAGGCTTATTTGTTTACATTTTACAATGCAAGGGCAGCTAAGGTCATGCTAAATTCTCCAATTTAGCCATTTTGTAGGACACATGTCAGATTTTGAATAAATAAATATTTCCCAACAGAGCAAAAAATTGCTCACTAGATCACGTCATAATGTTAAACATTATGGTGTAACCCAACTTCTTCTGTCTCCTTCGGAAAATTCTTATTTTTCTTACAGGTATATATATATATATACATATACAGGGTGCTCATAAAGTCACTGTGCACTTCGTTGAACGATAATAGCTTTTTAAATAAAAAGTATAAAATTAAAATGAATAGAACATTGGATAACTTAAGCATATTTTTATCCAGTATGCAATTATATTAAAATTATTCTGTACGTTCACTTTTGTCAGCAGAATCGAAGATGCATTTTTTTTTTATGATGTATTGATAATCCAAGTTGTACAAGACAATCACATGTGCGGAGGAGGACGAATGTGGGAGAACAATGGCAAAGGATAGATCAGAGTAGCAGTAAGCTAGTAAAAGATGAGCAAAAGTAGTAGAAAACAGATAAAACAAGCATCAAAAATCACGCAACATTGCTTAACAACAAGCACGTAGTGGGGAAATCACACAAGGTTAAAATATCAGCAGCAACTTGGTGAAAAATGTTGCAAATGTGCCATGGCCATACAATCTTAGCCATTTTAATAATCAGTTTGCAAGCAACCAGCTCACCACTGGTTATTAGTGGGCAGGGTATTCACCAGGATATTTGCTCGGTGGGAAAGCGGAGGGAAGGGGTATCAAATTTACCTTCAAGATTTTGATTTTTCTTATAACATGTACTTACCAGAAAAAAAAAAAAAAGAAACATTCAGTAGTAATGAAATAATTCGCTCGTATTTGCACAAAAAAGTTTGTTTTTCATTCAGAGGAAAACAAACTTCAAGCATTTATTCTTGGATATTTAACTTATTCACAGATAGTTGGAAATTTTTAAGGTGGCAGGACTTTACTTTACATGGTAACCTTTTCCCCTTATGCTATCCTTATCCATATTTTTCTTTGAAAAATCGCCATGTATAAAAGATTATTACAGTTTACATATGCAGAAAAGTACGAAAAAATAATTTATGCAATATTTTTTCTTTCTTGCAATTCAAATATTTAGCAGGTATATGAACTTCGAGTTTTAGGGGATGTGTCGAGAAATTTGGGGGTGTAGCAGACTCCCTGTTAGTGGGTAACTACTTTAATAACTGAGTTGTGTGTAACCAGTTCGCCTTACTACTGGATATTAATGGGCAGCCATTTTAATAACTGGTTTGCATGCAACCACCTCACTACTGTTGTTAGCAGGAGCGAATATTTTAGTAATCTCACTTACGAAAGTTATAAGTTTTGTAATACAAGCGTTGTATGAAAATGAGATGTGTATATTATTGCAGTTTACCTTAAGCTGCATGATCACTTTTTTCCAAATATCGTTTCAGTTTTCGTTGTTATCAGTAGCCGCAGGTGTACTCAGAAAGTTCGT
Source organism: Dysdera silvatica (assembly GCA_006491805.2). Classification (NCBI taxonomy): domain Eukaryota; kingdom Metazoa; phylum Arthropoda; class Arachnida; order Araneae; family Dysderidae; genus Dysdera; species Dysdera silvatica. The sequence goes on from QLNU02014176.1 coordinate 98,514,236, forward strand.
AAGGGGGGTTATAAGTTCAAGGGGAGTGCAGAGCTACAACTCGCATATTCCTATGTTAAATATACAAAATTTCATTGCAATGGGGGGTTACAACCCCCATCAACACCCACCTGCATATGTCAATGTAGGAGCTTAGCGTGACTTCAAAATTGGGCTATCTCCAAGCATTCATCTCTCCTTAAAAAAAAAAAAAGGCACAGTTTATATATATATCATCATGATGATGACGATAATGATACATGCATGAATTGTGACTTTTTTATTCTAAAAGGGGATGATGAAGGCAGAGAGCCCCCACTTTTGAAGTTGTGTTATGCCACTGCTTGCTACCTATTATGAACATTTTAAAAACAGTTGATGCTTAGAATCAATCATTTAAACTCACGATCACAGTACTTCTATTTCATATAATGAATGTTGGGCGCTAGTACAGATTCCGTCCCAAATCGTTTTTAGTGGGAAGTGTTTCCAGCCCGCATGGCAACTTTGTCCTGCCTTGCCGCCATGCTGTTTACATCATGTTACAAGGCCCCGCCTTTTTCCTTCCTCCTTCCCTTCACCCCTCCTCATTCCTTTTTCTAATATTGATTCAGCCTTTTACTGATTCAGGCAGCGCATATGGAAAGTGATCTGAACGGTTACGAGGCGACCAGTGGGGGATAGGGGGTCTCTCCCTAGTTCGGTCCCTGTGATTCAGGAAAGTGTACTAAATGCGTCAAAAATACTAATTGCGACTTAATATTGAATCAGCCTTTGCCTTTTATGGATTCATCCACGTTAGGCTTAGCATTCAATCGCATTTACTCCTTGCAATCCAGGCACTCACATTCAGAATCTATTAGATCTACTTTCATAATCCAATCCAACACATTTTTCTTCTCTTTCGACCACCGTATTTCCAATCGCTGAACAAACACACTCAAAATAACGACGAAGCATGTTCAAAGCCTCTTACCACCTCCCAAGATGACGGGTGTAGGATGCCACATCCTGTATGACATCACACACGTCACATACTCTCTGATGTCACTAGCTCACCTACAGCGACCTTTCTACTCTTTTCTACAGGAGAGAAGTGCTATTGCAATGGATTCTGTAGTTCGACCGAATGTTGCTGTACTAGTACATTAGTTGCCACAATCACATAAAGCTGTCAGTATCTCCAGATACCGAAATAAATATACATAGTGGATAACATATAAAAAATATACAATTATTACACTTAAAGATTGAAGTAAAAAACTCACTTTACCAACTCTCATCTCACAGCAAAGCAGCTATGCCAAACGAGGATTTAAAATTGAAGAATCCGGAACAAAGGTAAGCTCAGACTAAAACTGTTAAACGTGGTGTTTCCTCATGACTTACATGCCGCAGGGTTGAATATTCATCTATAAGAGTATCCAGGTTGCATAAGGAGGAATCAAAACTGTCTTTAAGCATTCCATCAATTTGAACGAAATGATGTAAATGGGCTTTCTTTTTGTACATCTTTTGAAAATGGTTTCTCATTCGTGAAAGCAAATGAGTTATGGAAGAGCTATTTGATAACATGACGGCAGAAAATGGACTGCGTAATGGTGGAGTATTGCACATCCCTATTTTAAAACCCTCTTTATTCCATGGAACAAACCACATTCCACGTTGTAACCTGTCGATAGTTCTCTGAACATCAGAAAAATATACTTGTCCACGAAAAATTACAGCGCACGCAAGGTAAATGCTTCGGCGTAGCTCTCCTGTGGAAAAACGTTGATGAGGTGAAAATAAATCGGAGAACATTTGGTTTGTCCGTTGGCCATGAAAATTCTGCTGTTGATAAGACAAAGGAGTCATACTAGAGGATAGATAGTGCAGATGAGGGAATGGAACCATGTTAGTAACAATCTCATTTAAATCTATGTTCAATGCACCTGAAAACCGTGACGGAGACGTGGTATCGAGAATCATATTAGCAACAAAACTGTTCATGCGGTCGAAGGAGTTACCAGAATGATGGGTGTTTGAGCTTGCCACCATTTCAGTATGGTTAACCATATTTGTAAGAGCTTCATTCTCAACAGGGAAAATGCAATCAGCATGCTCAATTAACTCATTATTAGCTAATATGGTATTGTATGGAGAAATCACAACATCATCACAAGAAGATGGATAAACAGCAAAGACAAACTTCTGTTTCTTTGGATATTCTGCCTGTAATATATTTAGAATAGCAGTACCTAAACCCGACCCTGTGCCACCACCCATAGAATGCAACAAAAAGAAGCATTGTAAACTGTCACACATACTAACTTCTCTTCTTAACAGCTCCTTGATTTTATTTTCGTACAACTTACCATAAACATGATGTCCAACAGCCCAATTGTTTCCTGATCCCGAAACATCTGTAACGAGTTGTTTTGAGTCGAATATGTCATGTAATTGTCCTCTCAATGTCTCCATTATGACACCTTCTTCCATATCAACCAAAAGAGCCCTGGCTTTAATCTTTGAGGTTTTGCTATTGCTCTTTCGATCACTTTCATCTATAATCCGAAAAAAGCTAGTTTCATCGCCATTTGGCGAATATTTTTGGTGTTCACGGACTGCTGAATCCCAAAATTTCCGGCCAATTTGATTTCCGCATTGACCAATCTGAATAAATATGGACTGTGGCATGCTAATTTGAATAAAATAATGTTTTGGGAGCAATGATTTTAGTTATTGTAAAAATTTTAGAAATAAAACATACTTTAAACTATACTACCATACACGCGTAGTCATGGTTGGTGCGGGAGGGATTTAGCTCTTCCAAGAAATGTTACGGACTACTTTCAAAGTTTTCAGCTCAAGACCTTTTGAAACCGAATTTAAATCAGTCTTAGCCCTTCTCTGGGACGAGATCTTTGGTTACACCCTTGCTTATTTATTAGATATATTCATGTCACACAAATTCTTGCTTATTTATTCATAATCATTTATTACTATAAATCATCATTAATTAATCATTTACAGCATTAGTGCCCAAAGATTTGAAAATAGGAAGAAGAAAAGTTAGATTACACATCGATGATCATACGACCTCTAAGGAGAAACTTTATTTTTATAATATAAATATTCCTTGGTTATATAAAGTTCATAATCAAAAATCACCCGAGATTAATTAATATTTTTTTAAATTTGTGAAATTTTAAGCAACTGTTAATTTGAATATGATTTTTCTTTATTCGTCTACGTATTTTTACAACTCAGTGTAATGTTTAAGTCTCTGATCGTAGACCAAAAAATAATCCCTTAAGCCTCAATTATATACGCTCCTCGCTGGCTTGTAACCTAGTTAGCATGTGAGCGAGTCTCGTTTACACGCACCTTGTAAAACTAGCTCACTCGCTCAGTAAAAATATGCAGTAGACGACTACTAACAGCGAATTTATTAAATTGGATTTCAACTCTGTCCACCTTTTTTCGGGTGTATGTTTCACCCAATCAAATTCGAGAAAATTCGAGCGAGTAGCGTAAAAAGTAGCCCACTCCACTACTTGACTAGTATTATCCGAGCGAGTGGCGAGTTAACTAGACAACCTCATTACATTGAGAGGTTTAGTAGCAAAGAACAAATTTGCCAGCGAGGATCGCGTAAACTCGTCCATTGAAGCTTTAAATACGATTTAAATTATAATATGATTAGGTTAGTGACGGGGAAATGTTTAATGTATCATAGGTTATTAAAAATATAAATGTAAACTTAGAACGAAACAATTCTTTTCCGTTTGGCTTTGAATCGAACTAGAAGTCACAACTAAAGGTTGTGGTTTAGGCCGTTGTGTCACGAAGTTATAGTTTCTTCGGAATTGGTACAGCACTTTGTGTTGGTACAGCATTAAAAGCGTTCGCTTTGTGTACGCTTACATTAGAGTTCCTTTATAGGAAGGAGCCTTGGGTTACTTCAGGTTCGACTCCCAACTCTGCCAACAAAAGAATGCTGACGTACCAATTGCTCATTGGGTTTGTTTGTGTAGGTCCTAAGCTTCCGCAACAATCTGCACATTCTTCAGTAGGATTATGGTTTTATCCGTTCGCCGTAAAACCCACAAGCTTCGACATTATTTTAGCACGTGGTCGAAATACTCTACGAAAATAAAAGGTAACAATTCTAAGTAAAACTAATAAATTCTTGCAGTGGCACAATATCGACGCGTTTGATCGAACGGCGGATCCAGCTAGGGGAGAAGGGAGCGATCACCCCCCCACCCCCGGTCAAAGTTAAATAGAAAAAAAATTAAAGACGATGAAGAATATTTTATGTGTTGTTTGTTACAACTGTAATAAACAAAAGTATTACATTGGCGTCCAAAGTCTTCAAGTCTTGGAGAAATGCGATCCAGACGTTTTTCCACGAATCTACAAGCTATTCGCCTTTCAAACTACGTTTTCAGTAGGTGTTGCTTCAGCAGAATGCAGTTTTTTATCCTTGAAGCGCCGTTAAACTTGGCTTCGAACGCGGATGACAGAAGAGACTTTTAATACACATCCATAGAGACATTCATATTGATGTAAATAAAGTGATTGACAAATTTTCAAAGAAACCAAGATGGCTCGACTTCGCACTATAAACTTCAAATTTTTTAAAAAGTTGCTTGTTAAAAAAAAAGTAAAATAATTACAACGTTTTTGTAGTTTAAATTTAAACTTGTTCTATTAATTACATTGTAAATTATCGTTTTGGTTATTGCGTATGTCTCCTTTATTAGCTTATATCATTCTCTCTGTTATACTTAACTATAATCTATCCCAAATCACAAAGTTTAATTTAAAAATACCAACTTTTAATTTAATGTCGTAAATTAAGTAGTTTAATGAGTACAAAGGAAGGCTAATCATATAGCATTTACCTAAACTATTTAATAGTCCAAAAAAATTTTCCGGTGAGAGCCCTAAACTCCCCCCCCCCCCCGTGGTAACATCTTGGATCTTGGTTTGATCATCATTTAAAAAAATATGGGTTTGATTCCACATGATATCCAGCGTTTTAGTTTTATTTTTCTACGGATCCACAGTCCCTAGATTGATTCCTCCTAGGCGTAGATAAGGTAAGGTTTGAGACGTAAGACCAGTTCATTTATAGCAGAAAGAATAGGAGTGAGATTGATTAATATGGAATGAAGGTATATCATGTCCGTATCCAGAGGGGGAATCTTTAGGATCTGTCCCAAACAAATTTGTATAGACCACAAAAATACCTCATTACATATCAGATTTGTAAAAGGTAAAATTTCAAACCTTGAATTATGAAAATTCTGACTACATAAGGCTTAGTTTTGCAGACTATTTATTTGAGAATACTTTAAAGAAAGAAAAAATAGAAGCCAATTTCTTTAAAAGGGGTTTTCTAAAAAGTTAAAAAACTGCAAGTTTTAACAACAAATTTATAATGGCGTCTGGAGGCAAATTGGTATTTCTCATTTATTTTCGAATAATCTTCTTCAAAAGCATAGTGGTTTAGAACTCATGAGGTGGGGGCCGCTTCAATTGGCTTCAAAGAAGATTATGTGGTGCGGTCTTAGAAAAATTATGTTTTGATATACGATGGGGAGCTTGAAATATATGAGCCCCCTTTTCTACGCCACTGATTTATTTATATTCCTTCTTTACGACAAAAGTGACATATCTTTATTAGTTACTTTGTAAAAATTTTTGAACTTCCCCCAAATGAAATCCTGGCTACAGCCTTGAGGTATGTGGAATAAAGAAAGGACGTTATGATGTTCTAAGGTTTATATCAGTGTTTCTCAGACCTTTTATCCCACAGAGACCTTTTCTTACCACGTCTAGCCACGGAACCACTCTAAAAGTATTTAAGGCAAACCTAAAGTGTCACTATTTGGTCATAAATATAAATGTTTTATATGCAATAAATAGAAAAAAATTTGGAAATGTTGGCCGAGCAAGCGGCACTGTGTTTCCAGGAGAGGGAGGGTCATAATCTAAGAGATGAGGAAAGGTCATAAACAGAAAAATAAGCAATAAATTTATCAGTATAAAAAGTAATACTTTTCAATTGTTTCTGGATATTAATTGACTTTATTAACTCTATTTAAGTGTTTATCACAGGGAAAAATTATAGAATCCATTGATTTTCTTGGAATTGTCGGCGATATTTTATAAAATCCTTGCAGAACCATTGGAGAGTATTCGCGGAATGCATTTTGGGAAACACCGGTTTATATAAAAAGAATAAGTTTTTTCTTTTCTTTATTATTACCTTTTGTAGTGGAGAAAATACAAAAACACAAAAACAAAAAAAAACCGACCTGCATTTTGTTTGTTTGTTTGTTTGGATGTTTTATGGCGCAAGAGCATCTGGGCTATACTGCGCCAAAATGGAGAAAATACAAAAAGAACACATGCATTTTGGAAAAACGAACTTACAAAACATAGTATATTACCACTCAATAATAATCACTTGATTATCAGTCGTCCATCACTACTCGTCGATGATCATTTGTCCATTATCACTTAATTACCAGTTGTCGATTATTACTTTATTATTATTTGATTATTACGTCGATTATTACTTTATTATTATTTGACGATTATCATTTGGATATAATTTGTCGAATATTACTTGTGTGTGCGATGGATACTTGACCTTTTAGAATATACATTTGATTTTTTAGCAATCACTTCATTCTTTCGCTATCATACACAGAAGCAGAGGCGCTGCGTTTGTCATTTCGCATGTTAGTAAAGCGATCTGCTTCCATCTTAAACAATGCTACTTTTCTACTGAAGCCGAACTCATTGGCTTGCGAAATGTCATCAACTGGGTTTTGTACCACGGCACAGAAGCCGCAACCATCTACTGTACTCCCAGGCAACGCTTCACAGCTTGAACGCAGATCCGTCGAACTGAGAAACATCTAACTAATCATCTGGGATGTTATCATCTCGGCATCCAAGTGTGCTACGGAGGGGAACCTATCGCCTTCTGTTGGATTTCTGGGCACTGCGGCTTCAGTGGGAATATGGTCGCTGGCACTTGTGTTCATCGGGCCCTTAACAATTAAACTGCAAAGTTTAGCAACATCCCATCAACCTACCGGTCTAGCCTAAAAAATCTCCCCGTCATCTGAATGAACACTACCTCAAAGGATAAGTGACCCTCCTACAGGAGAATGTTGCTGGACACCATCGTTCCGTATTCCCAGTAACGAAGACCCATTCTCCTCAAAAGCAACCACCCTAGAAGAATTCACATCAGGATCCATCAACACAGATTGAGATATGCAGGGCCGTGCTCACGGTGTTAGCGGTCCTGGGCGAAACAGATTTTAGCGGCCCTTAAAAATGTTTCGATATAAAACAATGATAAAGAGATTGACCAGGGTATAACATTACAAAATAAAATTCTTCACTGATATAAACGCTGAAGGTGAAGACAAAGATACGATGATGACGAAGGTAAATTAAAAATAGGAGAAAAATAAAATATGAATTATTATAACTTATTATTACTATGATCGTTACTAATTAATGAAAAGCCAATTAAATGAACATGGGCACTTTAATTATACTATTGCAAAGTAATTTTTCTAGCTTTTTTGCGCAAAGAAATGACTAATTGTCTGATCCACGAGTCTCTGCAATAGCCATATGGCCACCACAATATACATGATAACGCACATAGGTTACTGATGCTAACGCATTCGACTTATAGCACATGTATTTATTTTGACCGCCATATAGAAGTAGCATGAGAATTTTGGGAAGTATGACGTCACAAGCAAAAAGTTAATTAATTGATCAAATACTCTGTCGAAAGCATATGGGGAGGCTAAAATTTATTTCTTTGTACTTGCATTACACTTTTTTGGCGGCCCTGGGCGGCCGCCCAGCTTGCACCTCCCTAAGCGTGACCCTAGGGGATACGCTTTCAGTAATACGTTGCTATATCGTGTTAGGCTACGGCCTAACCAAACCTGTCTGCAATGCCAAGAAGGTATAGAAGAAACACTGGAACACACAATGCCCATGTGTTCATCGGCACGTGAGCATTGTGTGTTCATTATATCAACGTTGTGTGTCAACATTGGATCTTACTGCTGTTCGCTGCCTGCAGTATGTTTTCATTGCCATCACGGGTATATTCTTCGATGCTCTGGAGTAATCTCTGTGAGTTCCAGCACAACTCCTTTTGTGGTTATCTCTAGAACTTTGAGCTGTCTTAGCCATGAGATGAAGATTTTTATTTTTATCAATATCTCTACGATCTCGTGAACCAGTGTCTTTCCACAAGCAAACCACTGTGCTCGCCATAGCCTCTCTCTCTCTGGAAAAAGCGAGCCCCCTCAGGCGATTCATAATTCCCAACCACGATTGAAAAAACAAAAACAAAAAAAAAAACAGGGTTTCTTAATCGGTGTCCACAAGTGTTCGCACGAGTTTCAGGGAATGATCATGTAAAACAAAACAACAACACTTTCTATTCTCGCTAATTATTCTTGGGCTGCAAATATAATGATTTTTTTACAGGGGTTCCTAGAGATCTGAAATATTTTTATTTTCAAGCGTTCCTTTTGGATAAGAATACTGAAAAAAGTTACTCCAAGAGTGGCTGCATATACGTTATTTTGTGGATTATTTTAGTCGCAGTGGCTCAGTGGTTACAACTACTTTTTTTTGAGCCCAGCAGGGTTAGATTCGACTCCCAGTAAACTTCGTTGCGAGTAAACATATTGTGGTTTGGTAGTTGTATTAAGCTATCTGTTTCGAACTAGATGGCATGGGCTGTTATCTTGATAAGATAAATATGCAAAAGCCATTGTGGTCCAATCTCGAAAATTGAGTCTGTACTCAAATTTTCAGCTTCTACTAATTCTAAAACTTAATCAATTAATTGATTTATTTTGCTATATTCATATTTTCTATAACTGATGTTCTATCTACTTTTTTCTCTTTTATGGTCCAATTCTTGCTTTGAAACCATCCAAGATTATCTTGCCACTCTGATCAGTTCGCTGAGTTCTTTAAATAAGGATTTGATGCGAATAGTGATTAAAAATCTTTTTTAAGTATTTCATTTTACCAGTATTTTTAATGCACTTTTGCAACGATTTTTAAGTGTTGAAAATTATTTTGGATTTGGGTTACTAACTGATACAAACAAGAGACTGATTCCATCAGCAAGTAATATAAAATATTAGTCGTTCAGGTCAGACTAAACAAAACGTTATCTCGAATTATTCCATGGGCGCTCTTGAGTGTCCTACACATCATTTAGGCAATTTCACTTGTTTATTTAACATCCACCTAGGAGGTAAGGTTCCTCCTACATTTTGGTATCTTTTCTTTTGTTTTCATGGAAGTGTGATAACGAAGTCGAAATATAACTATGTAATGAATAGTAATTTTCAGACCGTCTGTTTCGGAGACTTGCTTTATTGGAAAAAATTAAACGACGGGTGGAGTAAAACTTATTGATAACAAACAGACAGACAGACAAGCAAATAAATAAATAAATAAATAAATAAATGAACGTGTGTACATTCCAACGTGTGTTTATTCCAGACTAAAAGGTTTAGTAAACAGCTTGGCGGAATAAAAAATTTTGCCATTATGTACACAGTTATGCCAAATATGATTAATTATAGCGTTAATTTATGGAAAGGTATACTGAAAGAATTTTAGGCTATTTTAATAAATTATAGATAATATGAATAATGTGTACTTACTATAATAAAATAAAACTGAAAACACTGAAAATTTAAAAACAAAACAAAAAAAAACAAAAAAAACGAAAAACACCGTCATTCAGATAGAACTTCAAAACACATCGCGTCTACAATGCTAAATTCGCTTAGTCGAGGGTTAAGCATCGTATTAGCTAAAGTCAGTTTTTATTAGTTAAGTCTTCCATTAACTTATTCAAAGTTAATTAAGTTCGATAATAGCTTAACCAAAGCTAACCAAGTTATTCTGTTACCTTGACTACAGTTAAAAACGAGTCACAAATACTGAAAGAGATCACTTGTAATAACATTTAATGACTTTATAAGAACACTGAGTAAAGTTTAAAAGAAGAGGATATTTTTATTTCACGAAATTTTGAATACGACAGCCAAGCAGTTTAACGATTTAATTAAGACTATATTACGTATTTATAATATTTTAATGTTCTAAATGCAGCAGATTTGGCATCGGCGCTTCCTTGGATTCTCTCCCCCACTTACCTCACTACAAAGACCGACACCTCTGTATACTTCAGTTTGATGCCTTTTCCCCCAGAACCAAACGTTTCTTTTCAAAATCTCAGTTGAACGTTTCTCTATACCTCCATTTCTTTATTTTTTTAGCAATCACATTTCATCGTAGTGGTGTCCTGTACCATTACCGCTTTGGTCTACTATTAGCCTGACTTCAAATCAACTTCTATTTTTTGATAGACTTTTCAAAAGTTTATACACCGCGATTATCGAGCTTTCGATCGACGGCCACTGTTCACAACATCGTATGTAAAATGATAAATGAATAATAAAATATTTTCAATTATGATTCTCAGCAGTGAAAACAAACGATATTAATTTTTAAAAGTGATATTATTTGTTAAACATATTTGTATATTAAGTCGATATTTCAGGGCTTTTCTGAAGACTAAATAATGCAATGAAATTCTGCCATGTTATAAAATATTTGCAAAAGATATAAATGGCTTTAATAAAATTTGATATTGACACTTCTAAAAGAAGAAATTTCAAACAAACCCAGTATTCAACAAAATTTGAGTTTTGAAAAGTATGCAATAACGTTTTTCTTTCTAGCTTCTCTAACTTAACATTAAATAAAATGTAATATTAATATTATAAAACTATTAGTATATTTAATCTCGAGGTCCTGGTCGTCTACAGCCCAGAGGCGTAGCCAGGGGGCGGTTTTGGGGGTTGTAACCCCCATTGCAATGAAATTTTGTATATTTAACATAGGAATATATGAGTTGTAGCTCTGTAACCCCTCCCATTAAGCCTATAACCCTCCCCCCCCACTTATGAACTTTCCGCCTAAGCCACTGCTACAGCTCTCGTCCCGATATTCCGCTCACGCATGGTAATTATAATTTTCGATTTCCTAGGGAGGGGCAGTGACGTTTCTAGGCTAGGCCTGGGGACCATGGCCCCCTAATCCCAAATATAACTGGATTTTATTACATGGCCTAGGTGTACGGGCGCCCCTGAAGGCGCTAGTGCACGTCAGAAATTTGCGCCCCCAATTTTTTTTGTATAAAACTGCTACTCGGTGGAGGCTAACTCCCCTAATGACGTCAATGAATAAAACAACTACGTTTAATTCCATTTTAATGCGGAAATTTGTACATTTAGATGCAAACCGTATGTTTGTTCAACGTAAAAAAATTCTCATAGAAACATCAGCAAAAAATGAATTTTAAATTTCAAGTTTTGTTTCAAACCGTCTTAAAAATCATTGTTCGGTTACCGCTGTTTTAGTTCCATTCTCTATTTGAACATGCACAAAACGTATTTTTCTCAAAAGAATTGAGAATGTAGAATAAATATTATTTCATTTAACATTTTTAGTGCAATCTGTTTCCAGCACCGCATAGTAGTTTTATTCTCTTTCTCTGTTTAATATCTAGCCAATTTCCAATTCCCGTCCACGCCAACTTACAATTGCCTAATGGCTAATTTTCAACAAGAGTAGCTAAGGCTCTCTCTAGAGTGTCTCACATCTATCTACCTGTCTACCTTTCCGAAAAAGTGAATTGGTCCGTTACTATGCTGAGTTGAAAAATGCTTGGCGATTTGGCGCGGAAAAATAAGAGCTTTCGGTTACAAATTTAAGCCAACTTTAACAAAGTTTCATTTGTTTTTGTCAAGAAATTTTTGCAGGCGATTATATAATAGTCCATAAATCCAAACGATTCGACCATATTATTCGACAATAGTCAACAAAACCAGATAGTCGTCCTTGAAATCCAGTTTTCCCAAATTATTTGAAAACTTGCATTAAGTTTTGCACTTTGTTCTTGTTTAATATATCTCTATATTTGTACAACCTTGGATTCCAGGATTGTAGGCAGGATGAAGGGACAACTCGGCAAAGCAAAGTGCGTATGGGGCACAGGGCACTCACGACTATAAAATAATTGCCATATACGAGTATATAATAATTGGTAGAGAATTTAGACATTATGTCACTATAATCCCAAATAAATTTGACGCTCCTCTGATGGCTTTTTTTAGTTCATTACAATTACAAATACTGTAATATTGGCATATATCAAAGTTTGTACAATAAATTTTATGGAGGGAGAATTGGATGGGGGAGGAAGAATTTTACTTATAGCGCTCTTACGCCTAGGTCTTGTGACCCTATTGGAAAATTCTTAACTGCCCATGAGGAAGGTTTGCATATGTATCGATGGGGCAACTGGGGCCGCGCCCCTGGCCCCGGCTTGCCTACAGGTCTGCTGCATACAAATGATTTGCGTGACAGGTCTTAGAAAAATATCTTAGTATATCCTACCTAAGACCTATTCTACCCCTTTGGCGTGCACACTCTTCAATCTCTCTCTCTCTATTTGCGATGTTCTAATTCTACTTTTAAGTAAATTAACGACATTTATCTTTTTATATATGTTCGGTAATTTATTCCATAGTTTAATTCGTCTGTACTCCACATTTTTCCTATATACACAGCAAATTCTCTCAACAATCTCGCTTTTGTTGACGACTATTTCAGCTTACAACGGTATTCGTAATGTGTGGTCATAGCGAAAGCTTCCTAAAATTACATAAACATGCCGAGATTTTTTTTGTTTAAACAATTTCTTCTCCTTCCTTTAAAAGTCATTACTGAGGAATTTTACAGTATTTTAGTCCTTATTTGTGGTAATCTTGAGTTGCTTTCTTTTCCCAGATTTTATTTTTATTGTCGTTTCATTGACTTGAAATTATGTACGTATAGTATATGCTTTTGCTTACTCGTTCTTTAATACATTGGACATACTGTTTTCTATGTATATAAGGAGTATGTTTTCAGAAATTCATATGAGTTCTTTTACTCGTAACGTTGTAAGAGATTATTACCCTTCTTGGGGGCTAATACAATTGCCAAATAATGGTCAACACACAAAGCCACCGGGGCGAGTTTTTGTGAGTTTTCATGGAGAATTTGTTAATTTTAATAATTTTTACACCCGCATTTGAGCTCAAACCAGAGCTATTAGGTATAGGAAAAAAATAGACAGAAAAGTATAGGAGAAAGGGAGTCTCTCTTTTTCTCCTGTACCTGAAAGCTTTAGTTTGAGCTTAAACGTGGATGTCAAGATTAATTAACTATTTACTCATAATGATAATAATTAATAATAATAAAAATGCAGGTACCATAATCCGAATGAATAATTAATAATAACTTAATTAATTGTATTTATTTGTTTACTTTTGGA
>QLNU02014176.1:98527773-98549836 GCA_006491805.2 Dysdera silvatica
AAATCTATAGTACGTTTGTAGTATTTTACAATCTGACGGAACTTCAGAAAACGGTTCGTATTAAAAGTAATTCGTCTTAAGCGTGTTCGTCTTAACAAGATTTGACTGTATTATCATTAGATTTTTTCTCTTTATTATTTCTTTTTTTAGCAAAGGAAGATTTTACAAACACATCCCCCCCCCAAAATGACCCGGCTTCTTTTTTTTTTATCATGGTCTTGCAGCTAACTCGTGAGAATTTTTCAAAGTGGTCCGCGGGTACAATTGAAGTGGAAAAGTGGTCCGCGGCTTAAATTGAGTTGGGAACCACTGGTTTACGTAGACAGGCTAATAAAAGAAATCCTTCGACAACATAACCGAGTTCTTAACCAGCGCCATGGCAACTCCGACCAACATTTCTGGCATAAACGGAAGTCACCTTGTTCTGATGAAGATGGTGCTTAGTTATTGAAACAGCTGTAAATAACATTTTAACGACATAACTGCACCAAAATTTTTGAGAATATATTTCTTTATTAGTGCCCTGAGTCGCATAAGTTTAATAGTGTAGTATCTAATTTGATGTACATATATACATATGATTCAGTAAGACGTGTGAATTTGACAATATTATGAAGATGAATTTATGCCCAAATGAATTGATTAAACGCGTCGAAAATGCATTATTATTATTATTTATTAGCGCATTTTTGTCAGTTACAATAGAAAAGTTCATACACTTAATGAAATGGCAATTGGTTGTACACATACGCGACTATTTAGGTTTTCTAGAATAAGGACGAATTTCTTCCAAACCACAGTATTTCATTTTTTTTCCGCCAAAAAAAACAAAACAAAAAAAACCCTAGATATTGTAGAGCAATAAGTGAAGGCATGGGGGTGGCTCGAACTCCCATATCTATTTTCGAAAGCCTTCATAGATTAGCATATCGGGAAAAAACTGCTACTGATCGGTAACTGAAATTCAGACCTAGATATCGCTCCAGAGAAAGTAATGGATGAATTAAGAAAACAGGTTGAAGCATCATGGAGACGAATTTCCTAGAATAGATGTGTACGGATAACACTTGAATAGACCTGGATCCCACAGTGGAGAAACAAGAGTTTTATATGACGAGGATAATCTTCGTCAATTCAATAACTGTTTTTTGTATGTTTGCATGAAATTTATTTTTTTCTGTGTGGACGGTGAAACACTGAAATTTGAAAAAAAATACAAGTAATTTTATATTTTTGAAGTTTAAATTTTATGTTTCGATTTGGAAACCATTTCAGATGCCTCTTATTGTCAGAACCTAAACGATGTCAAATATTTTTTGTTAATTGAAAACTGCTCTCTGTGTCTCATTTTGCAATTATTTTCAGAATTCTCATGCAGTTCTATCTGCTTTTATGCACATACATTCGTTACTGTTCTGTAAATGGACTTACAAGATCTCTAAGCATCAAGTCCCAAACAAATTCAATCAAAGTATTCGTTTGCGCGAATTTTACGGCGCAAGGACAGCAAGGGTCATGGCAAGGGCGCCGGCACCTACAATATTCCGAGGGATCCGAACCTCTTAAGACCCAGGAAGCCAACGCCCGGATTACGGTGAGGAATTAGAGGTAAGCCAGATCAAAGAGAGCCATCATCGTTACAACATAAACTAAGAACCAAGTTAACATATCGTAAACAAATAGTGAGAGCTGAAAATACAAAATACCCAATTAGAGCCAGGGAAGAAGCAATATGGGGGAGAGGCCAGAAACAGAAAAAAAATGGAGTGGATGGGTAATTTAAAGGTTCATCAGGGGCTAAGTGCCAGTGACGTAGGAAAGGGAAGCTCAGAGGCTCAAGTTCCCATGGGATATCAAAACCCATTATTTGCTCTAACACCGCATCACATGATCTTCTTTAAAATAATTTGACCCCCATAATTTTTGAACTTGTACGTTGCCACTGCCATGTACAGAAGGACTTGTCCATGTGTGATCACAGATATCGGTGGTCACGGTCCATGGGAGTAGAGACAGGGAATTTTGGTTCATTGCTGACCGCCAACTTTTAAATCGGAGAAGGAATTTCAAGATCGAGACATTAATTTAATGTAAAAAGCATGTTTTGTTTAGTGAGTTATTTATTCATTTTCAATTAATTTCCAATAATTTGCAATTAATTTGATAAAAAATATCGAATAAAAAATCAAGAAAGTTTTTCTTGATTAATTGAGGAAAAACTGAGGGAGAATCAAACATTGTTCTTCCATATTCTATATTAATATATATATTTAATGAAAAATTTAATTACTCACAGTAAGTAAAAAATTTGACTTGCAATTTGCGAAACTTCTTATAAGATTCAAGGTAAATATCTGGTGTTTTAAAAACAGAACTAAATAATACATAAAATATAATAATTAATTGCAAAAAGTTTTGTGAAAATATGAGACTATAAAAATAACGGAATAATCGTCATTTGAGAATTAAAGAACTATAGCGGACAGATAACTTGCAATTTAAAAGTTCATAATTTTGTGTTTAAAAACATTACAAGTATGCATTTTTTGTTTAAATTTTAAACCGTTAATTTATTTATAAGTTAAAAGTGAAGGTAAAAATATAATTATTTTTGTGATTAAATATTACTTATACGTTATTTTTGGAGCTTATGTTAATTATATAGTTAGTTTGTTACCTAAAGGTTATTAATATTCTTAGTTTGTTACCAAAAGGTTTTCTGATATTGTTAGTCTGTTATTAGAAGTTTTCTGATATCGTTAGTTTATTATCTAAACCTTACTCATATCATTATGCTTGAAATTTATACGTCACTTATAAGATTATTTTTATGATTTAAACGTCAGTTATATGGTTTATTTTCAGTGCTGGACTCAAGCTTTTTATAGACCCTATGCTTAAAAGATAGAATGGACCCTAAAAATGTGGCTCATCTAATTGCATCGTTAAAATTCTGGCGAAATTTTTTTAAATTTTGAAATGTGGCGTTTCAAGTGAAGTTTCAAGCTTGCAGTGGAGACATATGACGTTGTAAATTGCCAAATAATTTCAAAGATAAAACGGAGTATAAAATTCAAACTTTTTTAATTATTGTTACTTCAGACGCTCGCAGGTTTCCAAAGCGAGTATATTCGACTGTGTTAACTGTAGGTTTATCGGCTAAGTAAGAAAGCATAGCCTAAATGCAAAAAGCGCAATCTTTATAGGGCAGAGAATCTTCCAATGGTAATTAATGGATAAATTAATAAATTAATGGATAAATTATAATCCAACGATACACATGCAAATGCAGAAATATACGAATGTTTCAAGCCATAAATAAACGTTAAAATCTGTAGTAATCGTTATCAGTATTAAAATTAATATTAAAGTTAGCGCTTAAACTTAAACAATGCCTGATCTCTAAGGGGCCTCAAAACTGTGAGGTCCTGGGCTCAGGCCTTCTCGGCTTATACGTAAATCTGGTACTGTGCATTCTTGTGATTTAAATGCTACTTGTACTGTTATTTTATGATTTAAATGCTACTTGTACTGTTATTTTATGATTTAAATTCTACTTATAACGTTATTTTTTGTTTTAAATACTACTCATATTGTTACTTTTTCTTTCAAATGCCACTTAAAGCGTTATTCTTTTAAATGCTATTTATACCGTCATTTTTTAAATGTTATTTATATCGTTATTTTTTTAAATGTTATTTATACAATTATTTTTTGCGACTTAAACTTCTTGGGATTGAATATTAATGTGAAAAATTCTGAGGGCATGTGCGCATGTCCTTTAGTTCCAAACAGTTAACTTGCAAGTAATTTACCCACGAGTGTTTTAGCTAGCAAGCGTCTTTAAGTAAAAAATTGAAATATAAATGAATTTGGAAATATATGACAATTTTTTGTGTTTTTTTGCGTCCAATTATGCACCTCTGGCGACGCTTCTCAGCGTGAAATAGCAAACCTAGTAGGGAGTATGGCGCTGGGTATAGAATCCTAACGGCTGTGGACTATTGATTTTTCGGAAGAGCTCGAAAACATGTCGAGCGCAGGCGACGGCAGAAAGGCTGGTCAGTAGGTAAAGGATAGCGTATCCATTGAAGGAGCTGGCGTTCTTTGAGATCGAACGGGTTTGAAGAAGGATATTTTTTTTAAAAAAAAAGGAAGGAAGGATTGGAATTGTATCACGAAAAGGAATGGAAGTTAAAGCACCAGTAGAAGGACAAGTTACACGCGGAAGGATTTCAGATTTGCCGTGCACACCAATGATTCTTTGAAGTACATTCGCGATGACTGCCGAAGTGAGTTTCACGAAGCGAGCAGCAGCCGAACTTAGCCGCCGTTTTAACGGATTAACCGTTCGAAGAGGGAGTTCGTCCTCGAGTATTCCTTCTTCGGCTTCTCCAAACAATGCCGTTCAAAACGGCGCTTCGTTGTCGAATCAAGGGAATCAAGTGCCGAAGGACAGAATCGGAAGCAATTCAGCAGTAGGTAACATTGCCAGCTGGGTGGTCGAAGGATGTAAAAAGCAACAAACGAAAAACTCAAGAAGTGAACGTTTGGCTCGTATTGAAGAACTGTTTTCTAAGAAAGCACGGACGCTTGACGAGTTATGGTTGGACAGCGCCTTCTTATCTGTTTTGTTCTCATACGTGCCTCCAGTGGACAGGACTATCTTAGCCAGAGTGTGTCGCCGGTGGAAGGACGTTTTGTATCAGCCAGTGTACTGGAAAGGTGTTCTGCCTGTACTGCACTGTAGAGACCTGCGATCTGACTTGTCAAGGGATATTTCCAGTACATCTGAGCTCAGGAAACGTGTGTACCAGAGCTTGGAAAAGCGAGGGTTCGGGACGTTGTGTCTTTTTGGAGCAAACGATGACGATGTTTACGATGTGGTCAGCAATTTTCCACCAGCACACGTCCGGCATGTCCGCTTGTTGGTACTGCGGTGTTGTAACGTGACTGATAAAGGTCACGAAGTGTTGCTAGAATTTTTCCACGGCGTCACCCAGTTGGAAATGTCCGGCTGCAACGAAGTGACAGATGCTGGTCTATGGGCTAGTCTTACTCCGAGGATTATAAAATTAACGCTAGCCGATTGTATTAACATAGCAGACGAAAGTGTTGCAGCGGTTACACAGTTGTTGCCAGCCCTCAGAGAACTCAATCTGCAAGCCTACCATGTTACGGACGCGGCCTTGGCCTTCTTTGGCCCGCAGCAAAGCGCTAATTTAACAGTGTTGCGATTAAGATCTTGCTGGGAGTTGACTAACCATGGATTATTGAACTTGGTGCATGTTTTGCCAAACTTGACGTTGCTTTCGCTTTCTGGATGCTCAAAGATCACTGATGATGGAGTAGAACTACTTGCTGAAAATCTAAGACAACTTCGATCTTTGGATCTGTCTTGGTGTTTACGGATTACAGACGCTGCTCTCGAGTATATCGCCTGTGATCTGAACCGACTGGAAGAACTTACCCTTGATCGGTAAGCAATTTAATGCATTTTGGCTATATCAGCAAAATTTGCTTATCTGTTATAATTGTTTAAATGGTGGTACAAGAAGGGGAATGGATAATGTGGTTGCCTGTGCTCAAACTTGGATAAAATAAATTTTGTGAGAGTAAATAATGGGGTGAAAGTAAATTTGCTTAATTAATCGATTTAACGTTATCTATAGCTTGCTGTAGTTATCTGTAGCTCAGATGTTATAGCAAATAGATGAATCAGCAGAACAGTTTGTGATTGTTGGCCCAGGTACAAAACGCTTCCTTAGTATTTAATTAAAGAATGTGGGATCAGTGTTTAATTTATATATATATAGGCCTACATAGTTTTAAGCAGTAACTATGCAAAAGAACTGCTTTTTAATTTTTAGTTTCATAAAATGAAACAATGATCCTAATTATACTACCGTTGATCCAAAAATATGAAAGGCAGTATAATAATATAATAAATGGTCTACGGCCGCCTAAGTGTGGAGACACCTTCTTATCCTCCTTCAGAAACGGCCCTGAATATTAGTCCAACAATTCGAAGGCTGAGGGTTCGAATCAAACCTACTGTGTGCCGTGATTATCCTTTCAAAATTTTATGTCCAATAGAATTTTGTGGTTTAGATATAAAAATCGGATGCCCAAACGTAATTTCTATTTGAACCTAAATTATGGGTGCTGGGTCAGACAAAAAAAAAAAAAAAGTTTTAAATTGAAATAAAAAAAGGAAGTTTGTATAAAATCTGAGTTGCAATTATCAAATGTTTTTATTGGATTTAAATGTTTTATGCAATGGCCATCGTAATTTTAAATCTTTATTTTGCAAATCGTCTTTACTTAACGAAGTCAATTTTCTGTTTGTGTTTTTTAAAAATGCGATTCTAATTTCTTTTGATTGTTTTTAAAGATTTGCCATTATATCTAGTAACTGTTTTCGTGGTAGTAGTAATAACAATACACAAACACAACCCTAATTAATAAAACTAACAAAACCGCAAGTATTTTAGATATTGCAGTTCTAAACGTAATCAAAATACTGCTTGTGTTCAGTGGGGAAGATTGGGAAGGGTTGTCGCCAAAGGCGGCTCTGTAATCCCAGAGTAAACAACATATTTATATGCATAATATACAACATACTTACATTCATAATATACAACATACTTACATTCATAATATACAACATACTTACATTCATAATATACAACATACTTACATTCATAATATAGAACATAGTTACATACATACATAATATACAGCATATTTATATACATAAGATACAACATACTTATACTCATAATATAGAACATAGTTACATACATAATATACAACATGTTTATATACATAATATACAACATATTTATATACAAAATATACAACATGCTTATATACATAATATACAACATCAAACAACAATATCAATCAACGTTTATTGGCGTAGTGATACCAACGCCGATGGTATGGCGTGATTAGATGGTGAAACGTTCGAAAGAAAATAAATATTTCTGCCTTCGGTGGGACCTGAACCCACGACCTTCCACTTGCCGGGCGGAGGCTCCAATCTCTTTACGAACGTATATATATACTGTTGCCAGTTATTTGGTATCACTACGCCAATAAACGTTGATTGATATTGTTGTTTGATTTAATCTGCGTAGTGTTCGATTTATATAAATATACAACATATTTATACATATAACAGAAATCACCAAATACCAAGACTTAAAGTATAAAATCAAAGACAAGTGGCGTATGGAAAGAGCTGTCGCCGTACCCATAATTCTGACAACCACAGGCCAAATACTAACCACACTGCAGCGAAGCCTAGAAATATTTCAGATCGACAGCAATGCTTTCATTGAGTTACAAAAGGCCACAACCTTAAACACATGTCAAATACCCAGGAAGTTCCTAGACACAATATCTGAATAACTTACAGCAGGAAGGCTTGAGTACTTGGCACTGCCTGTCTTCAAAATAATCTCCAAAAATCTGGGGAATACTAACTGAACACATTAGACATAGATCAAAAGTTCTTCCGTCAAATCTAAAACGTTATATTTTTGGAAACAACTCGCATTATATGCAGATACTTTTTGTTCATATGTGCCTTTGAAAAGAGCTTGAAAATCAAATGATTTGTTTGTTTGGCTTTTTTATGGCGCAAGAGCATCTGGGCTATACTGCGCCGAAAATCAAATGAAAGTAACCAGTTATATAAAATATAGGTTGTGAATTTATGTTCGAGTGGTAATAAACCACATCTGTGTACTTCTAATAAAATTAAGGGATCATAGAAAAATAATTATGCCCGTATATAAGAAGACATTAAGGACCAGTTCACCCAAAATTAAATTTGTAATAGGACAGCAAAAATGCGTATGCGTATTTACTTTTTTATTTACATAAATTGAACTCCATGAAATGAGATCTTTTGGTCAGAATTTTGATAATTATTCGTGGTTTGAGAGATTTTTTTCCCTTCCTTTTTGGAAATTTGAAAAGTAAATATATCAAATTAAACAACAATATTAATCAACGTTTATTGGCGTAGTGATACCAGCGCCGATGGTATGGCGTGATTAGATGGTGAAACGTTCGAAAGAAAATAAATATTTCTGCCTTCGGTGGGACCTGAACCCACGACCTTCCACTTGCCGGGCGGAGGCTCTACCCACTGAGCTACGAAGGACAATATATAATCTCTCTTATATAAAGATTTTAATGAAGCCGGTTATTTCGCAGAATGGTGCAACAATAAATTTAATACCAGTCTCTTTGTAATTTGGTTTAAATAGTAGTCCATGTACTACACCATTCTGCGAAATAACTGGCAACAGTAAATAGTCTTTATATACGTTCGTAAAGAGATTAGATATTGTCGTTCGTAGCTCAGATGGTTGAGTCTCCGCCCGGCAAGTGGAAGGTCGTGGGTTCAGGTCCCACCGAACGCAGAAATATTTATTTTCTTTCGAACGTTTCACCATCTAATCATACCATAACATTGGTGCTGGAATCACTACACCAATAAACGTTGATTTGTATTGTTGTTTAATTTAATATATTTATTTGTCAAATTTCCAAAAAGGGGGAGGGGAAAAAATCTCTCAAACCACGAATAATTATCAAAATTCTGACCAAAAGATATCATTTTGTACATCACTAATTTGAGAAAACTTTACAGAAAAATATATGCAAAAATATATTTCCTCTGAATGAGGAACATTATAAAAAAATAAATTTCGATGGAAAACATACAAGCAAAAATTTATAATGATATCTGTGAAGCAAAGTTGGTATTTTTTTTTATATACTTTTGTATAACATATTTATATTTCTTCTTTACCATAAAGGTGACACATATTTATTTAACGTTATTTTGTAAAAATTCTTTAACCGTCCCGAAATTAAATCTTGGCTACGGCCTTGGAGACAGCAGAAGATGTTTCTATACTTTTACAAAATAGCCCATTCTGGAGATAGAGACTGTTTTAAATAGTACTTTTTTCACTGTATATTTTGACATTGCTGGAATCGTAGCAGCATGTTAGATGAAATAAGGTAGAAATGCCAGAATAGGATAGTATATAGTATAGTAGATATAGTATAAAGTTTATACAGTATAGTTTATAGATATAGTATAAAGTTTATACAGTATAGTTTATAGATATAGTATAGTATATAGATATATAGTACAGTAGTATAGTATATAGATATAGTACAGTAGTCTTATATAGATATACAACTCCTGGAAAAAAGTTTGAAATCAACACCTATAGTCTACAAAATTTCACAAAAATTGATAAGTATTTTAAAGAAAATAAATTTATTAAACCGAATTGGTGTATTTCCAAATCTATACATCGTTTCTGAAATTTGTATGTAAAAAGGTCATTTAAATTAGCAGTATTTTTTAAATTATTTAATTTTAACTAACAACACCGTGAGAAAAAAGTATGGAATCATTTGAAGTATGGGGAAAAAAGTATGAAATCAAAGGCTTGTTTATGCAAATTCTAAGTGAGCAAATGATGTTATGATTATGTAATATGCATGGTTGAATTCTGAGTGGAGGTAAATATATAAAACCAGCATCACTTTCTTTTGTTTGTTTGGATTTTTATGGCGCAAGAGCATCTGGGCTATACTGCGTCAAATTGCGTCCATATCATTTGCTAGCAAAGAAAAATGCACAGATAAAAGAGCGCGATGTTCAAGTTTAGAACAGAATATTTAAATGGTTAGCAGAAGATAAAACTCGGCGAGAAGTTGCAAAGACGTTTTCTTGTTCTCAATCCGCCATTTCAAAAATTTTGAAAAGTGTGAAGAAACGAAAAGCGTGATGAACGTTAATCGTTGTGGCAGGCCTCGTGCAACTTCTACTCGTCGGGATCAAACTCTTGAGGAAAGTATAAAAAGTATATTTTCGACGTCAAAACCAATGAATGATCAATAGAGAAAAATTATCTAAAGCTAACGTTTGTGATAAAACGGATAGGAAAATGTCTGTAGGGTATGGGTTTTTGCTTTTGTAAGGCCAAGATTAAACCTAAACTTAAAAAAAAAAATAATATCAACAAGCTAGATTAAAATGGGCAAAACGAAGGAAGAATTCTTTGTTTGCGCTTTGTATTGTTAAATTATTGTAAATCGTACGTCAAATATACAAGGAGATCTTCAAGAAAACACCTTGTTGAGCGCAAAGTGTTGTCTTTGCTCCATAAAATCCAACAAAACAACCATTTACGAGAATTTTTTTTCATGAATTATGAACATATCAAAATATCTGATTGGCACCTCTGTATTCTTAGTAAGGAAGCACGTATCTTGATTAGTCCATTTAAAACTATAAGTTGATTTGAGGTCTAATTGGAGAGCAAGGAGAAGTGATGCAGGTTGCCATGATGATGAAATGTGTTAACCAAAGAAAAGTGGGAAATAGAAGCATGGAGAAGTAGAAGACTAACGGAAACGTTCGTTAATGGAGAAGATGGCCTCCTGTTAGAGTTGAAGGCACGTTGGAGTTGTTGGATATTTTGTGGGGAGCAGTGGTGTAGTCCTAAAAAATAAAGTAGGCTAGTGCTCTTTTAAATCAGGGATGGATACACGGGGAGTGATCAGGGAACTCCAACCAGTCAATAGCCCATTAATCTGATAGGGACAGAAACTATCATCATGTATGGGTTGTTGAGCTGGCATTGCAAGACCACTCCCCAAATTGCCCTCTGGATCCGACACTGCCTACAACATATAGCTTCGGGGCATATAAGCTTAAAATAATAATAATAATGTGATACAGACCCATGTGCCCAGCAGAACTAAAACTATGAATGACCTCTGAAGTGAGCTAATAAAATAAAAACAATTGAAAAATATAGCCAAAAGTCCGCCTTTTCGCCCTTGTCGCCTTCATTGTGTCAAACAACGCACTGAGTCTTTTTCTATTTGCGGAACACAGTTTGTGATACGTGTTCCAAGCTATAGTTTCGTTTAAATTCCCACGATTCTTAGTTGATTTATTCAAAATTTTAGGGTCATTGCTCTAAAGCAATTTTCTTAATAAAATTGTAGAATCCACATATAGTTTATTTACAACTTGAACAGAATTTTTTACGTAAAATGTATGATTTCCTAAAATTTTCCTTAGCGCCGCTATGCCTCCAAAAGAAGTGCTCTAGCGTCACTAGGCTGCGACTACACCCCTGGTGGAGAGATGGGAGGCCCTTTTATGGATTGTTAGAGAAACCAAGAAAAAGCTTTTGAGCAACACCAGAAGAGTTTCGATAAAATGTTATTGGTTAATTGAAATTTTACGCAAAGCCTGAAGATCGTGAAGAGATGTAATAACCATGATTGTGGCTATGCCCATATCTGTTTATTTCGAAAATAAATTTGAAATTGGCAGTACGCTGCTTAAACGTAGGTTCTCCATTTTCAAAGGGAATATTAAATTGGATTACAGATACTTGGCTTGAGTTATATAGCGTCAGGACAGTTAGGTCACGTTGCGCTAGGACCTAGGAATTTTTTGGAAGTGCCCCAGCAGTCCAGTAGCAATGCCTACCACCTTCGGGCAAGCTAAGTTAGGGTTCAGCTTCCAAATAAACTTGGTGAGACATAAATGCATCGTAGAGGGATGTCAGTCGTTTACCATGTTGCCCCTATTGCGAACAACTAACAAATATCCGTCTTTGTAAGGCAGTTTAAACTATCAAATAACAAAATGGTTAGATAATCAAAAATAGTGGGTGTTGGGGGAAAAAAGTTTTCCGGGGTTTTCGTTTCTGCAGGAATTAAACCTCCGAAATAGGGATTAATAAATTCCTACACCATGGTACCTCTATATATATTTATATATAATGTGTGAATATTTATAATGCGCGTGCATTTTTAGATGCCTTATTTAGGTATTTTATATATTAAACAGAATTGGGTTTTGATATAAGGCCCTACTTGCGGAATTAAGAAAAGGGATTTAATAAGGAAGATAGTCATATATATACAGGGTGATTCCATAAGTCCTTATGAGCTGAAATAACTGTTGAACCGAGTCAGGTAGACCCATGAATGTGGTGTCTAGGTATAGTGAAATGGCTATGCGCTATACGATGAGATACCTCTCAGCGCCCCCTAGCGATAAATTTCGGAGTTAGAGTTCGTATCTCGGAAACTGTAGGAGATACGACCAAAAGTTAAATTACAAAGTTGTAGAGGATCATCGATTTATCAAGAAGAGCTATATCGGGTCCACGGATATGATAAATACTCGCCCGTAATCAGAGGCGGGCGAGAATTGTATTGAGTGTATGCAAATGAAATTTCATGAAATCAGAAAACGACCGTGTGCAAATATGACGTCAAAACTTTGGCGTAGTACAAGTAAGGAAAATAAAAGGAACCCGAATGTAAGTAATCATCTGATACTATAAACAATAAAATACGTGCATACAGTAAAAAGCAAAATAAATTGAGAAGAAATTTTTTTTTGACAGTCGATATTTATGATTCGTTTGTGGTTTTGTTCGTCGATTGTAATTCGGTTTAAATTTAGTAATGCCGCAATTGAAATGTGTTAGTGGCAACAGTTCATTTCTATCGCAGTTAATCGAAAAGCGTAGTGTGTTCCAACGTTTTTGCTTATTTCTCCTTCTGTATGAACTTTAAAGCTAATTCCACGTGTCAATACTGTATTTTTGTGGGGAAACAGCAACTTTCTCTCATGATCAATATTATTATACGGTCACCTTACCCTTTGTCCGCCTCAGATAACAGGCGACTGCATATCATATCTGTGGACACAATCCGGCTTTTCTAAAGACATCGATAATGCTCTACACCTTTGTAATTGAACTTTTGGTCGTCTCTCCTACAGCTTCCGAAATACGAACTCTAACTCCGAAATTTATCGCTAGGGGGCGCTGAGAGGTATCTCATCGTATAGCGCATAGCCATTTCGCTATACCTAGACACCACATTCATGGGTCTACCTGACTCGGTTCAACAGTTATTTCAGCCCGTAAGGACTTATGGAAACACCCTGTATATGAAATTGAAAATTATTTAAATTAAGACACGGGGACTTTTAAGAAATGACCATATATGCGAGTTGATATTGAAAAAGGGTGACTTTATATCAAGGTCTAATCGTACATACAGTGAGTCAAAGTGAAACTCGTAACTCGTATATCTGTGTACTCGTATCTCGTATATCGTAACTCGTATATACACGTACGTATATCAAGATGGATCTAAAGAAATACACGACAAAAATTTAAGTTCCTGCAGCATATTGATTACTGAAGGATTCCTAAATCTAATGCGCCCAAAAAAATATTCACATTTTAAGTAATTTTGACCCATAGTAAGAGAGAAATCCGGGATTATGAGGTACTAAAGTGATGTCCCAACATTCCACACTAATTTTGAGAATCGTATCCGTGATTACAAGCCAGCGAAATAGCGCTCTACGGTACCGTGTAGGCATTTCATTATCCGATTACTTTCTTGTTAAGTGGTATCGTTATGTTAGCGCTTAAAGTGAAGACACGGAAAACGTCATGTCCTAAGAAATTACTTACAATAGTGGCTTCAGAATTTGTTTCAAAATATCAAAATGCTGTGTAAAGTAGTGTTTTGCAGCAATTTTTAAGTATAACCTGCGATTCTTCGACATGTTTGCATAAAAAGTAATTTTTATTAAAGAAAACACATTAAAAATTTTTTTTTTTAATATAGTCCAACTTAATATTCAGTCAGTCAGATAGTTGTACTTAAACAACCAGTTTTAAAATTCGTGGTTGAGTGTTTATTAAAGCAAACTTCATGTAATCCGCAACATTTATTCCAGTTCATGCTTTTGTCTTGATATGAAGAAACAATGTAAATCTGCTCTCGCAGAGATATGTAAATTGTATGCGCCGGCGTGTAAATTATATACATACTTTGTAAATTCCATACGTAGAGGGCGTAAAACTGGAAAGGCAAACGTGGTGATAGTTGGCAATGAATGATATATAGCGTATTAGAATTTCGTGATGAAATTCCCTGTGAAAATAATCGAAACTGAAAATACCTTCTTTAACTCTTTCCAGAAAACACTTTGCGACCCACAAGTTTGGAGCCATATTCTAAAGTAGTGGTTCCCAACCTGGCGGTCGCGACCCTCAAGCCAGTCGCGAACTGGTTTCTGTGGGGTCGCCACGATTATTTTAAGTTGCACTTATTTTTATAAAGTATTTCATGTCAAATGTTTCCAACACATTTACATTTCAACATGGCTACACATGTTAGAATAGTCTACTAATGGTTGTTAATTTTATATCTACAATATAAATTTAATATATATAATTATATATTAACCCTGGAAAAAGTTCGGAATCAATACCTATGGTCATAAAATTTCCTTGAAATCGATAAGGTATTCTAAAGAAAATAAATTTATTAAACCGAACTGGTATGTTTCTGAAATTTACATGTAAAAAGATCATTTAAATTAGCAACATTTTTTAAATTATTTAATTTTGGCTAACGACACAAAAAAGTATGGAATTACGTGAAGTAAGGGGAAAAAAGTATGGAATCAAAAGCTTGTTTATGCAAATTTTAAGTGAGTAGATGACGTTATGATTACGTAATACGCATGTTTGAAATCTGAGCGAAGATACATATAGAAAACCAGCATCACTTGCTTTTGTTTATTTGGATATTTGGCCCTGCGGTGGCGCAGTGTGGTAACGCGTTCTCCTATTGCGCGGCTAATCCGGGTTCGACTCCCAGCAGTGCAAAAAGAACGCTTACTCAGAGATCTCATAAAGATCGCACTGCTCACTGTAGTCCGGGGTTTGGTTCCCTAGGCCTTAAGAGGTTCGGATTCCTCGGAAAACAGTAGGTCCCGGCGCAGCATGACCACTGTAGTCTTTGAGCCGTAAAACCAAAAAACAAACAAACCATTTGGATTTTTATGGCGCAAGAGCATCTGGGTTATACTGCACTAAATTGCTCCCATATCGTTTGCTAGCAAAGAAAAATGGCACCGATAACAGAGCTCAATGTTCAAGTTTAGAACAGAATAATTAAATGGTTAGCAGAAGGAAAAACTCAGCGAGAAGTTACGAAGATGTTTTCTTGTTCTCAATCCGTCATTTCAAAAATTTGGAAAACTTGTAAAGAAATAAAAAGCATGATGAACCTTCATCGCTGTGGTAGGCCTCGTGCAACTCTACTCGTCAGGATCAATTTCTAAGGAAAATATCTAAAGGTGTGATATTTTCGACTTCAAAACCAATGAATGATCAATGGAACAAAATATGTAAAGCTAACCTTTGTGATAAGACAGATAGGAAAACGCCTATGGGGTATGGGTTTTCGCTTCTGTAAGGCCAAGGCTAAACCTAAACTTACAAAATAAATAAACAAGCTAGACAAAAATGGGCAAAACGAAGAAAAAATTGGTCTGGGTTGGAGTGCAGTGATGTCTAGTAATGAGTCAAGAGTATGCATTGGTAGTGGTGATGACAGTGGAACAATTGTTTGGTGTCTAAAAGGAGAAACCACGAATGAAGATTGTATGAAGTTCCGCAAAAAGTTTCCTACATCTTTTGTGATCTTTGGAGTGGGGGAGTATGTCGTCCGAAGGTCCAAGTAATTTATGTATAGTAAGTGGAACTACGAATTCGGAAGCCTGCATCGAGATTTTAAACGCCTTTCCCATTCCAACAGTCGAGTATCGGTTTGAGTATGAGGAAGTTACCTTAATGGACGACAATGCCTCGTGTCATAGGTCTCGTTTTGTTAAAAATTACTTTTCGGAGACAAACTACAAGACATTGGACTGGCAGGCTTGCAGTCCGAATTTAAACCTAATTGAAAATCTGCGGTGGAAACTTAAATAACTTGTCATGAAGCAGCAGCAAACAAATAAACATTAAAAATTGCTATTAAGACCGCATGAGTCAAAATTGATCGAGATGTCTGCAGAAAACTTGCGGGGTCCATGGAAAAAGGAATCTATCTATCTATCTATCTATCTATCATGATTTTATTATGCAAATGGTGCGGCGATGGACAGAGGGGGATCGCGGATTACTTGGCTCCTGTAAAAGTGGCGCAATATAGCCCAGATGCTCTTGCGCCATAAAAAATCCAAACAATCAATCAATCCTGTAAAAGTGGGTCGCGGCTTGAAAAAGGTTGGGAACCACTGCTCTAAAGAAATCTTAGTTAGCGTTTAACCCTGGAGAATTTACTTGTGTTTTATGGGATAAGAATATCAAGATCATGTTACGCCTGGACCTACCATTTCCCTAGGAATCCGAACTACTGCCGCATAGTTAAACAAACCACGTATAGCGAATCATTAGAAAAGGGACGAGCTTTTGTTGCTATTTGGATTAGAACCCTGATTTTCTTCATGGTGGGAAAAAGAGTTACCCGTGCGCAACCATGGGATCTTTCCTTGGGGGATTGCTTAACCCTTTGCACTCCAGGCTATTTAGCCAAAGGAATTCAAAGCCATATACTGAATGTCGCTCCAGCGGCGTGCAAAGGGTTAAAATAATATTATGATCGCAGGAAACAACTACTAAAAATTATTACACCTATCTGTGCTTAACGATAATGATTTTTTAAGGAACCTGTGGGTCTTTCTTTTTTACGAAACTATATGGTTTATTTGGAAATCGAGTTAAGAACCTCTGCTCCGAAGGTAAGTATACTGAAGGTTTCTTTTTTCAGGTATTTTTTATTGTGAATATAGAAACAAAAATGTATATAATAAATCATATGTGTAAACAATACCGTATATAATTAATCAGGTGTGTAAACAATACCATATATAATTAGGTGTGTAAACAATCCTGCATATAAGTAAAATAGTGTGCAACCAATAGTCTATATAATTAACCAAGAAAATAAGTAATGTATATAATTTATCAGTAATATAAACAATACCATATATAATTAATCAAGGATATAAATATTGTAATTCATAATTAAGGACATAAACAATACAGTATATGTTCATAATTAAGGACATAAACAATATAGTATATAATTAATAAAGGATATATACAATACAATATATAATTAATCAAGAACGTAAATAATGGCGTATACAATCAATAGCAAAAACTGTGTCGAATAGTTTTGAGGTGATTTTTTTATTTACTTCTGATTTAAATTTGATTTGCTCTTAGGTTGCGCATTGTTCACCCCGCAGATAATTCATATTCGAACCTATATGGTAAACAAAGTTAGTTGCCCTTCTGCCAAACCGTAGTCCAGGGTTTAATTACCTACTGTGCATTAGCGCTCAGTTGACGCGTGATACCGTTAGCAGACGGGTTAGTCCATTGCAGTTTAGGGAAGGCCGTCTTGGAGGAACTGGTTTTTCCCACATGAAAAACCAGTTTCGGCAAGACGCCCTTCCCTAAACTGCAATGGACTAACCCGTCTGCTAACGGTATCAGGCGTCAGGTCTGCGCGAACGCACAATAGGTCAGTGATGGCGGACATTTTTATATGCGAGTGCAAAAAAAAAATTACAAATAATATTCATAATATTTCTGGCATGCCGAGCAGTTTGTAATGAGGGATAACAGTAGAAAATTCATTACTGCAGAATATATTATTAAAGCAAGTTTAAAAATAAACATTAATTTCATAAAGATGAATTCGTAGCATGATTGTTATAAAATTAATGAGATTGTTGATGATGTGCATTTGATTCAAGATGCGTGATATCTTGTTTATATTTAGGCACTTGTGGTGATGTAGTGGTCGTACTACATTTATCAGCCATTCTGTTTCTTACACCATTTTTTACATAACCTCCCTCGGAAAATAACGACTCACAAGCATATGTAGGGGAGAAATTTTATAATATAGCCGTCACTAGTATTTTTAAACAACCAAAGGTTTCGGGAACGGTATTCCGAGTTCTGGTTATACCGCTGCTTCCGGTGGCCACCCTTCCCAAGTCGCGTAATGCTATTTTCTTTCAATTACCGATCCTTGTTCCTAGAGTGGGCGATGCAGGGCCGTTTCTACCATTAGGCCAGGGTAGGCGACCGCCTAGGGCGGCAAAATGGCGTAAAAAATTTAATTTTAAATCAAACAAAGAAAAAATTGAGCAAATGAGGAGAAAAAATGAAAAAGAGGAAAAATTAAAGCATCAAATTGTTTTCAAAAAAATACGGGGCAGTTACTTCATCAGATTTTACTTTGACGAATGTAAAAATGTTTGATGTGTTTCGTTG
This sequence comes from Dysdera silvatica, assembly GCA_006491805.2. Classification (NCBI taxonomy): domain Eukaryota; kingdom Metazoa; phylum Arthropoda; class Arachnida; order Araneae; family Dysderidae; genus Dysdera; species Dysdera silvatica. The sequence continues at coordinate 98,546,013 of QLNU02014176.1, forward strand.
TTTAGTTTTGCACACGGATTCTTTTATATCTAATACATTTAAGCCTTCTAGCTCTGATAATACAACGTTGTGTTTTGAAATATTACTCCATTAATATTTCAGTTTTTAAAAATATAAAATGTTGAAATTAAACGATTATAACATGTAGCAATTGTTTTACTATTCATAATACCCTAATATAAGTTTAAAATATAAATATAATTAACGGGTTTAATGATTAAAAGTATAATAGAAGATTTATACTGTTGTACCGCTGGATGTTGGTGGTGGTAGAGAGGGAGATCTAGTCGAAAGAGTAATGGTAGTAAAAGGGTGGGGGGTGGCGTTTTTCAAATTTTGCCTAGGGTGGAAAACACCTAGAAACGGCTCTGGGACGATCTATTTGTTGCTTAATTTTTTTCGTGCAAAACAACTCGTAAACTTGCACAGTGTAATAATTAAAATAAATTTTTGAATAATTTATAAGCTTATAAAATGATACAGGCCTGCACAAAAGTTTAGACACAACACAAATTTGAGTATAACAAAATACTATTAAAACTGAAGAAGTAGGAACTTTAATATTACGAAGTATGAACACATGTAATATGCAAATTAAAAATTTGAGAACAGAAATCACATCAGTAGCGAACTTGCTGCAATATATAACTTAAAATAAGTAAAATATGTGGCACAAAAGTTTAGGCACAAACATAAATTTTAGCACTTGCATAAGGAAATGAACAATTTTAATAATCAATGTAGCCACCATTACTTCGTATTAGATTAAATACGCGGTCGTTCATTGAAAGCACAAGATTTTGAAAGGTTTCTGGTTCAAAATTAAACCACGCTTCTTCTATAGCCTTTTTAAGTTCTAAAACGGACGGATATTGCTTTCCATTGGCATACACAACATTCGTTAGTATGCCCCATACATTTTCGATGGGATTACAGTCAGGACTAAGAGCAGGCCAATCGAGAACTGTAATATTTTTAGCGCTCATCCATTCTTTTGTTGACCTGGATGTGTGGATGGACGCATTATCTTGTTGGAAAACCCAGTTTCGTCCACATAAAAGTTCGCCAAAAGGTAATAGGTGACTTTCAAGAGTTGCCTGGTATGCCTTGGAATCTTGTTTTCCATTCAAAAACGCCAAAGAAGTCTGTCCATTGAAGCTAAAGGCTCCCCAAACCATGACTGAACCTCCTCCTTGACGTCTGCTGAACCGACTTAAGGGGCGTTTTCGAAGATCGTGCCAGTAGTGCGAAAGGCCATCGGGACCATCTAAGTTCCACTTTTTTTCATCACTAAATAACACCTGCAGCCATTCGTCACTGTATGATATGTGCTGCCTTGCCCATTGTAGTCGTGCTTGTTTATGATGTAATTGCAAGCAGGGCTTGCGGCGCATTTTTGCATATCTCAAATGCCTGCATTCTACAATCCTTCTACGTATGGTTTCTCTTGACACTCGCATTGCTAACGTGTTTTTTATTTGATTTGCAGACAGGCTTTCATTTGAAGCCAATCTTCGTATTTGTCTATCATCCCGAATGCTGGTCACTCGAGGCCTCCCAGATCGTGATTTTGGTTGATACTGATCACCCCGGGATAACACTCGATAAATGCCTCGCTTTGAACGGTTCAATGCAACAGAAATTTGAGTAACAGATTTACCTTTAGTTTTCAGCCTCCAAATCTTCAAAATCTCGTCATTCGTAAATTGCTTTGACTTCGGCATCGTTCTAAGCATTCTAAATTATTTCAGGCCTTATATAACAACTCTGGGAAACGCCCCTTCGATCACTTGGGAACTTCGCGCCGTTAATTTGCATAAATCTGACATATGTGCCTAAACATTTGTGGCATGCAGATTCCAATATTACGGTGTTGGGATATTTTGTTTCAGTACTTTTGGTAATCTTTTAAGTTGCACAATTTATTATTGGTTCTAGGATTATTTAGATACAATATCGGCGAAGTTCAATGCAAATTCTCGCTTTTATTTATAATTTGCCTCTGTGTCTAAACTTTTGTGCAGGCCTGTATATATATACGTTTATTAAAAATATATTTCCTCTAACAGTTTTGAAAACTATTAACCTATAGGTTTATCGCAGCTTGATTTCTACCTTCTTCATAAAATAAATAGATAGATTTATCAATGAAAAAGCGTCTTTTATTCACATGCTTTCAGCTTGACGGGTTTTTAAATTTGCAACCTAATTCGAAAAAAGAGCTCGTATATAGAAATAAATAAATAATACAAATAAAATTGTTTTAAATATTAAATTTACTTTTTACCATTAAAGTTTTTCAATTTACGCAAAGAGAGGCAGGGACAGTATTGGTAAAACCCATGTTTGCCTAATTTTCTAAGTCTGTGGCCATTTCTAATATCAAGAACAGAAGGATATTGCTCTCCGAAAATATGGATTTTGTTCCTGGGTTAGCTTGAACTGGCATCGGACCAAACGCCGTGCACGAGAACGTCTGACCTTGACAAAGATCACGCTAACCCCAATAAAAGATTTTTCTAGATTTCTGCCAAATGCCAATTTGAGAACCCAAACGCCTTACGACTACCTTTAGACCAGTACAATTTTGCAAAATCAAAGTTATTACAAATTACAATCCAATAACAAGGCAAAGCCAGCCCATTTAACATCGCTTTAATGCAATTACATATGCGTTCGCGAATGTACGCCCCTTGCCACGAAGAGAGATAAGAAGCGAAGATTTCACTGGTTTTTAAAAACTTGCTAATGGTCACGTGTTACTTGAATTTCAGAATATTGAAACTCACACCCACGTTACGTCATAATCAACAGTAAACACCACATTTGGTGATTTCTCGTACCAAATCACTCATACCAGGGATGGGATGTATACGGATCGGAATGGGCTGTTTGCCACTAGATTCAACCTTTTTTCTTCTTCCTTGTGGGGAAAATATTAAAATTAATAGTAACTTTTTCTTATTTTGTAAGTAGCCGCGTCCCAGCGACATTTCTTCGCGTGCCAGTCTGGCAGGCTTGCGATGTATTTGCTATCAACGGTATAGTAAAGTGAACTCTAGACCCGCGCCTCTGCCCTTGAAATACATAATCCGCCACTGTCCGCGACGTGCACATTTTCCGATATTTTAAATAGAACTAAAATTGATAGTCATTTGGTTTACCAAGTTCATTGGCGGTACCGAGTTGTTAGTGACCTCCTCCCCCCTCCCATAGCACATTTGGAGTAGGTTCATGCTGCTTCTGAGTTTGCCATAGGCTATTTCCTTCCATTTGGAAACTGATGATCGCTATTTCATTTTTTAAAGAAAATTTCATATGATTAATTTTTGCCTCATTAATTGTAAAATAATAGATATTTTTTTTTTTCTCAAAGTACTTACTATAAGTTTTGTGGAAAATGAACAATGACGAACTGGGTCCTTTTCCTCTCGGGCTTTCCTTACTGCAGAGGTAATCAGTACGCCACTGCTGTCATATGATATGCGAATACAAAAACAACAGGATTAAATGCCGGGGAGGGGTTGCCAGATGACTTCAAAATGGCTATTCCCCTTCCTTATTGCCGTACTTCTGCTCACTTTCCATGAAGAAATTACCCCACCGATAGCGGCTATGGGAAATTCAAGTATTACGTAAGCAATATTTTGGCCATTTTATACCCCTCCCCCCAAATAAGCAAAAATTAACATTAACTAACATAGGAAAATAAGCACAAAAGCCACCCACTCCCGCAAAGTTGCTTACGTAATACTTGAACTCTGCCTATGCCAAAGGATACATTTTTTATGAAGTTACCAGATCCAGAAAAAGATTGGTATCCC
>QLNU02014176.1:98566491-98602574 GCA_006491805.2 Dysdera silvatica
AAAAATAGAATATTAATAATTCTAAGTATTTTATTTTGTACATGTTTTTAATTTTAAAGTATCTCTCAGTTCATTTAAGTTGACACGGAAAAGAATATATATATTGAATCATAATACTTTAAGAAATTTTTTCTAATGAAGTGTGATTTACGCTCCATAGTTTTAATGAAATGATATGTTTACGTAAAAAAATATATATATAGATAAATCAGGTATTAATTACTCTAATTGGGAACTGGGAAAATAGAATACAGTTCCCCATTTTATATCGGACAGATATTTTGACACATTTCTCTTAATTGTAATTTTAATACAAACTACGAATTAATGTTTTATACAGGATGTCTACGCATCTGGAAAACATGGAAGACCTGGAAAAGTCAGGAAAAAATCAGAGAAACTTGAAATACCGAAGCCTACGTCAGGGAAATTTAAAATTCATTGTTATAATAAATAGCTTATTAAAATAATTTTTCTGAACTATGCTTTTCGTACCACATTGCATACTGAAAATTTTGAAAAACTTGTACTTTTGACTAAACTTCTTCCAAAAATTACCCTTTTGCACCAAAACTAATATAATTTATATAAAATTATTAAGCCCATATATTTTTCAGAAGAAAATGTTTGCCAAATATATAACTAAAACTTGAAAAAATAAGTCTTTCTAGCTAAATTACATAATCCGTAAGGGATTTTGATCGTACTTATTTCCTTTTCCTTATATATAGTCATACACACTTTAAATGGAATGGAAGATGAAGCATCAGCTTTGCGATTATATAGTTAAACTCTTTTATAATGAACTCAAAAAGAGCAGAATGAAACCGCTGTTGCAAATGTTAAATTAATGCAAGTTTTTAGTCTGAAGAAGTGTACTTTTTTAATACAGTTTTTGTATTTGTAAATTCACTGTAATTGAGTTATTTGGTTTTGGGTTTGTGTTAGTGGATTTTATGGTCTTGAAACTTGTTTTTATTACGCAAATTTTAATGCGTTGTGTGTTGTTTACTGTAATTAGTGACTGGAAATCGATTAAGATTTGGTCTGGAAACCTGGAAAAGTCAGAGAAGTTTGAAACAGAATTTGGGTAGACACCCTGTTTATAAGAAGTTACCCAAAAAAAGGTCTTATTTGAAAGTGGGATATATGGAGTCCATAATCTCTCCATCCAAACCATTTTTTTACATCTGATAGCTGACGAATCAGTAAATTACTGAGTTTCTAACTTGCTCAAAGGAGACATCTCCTAAAAGTGAGTCCGAGTTAAAAAGTAAACTTCCAGAAAAAAAGTTATTTTTCCAATTTCTACAGTGAATGATCTGTTATAGATGGGCGGAGTCACTTATTGATTCGATAACTGAACGAATCTGCACACCTCTAATATATTGCTGTTGTTAATTGTGCAATACAAAATAAATAGATAAATAAATAAGATTGCCTAAAGCATGGAAAAGTTGGCCCAACTGTCGGCATTGTATTTCCAGGAAGGACACACCTCTGATATATATACCATGATATTAGCTTCAATGGGCTTATAACTTGTTTCTGAACCACCGTTGGTGACGCTTTTGAAGAAGTCAAGAAAATTTGCATCACTGAAATTATTCTAAATGAACAGCCCTTCTTCAACCCTTTTTCTTTGTATTCATCATAACCTGATATAGGCAAAGATACCTCTTATAGTTAAAATCGCGAAATAATAAACTCTTCTCTCTAGAAACTGAAAAAAAATATGAATGAATTAAGCAGAATAAAGTCCATTATCCCTTACCAGCTACCCTCATTTTAAACGCTTCGTCAGTCCACATAAGGAGATTCTCTGATTGTTAGAAGACAGTGGTATTGAAGCGAACATAGAAACGATTGTAGCTGAAGAAATTAAGTGCTTGGCGAGGTTTTTTTCCTTTCCCGCAAAAAGCGAAAATTGTGTTGTTTCCTGTATTAGTTTTAAAGCGGCTAATGTACATGTGTTGCTATTGGTAACGACTTTTTCACGTACATTTTTTTGGGCGGGTTCATCACTACTTGTAAGAGCTTAAAAATTTACCAAGCCAAAAGTAAACTCTATTATTACTTAATCAACTATGAACTATTACATCGCTTAATCAACTATAAGCTAACGTTACTTATAATCCACTACCAGCTGTCAATAATCGATTTACCATAAAGTACGTCAAGCACTTTCGAGTTTTGGAATGGATATTTATTCCTTAACGATATTTTGCTGAAGGTAAACGCAAAATAAACGCTAATTAAGAGTTGTTACTTTGTTTACAAATATTTTTTCTTAGGAATACAAACACTCAAGCAGACTTTCAGGCAAAGGAAAACAATACATTTCCCATTACGTGAAATTAATCAATAATTTTAACACTAAACTCATACATTCCAATTATACAACATATTCATACTTATATCCTCTAACTTCGAATGTATCTATGAGCAGTGGTGCAGTTGTTTGTTGTTTTGTGTGCAATTGAAAAATCAATTGGCAAGGTTGGCCGCAATAGTGGCGCTGTATTTCCAGAAAAGGCTGTGATAAAGTACAGAAGTTAAAAGCAAGAGGTCAGAGTTCCATGTGGAGACTGAAATACTGTTGAAATGCAGTTGTAGAACCCTGATTAAGTTGGTCTTAGAACGTATAGTGTGCTCTGCTTAGTCTTCAACTCTCGCCGATCATGCAACAAACCCAAAACCATGGAGAGAGGAATGGGCGCAGCGTTGCCCCTCACGAACTCGGTGGTTACCCTTTTGACAATTTGATATAGATGATAAGAGATAATGTTTGACAAGGTGTAAAGCATGAACATACTGGAAACCAGCGGACACATACATAATAAGGTTACATATACAATATATAGATCGTATGTGTTAATGCAATACAGTAGTTAGAGTTCAGGTAGTTTACTCATATCACATATGTACAGATAACTTTTACAGGCAATTTATGATCATATACAGAATAATAATACGGATATATACACAATATATACTACTATATACAAAATACGAACGATTGCAATACAGTTATAGAACAGGAAGTTTGTACACAATGTAGAAATTTGAACAGAAATATTTTACCTGATTTATGCAGGAAATTTGCATATAATGGTTGAAATACAGAAAATTTATAGCAAAGTATAACATGATGAATGACGAGGTAAACGTTGAAAAGAGACATGAAGGGATGCAATAGAAAAATAAAAGGTGGAAGTGGTCGGGCACTAGATGTGACGAACCATGCTGGTAATAAAACGATAAAAGGCCTTCAAAACATTTTGTTGTAAGCGAAGGCATTGATATATCCCAAAGACATCTCCCAGACTTGGAAGCACTGGGAGTCCAAGAGTCCCACACGAGTGAAAGAAATTTCTCCTTAGCAAATGATAGGCATTGCACTGAAGGAGAAAATATTCAGCTGTTTCCACAACTCCCTCAGTGCATTGAAGACAGAATGGATTGGTCGCTTTACCAATGCGAAATTGTTGGTGTAGAAAATACCAAGTCTATGTCGATGGAAGCGAGTGTTGATATAGCGAGGAGTTGAGCCTTGTAGAAGAGAAGCTTGCTGGAGACAATAGTGATCTGTGGTGGCTAATGATTGAATGCGCACGAGTTAACATCTGCTGCATGGTCAAGGAAGCCTTTGCTCTGCTTATGAAACCAGAGAAGCTAAACCTATGTGGAGTCGGTGTTATTATTGGTGAGAGCTGAGCAGGGCACTACGTGCAAATTTATCGGCGATGTCGTTGCCAGGATGATCCCCGTGACCGTAGAGTTGTAAAAAACTCGGGAATTTTGGACACATTGGAAATTTTGAACATAGAAACCAAGATAACTAGAATAAAGGACGTATGTCCCGTCCACACCTTTCTTCCTATTGGTTGATTGTGTCCAATCGACCAATAGGAAGAAAGGTAAGGACGGGACTACCTCCTTTATTCTAGCTATCTTGGTTTCTTCCCATCAAAGTTTCCAATGTGTCCAAAATTCCCGTTTTTTTTTTTACAACTCTACGTGACCGGGTATCCAACAAAAGGTAATCGGCCTTTCAAACAAAGAATACTGTGATACGATGACCATGGTATCATGAATAACAGGCGTGCAAACCCATTTCCGGCGCAGTGATGTGAGAAAGTGGGACCAAGGAGCTTAAGCCCTTTCCATTGGATATGAAGGCAGACGTTTCTCTTCAACGCCGATTTATGTCCAGGAAGACAGCGAGGCCTATGGCGGCCACCTTTCTCATTTCAAACTGCCCAATGCCAAAAACAACAACAACAACGCCGATTTATGTGATATTTTTTTAAGCCACTTGATTCCACATAATTTTTTCATTGCTACACTCCTTTTATGAGCTATATTTTCTATGGACATATCTTTAAACAAGCCAAATAAGATACATTCTCTACATAATAATAAACTCATTGAAAGGTTCATCCATTGCCGTACTTACGAGAAGTAACATGTTCTGGTTATTCTAATTTCTGACAAAGAATACTTTTTATAAACAAAAGCTATTACATCCGGAATGGATTACTCTTTATGAACGTAATACTTTAGTTTCATATAGAGCGTATTTTGTAAAAAAGTGTTGCATCTAAAACAAACTTCATCCGAGTGTTGCAATTTGCTTTAATCAAAGTGCTTTTTGTAAAAAAATAAAGCTATTACACCCGTAATGGATTATTTTTACAGGTACAACAATTTGCTTTGATAAAAGCACTTTTTTGTGAAACCAAACTGCTGTACCAAAATTCTTTGCGAGTGCAGTTGTTTTTTCGACAAAGAGTATCCTTTGATTCTTATTATATTTCAAGTAATGCGAAACCTTTGAAATTGACTAACATTAATAAAAATGAGATTAAATGTTCCTTTTCTCTTGTTATTAAAAAACTTATTCTTTTATTTCCGTTATTAGATGCGTGCATGTGACTGACATTGGAGTTGGATACCTTTCTACGATGGTAAACCTTCGGATATTGTACTTGAGATGGTGTACGCAGATCAGAGATTTTGGACTTCAACATCTGTGCAGCATGCGAAACTTGCAAATCCTTTCTCTTGCAGGTACCTAAAAATTTGCATTTTCAAAATATTTGTCTGTTGTTATATTAATCAGAGCCTGAAAACATCATAAGCAGAAAACAATTATTATGGCTCGTTCTTATGAGGGGACAGGGGCGGTGAAAACCGGATGTTAACTATAGAAAGATCTTTTACGGCCATACGATGGGTAAAAAAATATATACCAAGTTCTTCAAGTTAGTCAAAATTACGTTGTCTAACTGCATTTCACGTAGAAAAAGATGCAGTAATTATAAATTATAAAAAAAAAAGAAAAAAATTATAAATTACGCATGCATGAGGACTTGGGGGAAGATTGCTTCGAAAACACGACTTTTTATTTCTTTAATAAAAATCAACTTAAAAAAAACGCAATATTGCAGTAGCGCATCTCCACCCCTAAACCCTCATCATCGTCTATCCGTGGTAGGATAATACCTTTCGTCTACAAGGAAATAGAACATTTAATCTGTACGTCACTATTTTTTGTTTGTTGTATTTAAAACATTGTTTAAGATATGAGCCATTTGCAACACTCCCGCATTTCCAAGTCACTAGTTGTCACTGCTTGCTGCACAAAAAATTTCGATAATGATTCATCATAAAAAAGTTTATATTTATTAAATTCATGAAATACATCATCATCATTATGGGGGAGGGGATTCCGATTTATTTAAAAAAAAAAATTCGATAAATGGACTTTTTTTTTTTTCAATGTGCGAAAAAAGTTCTTTGATATAATGACCATGGTAGAGCTGTGCCAAGAAATATTTATATCTGAGCGAAAGATGCAAAATGGCGCCCTCCACCTCCACACTATACTCCTCTGTTACCTCATTCGGCGCCCCTTTGAGGGAGGGGGGGGGAAGGGAGATTCTACTGTAGTCCTCAGTTAACTTTTGGCCAAAGCTCTTAAACTTATTTACAACAAGAGATTATTTACAAATTACAGTCGAGTCTCTATTTAACGAAGTGCCATCGTTCCTCTGAAAAACTTCGTTATAAGGAAAATTCGTTAAATAGAAATTAACATAAATGATGAAACTTAATTTCGATAAAATGAAAAAAGCTAAATTTGGACAGTAAAAACTAAGTTCAGTAGACTCTTCTTTTTCAACGAATTTAAATATTTTTTGTATACAAGTACGTACAAATTAATAACAAAAGTAAAGACTGAGGATTACTTTATATCTGTATGATCCTCATACAACATATTTGAAACAGAGAAATAATCACTAATTTTGCTTTGTACAGGTTTCTTATAAAAAACGTTTTGTTCATAGAAATTCTCACACTTTTGTAAATATCGGAACACGTCATCTATAACATTTTCTTCAACAATGCAACACGTATATGCGAGAAGCAAATTTCGTGGCTTAGCCACACCTGCAGAGTGATACATCCCCGCTGCTTCGAAGTTCCCAGTTTAGAACAATAGAATTATTTATCACAACTGACCCTATGTCCACAATACAGAAGGGTACCTCACCTCCGTCTTTTTGCTTAAAATGCTCAACTATCCCTTCTAGCTAACCATCCCGCTGAAAAATTGTTAAAGGTAAATTAAAAACAAAAAATCAAATTCTTTATAAAAAGAACTTCGTTATATAGAAATTGTTTTTCGTAATATGGAGACAAATTTACATGTTAGTGCCATTCAAAGTCAAGGTTCCGCCGAAAATTTCATTAAATAGAAAACTTTGTTAAATGGAAGTTCGTTATATGGAGACTCTACTGTATATATACTCTTTTGATTTGAATTCTTAATTTGAAATTTCTATGTAAAACCAAGTCATTTGTAAGCAAAGAGGAGTGTCTGCGTTTTACTAAAAAAAAAAAGCGAGGCCAAACTGAATAAGAGGAATGCTAAAATGGCGCTTAGAGGGAAAAATATTAAATTGGGTCGAAAGGCTTGGAACAGCGACGTTATTCCTAGCGAGCAATGGGTGCACGACAGTTTTTCCCCTTCGCAATTGTCTGGTTGAACGTTAGGTACAGAATCGATTCTGACCTAACAGCTGACAACATGGCAACCATCCGTTGCCCAGGACCGGTTAGGTCGTGCATACAGTGGTACCGAATACAGTGAAATAAATGATTAACGTAAAAAAGAAAATACCCTACATTTTCAAAAAAGTTGATTCTGCTGAAACGCAACAGTCGTTTGTGTGTGTGTTTTTAGGAGAATTCTCCCTTTCCTTTTTTAGGGAAGAAACAAACTAAAAAATCATATCAAAATATGATATGGAGGAATATAAATGTATGAGTGAGGAATATATTCTATATTTGGGAATATAAATGTATGGAAGTGAAATATATTCTATATTTGGGAATAATATATGAAAAAGTGGAGAGAACTAAATCAGTGTAATGTTATTCAATATTTATATGTTGTTCTGGTATGGCAAAATGTATTATATAATTTGCTATAGAGTTAAAAATTTGTACGTGATTGAATTGTATTGACCAAAATTGTGCGTGGGTGTATCTGCATGTATGTAAAAATATATGTGTCAATGTGTCACTGGAGTACGTAAAATTCACAAGATGGGAGTTACAGGGCTATAACTCTCTCTCTCTCTCTCTCTCTCTCTCTCTCTCTCTATATATATATATATATATATATATATATATATATAAAAGTTTTCCTCGCCCATTCTTGGCGGAAACAGGCTTTGGGACGGGCAGAGCGCCATGTTCCCAAGCCTCTTTTTACATCACTTCTTAATGTGCCATGTCTAGAAACTTCCTGACAATGTGACACGTGTTTAGGATTGTGGCTTTTTGTATTTCAATGTAGGTGTTTGGGTCAATGTTGAGTATCTCCAAATTCGTCGCAAGCGTTTTTGGTACTATCCCTGTTGCTGAGATGACTAACGGGATGATGAAGATCTTTTCCATACCCCATATATCTCGTACTTCATGTCTGAGATCTTGGTACTTGGTGATTTTCGTTGTGTAGGTTGTCTGTATGTTATTGGTGTTGGGTACTGCTATGTCGATTAAGTACGTGGTCTTATTCGATTTATCGACGAGGGTTATGTCAGGACGGTTATGTGGGACTGTCTTGTCTGTTATGATTGCTCTATCCCAGTAAAGCTTGTGTGTTTCGTTCTCATGCACGGTCTCTGGCTCATATTTGTAGTACGGGCATTTTTCTGTCAGAAAGCCAGCATTCGCTGCCAATTTCTGGTGGACTATTTTCGCTACTTGATCGTGTCTATGTTTGTAGTCTGACTGCGCAAGGATCTTGCATCCTGCCATCACGTGTTGGATTGTCTCCGATGCCGCATGACAGTGTCTGCATTTGTCGCTTTCTATGTCTTTTCTCTGGATGAATTTCTGATTGTTCCTTGTTGCGATCACTTGGTCTTGGATGGCTAGCATGAATCCTTCTGTCTCTGGCTGGAGAGTGCCTTTGGCCAGCCAAGAATTTGATGCCTTTTTGTCAACGTGTGGTTGTTGCAGGTCATTGTAGTGCCTGCCATGTAATGGTTTTCCGGCCCAAGTTCTCAGTTTCTGTTCGTTGGCTGTTTCCAGGACACGCTCTTCGGTACTACACAGGTTTAGTGGCGTGTAATTTGCATCTGCTTGTATTATGGCTTGGATGAGTGGCGATCGGGGACTCTTCAACTGGAAGTATTGCCTCATGCTCTGGATCTGCTTGTCATGTAAGTCTTTGAGGTCCGCTTGTCCGCGTCCTCCTTCTTCCCGGGGTAGTGTTTGCCGTTCAATTGCCGTTGCAGGGTGTAGTTGTCCGGCTCTTCTCTGGATGGTTCTCATTTTCCGCTGGAGTTGTTCTAGTTCAGTGTTGGACCATTTGATGATCCCGAAGGAGTAGGTGAGCACTGGTACCGCATATGCGTTAATTGCTTGCGTGGTGTTCTTCCCGCTCAGTTTCGTCTTCACAATGCTTCTAAGTCTTTCTTGGAATGCTTGCGTGAGCTGGACTTTGACTTTCTTGTGCTCCTGCTGCCGTTTTTGCATTATCCCTAGGTATTTGTAGGTTTCGCCCTCGTCCAAGGTCTTCAGTAGTCTCCCGTCTTCGAGTTCGATGCCTGGTAAATCTTCTTTGCTATTCTTCTGTATTTTGCACTTATCGAGGCCGAATTCCATTCCTATGTCCTTGGAGAATGTCTCTGTTATACTGATGAGTTGTCGGAGTTGGGTGATTGTTGGCGCGTATAGCTTGATGTCATCTACGTACATGAGGTGGGAGACTTTATGTAGGTTTCTCTTGTCTTTCTTCAGCATGTATCCGTATTTACTTGTGTTCAGCATCCTTGACAAGGGGTTTAACGCCAAGCAGAACCACTGGGGGCTTAGTGCGTCTCCTTGAAAGATTCCGCGGCGGATGGGGATCTCGGCCGTTTCTATTTTACTGTCTGGCGTGTTTAGCTGTAACCGGGTTCTCCATTGTTTCATGCTGCTCTGTAGGAATCGGATGATTGAGGGATGCACTTTGTATATGCTGAGTATTTCAAGGAGCCACGAGTGCGGAACAGAGTCGAAAGCCTTCTTGTAGTCTATGTATGCGGTGTTGAGTTTTCGCTTTTGTTTTCTTGCTTGTTCCAGGATAACTGAGTCGATGGTAAGCTGCTCTTTACATCCCAGAGTCCCTTTCTGGCATCCCTTTTGTTCTTCCGTCATTAAGTTGTTGCTTTCGCTGTGCCGGCTTATTTTTTCAGAGATGCACCCCGTGAGTATCTTGTACAGGGTGTTAAGGCACGTAATGGGTCGGTATTTCGCTGGGTTACTGGTATCCTGGTCCTTCGGTAGGAGGTAAGTTATTCCCTTGCAGAGGAATTCAGGCATTTTGCTGGGGTCTTCAATTATCGCCGTAAGTTCCTTGGCTAATGGGCCATGGGCGCTGGTAAATTTCTTGTACCAGAAGTTGTGTATGCCGTCAATACCGGGTGCTTTCCAGTTGTGCGTACGTTGGATTACCTGCTGGAGTTCCTCTATCGTGATGCCCGTGTACTCCATCTCCTCTATTCCTCTCGTAGCCTCCATTTCTTGCTGAATCCAGGGGGCGCTTTTGTGCTGTACTTCATTGGACCATAGTGTCTTCCAGAAGGTCTCTATTTCTGCTGGCTTTGGGGCTTCGTACTTGTCTTTGTTCGCTGGGGTCTCTCGAAGCTTCCTGTAGAAGGCCTTCTGGTTTGCTTGGAATTGCATGTTCTGTTGTTTTCTGTTGGTATAGTCTTTGTATCTTCGGAGTCTTCTGGCGTATACACCCAGTTTTTGTTTGAGGGTATCCAGATATTCGCTGATGTGTTTATTGGGCTCTTCGTGTCTTGTATGAATCCTATTTCTCTTAAGGGCCATCTTCACTTTCCTCACTAATTTCTTACTCCTATTTCCCTGCATGTACTGGGTTATTCGCCCTATGCTGCTGCGGAGCTCTTCTATTCTTTTCTCCAGTCTCACTTGCCATGGTGGTTGGGCTTTGTTTCCTCTGTTACTTCGGCCTTCGTTCCTTACTTCGTACCCATTGGCGCGTGATGCCGCTACTGCTGCACAGTATATGGCGGTGTGTATTTCCTGTAGGGAGTTGTGGTTCTGTAGGTGTAGTGGTAGAGTATGTTCATTGAGGATCTTGGTTGCTTTGCAGAGTTTCCAAGATGCCGGTTGGCGTGGTATTCTTGGCCTTGTTGCGGCATCCGAGCCTTCATATTCCGCCAGGGCACATTGGAAACCTTCTTCCATTTTCTCCACGTCCCTCCTCTCTTCTTCTTCTATGCTTGGTTGGAGCGGTTCTCTTGCGCTACTAGCTGGTGCTTCAGGGTTGGCCACACTGGTTGAAGTGTTTGCCAGGTCATTGGCGACTTCATCTCTTAACCTTTGTAGTATGGGCTCTGCTAAGAGATTTCTGGTTATTATGTTCCTGCGTTGGGTTGTTATCCTTTCTATACTGATGTCCAGGTGTGGGTACTGTTGTGCGAATTTGGCGTGAAGTGTGGGTCTGTAATTTGTCATGTCTGTTTCCAGCTTTGTAATCGTATAGTAGGTGCGCATGATGTAGGTGTTCATATCTATTGTCCATGACATGCGCTGGCGTGGTCTTTCAGCCCTAGTGGTTGCACCTATACTAGGCTGCAAAGCACTTTGGGCTGTGTTGGTTCTAGTAGCCGTACAGTTGGAGGCGCCGCTACAACCGCCGACACCTCCAAGGAGAGACTGTTGCATATTTTTCGAACTGGCCCCTCTGCTTAAAACTCGAACGCGGTTCTGATTTAAGAGCGAGACAACCGATGCTCCATTCATATTTTCATTATGGTTCATATCATCAGAGTCTGAGATAGCCTTTTTCACGTCGCTGGGTTACCGATAGTTATCCCAACGGCGTTCCGGATGCTGGCATGTCGTCAGCAGGCTACAAATCCGGTTTTAATGGCCCAATGGTATTTTTATTCATTATTAATACTTTCACCGATCAAGACATCGCGCCATGAGCGTAGTAACGCTGGCTTTTATTCCCCCCATACTGGGGCGCGAACTCACGTCTCTAGCAAACACCTTCTGGTTAGAAGGCGGGCGCTTATACCAGTGGGCCACTTCGCCACTATATATATATATGTATATATATATATACACACACACAAAATTTTACCGTAGTGAAGTTACGACCAGGAGCGGATACAGACTTTCATTTGGGGGGTTAAGGACAGAATTTGCCATGGTCTTGGAATAACACCCTTCATTTTTCATGAAAGTTGGAATTTTTTACAGTGAAAAAATGCATTTTGGATTTTTGTGGTCGGTCATGATCCCTGTGACACCCCCCCTGTGTCCGCGCTGGTTATGACCCATTAATCTTCACTCTTGTATATGTTGCCCAATTAAGATTAACCCACCCAAAAGGCTTTGCCCATGAGTCCCCCCGGGTTCACGCTCCAGTTGCCCCTTCAACATGGATGCAGGCCTGCAACAGGTACAGCAAATTCATAAGGCGGAAGAGCATACAGGCTTACAAGGGAGAGTCACAGAGCTGCAACTTCATATGTATTTATACAAAATTGTATCATAATGGTGAGACTACGCCGTACGTTGGGCGGGCGGACCCTATTATCCTCACCCTGCGTAAGCCACTAACGTGTATATATTCGTAACCAGGGGATATAACCCCACTGACTAAACATCGAGACCAATTACGTTAATGTATATATTATCTAATCATTGTATTCCATTACAGTAAGATCCCGCTAATCCGATACAACTGGGACAAAGTTTAGTTCGGATTCGTAAGTTTTGGTAGTTTCGCAGGTTTTAGCAAATGAGCTATCTATATGTTTCTCTCTTCTCCCAACCTATCCTTCCCGCTAAGGTCGTGCACACGGGGGGGTGGGGGTTAGGGTTGACCCCATTCTTTTTTAACCATGTTATTAGTTGTAAGATAACATTTCTTACCAGCAGGAGCATCTTAACAGCCTCTACCCTCTTTTGAGATATTGTGCACGGGCCTGTTCTTCCTAAAGTTGGCACACAACCAAGGAAATCCCTTCACTGAAAGATGCTGACAAGGAAAATACCTAAAAACGATCTCACTGATTTGCTCGACATTTACAAAGGTCAGATCAATATCTGAAGTGTAAACCTGTCAGGTTTATATTCGCAAATTCGTGGATGCAAAGTTATTCATGTTTAGAGTCAGATAAAATCGTCGTTGTTTTTGGACGTTAATGGATAAAATAATACTCGGTTGGATTTATAGCCGGAAATACGCGCATGCGCAGTTTCCCCTGCTGACGGTTCGCCTCAACTCCAAAGTTTGCGTGGATTTTCCCTCAAGAAACGTGCATGTGTTTCCATCTCGTAAATCGAAGGAAATTATTAAGAACTTAACTACGTTACTAAGTGAGTGTCTTGTGTTCTGGTGGCTTACTAGCAACGGCTTTGTCTCGCGAATTAAAATCAAAATGTGAAACTGTGATGTAATTGCTTCACTAAATCGTGCATCGTGCGTCCTGTTAAATCGTAGGTAAGGGTCGCTTAGTGCCGATAATTTCAATTTACGATAGAGTTAAGTTTCGTAAATTTTACGAAACGTTAATTTTACGTAAAATGGAATTCCACATGTTCCTGACTAGTTAGGGATCGACCGATACCCGATACCGATACTTGACAGATAGTTCCAATTTAAAAAAAAAGCCAATACCGATACTTTATAGTTTTCAAATCTGCCGATACCGATACTTAACCGATACCGATACTTTACAGATCTTACAAATAAGGACATTACAGCTAAAGAGCTAGGGCTGTCCCCTCCATATAATCGAACTAGGCGGCCGTCTAGGGCTGAAAATCTTGGGGGGGGGCGACGAAAAGCTTGAAAAATAGTAATTTTAATAGAACAAACACACACACGCGCGCGGCCGCGCGCGAAGACATTTTTACATTAAACAGACCTATTTATTTAAAATTAATATTTATTTTTAACATACCGGCTAACTGGCGGATGCAGCGAGGGGTGAGCTGTCTCTACCCCCGTCAGGCTTAAATAGGAAAAAATAAAGACGATGAAGAATATTTTATGTGTTGTTTGTTTCGACGGTAATAAACAAAAGTCCTACACTGGCGTCGAAAGTCTCTAAGAAATGCTATCCAAACGTTTTTTCCACGAATCTACAAGTTTCTCACCCTTTAAAGCTATGTTTTCAGCAAGTGTTGCGTTAGTTGAAGCGCCGTTAAACTTGCCTTCGAACGCGGATGACAGAAGAGAAACTTTTAATACACACCCACAAAAATATTCATATTGATGTAAATAAAGTGATTGACAAATTTTTCAAAGAAACCAAGATGACTTGACTTTGCACTTAGCTTACTAAACTACACAATAATTTTCAACACTCACGTATAAATATAATAAAAATAAGTAACATAAATTACTAAACTACTTTACTTAACTTACTAAACTTAATTTTTTTTAAAAGTTGCTTGTTATAAAAAAAGTAAAATAATTACGAAGTTTTTGCAATTTAAATTTAAACTTGTTCTATTAATTACATTGTAAATTATCGTTTTTGGTTATTGTATATGTCTCCTTTACTAAGTTATCCTTCTGTCATACTCAACTATAATCTACCCTAAACCATATAGTTTAATTAAAGAAAAATCCAGGGGGCACACTGGGCCCTCCCGAAGGGCGCGAGTCCTATTTCCACGCGTGGGCCCAAAATAATCATTCAGCACTGGATCTCATTTTTCTATTTCTAAGCATTAACTACGCCATTTTTGCTGCTTCTCACTCAAAGTATTCTTTGGGTTACGGGAGTTCCAAACTTTCGAAAACAGTAGATCATGGCGCAGTATGATTTTAATTGCCCTTGCGCCATAAAACTTGAACAAAATTAATTCGATGAATTTTATGGCTATTTTTTATCGCAATTTATCATCTTTAGGCAACAGATAGATAATATAAGAAGAGGCATGCTAAGAAAACTTTTGGCTTGAAAAATCGCCCTCCCCCCGACAAATGTAAACTAATTTGCGTAAGTTCGAAATGTCTCGGAAGTTCAATACACTCTATAACAAAACAAAATCCACTCACCAAGAAGGAGTTGTCCGATTGTAATGAAATTTCGTATGCAAAGACATTTTGACCGAACATGCAAATGATTAAAATTTGGTGTCCAATGAATGAATAGCGGGAACTCCAGCGCATCGGAACTGCGCATTCAGCAGGTGTATATAAGGAGCGATTCTCAATATGTGGTCAAAATTTCTGTTGCATTTTGACTGCGGATATCTTACGTCGACTGTAACAATGCCTCGCCGAAAGATTCGTGCTCATTACGAGCATATGTCAGAGTTTGAAAGAGGTCGTGCTATCGGATTGAAAGAGGCTGGTTGGACGAATCGAAGAATCGCTGGACATGTGGGTCGAAGCGATGCGGCGATTGGACGGTGCTGGCAAGAGTGGGTCAACAACGGCAAATATCAGGAGTTCGGTCTCAGCTCTGGTGGCGTGCGGATGTTCTCTGTCCGGGCAGGCGGGTGTTGGTTCCGGCTCGCTTAAGACGGAGTGATTGGGATATTCACTTTGGCCGCCGGGCGGCGGTGGATGGATGCCTGCTTCTGCTATTCTGGGACCGGACTCCGCCCTCCCTCGTAATTCGGACTTCGTCGCTGGGGCCGTGCTTGGCCTTCTGTCCATGACGGGCGTTCGTCATTGTCTTCGTCCGCTGCGATCGCTTGGGGGCCAGCTTTCGCAAACAGTGGATGATACTTTGGCATGTGATGCCTGTCCGGACTATGCTGGTCTCACGCGCCCTGGTTGCGGGGAATGATTTTCTCCTGTTCTCTGCCGCTCGCGGCACCTCACCCACTCAACGGTGTCCGGTGGTCTCCTGTAGGAATACCGGCCGGCCCGGGGTGTTCTTCCGCGCCATCCATCTATTTCGGCCGCTCTTCGGGGCGGACTGATCGTGGGTGGTCTCCGGTCGACGTTGAATGACGACAATCATGTGAGCTGTGCGTCTCTGTACGCCTGTTTCGATCGACAATCATCCGCAATGCCCCCTCCTCCCAGTGTCCCTTCTCGGTCCACTGGTCGTCATATCATATGACAAAAGCCTGTCTGGGAATACAGCGCTGCCCCCTTCGGCGGCCACCCTTCCCAATAATCTCCTTGCACAATACGACGACGACGACGAACGGCATATGTTAGCACCGGGACGGCAAAGGTCGACCTAGGGCCACAACAGAACGGGAAGACAGAGCGATTGTCAGAGCAGCTGTCACAGCACCGGATTCGTCGTTATCAACTATCCAACGTGTGGCCCGCACACATGTGTCCAACATGACCCTCTGCAGATGACTGAGAGAGCGGAATTTACGCTCGCGCCGACCGTTACGCCGCTTACCTCTCACGCCTTTACACCGTCAAGTCCGATTACAGTGGTGCCGGGCTCGATCAACTTGGAACTGCGCTGACTGGGGACGTATAGTCTTTAGTGACGAGTCCCGTTTCCAACTGTGTCCTGACGACAACCGCAGACGTGTCTGGAGACGTCCAGGGCAGCGTGGGGATCCTGCCCTTACTATCGCACGCCACACATGCCCACAACAGGGCGTTATGGTCTGGGGTGCCATCTCCTTTGATAGCCGGACCCCTTTGGTGGTCATTTCTGGCACACTTACAGCACAGCGGTACGTAGACGACATTCTACGACCGGTTGTGTTACCGTTCCTTTTGCGACACCCTGGACTTACGTTTCAACAAGACAATGCCCGGCCGCACACGGCACGTGTTGCTATGAATTGTCTTCAAGCTTGCCCAACACTTCCTTGGCAAGCTAGGTCTCCTGATCTCTCTCCCATAGAGCACATTTGGGACGCTATGGGAAGGCGATTGCAACCATCCCGGAATGTTGACGATTTAGCCCGACAGTTGGAGACAATTTGGCAAGAAATTCCGCAGGACACCATCCGGGATCTTTATCAGTCTATGCCACGCCGGGTGACAGCTTGCATCCAGGCCAGAGGTGGACCAACGCCTTATTGACTTCCTCCCTTTGTAACGGTCAAACTCTGCAATAAATCATTCAATTGTTCTGAAATTTTAATGATTTCTTTTTCTATGTATGTTCTTCACATCCACCAATTTTTATCGCAATCGGACAACTCCTTCTTGGTGCGTCGATTTTTTTTTGTTATAGAGTGTAGTTATAAATCAAGAACACCACATATAAGCTGTTTAGCGTATTATAAACATAGAGATTTCAAAAGTACCTCAAGGATTGGATTAAACACAAACAAGTATATTTGTGTGTGTGTGTGGAAAGAGAAAATCTTTGTTAATGATATTATCAGTGGCATAGCTTGGCTCGAAGTTTTGGGGGAGTTACTGCTCCAACCCTAATGTTCGTCACATAGCATCCATTTACAATTTTCGTATTTTTAGGGTGGGCCTAATTTTTTCTAAGAGCAAATTTAATTTCTAAGTAAGCACACAAGGCACGTGCCTTTGGGCGGAGTTTGTTGTGGGGCAGCAGCTTAAAAACAAAATTTTCCAAATTCGACCAATGTCGAAAAGGGATGTTCTGTAGTACAAATATGCAAATACATATTGAATATCAGTTTGATATCTGTGTTCATATAAACTGTTCAGGAACAGAATAATGTAAACTTATTAATATAATGCACTTCACTTCAGGCAAAAATGTGTACATAGTCAAAATCTGTCTCTTAAAAATATGACTAATAACAGGGCTGTAGACAGAATTTACCGGCTTCAGCAGATCGGAGACCCCAACTAATTACGTTTAATAACAAATTATGTTGGTTTTATTATTAAAATTTTGTGACGGACCATTGAGCATGTCCCCTTTGCTCCCTCTGTCTCCGGCAATATCCAGGGTTTTAATATCAAGTTTCAATACCAGGTTTTAATATCAAGTTTCAATACAGGTTTTAATATCAAGTTTCAATACCAGGTTTCAATACCTAATGTTACATCGGAAAACGTTATGGAGGCTGGGGTCGAAAGCTGCGATCACATATTAAAATCACAAATTGTTATATAAAATTATTAGCCAAAATATTAGTTTAAATAACCATGTGAAAAAAAAATAATTTTAAAAATAAAATGTCACAAATTTTCAGAAATAAATCACGTTATATACGCGTGATTTATTTTCGAAAATTTTCCTTTCTTTGTAAAAGAGGAAGTGTGATGGCAATGCAGATTATGCCTAGGGGCGGTAATTTCCTAAAACTGCAACTGTCTAGGGAGATAAGCCACCCCTGGCACCTCCCTGCTGGTTAGAGAAATAGACACTACCTTGTAATTAAGTTTCGTATGTAAAATGATTGATATTGTTTATTTTTATTCCTCAGGATGTCAGTTGCTGACTTCGAGTGGATTGTCATCGCTTGTTCAGTTACGAGAGCTGAGGGAACTGGAACTTACCAACTGTTCAGGAGCTTCACAAGAGTTGTTTGAATATTTGCACGAGCATCTGCCAATATGTTTGATCATCGAATGAATGGGACATCAACACATTTTTTTGAATGTTACTTGTTCCGTCCCTCAATTCAACCTTGCACAGATATCGATGGTCACTATGCTGCTAGTTCTCTCTTCGTCGAATCATCGACACTTCTAGATGCAAAGGGACAACGAACATTTCTTCTTACGCTAGCTCAAGTGACGGATATATTTTATTCAAACATTTCAAATAATCACAGAATAATGCTTTTAGTTTAGAAGTAGGAAACTTCGGTGTACTTCGGAAAATTAAAAATATCGATATCATGCCAATACCTAATTCGATAGGGAGTGAAATGAATAATCTTATCATTAAATTATTAATTGAATAACTTGAGAATATTTTATTTATCATTTATTTCTAAGATTTGCACAAGATTTTGAAAGTTAAATAAAGGAATTTAATTATTCTACATTTGCTTCGAATTCGATTTTCTGTGTACAGTTGACCTACTCCAAACAGATTTCGCTTTATTCGGGCCCCTCCGCATAGGCGTGAAATTTTGTGGGCTTGTGGGGCCCACAATAATTTACAATAAATTGCAGTTTTAGATATATTGTAATGCATGAATCAATAGAATATGTGTTTGCTCTCCCCCACCCCAATAATTTGAAAACTCTACTCTGTTGACACCTCGTTTGCTTAACTGAAACTTCAAAAAGCGATGATTGCTGAAAAATGAACGAAAAACACTGATTATTTTAAATGTTGAGAGTTCCACATTAGGTTCCTGTATAGAAGTATCTAGTATCGCATTTAGTTTCCAAAATTTGGATCATGTCTTGTCTCCCCACCTCGTTTTATTTTATTTTCCTCTTCGATTTTATAACCGCATTACAAAACCTTGCTACCGCATGTTTTCTCCTGTTTAAATATTAATTATATCATTTTAAAATTAGTTAATTTAGAACAGGGTTGTCCAACCGTTTTAGGCAGCGGACCACTAAAAAATTTTCACCGACCTCTTGGACCAGCGGTTTTGTAAAAAAAAAAAATAATAATAATAAATGATAAAATCTTACTTAAAGTTTACTTACTAAAAGCCTCCCCTTCAAAGTCCCCTTCGGATATTTGTTTATTTGCGATATGGAAAGGGTCCCCAAAAAGTCAAAAATTGTGTTTTTCATTTTTATTCCATTAGTTGTCGGTGTTTGCCAGGGCTGTATGTTCAACTCTGATTAGAAGTTTTATTATCACAACTGAATTCTTCTTTTTTCGAATTAACCGGCAACTGTTCCGGTCCTGTTACAGCCGGTTAAGGAGGAGTCGACCATGAAAAATTCATGGCCCAATATTAAAATATATAGGATTAAATTTAAATTGAGGTAAAGCGAAAAAATATACAATTAAAATGCAAATTATACTGAATGTTACGTATGGAGCATGGATTGATTATATATACACTTTACGTTTTGATAAAAGTAGCATTGATAAAATAAATTTATTTTATATAACATTACAAAAGAAACTCAATGTGAAGGAATATATATACATATGCTGTTTTGGTGATTAATATTTCGACTGCACGCAACAGAACCAAGTCAGGTGCAATGTATATATTTGAGGTCCTTCATAAATTAATATGTTAATATAGTTAAGAACTGAAAGAGAAATATAACTTTTTTTTACATAAAAAATATGGCAGTGAAATATGATTTGTGGTGTAATATAGATTAGGGGTTCTCAACTTGTGAGGTGCGAAATTGAATTTAAGAGTATGTGTGAAAAATAGAGTGACTTCTGTCCTTGTGTAACAAGTCGTTGCCTATCCAGATACCAGCATGTCGTAAAGAGTAATAGTAAAATCAAATTAAAATTTAATTGAACAATTCATATTTGCATTTTATACACTGATTTAAAAGCTTTTTTTTTTCCAAATTCAATTTATTCACCCACAATACTGCAGATGATTGAAAAAATAAGTTTATCTAATCTCTTTTTAGTCATTCTTCATTTGTGTAATCATAATGAGATTGTACCACATTGCAACAAGTATAGCCTAACAGAAATGAGTATCATTAGCAGGGCCTGATTAGTGATGGGGTCCACAAGTCCCGGGCCTAGGGATCCCAGTTGGAGGGGCCCCTCAAACTGCATTTGTTTTTTTATTTTTTAGAAGTTGACTTCTAGTTATTCATTTTTAAATAGTATCTAGAAAATTTTGAAATAAAAACTTACTTTTTTTGGGGCTATTTTGCATAGTTCACCGCAAATTCGAGGAGCTTTAGAATGAGTACATGCAAGTAGATATTTTTTAAATACTTTCAGACCCCTTTCTAAATTTGTCAACAGGTGTAAAGGGGCCCCCATCTAATACACTACTTATAGTCCCCCATTTGTTTTAATCGGGCCCTGATCATCAGTACATCATACTCAAGCGCGGACACAGGGAGGACACAGGGGTCGGAGAGGTCATGACCCCTAAAATATATTTTTTCACTGTAAAAAATTCCAACTTTCATGATAAATGAAGGGTGTTATTCCAATACCATGGCAAATTCTCTCCTTGATCCTCCCCAAAATGAAAGTCGCGTCCGCCCCTAATCATACTCGACTATAAGAAAACGGCCCCAAGAAAATATCAACCCAGATATAACACACTTGATGCCCCAAATAAAACCAGATTTCTTAAGCAAATATCCATCATCAAATAATATTATTTTTGTAGGGGGGGCAGGAAAACCAAACAAACGTTTCCTCGGGGTGGGGAACATAGAAAAGGTTGGAAGACACTGCCATGGGGGTGGGGGCATAGATTCCATAACTCTGGTTGCTGAATTTGGTTATTTATTGCAGTTGTTTGGTAATTAATCAGAGGGGAGTCCGGTAGTGGCGCCAATATTTGGCATGGTTTTTCAAAATTATGTCAACATTATTGGCTGAAGTAAGATCAGTGGCGAGAATAATTTTTTTTCTTAGCTTGTTAATCTTAAATTACGTCTTTTTTGTGTTCCTTTCAAGAAACAAAGCATTTGAGTAGAAAACCTAACCTTCTTGATTTAAAGTTCTTCTTTACTGCAGCGAGGCAGACAGTCGATGCAATTTTAATTCGCGACCTTAACCGTAACTCACTTTTGGCAATAGGCCATAGCTCATTAATTCTTTCACTCCCTACCGAAATTCGCACAGAATGGGGGGAAGGTGCTCGTTAAATTCGATCACATCAGTGCGTTCATTATAAATCTGTTATTAATATTTTACTAGAAGCATTATTTTGAAGGTATCTCTCTGCTTAAGGAAGAAACATTCCACAGATAATTAAAGACTCAACTAGGACTCAAGAAAGCTCTCGGACAATAGATGTTGCATGGTTTTAGACTGTATATATCGGAGGCTTCTTATGCCATTTCCTTTTACACAATATGCTATTTTTTGAAAGGAACTTCGAGCCATATTTTGTTCGATTTACGGCCCAGTAAAATGGTATTTGGGCTCTGAAAACGTTAAACTTATTTTGCATGTCTGTATGTAACATAACAATATGAATTCTGTGGAGTGTTTACAGGCAGGGGGCATCTTGCACAAGGCCACAGACGATCGCCCCATTCGCCGTAACGAGAGGACAAACCTCTCCCTTCTTGCACAAGGTAGTTTCGTCTGCCATATCAAAGTTAAATGGGAAATTCACGAACTTAAAGCAGGTGAAGCAAACAAATTAGCACATTTGATTATTTTACCACCGCGGCTTGTTTTGGTGAATAACTACCATTTGTCATTAACAAACAAATATTTGGATGAAAATCGATGGAATCGGATATCTGCTGTACTTAAAACAGTAAGGCAAAAACTACGCAGTCCCTATTACCGCTTCGCAAAATCAAAGAATGTTCAATGAGGTCAAAAATGTCTGAGTATTACGTCATATTTCTTTTGTACAGTATACAAATTTTCATGTTTTCACGCACGTTTTAATATGGCACGTAGCGGAATTACCTTGTGTAAATCTGGCAACAGCAAATACTTGTGATCAATGGATAACTGCTATATAAGATGGGCGCACTCGTCGCCTAGCAACTGAATATAAACTTAAATGTGTGTGTATCGTGGTGGTGATGGTGATGATGTAGGTGGTGGTGTGGTGATGCCAGGTCTTGATGTTAATAAGTGAACTGAGCCATGATGGCTTGTTCTACTGGATTGTTGATTGGTGTACACTTTTTGATGGTTCAACTCTCATAATGTGGATGATGAAATTAATATCGCTAAACCGAGCTTTAAAATATAATTACGTGTAGAGGCATATGCGAGTAAACGCGCTGAACTTTACATCAAATTGGTATTTAAACGCATGTTAAAGTCTCGCTTCAAATTTAGAACACGCATTTAGATTCGAATTTGTACCGTTTACAAAAAAATGTGGAACCAAAAGTATCAGACATTTTGTCTAGATTTAGTGGCAACAAAATTTTACATATAAGAAAAAGTAATAGAAAAAAAAATGGTAGTTAAGTGCGTACATGTGATACTAAGCGCACTGCAGTACTTGCCGAGAGTGCATATATATATATATATATATATTTCAAGTTCTTTCATTTCTTCTCTAGAGAACTTAGAGTAAATATATTTAAATGCTCACTTTTAACATTGAAGTTCCGAAATAAAAATAAAAAATAAATAAATAAATAAATATATGTTTTCTTAAATATGAGTAAGCCATTATTTCAGATATCGGTGGAAATAAATATTTGGTAAAATTAAAATTGATCCGCAGAAAGAATAAAATAGTATAAATACACAATATTGAATAAATAAATAAATAAATAAAGAATCAGCTTGTAACGAGGAAAGAAAATATTTTGGGAAACATTGGTTGAATAAGTGATCATAAATATGTGTAAATAATGTGAGTTGCTTGAAAAGTCGTCTGCGTAATGCTTCATTCTCAATATGTGTATTTGAAATATGTACTTTTAAATTGATTGTGTGTGTATATATGTACACTGAATATGTTAAAATACCGATTGTGTTTCATTATTACATATGTACTCGCAGTGGTGGATTTCTAAGTAGGCACACAAGGCACAGGCCTAGGGGCGGCACTTATTAAGGGGCAGCATCAAAGTGCTTAAATATAAAATTTTCCGAACTCAACAATGTTGAAAAAATAATGTTTCTTTTAATTATTGCCCTGTTTCCCCAATAGCGATGACATAAGCGATTACTTTAACTTGCCTGCAAATACAAACTACAGAATCGAAAGACAAAGGGCCCTAAAAATTTTGCGCCCTGGGCATTTGCCCAGCCTGCCTATTTATAAATCGAGGCTTAACACGCTTTTTATATATACTAATAGTAAATGAATGAATAATGAAAAACTTGACTGATAATGAAAAAATTCATGCAAGGATGCGTACGTGTATTTTTCCCAAATACGCAAAATATACACAAAATTATCAGAGGCTCCAGGAATCCATACTAAAATTATTGTGGATTCAAAAAGTGTCTCAAATCCAGGAAGTCGGAGACTATGGTAGCAATAATTTCGAATTGTATCTTATTAGTTTGAATAATTATATGAAAAATCTCCTTTACATATCAAATGTTAAGAGTATGATATGCGTTTTTTTTAAACAAATATTCCTTTCTTTGTAAAGGAGGGAGGGGGCGGCAGTACAGGCTGTGCCTAAGGGCGGCAATTTTATAAATCCGCCACTGTGTCCTCATATTTATTGTGGTGAGCTGCCCAAATTTTAACAAGCGTTTCTGGGAGTCACGTGAACTACTTTCAGAAAAAAAAAAAAAAATAGTTAACGGTTTTCAAAACTAATTTACCAACTGGTTCTCGTCAACCCAATCCAGCTCAGCACTGCCGTATATATATATATAAAAGTCATTTTATTTAAAATGGAACGCACACATATTATTAGATGCTATATTTTTAAAATTTTGTACATGTTAGTTTATTTCTTGCTCGATAGATGGCAGCATATATTCGATGTTAGAGTCTTTCTGAATAAAATTTATCTAGGATAGCGGTTCTCAAACTTTCCTAGACCGCGGACCCCCAAGAATTAACTCAAAGTTTAAAGCCCGGAATTTGCATCATACATATTTATTTCTAGTGTTTCATCACTAATTTTCACCATTTAAGGAAAGAATTTTTCGTCCCCTCATAATTTATTCTTAGCATTAAAGAGTAAATGCTCGTGTCTTAGTACTTTTCCGAACTTTTGTGAACTATTGGGAGGGTCCCCTGGTGGACCCCTTGATAGGATCCTGCGGACTCCCAGGGGTCCGAAGACCACAATTGAAGAACCGCTGATCTAGAATATTTATTTAACTTATAATGAATGATATTAAGCATAATTATTCAAAAATAAATTAATTAATTGTGTTGAATAGGTATGATTAATTCATTTCAATAACTATATTTGTTCAGTATTTTTACGACTGAAACACTTAACACTTCTTCAAAGCTTCTGTATTGCTCTATACACTGGCGCTCGCGTAAATTTAAAAGAAGGTTATAAAGGTTTATAAAGGGTCTATAGGTTACAAGGGGGGGGGGGGGGAACTAAAGGGCTACAACTACACACACACACACTACATGTGTGTAGCTGTAGCCTTTTAGTTTCCTCCTATATTACATATTATATATATACATATTCAAAACTGTATCATAATGGGGAATATCACTTCCATGACCCCACCCTGCATACACCAGTGCTTATATGTGTACCTTAACTTTGTACAAAAATATATAAATAAGATTAATAGATGTAAAATGGGAATTATATGATGCAGACATTGGTGTAACTCGCGTCAAATTTTAGGAGAGCGACAGAGAGAGAGAGAAAGAGAGTTGTAGAACCAATTTAATTAAAAGAATGAATATTCCAAGCGTTGACGCTTGGAATATTCATTCTTTTTGTAAGGGAGGGGCGGGCGAAGTCGGGGCGGACTGGGTCACCGGTCCCCGGGTCGGTGCGCCTTCATGGGCAATAATACTCGCGCCCCCGACTGGGCAAGGACTCGCGTCCTCCGATAATCCGTATGCCGCTTTCAAAGGACCCAGTCCGCCCCTGGGAGAAGTCCCAGTATCTCCCCTCCTTGTTACGCCAATTGATGTACCTTATAAAATAAATTGAATATTGAGGATGGAGCATTTTTTAAATTATCTTACTGCAAGCTTTGATCGACATGTATGAAACTGAAAGACAGAATTGTGGTTTCTGTAAATGTATAAAAGGATTGGGATTTTAAAAACCCTTCGTTGGAACTTGCAACAAATGTCTGTATATCAGCTATGTATAAATAATATATAAATTATACGATACTTTCTTTTTAGCATATATGGTCTTGTCTTAAACGAAATAAATATTATTTGCCTGTCTGTCCTTTTATTTTTTTAGCACATGCAAGCATGTATACTAGTAGGCTACACATACACACGGTAGCATAGCTGGGGGGGACGGGCAAGGAGGCGGTCGCCCCGGGCGCCACAATTCGGGGGCGGCAATTAGCCTTTAAAAAACAATGACAGGCACAGTAATTACGGCACTGACAGTCACCCGCCCGGGGCACCACCGCATGCGTGCATGCATGTTTTTTAGTACACTGACATACATTCATTCGTTTGTGCTAAGCATATTAAATAAAATGAATATAAATTCACTGTGGATGAAAACCATACAACATAAATAATACGGAAGCAAACGCTGTATAAAATAGAAAGTTAGAAAAAGAACTTCACCGGTTAATACTAATACCTATATTTGTTATATAATATTAAATATTATATAAACTGACAATCAATAATTTAATGAAATTGATCAATT
Source organism: Dysdera silvatica (assembly GCA_006491805.2). Taxonomy (NCBI): domain Eukaryota; kingdom Metazoa; phylum Arthropoda; class Arachnida; order Araneae; family Dysderidae; genus Dysdera; species Dysdera silvatica. The sequence goes on from QLNU02014176.1 coordinate 98,592,332, forward strand.
GTTGTAATCATAATTTGTGCCATTCAAAATTAACTTCCTGGTAATCAATTTAATTATTTTGGAATATTTTCAGAATGGTCTTAACGCATCCGTAGTCCCGGGAGCCTGATCATTTTTTGGGACCCTTCTTACACTAACCTCTAAATTTTTGAAATACAGGAAACATAACATGCAATAAACAGACTTTGTAAAGATGTGGGGCTCGTTGGCCCACCCAATAAGTCGGTACTCATCATCCTTCATCAGCAAAGAAAGCTACAATGGATTCACTTCATTCCAAATAATAACAGCCTAACCCAGTTGTTCTCGATGAGAACCATATTGCCCCCTTGTGGGCCATGACGAAGTTTTTGGGGGTTACGAGTTGAATCGTGAAAATGATGGGGGCGGGGACAAACAGTCGATTTATAAAATAAAATTATTACTAATATAAAATAGAAGTAACGTCAAGGCGCTATTAAATCATTTACTAATTGGTTATTGATTGCTACATTAGTTTTGGAGAAAACACAAAATTGTTCAAAGAAATCTTTCATTTTGAGGCGATACCATTAACACGCCATTGACGTACCTATGTAGGGAGCTATGGGGATCAGGGCCCCCCCTTGGGCTAACAAAGTGAAAAATTATTAGGCCTATGGACACTGAAATTCTTTTTTTGAAAGTAGTAAAATTGAAAGTAATGACGATCCCAGCAACATTTCCCTGAACTCTTGTGACATTGATGAGACTGCTGTTGAGGAAAGCAACAGCAGTGGCTAAGGGCTATCTTCAAGCACTTTCCAGGTGATAAAGGTAGACAAACAGTTGAAATGGAAATTCTGACTACAGATATTTCTAATCATGTAAAAAAATCAAACCTCACTGGTGAAGATAGGTTAACAATAACGCTAAAAAGCCTTTGGCAACCATATGAAAATTGCAATTTTCCCACGACCGTCACTAGTGCTGTATAAAGTCAAGGAAACTCTCACCACAGTCGGAAGTTCTGCTCTTCTGAACTGAGTAAGCATAATTGTTTAGCTTACCTAAAGGCGGAAGACAGTGCCTATAGCAAATTTTGTGTGTTCTCTTTTCACCCCATGAAGTCTGTTTAAGATCAACACAAGCCACAGATGAACTTGTTTCAAAAGAATTTAATAATTGGAAGAAAATGCCATTGGAGAAGTTCAGCCAACATAGAACTTTTCTCTATCATAAGGATTCAGTTCACAAAGACGATGAGTTTTGAAACGCCACAAAAGGGGAAAAAGGCTTCTATAGATCAATAGTGGACAGAGGGCAAGCAAAAGCAAGTTTTGCACAATAGGGTTAGTTTTTAACCTATCATTAAAACGGTTATTTTTTGGTAGAAGGCAAGAGCTGGCCATTGTAGAATTGTATAAACAAAATCTACTACTATTTTTAATTATTTGAGTATCTTGCACTGTAGAATTATTAGTTATTTAATAATGACAAATGAGCACAAAAAAAAGTATTAGATATGGCCCATGGCTATTTTTTTTCACCAAAAATCCTTGCTCAATTGGCTCCTAATTTGGGAATATTCTGGGTGCTCCACTAAATTAAAATAACGATGACTGAGTTATAAGCAAACTTTTTTAAAACATCGATATAACATCGATGTTTAGAGACCGCTATTTTTTAAACATCGATGGTACTTTGTTGATGTTGACATCGATGTTTTGCTATCGATGCTCGTCCTTTGTAGTAAGTACGACTTCCGACATGGGATCGCATTTTTTTTTTTTCAAATTTTATTTTTTGCCGGACAAGTGCAGTCTGAGATGATGCGGAACGCAAATGGGATAGGGAAAAAAAGTTCAAGAACAAGCATTTTAAGAAACAGCTTCGATACAACCATCTCCTGCTTTCAGAACAGGGCTGTAAGTATGACTCTCGACATTGGTCTGCAATTTTTTTTTTTTTAAATTTTAATTTTGCTCCAAATAAACGCAGTCTAGTCTGTGAAATGAAGTGACGCACATATAGAAAGGGAAGATGCATTTTTAGAAGCGGCGTCAATAAAACTATCTTTTGCTTTAAGCAAAGAGTAGTAAGTACTCTTCCAATATAGGATTGTATTTCTTATTCGAATTTCAATTTGTTTGCCAAACAAATGTATTCTGGTTCTTTAAGATAATGCGAAAGATATATGGGATAGGAGAAAAGGTGCGGGAGCATGCATTTTAAGATAGAGATTCAAAACAACCGGTTTCTTCTTTCAGCATAGAGTTGTATGTACGACTCCCAACATGGGAATGATTTTTTTTTTTTTTTTGCGGCAAATAAATGCAGTCTGTTTCTGTGAAATTTGGCGAAACACATAATGAGAGCATGTAAACGTCGAAGATCAAGCATTTTGATAAATAACGTTGGTAAAACGGCCTTTTGCTTTCAACACAGAGTAGAAAGTATGATTCCGTACACGGCAACGCACTTTTGCTTTTTTTTTTTTTTCAAATTTTTGTTTTTCGACCAATATATGCACTGGTTTTATGATACCATACGAAACACACACACGGAAAAGGGAAAAAAAGTTCAAGAACAAGCATTTTCAAAGGCAGTGTCTATAAAACCTTTCATCTTCTTTTCAAAACAGGGTAGAAAGTAATAACAGAGAACGGAATTTTTTTTTTTTAAGTTTAATTTTGCACCTAGTAAATGCAACCTAGTTCATTGAAATTGTGCGAGACACACATGGAAAGACAAAAATCGTTCAAGTTCAATAAATTTAAGAGACAGCGAGGATAAAACCTGCAGGGTAGTAAGTTCGATTCCCGTCATGGGAATTCATTTTTTTATTCACTTCGAATTTCAATTTTCCGCCTAATAGATACTATTTGGTTCTTTGAAATGACGTGAAACACATATGGAAAGGGGGGAAAAAAGTTAAAGATCCGTAATTTTATAAGATTGCGTCGATAATACCAGAGGCGGTCTGGGTCCTCTCAAAGGATACGTACCTTGGATTTTCGGAGGACACCTGTCCTTGCTATTCGGAGGTACTAGTCCTGCTACCTACGAGAGCGCACCGGCCCGTCCGCTTCTGGATAACACAGTCTTTTGCTTTCAGTAAAAGGTAATAAGTACGACTTCTGACATGGGATTACACTTTTTTTTTAATTTTAATTTTGCGCCAAATAAATGCACTCTAGTCTTTAAGAAACGTTCAAGAGCAGGCATTTTAAGAAGCAACATCGATGAAACAGCCTTTTGCTTTCAAGACAGAGTAGCAATTAGTATTCCCGATAAGGGAACGATTTTTTTTTTTTTTTCGAATTTCAATTTTCCGCCTAATAAATGCAGTTTTGCTCTTTGAAATAGTGCGAAACATACACACATATATATACAGGGTGTCTCAGCATCAGGGTTGCAAATATCTAGGAGAGGTATGGTACATCTAGACGAACAATATTTGTCATAGAATCTAGGGTCGCAAACCACTCACAGCGCCAGTTCTAAAACCATCCAGCATGCACAAATAGTGACAACCAGTGCATGAGAAGCGCAAAATGCGATGTCCTAATCATCTATGCACTTGAGCAGCTGACCTGAGTTTTATCTGGCGCTTTTCACGCACTGGTTGTAAATATTTGTGCATGCTGGACGGTTTTAGAACTAGCGCTGTGAGTGGTTTGCGACCCTAGGTTCTATGACAAATATTGTTCGTCTAGGTGTACCCTACCCCTCCTAGATGTTTATAACCCTGGTGTTGGGACACCCTGTATATATATGAAAGAAAGGGGGAAAAAACTTTCAAGAACGGAAGTTTTATGAGACAGCTTTGATAAAAGAGTCTTTTGCTTTCATCATAGGGTAGTAAGTACGGCTCCCGGCATAGGAACGTCCTTTTTTTTTTTTTCTTTCATCAAATTGTAATTTTTGGCCAAATAAATGAAGACTGGTTCTTTGAAATGATGAGAAAACACATATGGAAAGGGAAAAGAGGTTTTAGAGTAGGATTTTAAGTCCATAAAACTGCCTTTGCTTTCAGAACAAGGTAAGAAGTACGACTCTCGAAAAGAGAACGCTTTTTTCTCTTTCTTTTTTTTTTTTAAATTTTAATTTTGCATTTAATAAATGCAGTCCGTTAATGCGCGGACACAAGGGGTAGGGGGTCGCACCCTCTTGTACCTGGATTATATCATGGCAAATGAAATTAAAATACCGGATACTTGGCTACAAATAACAATCGGATCAAACCGCCCTCCCCCTTGAAAAATTTCTGGATCCGCCTTTGATGCGCACTATTATAATTTAAATTTTTTCTTGGCACAATTTTTAATCCGGAACAAATAATATTTACTAAACCATAATATGTACAATCCTTGTTTTATTGTATGTAGATTGTACATACAGTAAAACAAAGGTTGTTTGAATCCATCCACTATACATAATATTCACATTAAAGGTGCGTATTTAGGCCTACCAGAGTTTTTGTTACAAAATGTATATTTTATAATAAAATAATTCAGATAAAATAGAATAAGGTACAATAATAAATTAATAACATATATATAATAGCAAAATGTATATGTAGTAACTAGAAATTGGATAAACAACGTAATAATACGATCCCGCCATCCTTTACGGGTAATACGAATTACTATTAATGTGAACAGATTTTCTGTCCCCTTTGGTGTTCGTCCTAACGAGGTTGGACTGTATTAAATAGCTAAGGAAACTTATAAATTTAACATTAATGAGTAGATTTCTTTAAAAGAAAACATTATTAAAAAAATTAATTAAGAAAACTTTAAAATGTAAAGTCAAGGGTTTATTGGAGGCTAAAGATCCTCCCCCACCTACATTGGATTTATCAAGATACATTATTTTCCCCCTGAGGCCGTATCACATTCATAGCCGTAGTTAACAGGGTTGCATGGAAGGCATTTCCCCAGGGGCCCTGGGGGATTCAAGGGGGCGATGGGGTGATTTCCTCCCCTACCCCAATCCTTGAGCCGGGTTATATCATGGAAAATCAAAACTACCGGATATTTGGCTAAAAATGGATTCCGAAACAAATCCCCCATGAAAGATTTCTGTTTCCGCGCTTGCCAGGGGCGCATGCGAGAAGCGTAAAATCGGCTAAAATAATTCACAGGGGAGAATAAGTTCATGCTAGAGGGAGCGCAATCTGGACGGTCCTGACAGGAGCGCAATCTGGATGGCTGCACCGGGGGCGCAAGGTAATCTAGCATTGATGATTACCTCTTTGAAAGCCATTTCAGTCTTCCAATTAACCACTTGAGCCCCTAATCTGGCTACGGTCCTTGTGTCTTTAGTATATTCGTAATTAGTTAGTAATTATGCCCGGAGCAGCCGCGTGGGTGAGAAGCGCCTTTATGGAAAATTGGAATTCAGCGCCCCCATGAAATGGGATTTGCTAATTGAAATTAATATACAACTATAATATATAAGTATACTCATGCTATTTAATTTTTTTTTTCAACTTCGGATTTGATTTTGGACGCATTTAATAATTTATCTTAATGCATTGTATAAAAAATTACTATTTGTCGTCTTGAAATGGCGCCCTTCCTGGTTAGGCGCCTTTGTGCGAAGCACAACTTACCCACCCACACGCGGCAGTCCTGATCATGCCCAGTAGCGCACCCAGAATATTCCCAAAGGTAGGGGGGGCAGATGGAAAAAATGGTCAGACGCCATATCAATTACGGTTGTCTTTTAAGTGCGGATTCAAAGAGGGGGACATGGAGCAATTGTTCCTCCCCACCCACTCCAGCTGGGATCATATCATGGAAAATAATATGAAAAGTACGGGACACTTGGCTAAAAGTGGGAATAGGGAACAAACCACAGCCCCCCTCCCCCGCTGAAAAATTTCGGGATCCGCCCTTGTCCTTTTGTGTGCATTTATCATTATTAAATTACTAATAATTCTACAGTGCAAGATACTTAAATCATTAGAAGTAGTACTAGATTATGTTCATAAAATTTTACAATGGCCAGCCCTTGTCCTCCATAAAAAATTACCGTTTTGATAATAGGTTTAAGAATAACCCTATTCTGCAAAACTTGCTTTTGCTTGCCCTCTTCTTTACTTAGAACTTCTATTCTATATATAATATATAAGAATATAACTATATTCTACTTCTCTCACTCTTTCTCATTACTTCATCCACAGAAGCATTTTTCTCTTCCACGACCCTTAAAAAATCGTCGGCTTTGAAAATTGAATCCTTGTAATAGGGAAAAGTTTCATGTTGGTTTAACTTCTCCGAGGTCTTTCAATTATTAAATCCATTTGAAACAAATTGATCCTTGGCTTGTGTCGATCTTAAATCGACTTTATGTGGTGCAAAGAGAACATAAAATTTTCAATAAGCACTGTCTTCTACCTTTGAGTAAGCTATATACTTATGCTTACTCAGTCAAGGTAAGCAGAAATTTCGCCTGTGGTGAGGTGTTCCTTGACTTAATGCAGCACCAATGATAGTCGTGGGAAAATTTCAATTTGCGTATGGTTCCCAAAGATTTTTCAGCACTGTTATCCTACCTTCTTCAGTGAGGTTAGATTTCTTCACATACGTAAAAATATCTGCAGTCAGAATTTCCACTTCAACTGTGTTTGATATTATGTTTTGCTCTACCTTTACCTCTTACAAAGTTGTTTGAAGACAGTCGCGGGCCACTGCTGTTGCTTTTCTCAAGAGCAGTCTCATCAACGTTACCAGAGTGCAGGGAAATGTTATTGGGATTATCACTATTTTCAATCTTACTTTAAAAGAAGAAATGACCAGTGTCTATTTGAGTAATTATTTTTCGCTTTGTTAGTCCAAGGGGGCTGGACCCCTCTGCCCCCCTAAGTGAGTGCGTCACTGATTATGCTGCTTCCTTGGAAAAGAAGGTGGGGGAGAGAAAATAAACTAATAAAATTACGAAAAATACAAATCATGTGTACTGCGACTGGTGCTGCCATCTAGTTGTCAAAAGTTACATAAATAGATAAGCGTTTTAACAAGGATTGAAAGACATTAAACAAAACGAGGGAAGCAGTGACCTTGCTCGTCCTTGTGCAACAAAATAGAAGTAAAAAAAGAACATTATAGAATCGTGTTAACACTTTGTAATTGGGTATTGGCGGTTGGTCAAATGAGTCAAACAGTGAGCTAAAACTTTAGTCGGTAGATATTGCCTACGCAAGGTGGCAGATTAAGCGGACCTGGCGGCCGCCAGGGGCCCCCGAATCTCTAAAGGGCCTCCGAGCGCGAGAGATTCCTAGTTAAAAACTACCACAACACAAAAAGTGGAAGATGCACTATTCAATATTATTCACGTATTCTACGTATATAAGTACAAAACGTTCTTTTTTTAAATTAAAGTTAATTAAAAATCATATTAGTTCAAACATGCACTGGCGCACCTACCTAGGGGGCCCGCGCCCCCCTTGGGCTAACAAAGTGGAAAATTATTACGCCAACAGACACTGAAATTCTTTTTTTGAAAGTAGTGACGATCCCAACGATTGAACTTTGGGACATTGATGAAACTGTTGTTGAGGCAAGTAACTGCAGTCGCTAGGGCTGTGTTCAAACGCTTTCTAGGAGGTAAAGGTAGACCAAAACAATTAAATTGGAAATTCTGACTGTAGAGATTTCTAATTATGTCAAGAAATCTAACCTCACTGATGAAAATAGGATAACAATGTTTAAAAGTCTTTGCGAACCATATGCAAATTGCAATTTTCCCACGGCTGTCGCTAGTGCTGTATAAAGTCTAGGAAAATCTCACCACAGTTGGAAGTTCTGTCCATCTGAACTGAGTAATCATATCTTGTTAATTATTAAGGTAACAGTTTTTTCATATTAGCCGATGATGTGGCAACAATAGATGTTAAATTACTCGTAAAGAAAAGAATGATTTTCCGGCGCCTGGTGGGACCCGAACTTTAACAATCATATCTTGCCTAAAGGCAGAAGACAGCGCCTATAGCAAATTTTGTGTTTTCTCTTTTCACCCCATGAAATCGGTTTAAGATCGACACAAGCCACACATCTACTTATTTCAAAAGAGTTTAATAATTGGAAGAAGACCTTGGAGAAGTTCAGTCAACATTAAGACAGAACTTTACTCTATCATAAGAATTCAATTCACAAAGCCGATGAGTTTTTAAAGGTCGCAAAAGGAAAAAAGGCTTCCGTAGATCAAGTAGTGGACAGAGGGCAAGCAAAAGCAAGTTTTGCACAATAGGATTACTTTTAAATCTATTACTAAAACAGTGATCTTTTGTGGAAAACAAAAGCTGGCCATTGTAAAATTGTACAAAAAAATCCACCATTTTTAATCATTTAAGTATATTGCACTGTCAAATTAGTAGTAATTTAATAATGATAAATGAACATAAAAAACAACCGTAACTGATATGGTCTTTGGCCATTTTTTCCACCAAAAATTCCTTGCACTATTGACCCCCCTCATAGGAATATTCTAAGTGCGCCATTGCAAAAATGAGTGCATAATGATTGAAATACTACTGTCATAACTAGAGCCCGCATTATGTGCAATTGCATATCTGCATATGCATGGGCGGATTTACCATTTTGCCGCCCCTAGGCTATTTTACCGCCCTTCGTATTTAATCAGTGGTAGGAACATAAAAATTGCTACATTCAATATACGCCAAAAACTTTTGTATTGACAATAAATATGTTGAAAAACAAACTCATAAATTGAAACATAAACATTAAACAATATTAACTTATATTGAAGTATTATCTCTTCTTGGTATATAATAAATCAAATTCAATTTTATTGAAATAAATTTTAATTTTAGAAAAAAAAAAAAATATATTGAATGCTGGTATTTAAATGGAAAGCATGACGTCTAGCTTTCTTCTCGGCAAAACATCTGATTATATCATATGGTATTGATTTTTTTATATCAAACTCAATACACAAAATTTTGCCGCCCTAGTCTATAGCCTAGTATAACCTATTGAGAAATACGGTACCGTGCATATGCAATTATATATTTTAACTGTTTTTAGTGTTTGTGCATGTAAATGCACAAGAATAGTGCTCATGAATGTCCACAGGGCTTATCGAAATGGTTTCTGATAATTCTTTAAAATTACCACGATTAGTGGAGGTTAGGTCTTTGTGGTAACCATGAAATGCTAATTTGTGCTTCCCCAAATAACGCACGTCACGAATAAGCAATTGAATGAAACGTCCATTAAGCTGCATATTTTCGTTGAAGCGTTTAATATATAGCCTAGAGTTTTCTTTTAAAGCATCCTCAATACCACTTAAATTTTTCTTTAAGTTTGAAAAAGCTAATGTTTGTTTGTTTGTTTGGCTTTTTTATGGCGCAAGAGCATCTGGGCTATACTGCGCCAAGAAAAAAAAACCAACCTAATGTGCAATCCACATGGTCAAAAGAACCTTCATGTTTGTGAAGAGCACGAGTAATTTTACCAAAATCATTGAAACCACTCTTATTCCACACATTTGATGTAACACCAATGATCAAACATGGCACACGAAAAGTTTATTTAAATAATAACTCCCAAGCAGCCATTGAAACTCCGAATACTACGAAATTTCAAAATGCCACTTATATACTTTGTCTTTTTTTTCTTCCGACTTTACTTACATTTAACACAGGCATGGGCTTTTCTTTACTTAAAAAAATCTTTTATCATCGTTATTCCACATGGAAAATGGGGTGTCTAATAAAATACATACCTGGTCATTTAAGGGAAACGTCATATTGTAAAGGAACCTATTAGGTTTAACCTAAAGAATCAAGTAACGGAAATGCTGTTTTTCTAGGCGGTTTGAGAACTTGCAGCATAGTGCGCATATCTGAACTTTGGACCATATAAAGGATAGACACTGTCCCCAGTTTAACGACTGCTCTTCGAGCGGCTCCACATCACGTGACGTTAAACGTAATTCATTGGCGACGTGAAGAAAATAGAAAAGACGTCTTATCCTTCCTAGCAAGCTCCTCGCTATTCTTCTAGTGTGTGTTAAAACGATCATGGTGCGGTACAGTGTAGCATATAATTGCAAGGAAAAGGGAGAAAAGAAAGGCGGAATTTACTCATTTCACAGGCTTATTAATGTGTATATACCTTCTGTTCACATTGTAAATGATACAATTCCCGTTATCACACATAAATATTTCATTCACATATAAACACACACAAATTACCAAGAAAGGTACCAGCTTTAATCTAAAATCAGAAAATATGGAAAAATAAGTGATTAA